>JAJSPL020000016.1:0-600000 GCA_021272945.2 Cytospora paraplurivora
CATCGCAGAGATGGTATAATGTCTTCTACCTCTGTACACTTACGGGACGCTTTGTAAACAGTGAATTGACTCCCAAAGATCTCGAATTCCAGTGTGTAGTGGGGCAGCCTACCTTCCTGGGTCCTCCTGTTCCTTTGACAAGATATTTTTCGCGCTACGAGACTTCCTTTCCTACAATCACGCAGGGTGATGTAAATGGTGACCATGAAATGACCATAGCCTAGCGAGGACTTGGAAAACGGTGCTTTTCGTAGTGTTACAACGTTACATATTAGTATATGTTAAGGGTTAATATGTCTTTGCATCCATGGATGTAAGTTCCAAAATGCAACGGTATATGTAGAACTCACCAAAATATATTGGTATAAGAAACCTGACAAGGACAGAGTTTTGCCGGAGGAAACGGTTGCCTGGGCTGGGTATACACCAGTGGTGCTCACCTCGGCACTGGGCAGCGAAGAGACAGCCAGGCGAGGCACCCAACAATCTTTGACCTAAACAAGGCCACTCAGAGGACCACTAATTCTCTCGAGTTAAGTTTTCCAGTAACGCCACTGTAGAAATGTTCCCGCCTGAATTCGGGAGCAGTACAACCACGGGGAACTTCGTACTGGGCCAGGGCCTCCAGCCGCTGGCAAGTGGTTCGCCTTCTACAACGTGATAACCTGTGCTATTGGCACATTATCGGGATATAAACAACTTACATTCAGTATAGTATCCAGGCCGTAATTACCACCATGCTGCCGTTTTCTTCCTTCGTCCACTTGCGTCCACCGCGATTCGTCAAGTGAAGCCGTTGTCTTCGTCAGGCACAGTGGACATATAAAGTAGAGGCCATTGATGCTCGAGATTTTGGTGATCCCGAAAAGCAGGGTTAAGAGGCTGAGTTTCTAGCTTAAAAGCGGCGATCCATGTCTACAGAAAGGCAGCACAGGCTGTGTGGCCACATTCGCCTGAAGCTGGATTTTCTAGTGGCTGATGGCATATGGGGAAACTGGGTCGTCGTACTCCATATACAGATGAATATTACGAGAAAGTCTCAAGGGCGGGTTCTGTTGTCCACGGCAATGATCGTGGCGTGTGGTTCGTTCTTGGTTGCCTGAGTTGAATCTGAGCGAATGTTGTAACATTCTACAATTGCCCATGTCAGGCTCCAAGGCTGTTCGAACTATCGTACGTAATTGTGATGTTCTCTCAACTTTGCTGCCTACATGTGCATTCGAAGCCACTCAGGAACTAAGGCTGTGTGGCACAGGGAACCAAACACTGTGAGTTGATGTAAAGTTGACTCACCGCACCCGGCGAATCGTCGAGCATATCATGGTTCCCCCAGATCCCTTACTATAGCGGTGAGAGGAGACGAGTGTGTCGTTGCTACTGGAGTTGAAATATGACAAATCAGTCTGGCGAACAATATCTGAGTGCAGCACATCGCCTTGGAAGTCTTACATTGTTCCCAGGGTCACCAAGTCGTACTCACGAGAGCCTTTGATATCTATCTAACGTGATACGTATCCAGTAATTCGTTCACATTGACTAATTACAAGAATCATGGCTTACGTGGGGACACATCTACGTCCAGTGTTTACGTGCCCATATTGGGTGTATAAATTCTTCGGTTTCGTCGTTCCCATGCTCACAATAGGGACCAGATGTGCAACTTGCGGGAAACTACATATGTATGTATTAATTCAATCTCGCTGTATACGTAGTAGCAAGTCCCTGTTCAACAGCTTCAAAGTATAGCAGTCTTCTGGGTGTGAGGCCACTGACTTTAAGCATCATTACGGAACTCCTCAACTTGATGGGTAACTAGACTACTCGTAATCTATCCTAGTGACACACTCAACCTTGCGTCCCGTGGCATCCTTGATAGCATTTCGTACATGGGCAGCATTATAGAAGTCACTTCTGAACACTATTACAAAATCCAGAGTTAGTATACTCGATATCCGGGGGGGGGGGGAGGGGTACATGTACTTACTATCAAATATCCAGAACCTGGAGACAGTACCCTTTGGATTAGGTCCTGCGCGCCTACATTGCCACTCCTTGATAAAATGCCAACTTTTCTTGAGCTCGTGGTGTAGTCCTTCGGCGCAACCATGCCTTGGATCGTGGCCGTCTATAATGCGAAGATGTCAGCCTTCTGAAAAACTTGGTAGCTGGATTCTGGACTGGGAAAAGCCCCCTCCTCCCAAAAGGAACCGGCAATGTGTGAACTTACAGTCTTTGAGATAAATATGCCACCACCCTGATGGTTGGTGGAAAAAGCAGTAATCCGCGTCATAGCTAAGTTGCTTAGGACGACAAGACGCCTCATCCTTGTCCGCCGCCACAAGCTTGCGCGCCTCTTTCTCTGTAATAGGCCTTTCGTCGCTCATCTTCTTGATCCACGCTGCTATCTGGCGCTTCTCTTGTTCCTTTGGATCGTTTGCTATCCTGCGTTCCTCCTCTTCTTTCTTACGCTGCTCTTCTTTTTTGCGCTCCTCCTCCTTCTTGCGCTCCTCCTCCTCTTTCTTGCGCTCCTCCTCCTCTTTCTTACGCTCTTCCTCCCATTTCTTACGCTCCTCTTGTATCCTTCGTTCAACCTCTTTCTGACGCTCCTCTTCTCTCTTACGTTCCTCCTCTTTCCTGCGCTCCTCGTCTTTCTTGCGTTCCTCCTCTTTCTTGCGCTCCTCGTCTTTCTTGCGCAGCATCTCTCTTTGAGACTCCTCGTCCTTTTTTCTTTGCTCTTGTTCCATTCGCTCTTTCTCTCGCTCTTTCTTTAGCTGTTGTTCTTTGTGATTTGGTTCGATGATAGGCCCTGGCTCGACATTCGCCTCGCCGGCTGCACCATCAAGATCCGATTCTGGATTGCCGTACCATGGGTGGCTATCGGACTCATCAAAGCTAGACCCGGAATTCCAAGAATCCTCCCCAAGTGCATCTGGTGCCTTGTCCGTTGCGCCGTCAAAATTCATTCCTCGGGCGCCGTTCCCCGAGTAGCCACCGGGCTCTTCGAATCTGGAATCTGGGTTCCATGAGTTCTGCCCAAGTGCCTCTGAGGCCTCGCTGTTTGCACCGTCGAAATTCGACCCTGGAGGGCCGTACCATGAGCTCGGTGGCTTTGAGGAAGAGGAGGAGGAACCGACTTCATCAAACTTTCTGGGTTTCTGGTGCCATAGGTCATCTTCCGCTTCCCATTGGTCCAGTGCCTGGTCCCGAAACTTTTTATAGGATATCTTCGATGGTTTCTTCTGTTCAGGGGTAGGGTTCGTCCCAGGGTGTGTCTTTGGAGCGGGCCGAGGAGGTACTTGAGGGTGAGGCGTTCCAGGGCGTGCTTTTGGAGGTGGCCGAGGGGGGACCTGAGGCCGAAGCTGTGACTCTGGCTCCTTTCCAGGGCGTACTCTTGGAGGTGGTCTAGAGGGTACCTGAGGGGGAACTTGGGGCCGAGGCTGTGACTCTGGCTCCTTTCCAGGGCGTACTCTTGGAGGTGGTCTAGAGGGTACCTGAGGGGGGACCTGGGGCCGAGGCTGTGACTCTGGCTCCTTTCCAGGGCGTACTTTTGGAGGTGGTCTAGAGGGTACCTGAGGGGGAACCTGAGGCCGAGGCTGTGACTCTGG
Source organism: Cytospora paraplurivora (assembly GCA_021272945.2). Lineage (NCBI taxonomy): Eukaryota > Fungi > Ascomycota > Sordariomycetes > Diaporthales > Cytosporaceae > Cytospora > Cytospora paraplurivora. Next base: position 3,606 of record JAJSPL020000016.1, read on the forward strand.
CTCTTTCCCAGGTCGTACTCTTGGAGGTGGCCGAGAGGGTACCTGAGGGGGAGGGTTCGCCCCAGGGTGTCCTTTCTTGAGAGGATTTGATGGCCTCCAATGAGATTTTGGCGGCGTAGGAGGCACCTGAGGGGGAGGGTTCGCCCCAGGGTGTCCTTTCTTGAAAGGGTTGGAAGGCCTCCAATGATGTTTTGGCGGCGTAGGAGGTTGCACAGCGGGAGGTTCCACAGTGGGAGGCTCCACAGGCGGCAAGTTATGAATCTGGTTCTTATCGGAGAATCTAACTTTCTTTCCCTCTGGTGTTGAAGGCGGGGTGATGCCACCATGGTGTGGTGACTCAGGCGGGGAGTAGTCATCGATAAATGAATTAGGGGGGGTAGTAGGAATGAAATCGGAATATGAGCCAGGGTCATAAGGAACGTAATCAGACTCTGATGTAGGTGGAGATATCTCAATAGGTGGTGAACCAGGGGGGGATATTTCTCCAGGTGGCGTCTCAGGAGGAGTATACGTCCCATATGGTGATCCAGGGGGCGATATCGCTCCAGGTGGCGTCTCGGGAGGAGCATACGTCCCATATGGTGATCCAGGAGGCGATATCGCTCCAGGTGGCGTCTCGGGAGGAGTATACGTCCCATATGGTGACCCGGGCCTGGGGAATGAGATCTCTCCAGGTGGTGATCCAGGAGGTGTTAGATTAGGTGGTGTCTCAGGAGGGGTGGGGGTAAACGCCCCCCATCCAGGCTTGATCATAGGTACCCTCCCACCAGGTGGCACCTCTGGGGGAGGGAGCTGACCAGGTGGTGATCCAGGGGGAGGTACCTTGGCCGGTGACGTTCCACGCCATCTATCCAGAAAGTCCTTGACATGTGGATCAAGTGGCCTATCCAGATACTCCTTCAGTTTAGGTGGTAGTTCGGGAGAGGGTGGTAATTCTGGGGCGGGTACCTGACCAGGTGGTGATCCAGACGGAGGTACCTTAGGAGGTAATTTTCCATGCCATTTTCTCAGGAACTCATCTAGCTTTGGGTCAAGAGGCCTGTTCAGGTACTCCTGTACTTCAGGTGGTAGTTCAGGAGTCTTGGGTGGCGGACGGGGACTCCAGGGTGGTTTCTCAAGGGGCTTCAACAAATCAGGTGGTAGTGGAGGCGGTGTTTTTAGACCAGGTGGTGTCGGAGGGGGTGTGACCGGCTCCCATGAAGATCCAGATCCAGGGAAAGGTATCTCATCCAGCGGAGGAGATGGCGGCCTAACAGGTGGTCTTGGAGGAGGCTTCCAACCAGGAGGTGGATAAGGTCGCGGCCTAAGATGTGACCTAGGGGGAATCGGAGGAGGAGGTGATTCGGGAAGAGGGTTAGCACCAGGCGGTGAAGATGGCGGCCTGATTGCTTTAGGAGGAGGGTTAAAACCAGGCGGTGAAGATGGCGGCCTGATTGCTTTAGGAGGAGGGTTAACACCAGGTGGTGAAGATGGCGGCCTAATGGGTGCTTCAGGAGGAGGCTTGACACCAGGTGGTGAAGATGGCGGCTCAAGAGATGACTTAGGTGGACGATTTTTCCCAGGGCGTGTTCTCCTCGAAGGGTCTTTCCTAGGGTGTTGTTTATCAGAAGGGTTGGAAGGCTTCCCTGGCGATTTTGGCGGCTTGTGAGGTGAATTGGGGGGACTCTGAGGAGGCGGTGATCCGGGAGCAGGGTCAGCTCCAGGTGGAGATGGCGGCCTAACAGGTGCTTCAGAAGGAGGGTTCGCACCGGGTGGCGGAGGTGCTTTAGGGGGAAGGTTCTTCGCAGGGTGTGGTTTCTTGAAAGGATTTGACGGCTTCCACCACTTTGGCGGTTTAGGAGGTGAACTAGGGGGTACCTGAGGAGGTGGTGATCCGGGAGGAGGGTTAGCTCCAGGTTGAGATGGCGGCGTGATGGGTGCTTCGAGAGGAGGGTTCACACCGGGTGGCGGAGGTGCTTTAGGGGGGAGGTTCTTCCCAGGGCGTATTTTCTTGAAAGGATTGGTGGGCTTCCACGATTTCGGCGGTTTGGGGGGTGACCCAGGAGGAGGGTTCCCACCAGGCGGCTGAAGAGGTGCGTTGCGCGGATTCGGAAGCTGTGGTGATCCAGGGAGTGGAGGAGATGGCACGTTCGGGAGCTGTGGTGATCCAGGGAGTGGAGGAGATGGCACGTTCGGGAGCTGTGGTGATCCAGGGAGTGGAGGAGATGGCACGTTTGGGAGCTGTGGTGATCCAGGGAGTGGAGGAGATGGCACGTTTGGGAGCTGTGGTGATCCAGGAAGAGGAGGAGATGGCACGTTCGGCGTAGGTATGCGTCCGGGGACACCTGGCTTAGGCATTCGGCCTTTGAAGTTGAAGGGCCTCTTGAGTGCGCGGAGCACTTGGTCCCTAATCACTGGATCCGCCATCTTTTTCCCCATATAAGAAAGGAAGGCCTGGGCTGGCAGCCCCAGCCCCAAGCCGAGTCCAAGTCCCAGATTCCGGTCGTCGTCGTCGTCATCTTCATTGTCTCTATTGACCCGCTCGAGTTCTCTCAGAACTTCGTCAAAGCGATCGCGATCCCACTCCTCGTCGCTATCATCCGGTCTAGATGGGTTTGGAATAGGAGTAGGCACAATCTCCGTTGTAGCTGATGTTGGTACCGATGATGCGGCCGGGCGTGTGGTACCTTCCGATAGAGTTGGCGTGACAGAGTCCGTAGCGCCAGGACTAATTGTATCTGTACTTCCTGGCGCGGATGATGTAGTCCCCAATGGGACACCTTCAGACAAAGTTGTTGTGATAGAGTCTGAAGTGCCCGGAAGAGTCGTATCTGTAGTTCCTGGTAAGGATGATGTAGTCCCGAAAGGTACACCTCCAGATAGAGTTGATGTTGCAGAGTATGTAGTGCCATCAATGATCGTATTAGAAATTTCTGGGACAATAGAAGTGACCAAGCGTGTGGTACCCTCAGACCAAGTTTGAGTGACAGAGTCTGTAGTGCTATCAAGAGTCGTATTTATAGTTCCCGATAACACAGATGATGTGGCCCAGGGTGTAGTAGCTCCGGGCAGAGTTGATACCACGTCAGATATTGTCGTCCACGTTGTTGTCTCCGTCGCGGTTGCCGTCGCTACGATGGTGGTAGTCGCTGTAGATGTGGGCGTCACAGTTGATATAGGGCCCTGGTTGGAAGTGGCAGAGTCTGAAGTGGCAGGTAGAATCGTATCTGCAGCTGAGGACGAAGGCAAAGGAATGATAACATCAGTTACAGGAGGTGTATCAGGAATGGTGAAGACAAGGGTCTGCTCGGGAGACGATGTTGCCGTACCAGCAGATGTGCTGGTGCTCCGGTCATCGAATGTACCCTCTACAGTCTTTGTCACGATAATGGGTGTGGCATGGCTTCCTTGATCCAGAGGATGCGAGGTGGTTATATCAAACGAGGTGCTAGGGCTCCAATCATCATCCAACCCAACCGTCATGGTCGAGCTCGTGATAATTGGCGTAGAGTCGCTTCCTTGACCATAGGAGTGATTCCTTGGTAGTCGCTGGGGAAGGGACTGCGCGAACTGCACGGCCAAGAGGCCGCCCAGCAGACGCGAAGTCCACATCGTAAGATGATACTCGCTCTGCTTGGAAGCAATTGGGAAGCACTTGCTTCAGGGGCTTGATGTGGCGGGTGTAGTGGTCTTGGGTGAAAGGTTTTGAGGATGCTGAATGCGAGAATCTGCAGGAAAGGAGGAACCAAGAATGAGGAACCGACAGTTAATAAAACCTTGGAAGGTCGAAGAGTGGCAGGTAATTAGATTAGGGCCTTCAATACGCTTTGATAACTTGGGAGTAATGCACTTGAGACTGGATTGAAGGCTATCATATCGCAAGATTCAATTACGCTCGTGCGCGGGTGCTACTATTGTCTTCTTGAAGCCCGCCCGGGACTCTCATATATCTGAGTGCATGCTCAGGTGTTAGAAGAATCAACCAAGATGTCGGCGCAAGGCCTTTTAGAGACCAGTCGAAGAGATCGATAGTAACTTGAGTCACAAAACCGGGTAAAAATTCAAAGCGCAGGGTCACTAATCACTGCCCAGGTGAGCGCTGGGGCATGCCCGGGCCACAATGCGCAAGGCTTCGACATATCACAATGGTAGAAAGTAACTGAGCACAGCCTTTGGCCGGTTGTGGTTCGATTAGGCCGGCCACAAAAGTCTATATAGTAATTTGAACCGATTTGACACAGTCAAAACTCACCAACCAGCATGCATGTGATCATAATGGGCTTTCAAATTCTCTGGAGCATGAATATGGTTAAAGTATTTTTTTCGTGGTCTCCCCGCCTGATGCACTTGGTAGTGTTTAACTTCGAAGGTTCTCACCTGAGAGCGGTTGGCATGGGAATGTGTATGGGCTGAGGAAAAGGGACTCCCTCCTTGACTACGACGGAATTGTCGAAAGTCAATACTAATGTTAGTGTACTAAGCCCTTCTCGACCCGGACACGAACTTCCTGCCAGTACTTCAGTCTCTTCAGCTCCCTAAACGGTTTACCAAACTTGATCATCACCATGAACACCGAACAAACAGCCAAGCCCACAAAGGCCACACTAATGAAACAATTCTGATACCCCAGTGCGTCCAACCAAGGCGTGATCCCGTACCCGATCGCGAAGCTCATGGTATTGCGAATGATAATACATGTCGCGAGCGCATCACCCGCAACATCACGGTACGTGTCGACCAGGTATGCCACCGACAGCGTGACTCCGCATGCGTTACAGATTGATATCATGAACATGGCGACTAGCAGGCCGAACCAGTGGATCCCGTGCGCGGCGCCCACGCCCCAGAGGATACTTCCCGCTGGCAGGATTATGGTTGCGGCGGCGAAGAGCCAGAGCCTCTGCTCGGGCTCGAACACTCCGCCGTTGCGCCGGGCGAGGCGGATCACGAACCAGTCCGAGAACGCGCCGGTGAAAAGGCTTGCGACGGTGCAGCCGATTATGCAAGAGATGTAGCACAGGCCGACGATAGCCGGGCTGAAGTTGTACGGCGAGCCACCCAAGATGATACTCGCTGTTGCGTTGAGGATGTTGAACCATACTAGGTAGGTGCCATATGAGAAGCCAGAGTAGAAGATGACGGGCCACGACAAGAATCTGAGGATTTGCCATGCACGCCAGTGCATCATGAAGGGGCGGGGCTTGTCCCACAGGGCGAGCTTCTGTCGGTACGTCTTGCGCTTATATGGGAAGCTGGTTCCTGCAGCGGTGTCGCTTTCCCTATTTCCTATGGCCGATGATGACTTTTCTGTGGGCGGCTTGGTCTCGCTCGATGCGCCTGTGGCTTCGGTGTCATCTTGGGATAATTCCGGTGGTCCCTCGACGACGCCCACAGTCTTCCTGTCGTAGTTTGTCTCTTCTAAAAAGAATAACAGGAAGATGGCGGTTACGGCGCAGAATATTGCTTGTATAAAGAAGCACCACTTATAGCCTATCCCGTCGTTGATAAAGCCTGTGATGACGGGGGCGAAGAAGTTTGAACTGGTCAGGAACCACGCGTACCAGGCCATATAGGTCCCTCGCTCGTGCGCGAAGTAGAGGTCAGTGATGGAGGTCTCCGGGAGGGCTTCGATGGGAGCCGCAAAGAAGCCTATCAAGATATTTCTCGCGATCCATTGGCCGTTGCCCTTGGCATATGGGCTCCATACACTGATCGCCTGGTTTGAAGTAAGCTTGGTGTTGTTGACTTGCCCTGGGCCTGGAAACGAATTGATTGGACTCACCACCAAGGCCACGAGTGACACAATATACGTCACCCGCTTGCCATATTGTAATGCGAAGGGCTGCCAGAAAAGAAGACCCCATCCACAAAGGAGGAAGAAGAATCCCGTACCGGAATTCAAATCTGCCACACTCACGTCAAGGGCTGTAGATAGAGGTGTCAAGACACTATACACAACAGAAAGTGCCATTCCATTGAACCAAGTATATCTATGTGGGGAGTTAGCACCTCGCTTGGCCCGAAACTGATAATTTATTGGCGAAGCACGAGGTCAACATCTTACGAGAGTACGCAAGCAAGGGCCAGCCGTTTCCTCCCAGGCGTCCAATTCAAGGGGTCTTCGGGATCGGCCGAAGGTGTTGGGATCAGGACGATATCCTTGTGACGCCTCGCATGGCGAGTTGCAATGTGGTCGTCGAGGTCGACCAGCTGAACCGTACCTGGCACTTGGGACTCGTCAATATCGGCGAGACTATGGGCCCCGAAGTTCTGCGGTAATGCCATGGCGACGAAGCTCTGATCTTAAGGATAATATTGCTGCCGAAGGATAGACTCGATGAGAGGTGTATCTTCAGTACAGCAAAAGGGACGTCGTCAACAATTTGTTTCAGATCCAATTACCTGAGCGTCGTGGCACCTAATAAAGGGCCCTTCTACATGACATTATATCTGATAAAGTCGGTATGCACCGCTTCTCCTCATAAAGATAAGCTGCCTGGCCAGCTCATGTTGTGTATCTCAACCAACGGCTTATCAGATATGATACGCGGGCAGGGCGTGTCAATGTGTGTGCGACAGCCAGAGGTTGTGTCCCATTGGTGTGGCTCCATGCAGTGTCGGGTCCTGAGACATGCCCGAAAGGCTTGTTGAAGATAGAGCAACCAGCCTGCAACGCATAATGTGAAGAGTGGAAGATAGACAGGCGACATCTTCTAGGAGTAAGTGATGTATAGATAAAACCACAACCACACCTGGGCACCTCACGGAACATGTCAACCTCTGGTGAACATACTATTGCGGACAGCAAATGGTCCCCTCAATCTGACAGCCAGACGGAGGAGCGGGAGCAAGTCGTCACCGTAGCTTTTCCAGAGGCAGCCTGATTGTGGTATCGCTCCCAAAGAGGATGATTTGTTTCTTTCTTTTCCCGAGCTAAACAGGACGTCCATACATAATATAATGTCTTGTAATTCGGCCCAGCTGTTCGGCAGATGCTGTGCCGCCAAGCCGGGAAATACGTGGGGAACAGTGGGTACTCAGGTACTTGATGGCCCGGTGCGGGGGACCCGTACGGCAGTGTACTCGGTACATTCAACATTGGTTGCATCATCGCAGCACATATGGTGGTGCTCCTCGGTTGCGATTAATAACCAAACAACAGAAAACAACAAAAGCCTCTGCCCCCACCACCTCCTACCACATGCCACTTCGTTATAAACCTACCAGCGCCCCCGGCCCCTTGCGCCGTCTCTTGAACCTTTCCTCGACCCTCCACCTACAACCTCGCACATATCGATTGCTGAACACCACCACCACCAAACCGAAAATGACAACAACGGAAGCCGAGATCAAACGCAACCCCCATGGGAACTTCAAGGAGGTAGAAGCCTCCCGCCCGGACTGGGACCGAGACGCAACCTTCAAATACACCAAGACCGCCAACCCAGACTGGAAGTTCGGCGACGGCGCAAACGACCTCCCGGGGCCGTCGTCCGACGCGGAGAAGAAGAAGCACGTCGCCATCGACCCCTACGGCGAGGGCCGCAACCCCGTACACAACTACAAGCTCCTGATCAGCGGCATCGTGCCGCGCCCCGTGGCCTTCGTGTCGACCGTCAGCAAGGACGGCAAGAAGATCAACCTCGCGCCCTTCAGCTACTTCCAGGTCATAGGGCACGACCCGCCCATCCTGGTGCTGGGCATCGCCTCCGGCCTGGCGGGCGCCGAGAAGGCCAAGCACACGCTGCACAACCTGCACGAGACGGGCGAGTGCACCATTAGCCTCATCAGCGAGCACTTCGTCGAGGCCGCCAACGCCACCAGCATCGATGCGCCGTATGGGGTGAGCGAGTGGACCATCAGCGGCCTGACGCCCCTGTACGACACCGAGACCGTCAAGGCGCCCAGGATAAAGGAGGCCATATTCACCATCGAGGCCAAGCTGGACAGCCTGAAGGAGTTTGAGAGCAAGAGTAAGCCCGGCAACAAGTCGTCGACCCTGGTCGTCGTTGAGGGTACTCGGTTCTGGGTGAGGGAGGATGCGCTTAACGAGGAGAAGAGCTTGATAGATCCAAACGTAAGTCTCTCTATTCCTTTATCCATCTGTGCATTGAGCCGGCGGGGCAAGGAACCGAGCCATTCCCCATAGGGCGGGGTGCTAACGTGCGTCTTCTGTACAGGTTCTCCGGCCAATTTACAGGGTTGGTGGTATAACATATGGGCGCATTCTTGACGGCATCGAGATCCCTAGGCCAGCATTTGGCAAGGACCTGACGGCTGAGGAGTACCAGAAGCTCGAGGCAGAAAGGGAAGCCAAAGATGGCAGCAATGGCAAGGTATAGACAGCGGCATCATTGGCGTAGACATAGACGGGGCATAGTCGTCCATCAGCGTTGTTTCAGACGTATACATCATATGAGATTTAACACAACGATGTAGATGCACAATGATATAGCGATGCGAGCAATTACTTCGTATATACTTTCAGATTTAAAATATAAGAAGCCTTAGCAAGCGGCATTTGGATATGAGCGGGCGAGGCTCTCAAGAAGGCGAAGCAATCCGTGGTATCTCTCACATATGATATCCCCCAAAAGTAGACCTTTCCCAGCAGCATCGATAGCCTCGCTCCATCTTTTTGCAGGTAAGCCCATCACACCCTCAAGACCAACCAAGAAGTCTACCTGGCCCATGCTTTGAAGAACCAGCATACCAAGAAACTGGTTTTTACCTTGTACGGTTCTCCACCACAGAGATTGGGAAGCGATATAACACAGACATTGAAGCCGTGGAGCCCCAAATGGTGGAGCCCATTGCATGCCATCGTCTTCTTGACACACGATGAAAGCCTCGATTTTAACCACTGAATCGAAACACAGACCCATAGGCACGGTTCTCTGCAAGCAGACTCACGGAAATCAAGGCCGGCAAGACCTCAGAACTCCAGACTCTGTCCGACCTCGGAAATAACCCACTCACAACCCAGCGGGACATCCGAAAACGCCTCGTGATCTTGCAACTCGTCCAGAATGAGGTCCTCCACCCTCTCCTCGTCGTTCATCTTATCCTTGACGTGAATGATCACGACCTTAACCCCCTTGAGCGGCGGCCCTTCGGCCGCAGACGGGGGCACCGCCGGTTCGGGCACGTTTCCGGAGGGTGTAGACGAGTTCGTGGCCGGGTACGTCCGCTCGATGTCCTGGAGCGACAGCTGAGCCGTCGGGGTCGCGATGTGCGGGTTGGACAGGTCGTCGAACTGCGGGACGGCGCCCAGGTCGGTCTGCGACGCCTTGAGGGTCCTCGGGCTGACGGGATCGGCGAGGCTGTCGCCGCTCTGCCTCGCCGTGGTCCTCGAGGCTATGCGCCGCCCGGCGATGGTGGTGTCGTCGTGCATCTCCCGTTTCCGCTTGCTGCTCCTCCTGCCGTCCGCGGCCCCCCTGCCCCTCTCCGAGGCCATCCTGGTCCGGGCGGACCGTACCTCGTCTGCGAGCACCTCCATCTCCTGGACCAGAAAGCTCGGCGTCAGGTGGCCGAACAGCCTGTCTACCGGCCTGCTGTCGTCGTAGCTGCACTCGATCAAGATGGCCTTCAGCTTGCCTAGAACAACCTTCGGCGCCGCCTCCTGCCATATGCGCAGGTTCCTCGGGTTCATCGATATGCTGTCACCTTCGACGTCGCCAAATATGAGCACCTCCACCCCGGTGTCAACGTCGCGGATGAAGTACGAACTACTGTCGTACACGCAGGCGACCTCCGTGGGGCTAGGTCCACCACCGACCTGGTTCATACCGCCACTACCGCGCCCTCCCGATGGCGCATTAGACCCTGGCAGGACAGAGTGGTGGCGGTCCTGGGCCAAGTAATGCTGCTGCTGGAAGTAACCCGGGATGCTCGGGCTCGAGGTGTTATGATGTGGTATCGAATGGGGGCTGAGCATCCCTGTGCCGAAGCCCATGAGGCTAGACTGTGCCTCCATGCTGCCGAAACGTGTGTTGCTGCCGCTGCCGCGATGGGCATGCCTCTCGACGTTGTGGCCGTGACTAACGCTCCATACCTTGACGGCCAATCCTTCGTTGAACTCCAGGTACCCATCAAGGCTGCCCATGGCGAGTGACCCGCCTTCATTCAGCCGCAGATAGGTGAAGAGGCCGGCACCGTTGTCTTCGTCAGATAGGTTGGGCCATATCACGTTGTTGAATATGTGCGTCTTCAGGGCTTGTATCGTTCCTGGAAGACCAGCCAGTTTCTTCCGCCGCGGCCCTGACAGCCCTGCAGTGTTGATGACGAAGCCTGATATGTGATCGAGGTGAGGGTGTGTGATGAGGTACGTGTCTATTAGTTCCGAATGGATCCTTGAGGCATTCGTTTTGGGAGAGGCAGAGTATACCTTCAGACCTGCGAACGGTCCGCTCTGTAGTACGTAGGGCAACTGTAGTTCGGCGGTCTCACCTAAGCCTGGAGGCTGCGTTTCTTCGAGGATCCGGGTTATTGCGCCAAGTTGTACGCCGGCATCTACGGCCATCACCGAGCCCTTCCTCCATTCTGCTCCTATGGAACGCACGAGAAAGGCGGTGACGTTGGACTCCAGAGGTCCACCTTGGGCGCCCTGTTGTGAAACGACTTAGTAGGTTGTCTAGGATGATGCAGCCGTTGTGCTGATTTGACACCTGCTACAAATACCAGCGTGCCAGGGTACAAAAAACCACCACCAGTATACTAAACTAGAGTATGGTCCCCAGCCGGTCATAGGCTCACCGGGTAGGCGCATAGTGCATTTGGTCACTCCACTTGAAATGATGCGCTGAGGGCCGATAAGGCTGAAGTGGGGAGGTGATCTGAGATCTCAGGACTTTGCTTGACAGGGGCTTTCGGAACCAATACCAGGGAATGAGGGGAAAGAAATGGATCCTCTTTGAAACAGATGGCATTGATCCACAGCGATCGAAGCCTTGGCCATATGTGCCAGTGTCTAGGGTGGCCCACAAGGCGCTGCAGTGGCAGTTCTTCGCCCCGTGGATAGTGACACGGAGCTCTCGACTGCCAGGTACGGTCAGGGCTTGCCAAACGAGCGGCAAGAGGCCACTGTCTTTTGCTTGCGGAGCGCCAAGTAAATGGCTTGGGCGCAAGCTCTCCACCAAGCCAGGAGTCCTCATTCGCCAATTTGCATTGAAGCATGGGTTCGCGCCGATAGGTCTGACTTTGGCACATCATATTCGAAAAATTGAACTTCCGTGTCTGGGTAGAACGAAGGCGATCCCAATAACATTGAATATGATAGGGCGAAGTCAATACTCCCGAGGGAGGGACTTCTAGAAGCCCATTGGAAGCCAGGCTGGGGATGCAGAGTGAACGAAGTGGGGGAGGGGAAAACTTTTGTGGAGAGAGAACGAAAGAAATATAGCTGAAATTGCAGATGAGTTGGGCTGTTCGAGGAGATGTTGAGATGTAGGAAATTTGATGGGACATGTGAGATGATGGGAGATGAGACGCGACCTTTTGGGCGCAGGACCAAAGAAAGCAAAAGTGGCTCACCAGCACGATGACCTGCAGGGCAGGCTTTGAAGATGAAGAAGTTGCAGATACAGATGCATGCGCAGCTGCAGCCGAGCTTGGTGGCTCGGCCCTGTCGACGACGACCCCGACTCTCCCCTCGCCTGCCATCAGCGGCGCCTCGGAAAGCTGGGTGTGGAAGCAGCAAGCGAAATGTACACCCTGGCTGTTTGATGGGGTAGGTGATGTCTTATAAAGCGAATCCTTCGATCGATAATGTGAGATTCAGTTCGTTGTGCGCCCAGCCGAATTGGTTCTCGACGTTGGGGTCGATGTCAAATGATGGGCTGTCTCGGTCCCACTTCTGCACCGCACTGCACTGCAACGCTGTCGTGCCTGTGTTGCCGTACAAATATATCGTCCCGTTGCGTGTCGCAAGCTGCGAATTCCTGTGAGACTTGGATGTATTTCAAGGTCTGTTGCTTCTCCTCTGCGCATGCTTCAATAGCACCTCGAGTTGTATACTTCAGACTTTGCGCGCGTGACCTGGATTTTCGAGATCTCGACTCGGTTGGAAGGTGGCTGGGAGAAAGACGTTGTTGTGTCCCTTCGGGAAGGAGGAAGAATTGGATGATTCAGGGGACCAAATCCAAATCAGCGCTAACTTGAAACGTCCCTTTTAGCAAAGTATAAATCTAGTTGAGGCAGCCAAATAAATGGTTTCCGTTGAGTAGATGACGACGGAGATACACAGTTAGCGTCCGTCAACTTTGGTTCCCCTGTGAGTGAGCTTTGGTAGTGGCTTTAACGTTCTGCAGCTATCGCTCGACCGCTCGTGTCGCGTGTGGCCACAACGGTCTCACTGCCGCCAAAGAGAAGGTTGTTGATCTCGTCAACTCGGAACCTGGTACAGATGTAACAATGATCCTCGAGCCTGTCGTCTTGGCTGCGTTATCTGACAGATGTGTAGAGGTGAAGCTGTGCTGCACCCTGGCCAACTTGGGTGACGGTAGCGCAGTATATAATAGCTGGGTTTACATATAAGCCGCCCATGTAGAAAGGCGCGAAGGTTTGGGTGAACAAAGCCGCTGCGGATTACATGCAAGTAACAAAGAACAATAGACAATCAGATGCACAGGCCAATGAGCGGCCCTTACTGTCATCGAGTTGTCTGACCTGCCGCATGCGAAGGCGTGTAGAACCTTGGCTCGATACTGGGCTCCTCGTCGTGGTGGCGATGGCGGTGCTCTTGGATCAATTGGTGGTGGTGGTGGTGTTGTTGTTTTTATCGCTACCTTTTCGCCGTCGTTGTCGTCGTCGAGGCTCAACTTAGGGAGACGGCCCGTGTGTTGTTGTGTTTGTGGTAGTTGAGATCGACGAAGGAGTGGATCATGGAGCCAGCAGAATGACGGAATTCGGGGCGTTAACCTTAATACCTGATCTGGATCAACCCCAGGGCGGGCGATATGAATTCCCCGTCTTCCCCAAAGATCGCCTCGTCGTCCGGTCTCGATGTGCCAGGCGGGATGCACCTAGGGCGAGCGAGCATGTCGAGACGACAGGTACTCATACCCTTTGGTGTGGCCACCGGGAGGCACGACATTGGGCTGCATCGGCCTCGCCGGTGGTTTGTACTTTCATGTACTAACAGCCGCAGCTGTGGTTGGGATGGTGGCTGGGGATTGGCGCAGGGGACACCGTACTATATACATACCAGTATGCAGACGGCGCCAGCGAGCAAGCTTGAGACGAAAGACTGTATCTTGACCCCGTTTTCCAAGATTCCAATTTGGAACCCAATGTTGTCATATTGCAGCAATCAACAATACAGTACATATGCAATGCAGTTCAATGGTCTGTTGCATTCGGTGGACCCTGGAATGCATAGTACCTACAATGAAGTTGGAGCATCTGATGTGTAATATTCCATGTGTTACCTACCAAGTAGGTACCCAGGTATATATCGGAAGCCCCCGGCCCGAAGCGATTCATCAGGGTTCGGGTCGTTTGCGACAGTGCGGCTGCTAGCAGTCGAAGAGGGTGACATTAACACCACACATAAAATCCAACCATGGACTGAGCCTCCCTCATTTCACATTTATACACTCGGGATTCTATAAGCTGCTACGATTGTAGCATTGATGGACCAAGAAACTTCATTGGGTTTGAATACTTCTAGCAGATCTGGGATTATAATTACTATACTGCGACTTCTCTCAACTAGTACCCACATGACCGGTTTTCATCCTTACTCCCGAGGTCCAGGAACAACCGATGCCAACCAGAGCGTCCGTGACCGTAGCTACGTTGATTATCTTGAAGTTTCGACATGTGCCGCGGGCCCTCTCCAACTCGTACGGAGTACGAGGCGAGCCTTGTGAAAGGGATCATAGTAGAAACGTTGACCAAACTATGAGACTTGTGAGATGGTTATAAGCAATGACTTCACGGTTTCGACTTGAAGATACAAGGCTTCGGCGGAACTTTTGATGCCAGAGGGTTGACTGGCATAATTGATGGGACCAATGTCAACACCTCGACGCGCTCCACGTTGTGAGTCTGCAACGCTGTGTCACTGTTAAAGGCAGCACAAGGCCGAAGAGCGAGGAGCGCCAAGTTATGGAAAACAACCGCCGAGGTCAATAGATAAAAAGCTGGGGCAATCGTCACGCAGTAGCGTGTCTTAACTATCTTGAAGTCAGCAAAAAGTACCACCTCAATTGCCGATTTGGTAAAAATTGTTGGGAGTAGTGAAAGATCAGATACATGTAATGCATTTTATCAACAGTATTGTTCAGAACAGGTCTGTGAATGCTAAAGTGTCTCATCATATGATAGGGGGGTATTGAAAATGGGGACGTCCTTACCAGGTGATTCGTACAGTCCTGAGAGGCCTTACCGTCCAGATACTGTATTTTTGTCATGCTTAAGTAGAGCTAACATGATCCTATGAGTTCCTGCGAGGAAATCGAGTCACGGATCCAGTCGCTGGTCAAGTGGCATCGCACATGGCAGGCTCGAGCTCGAGCTTTCGCAGTGTCGTCCCGACTAGAAACGCATTGAAGAAGGAAGTACAAATGTTGTTGCAGAGAATTTTGTTTGGTTTTGGGGGGAAAAGGCATACGGAAGGATCAATTGACGGACCCCACCACGGACGGATTAACCTCGTGGTGGGGTCCTCGTATCCAGGGACCGGTCTAGCCGAATTAGGATGGAAGTGTATGTCCTTCCCTTCCTGGGGCCAGGGCCGAGTGCTTTCCTGCCTCTAGCTGGAGCAGCCAGTCGAACCTAGGTACCTAGGTATTATAAGGAGCATTTTCTTGCCAAAATAAGGATGGTTCATACAGCAACTAATTGATACTTCCATGCCCATGAGTTCGATGTTCCCATCACATTGTGATAGGGTTGCTCAAAGTAAGTGAGATCTACTACATATTGCGTGTCGCACTCGTCGCCGCAGGTCCAAAAGGGGCACTGATCACCCAACGGCGTACATTCTGGCAGGCACGGGTCCTACTGTGGTATGTGTCTATGTGTCTATGTCTAACCCGACTTGGACCTAATGCTTCGTTCTCGTTCCCCTGAACCAGTGAACCAGGCACTGCCAGTCAAGTCACAGGTTGGCCCGGGAAGCACCTGGGGCAGGCGCCTGGAGGAGCGGGCCTTACGTCACGAGACCG
The DNA here is from genome assembly GCA_021272945.2 of Cytospora paraplurivora. Lineage (NCBI taxonomy): Eukaryota > Fungi > Ascomycota > Sordariomycetes > Diaporthales > Cytosporaceae > Cytospora > Cytospora paraplurivora. The sequence continues at coordinate 18,755 of JAJSPL020000016.1, forward strand.
GCCCAGCGACCGTTAAACATTGATCGTTCATCGACCCTAGCTGATTATCAAAACTTCAATTCATACAGTACTATACCAACCTCCTTCCAATTCATAGGCGGGCCAACAATCAAGGTCGAAGGGTCTAGTTTCCCGCCAGTACTTCGTGGGGGAGAGTTCTTGTCGAACATCACTCTCCACTATTCCAACTTGGCTCGACCTCGACTCCCTTCAGCTCCCCGACCCTACATAAACCCTCATCCTCCTTGAAACCGCTGCGCCTGCGAGGCGCCTGCGGTCTTACATAAACAATGGCGGCGGATCTCAGTCCAGAACTACAAGAGAGGCTGGAAGACCTAGAGAAGGAACTGGAGGTAAGTCCCGCTTCTGGAAACCGGAGCTTTCTTTTCTGTATTGCCCGCCATCGCTATCTGTAGTGATGGCGGGGTCGGTGCTGAAGGGTCCCAAACCCTCAGTTAATCTATTGTCATATAGTATGCCTGCTAACTGACACTTACCTTCTCGCTCTGCAGGAAGGCGATATCACAGAAAAGGGGTATGTCTCTGTCCTTCGGTCCCACTCGACCTCGCGACAACACGGTCATCCTGTCTAAATACCGACCCGACATCGGATGCTCCTATGCAAGTCTCCCTCTGCTGACATTGTGACCCTTCACCATCACCAGATTCCACAAGAGGAGGACGCAACTGCTCTCTCAATATGGTGCCCTCCCGAATCAGCCACCAGTCGGGCTCCGCATCCACCGCGCCGACAGCTCCTCGCATCCTTCGCACGATGGCACACGAGCAGGCGCTTTGGCAGCCCTGAACGCGAACTCACCGCAACCGAGTAGTCCACGATCGTCAATTGGGATAACCCCGCCTGCGGGAATTCGCTCGCAGTCCCCGTACTCGCGAAATGATAGCCCATATAGTCTTCCCCCAGAACAACACCCTGCCGCTCTACTTGCTCCAGGCGGGTCCTTCGCCGACGCCCGACCCGGGAACCCATCACGCGATTCGCTATTCTTGACTCCGGGATTGGACGTAGGAAACGGCGACTCGACACGGACGTTTACTATGACTTCCGGCGACTATGCTTTCAACCCCGAGCACCAAGGCGGATATGGTGAGCCGGAACAACGCAATCCATACGACAGCAGGACCGGAACACTCCTCGAGTCCCAAGGCTATTTCTCCGACTTTGCCGGCCAACAAGCCCATGATCAGATGCCTTCAGAGCAGTATGGCGGGCCTCAACGATATTCATCGAGCGATGCTTTCTCGCCCACAGCCGCAATGGCACCTCCAATGCTTACTGCAGCCGATCTTCCCGCCGCTGAGGCCCTCGAATACCAGTTGCCGCTCGACCCTCGTGAGGTTCCCTTTGCCATATATGATCCACATAATTCGGCTGTTCAGATGTCACAGTTCGATAACATAGCAGCCGTATTGCGTCATCGTGGTCGTACCTCTGCGAAGCTCCCGGCATACTGGGTCCTCGATAGCCGGGGAAAGGAGATAGCATCGATTACATGGGACAAACTCGCTTCCAGGGCAGAAAAGGTGGCACAGGTCATAAGAGACAAGAGCTCGCTGTACCGAGGGGATCGGGTAGCCCTCATCTATCGTGATTCCGAGATTATCGATTTCGCCATAGCCCTACTCGGATGCTTCATTGCTGGCGTTGTGGCGGTTCCTATCAACGAGTTGCAGGATTATCAGAAATTGAACTTGATTCTGACATCCACGCAAGCGCATCTCGCTCTAACTACGGACAACAATTTGAAGGCATTCCAAAGAGACATCACGATTCAAAAGCTTACATGGCCCAAGGGAGTTGAATGGTGGAAGACGAACGAGTTCGGTAGTTTCCACCCGAAGAAGAAGGATGATACCCCGGCACTTTCCGTGCCAGACCTGGCTTACGTCGAATTCTCGAGAGCCCCTACCGGGGATCTCAGGGGAGTCGTCTTAAGTCATCGAACCATTATGCACCAAATGGCTTGTTTGAGTGCTATCATATCACAAGTACCCAGCAATTCTCCAGGCGATACTTTCAGCTCATCACTTCGAGACAAGAACGGGCGGCTCATTGGAGGTGGAGCCAGTAGTGAGATACTGCTATCATACTTGGATCCGCGTCAAGGCATTGGCATGATTCTCGGGGTATTGTTGACAGTCTATGGGGGTCACACGACCGTATGGTCGGAGGCCAAGGCTATCGAAGTCCCAGGTCTTTATGCGCATCTTATTACCAAGTACAAAGCCACGCTCATGGTCGCCGATTATCCAGGTCTAAAACGAGCTGCTTACAACTATCAACAAGACCCAATGACCACGCGGAACTACAAGAAGGGAACGGAGCCGAATTTCCAGTCAGTGAAACTATGTCTGATAGACACGGTCACTGTGGACTGCGAGTTTCATGAGGTTCTGGCGGACCGATGGCTGAGGCCATTGAGGAATCCTCGAGCACGTGAAGTCGTAGCTCCCATGCTCTGTCTACCAGAGCATGGAGGCATGGTTATCAGCATCCGCGACTGGCTAGGTGGAGAGGAGCGTATGGGCTGCCCCCTCAAGCTCGATGTGGACGACGTCAGCGAATCAGAGGAGGAGAAGGCGAAAGGAGAGAAAGAAAAGCCATCGAACGGGTTTGGAGGCAGTCTACTCAGTGGAGGTACGACCAACGTGACCGAGCAGCGCGCTAAGAACGAGTTAAGCGAGGTCCTCCTTGATAGGGAAGCTTTGAAGTCCAACGAGGTCCTGGTCGTTGCTATTGGCGAGGAAGCGCGGAAAAAGTCCAGTGATCCAAGCACAGTCCGGGTTGGCGCTTTCGGATACCCAATACCAGATGCCACCTTGGCGGTTGTTGATCCAGAGACCGGCTTACTCTCCTCTCCTCATTCGATTGGCGAGATATGGGTGGATTCTCCATCGTTATCTGGCGGTTTCTGGGCTCTGCCGAAGCACACCGAGCAAATCTTCCATGCCAGGCCTTACAAGTTCGACCCTGGAAACCCTACACCAACACCAGTGGAGCCAGAGTTCCTTCGGACAGGTCTCCTGGGTACTATCATCGAGGGTAAAGTGGTCGTCCTCGGTTTGTATGAGGACCGGATCAGGCAGAAGGTCGAGTGGGTTGAACACGGCCATGAAGTCGCTGAATACCGCTATTTCTTTGTGCAGCACCTTGTTGTTAGCATCATGCGCAACATCCCCAAGATCTTCGACTGCTCGGCCTTCGATGTTTTTGTTAATGAAGAGCACCTGCCAGTTGTCGTACTGGAATCTACAGCGGCGTCAACGGCACCTGCAACCTCTGGCGGCCCTCCCCGACAGCTGGATACGGCGCTACTTGACTCGTTGTCGGAGAGGTGCATGGAGGTGTTGATGCAGGAGCACCACTTGCGTGTCTACTGCGTGCTTATTACTGCCCCAAACTCGCTCCCCAGAGTACTGAAGAACGGTCGTAGGGAGATCGGAAACATGCTCTGTCGTAAGGAGTTCGACCTTGGTAATTTGCCCGCTGTGCATGTCAAATTTGCTGTCGAGCACGCTGTCTTGAACCTGCCAGTTGGTGTCGATCCAATTGGTGGGATCTGGTCGAACATCTCTTCAGACTCGCGAGCTGAGGTTCTGGGCCCAGTTGACAGGCAATACTCAGGCATCGACCGTCGTGAGGTCGTCATCGACGACCGGACGTCGACGCCACTCAACAACTTCACCAGCATTACAGACCTCATCCAATGGCGAGTGGCAAGACAGCCCGAAGAGCTATCCTACTGCACTATCGATGGGAAAGGTAAGGAGGGCAAAGGCATCACCTGGAAGAAGTTCGACACAAAGGTTGCTGCAGTTGCCATGTATCTGAGGAACAAGGTCAAGCTTCGGCCTAGAGACCATGTCATCCTCATGTACACGCATTCCGAGGAATTTGTATTTGCCGTCCATGCGTGCATCAATCTTGGCGTGGTCATTATACCCTGCGCTCCTATGGATCAGAACCGATTACCGGAAGATGTTCCTGCATTCCTACATCTTGTGGCAGACTACAACGTCCGAGCTGTGTTGGTGAATCAGGAAGTCGACCATCTCCTCAAGATGAAGGCTGTCGCTCAGCATATCAAACAGTCCGCGCACATTCTGAAGGTCAACGTTCCTCCATGTTTCAATACCACGAAGCCTCCCAAACAAAACAACGGATTGAGGGATCTTGGGATCACGGTGGATCCTTCTTGGATTCAGCCAGGCTACCCGGTCATAATCTGGACTTACTGGACGCCCGACCAACGGAGGCTTGCTGTCCAGTTAGGCCATGATACAGTCTTGGGCATGTGCAAGGTCCAGAAAGAGACATGCCAAATGACCAGCTCCCGGCCGGTGTTGGGTTGCGTGAGAAGTTTCACCGGCCTCGGCTTCATCCATACCTGTCTCATGGGCATCTATATTGGCACACCCACCTACCTGTTATCTCCTGTGGAATACGCACAGAACCCGATGTCTCTCTTCATGATTCTTTCCCGGTACAAGATCAAGGATACGTATGCGACCTCGCAGATGCTTGACCACGCGATGGCGCTTGTGCCAGGTAAAGGGTTTACTTTGCATGAGTTGAAGAACATGATGATCACAGCGGAGGGCCGACCACGCATTGACGTGTTCCAGAAGGTGCGGTTGCATTTTGCCGCGACTGGTCTCGACCGCACGGCGATCAACACTGTCTATTCTCATGTCCTCAACCCAATGGTTGCATCACGGTCCTACATGTGCATTGAGCCTATTGAGCTCTGGCTTGACACTAAAGCCCTTCGACGAGGCCTCGTCATCCCCACTGACCCTGATACGGATCCCAAGGCTCTTCTTCTGCAGGACTCCGGAATGGTGCCAGTCTCCACCCAGATTGCTATTGTCAATCCCGAAAGCAGACTGCTCTGCTGTGACGGCGAATATGGCGAAATCTGGGTCGACTCCGAGGCTTGCGTCAAAGGTTTCTATGGCTCAAAGGACATTTTCGACGTGGAGAGATTCGATGGTCGGACAATTGATGGGGATCCGAGCATTAGCTACGTACGGACTGGCGATCTTGGTTTCCTTCACAGTGTCAGTCGGCCTATCGGGCCGGGCGGCGCACAAGTTGACATGCAGGTACTGTTCGTGCTTGGTAGTATTGGTGAGACGTTTGAGATCAATGGGTTAAGTCATTTCCCTATGGATATCGAGGCTTCAGTGGAGAAGAGCCACAGAAACATCCTCCCTGGAGGCTGGTAAGCTGCCTAATGCAAAGTCTGCGTTGTGCGGTTCAAGAGAGCTAACATATGGTTGATTTAGTGCTGTTTTTCAAGCTGGTGGTCTGGTCGTCGTCATCGTTGAAGTCGGCCGCAAAGCCTATCTCGCCTCGCTTGTACCCGTGATCGTTGACGCCATACTCAACGAACACCAGATCATTGTCGACATTGTCGCCTTTGTTCAAAAAGGCGACTTCCCTCGTTCGCGTCTTGGCGAGAAGCAAAGAGGCAAGATTCTTGCCGGTTGGGTGTCCCGCAAGATGCGAACAATAGCACAATTTGCCATCAGAGATACCTCTAGCTTGGGTACTGGCGACGGTGAGGGGACTCCAGACCCTCACCGGGCCAGTTACAGCAGTTTCAGGAGCAGTAGCGGTGCACAAATCGGCTTGGCTTCCGTAGGAAGTACACTGCGTAACGTTGAGCCGGCCCCACAAATCTTGGAACAGAGAGAACTTGAGCAACAGCTAGAACGCATTGCCGCCTTGCCCCACGATGCGAGGGCGAACAATGGGCAAGCACCAGGGGACAACGGCAACGGCCGAGACGAGATGACTCCAACGGGTCCACGAAGACCGTCAGAGCATGGTTATGACCTACCTGACTTCAGCGAATTTGATGATGCTAATAGGACGCCGGGACTGGAACCCAAGTCAGGTATGTACCCGCAGCCACCCGAGATTCGGTTACCCGATTTCCAGGGTGTGGACTGGAGGGGCTATACTCACCCACCGCAGGGTACCGGTGGTCACGCTCGTCACCCATCTCTAGAAACGGATGATGACTGGACTGCCGACGCGATCGCATCGATGAACCTTGCTGAACGCGGCGTTAGCGACGGAAGGGGTTATTAGAGATGGCGTCCTCCGACTTTGACAGTAGCGCGTTAGATGCGTGTGGCATGGACATTGTATAAGATCCTGTCCTAGCTCTATGGCATCTTGAATTGTCCTGCCTGTGAATTGGTGTTGGGCCGTCTAGGTCGATTTTAATATCTTCTTGTCCCTATTGGATTATCACAGCGTGGAAATTTTGCTTTGGATGGCTCGAGATGCATGCATGATATGGAACGACCTTGATGCACACTATGCCTCATCTGCATTGGGGTCGTCGATAAAAGCCGGGGCGATGACTAAGGTTGGGACCGGCATGAATATTTCATTTTCCAAATTGGTCATCTAGATCAATAGGTCATCTCGTATGGTATAGAACGAGGTCCAGATCCGCCATTGGCCCTTCTACGAGACAATGAACAAATATGCTACCATCCTATGCGTTGATTCCGATGTGAATACCGAATCGCTACACTGCCCTGCGCTACGCCAACACCATTGACTTCCTCCCTTCTTTAACATGCGTCGTCACGCAACCAATACAAGTGAGTTTTGCTATATAGATCCCAGGGGAACACATACAAGCACATACGACCATAGGTAGAAGAGAATTCGGGATCCCGTCCGCTCTCCCATAATTAGACAAGCTTCTGACGAATACCCGGTGTTGTATGTTTTGAATTTTTCCTTTTTTTTTTTTCCTTCTCCTTTTTTCTTCTTTCTTTTCTTTGATTAGCTCTTCTTATTCCTCTACTAGATTTCTCATATCTGGTAAAGGATCAGTTTCCAGCACTTGAAGGTGAGGCAGGTGTTTTGCTGCGCAGCGCTTACAGCCAACTCACCACTACTAATCATTAGTATGAGCCTCTTGGATGTTAAGTAGCTATCGGATCTAAATAAGGTCTACAGGTCTTCAATGGTTCATGATGGCGTATTATTATTATCAATATCATCGTAAACATACGGTGTTATTTCCGGCATATACATCCAAAGTGTCCATGGAAGCTAGGGGGAATCTGCTAAGGGATACGACTGTAAAGGCAAACGACACGCTGAAAACACTTAGACATCCAGGATAGACTCCACATGATCAGAAGCCAATGACATTCTCAATCTGGTCCTCCTGTGAAACCGTGAGTGTGACCTCTTTCGTCACCACAATGGCGTTATTTTCCGCCCACGGATCAGAAATTCGTCTGGCATCGCCCTTACTGTGCTTGACCTCACAATAAGTCGTTCCGGGTATGCCAAGCTCGAGGGCAATTTCACTATCATCCGTAAGGCCGCGAGAATCGCTGTTCGGTGATGCAGCGCCCGTTTTACTCCGGCCAAGTGTGCTCTGTATCGAAGAAATTCTCGCCATACGTTCAGACAGCCAACAGGACATAGACCGTGGGACCGCAGCTGCGGCAATGTGCTTGGATGGTTGTCAGTGATCCTGATTGACTATGCTGGTCTGACCATGGAAGGAATTGGAATTCATCTACTCACATGCATCGCTGGCAGACACGCCACAACCAGGTAAATTGAAGGCTCGATGACGAGCCACATGACCATGACATTGGTATATGAAGGTGCAATGTACTTGGCGGTGTTCGTTTCATACACCTTCCAACGGATTGCAGATGCGACCAGAGCTGCAAGGCCGATTCCGAAGAGAAAGGTCAAGGCCCATTTTCGCCGGTTGGATGCCTTGAGCTGCCATACTGTCGGGAGAGGCATGAAGACGAGGACGACGTCGACCGCGAGGTTGAAAGGCGTGACAGAGCGATAGAATTCGTCGACATCGAGGCATTGGCCGCCCGCTATAGACCTGTCCCAGAAGAACTCTACGGGACGACACTGGAAAATGGCCGTGGTGGCGAAGCCCAGCCATTGTAACGTAACAAAAGCGACGACACACCAGGTGGTGATCCTCAACCACCGCCCCGAAAATATGCGCAGGTAGAGCGCGAGGATCGAGTACCTCGTAAGGGCGTATGATACGATGAGGAATTGTAGGAGGGAGTAGATCATCTTGAGAAGAATTTCGTTCTCCTCCATGTTCAGGACGACCCGGTCTTCATTGTTCCAGGCCACCTCGACTTGCGCCATCGCTATGCCCATGGCGCATATGGGCATCAGGAAGGCATATGCCACGATGATCCAAAAGTCATCCCACCAAAACGGCAGCTTGGCGATTCGGAGTCTCGAGTAGGTCTTCAGCGAGACGATAACTGTGTCGATAACGATGAAGGCGATGGAGCTGTGAACCAGGGGCCTCGTGGCCTGCCACGATGTCTTCTGTGAAACCAGCGGCCCTAACACCTGCAATGATGAGGCCATTCTTGCTTGTGTTGCCTATTAGTCTGGTGGGTTTGCGATATCGAATGGAAGACTGTACCCGACCAGCAGGATGAACGTCGTTAATCTGAAATAGCTGTACAATGTCGAGAGCATCAGAGGACAGGTGATATGGATGTGTCTCGTATATCGAACAGATGAGATGGTAACAATCCCGCATTGGAGACTGGATTACGAGTCAGTCTCTAAACATGGCAGATCCATACTTGACGATCTCAATGTGACCTTGCTAAGGTTTAATGCGTCGTTGCAGAACTTTGTTCAAAGTGCCAACGTGTTGGTGGATCCCCAGGACTCGATGAAGGCTTAGTGTGCACATTCGTAGAGTATGTCTAATGAGCAGCTCCATGACCGAACACCACACAATACTACAGAACACACATATCTTCAACGATGAAGCTCTTCGAGCCAGCTCGCGTTCAAGAATTCTTCCTCACCATGCTTTGGTTTCGGCCACCGTTGATTTCTCCTTTTTGGGCTGTGTTGCTGGAGATATAACTATACTTGGGCTAGCCTGTTTCAGGCCCCAGCTTTGACCCGTTCACCCCATCGCTACCGAACCCGTCCTGTGCGGAGTTGATCCATGGATGGCCGGGAGAAACGGACGAAAGAAGAGGATGTGATGACACCAAAACTTGCTGTTGGTTCCCGAGTTGGCTACCATGCGCCCAAAGGATTTGGTCTCATAGGCGCTTCATGGGTAAGGGTGGATACTGCAGTGCTAGTGCCTGGGTATTGGCGATGCTAGTGCCTGGATACTGAGATGCTAGTGCCGGCATGTCCATAGACTAATGCCGGCATGCCCATAATACAGCCAACAGTATTATGCTATAATTACAAGACTGTCGATGGCATCATAGGCAATATGTTGTGATCGACACTTATGCTACAGGCATATTGCCTGAAGTGCAGGGTCATAGACCAACCTGAGACCACACACCAAAGTATTATATATCAGATCTCGCTTCGGGATAAATAACATCACACTTCAAATGCTGAGAACAAGGAGGGGTTGTAGCATTGGGATCCATGTCCTTACCAATACGGGGCATTATGGTTGTCAGCTTTGATGGATTTGGTCAAACAGATGCTTATCAGTGTTTGGGAGACCCTGAAACCCTATGTCCTTGGACAAGATCCATACAGAAGCTCTGACCAGATGCTGTCATGCTGCCCAATGCTTCACACGATCCGGCTTCCATACACAACTCCACGTATGCACATTTATATAGGTATATAGGTAAGTACAAACCTTAAGTAGGTATGTACATAAACACGGCACCGGTCACTACTTGAGTACTCATCCGGCAACTTCCCTAGCACAAAGCCACAAAGTTTCAGTACCTAGGTATTTTCTACCCTTGATTATACACTGAACACAATTGATTCTTCCGATATCATCGCAACCGGGGGTGTTATGTCATACCGTTTGCCACAGGACCATCAATCTCCTTCCAGACAATCCAGCGACTTCGTAGATGTTCTTGGTCATGTGCCGGTATGCCATTGGAAATAATATCCCATGCTGTGGGCCCTGGGACACAGGCGCTGAACCAAGCGACAGCCCCACATCCCCTTCGGCAGTGATCAAACGAGGTCGTCGGAGCTAAGCCCCATCATGCCGTCCGGCAGGGACAGGGCTGGCGCCTCGCCTAGCAGAAAGGGCCATGGTCCCGAAGTATCATAGTGCCCTTCCTTGTCAGAGGGTAGCAGGTCGCCGTGTGTGAGGATCGCGGCAATATCAGGGCGGTATTGTCGTATATCAGAGATATGTGGGGCATCGGGACTTACACGACATCATGACTTTGATAGAGAGGCACGTAGCCTGATGAGCATAACCCAAATGCTAACTTTGATTCTCAAAAGACGGTCCCGCCGAAGGTATCGTTCCTGGAGTTCGACGTGGATGTGGATCATCTCCTACGCCTCATGGATCTCTAGTATTAGTTCTGTCGATCTTGACATTTCTTCTACCTCACACCTTGACCCACCCCCTACTCAAGCCACTACAATCTCCACTACCGGATGTACCGCCAGAGTCACGGGTCTGCGAGATCACGGTCAATCCAGTCATGATAAGGTGATTAGCTCTCGCTTCAGAGCCGCATAGAGATGATCTTGATAGCCTTATTGGCTCAGACAGTCTGACCGTTGATCCAGTAGAGATCGAATCTAGTCCTCAAGATCCATATGGCGTTGGAGATTGACCCTTGGCAGCCACGAGTCTACCCGCGAACGAGGGCCCACTCCTCAGTCCATCATCTCCGACAATCCCGAGTTCCGAATTCCCCTTTCCCCTTCCCAAGACTTCCAAGTACCTACTCAACAATAATGCATTCTAAGAACTACCAAACAAGCGTCTATAGGTAACCCCGTTACTGAGAATGCAGGTGTAGAATACTAGGCTAGCAGGTCATATCTTTGTCTGCCTCGCCAGGTGATATACAATGTACCTTAGGGTATGATGGAGGATTAACTGAGTTTTAAAACCCTAACCCTGGATCCAACAGACGTAATTGTAAGTCTAGGGCCTTGCTTTTCTATAGTATTCACTATCTCTATATTAGAGCTTCCCACGCTGAAAATATCTTTCAATTACTGGGTTCTGGTCTCGGTTGTAAGAAGAAGATGCACTGGTCACTGGTCTTGACCATTCACGGCTAGACTATTCTGGATGAAGGCGCTGTGATCTGGCCAACTGCAAGTCCACACGGAAGACCTCGGGATTCGAGAGATGGCTCCGTGGATGTACATATGTAAGGACGGACCTAGGACAATGTGGAATGAACGATGTGAACAGGGCGATCAGGCTCACGGCGAAGGGAAGGGACAGGCCGTTGAACGGCCTAGTCAGGCAAGGCGGTGAAGGGGCTCTGGCGAACGGCCTTTCAGCCTACGCTCTGCCAGGCTTACAACTGGCCTTGACCTTGTTGTAGATAGCTTCATTTCTTCCTCTCTTTCGGATCAGACCTTTTGAATTCATTCTGACGATTCAGTTCTCACCCGTACGATCGTACACCCGGCCAAACCAACAGACAATATATTATTTTCTATGATGCAAAATAATGCTCCACCTCCCTCTCTAGAAAATAGAGGGATGGAACATTGCTGTGGTAGCTGCCAGAGGTGCACATGTTTCTTGTGAGAGATACCCACTGACTGGAACACAAGGACGTTCTGCTTCATCGCTATCGTTCCAATTCCAGCCATAGCTTTGTGGAATCTAGAGTATCGCAGTAATTAGATTGCACGCTGGTACATCATGTTCACATATTTGGGTCATCGAAATGTTCTGGTACCACTCCAGAATATACTCGACTGCGCGTGCTTCCACCCGTGGACCCAAACGTCCCTGTTTGGCGGTGCGGCAGATGTCGATATTGATTTGGGTGCAACAAATAATTACTCTACCAATGCCGTGACCTCCGCAAAAACCATATATTTCTTTAGTATCTGTGTCCACTTAAACTCATAATTATTCTGATCGACGAGTCTTACGTCTAGCTTCATATTCCGTCAATACCTGCCCCTGGCCATGTTGTATTTTGTCGTACAGTTCACCGATTACTGCACGTTGCCTTGTACATAACTACTATGTATGTAATTAGCAAACCCTAATCCGTGAGTGGAATTACCTATGGTACTGACCTGCAGATATAGGTTCGACGTAGAAATGGGTTGGAGAAGTAATTGTACATAGTAATTACTCCTATATCAAGAAACCACTCGTCAGAGACGCGAGAATTATCAGTAATAAGGGCGAATTTATAACAGCTTATAATCATGGCGTATGTGCTGTACAGCCACAAGTACGACAACCGGTGAAGCCACGCGGAGTTGTATACAAGTAGGTAGGCTTGAACATGTGTTGGAAGGCTAGCTATAAGACCAGATTCATTCCTAGTTTACTAGGGGTGGTCACCCTTTTTTAGCTAGTGTAATGGTTTGCAATAACATAGCTGTGTGATCACAAGCAGTACACTGATTCCCATCATTGCCGTGCTATATACTGAGATAATGAGTTCAAGTTACTATGTAGATTGACGAAGTTTCGCTGGTTTTTGGCCTCAAGTACGAGAATTTGGATGATGAACATTGCAAGGTATGAGGTCAACATTGATTACATAGGTAAATTCCCCTCGATCAAGGAAGACACCACCTACTATGTAGGTACCTAGGTAGGCAAGCTTACATAACACCCAACGAAGGCCATGGCTGGTCACTTGACTCTTGCAATACCTACTTAGGTAGGCGTTTAGCTCTCTAAGCCGGTCAATGGATTTGACAGTCAGTTGGAAGCAAGTTCTTCTTGCCGTCTTCACTTCAGTGGGGCCCGCCTGCCAGCTCGGGAAGGCATAATTAACCAACGGTCAAAAAACAACATCGAAGCTTCTGGCGCGCGAGATTGTCATCCTGGCAAGAATATAGCCGCATGTGCGGACTTTGTGGTGTCTGCGTCCATATAGGGTACTTCAGGGTAGATAGGTACATAGTATGTGACAAACGTCGGATTCAGGTGGGGCGTGGAGGATGATTTTGCCATCCATGTTACCCGCCTGCAAGGCCATCTTGCCATAATCGAATGTCATAGCCAAGTAATTATTGATGTGCACAGTAAGGAACCATGAACACTTAGGGCCAAATCCTCTGGGTAAGTCGGCAAAGCAGAGTGACAACTCGGCTCGGTTCACGGATCTCATATCTCAGCTGCCTTTTTGGGGATCAGCAGTGCGAGGTCACGGTGTTGCTGGATGAAGATATGTACACGTGTATATATGTGCCCGATGAGAAGTGATACGCGTTCAGCTCCTCGGCATGCGACCATAATTGTGGGTGCTGGAAAATCCGGGCGGAGTCTCCGAGACAGACAGATAACGGGTATAACCGTGGTGGCTTGTTAAGTGCCATAAAGCAGTCTCTGGCCACAACACATGCAAGAACGAAGTAAATGTATGTAATGATCTTCTCCTCTATCAGACCAAATATTCGAACTCTCTATTATTTACAGCGTAGCACTTTACAGGAGATGCCTATCTGTTGTACTCTGGCGAATATGAGAATGGAAGACCCGATAATTCCCGTGGACGAATATGTGCAGTTTTAACTCTCCTGATTATCTCCGGCGGATTCTTTGCAGATCCATTGAAGTACGTACCCCATGTTCAGGTCTGCCGCTTGCATCCACCGGGGCTTCTGAACAGGTGCGTACTGTACCTATCAGTAGCAACGATATCTCAAAAGAGCAGTTGAGTTAATATGACGAGAATGCATGCATATATTTGACGTGGTATTGCTCCTAGCGGGTCTCGGCCATTATTCCTGTCAATTACACGATGGCAACTTGCGAGCTCATGAGATCGGTTCCAACGGTTTGCCAAGACCATACCAATCGCTTAGAACTCATTGTTTGTAAGGTTATTCCCACTGTCGATAGCCTCGTCAAAGCTTGTCTCAACTTCATGGCTCGAGTTCTAGATAATTTCATGATGACTACGGTTTCTCATCCAATGTTGAGAATCAACCACACTCGACGAAGACAGGTTCAATCTACAAGAGCTTGATAATTATCTTGCCCATGAAATAGTACCGCGAAATAACCCCAGTGCCGTGACTCTTCGGTAGTTCCTGACCCCTTGATTTTGCATTCGTGGGGGCACTTGAAAGAGCGCGCCCACGGGTGTGTGGGGGTAACCATGGTGCCCAGGTGCTCGATATATCTGACTTTCTCCGGGCGGCAACTTCCTTCCGGTCGCGATAACGAATGATCAGATCACAGATGCCATTCGGCTGCTTGTTTCCACAAACTATTTGCCCAGTTGGTGGAGGCGGTAGTGGAGGCTGAACCTGACATATCACCGGTATCTCGATTCACTGGTCCAGGCCCACACAGTCTAATCTATGATCCTCTTGAATCACCTTCAGAATATGGAAGTCACCTCATCAGAGAAAGATTGTGCACAGTGGCACTCCACCCGTGCATTTCCAGGTAGGGAACTAAGCACCGTTGCATTCTGTTGCGGTGAGCCTGTCGGTCGTGCTTCTACTTCGGGCTTCTTCTTCGGGCTTCTTCTTTGGGCTGAGTGGCTTGGATGGACACACATCCCTGCAACTGATGTTTGGACCTCCTTCAACGGCCCGCTGCGCATTTCTAGCCTGATGCTATGCATAATACTGGGGTAAAGTCCCGGGATCTACGATGATCACTTCCCGATCCTGATGTACCTTGCCGGCGGCCTTCGACGACATACCCGATAGCCAGGGTTTGTACATTTACTGCGCTGTGTGCAATGTTCTCAAACTACGGCTTGAATTCGGGTTTACTCGATGGGTATCACGCTGTGGTATAATAGAATTGGGATTGAAGACTCCCCGGGGCAAAATATTATGGGTTCAACAACGTCAAACGCAGTCACCATGTGGAGGTAGGTGCAACCGCAAGAACTTGTGCACTTGGGTGCACTGTCTGGCCCGGTCTCAACCCGAGATCACTCTACCGATACGTTGCTGGCTGGGGCTCGAGACAAAGACGGTAGGTAGTATCCTGATAGGAAAAGACCATGATATGCGAGTTCTCACATGGTCATGGAGACAGCCCAGCATATTCCAATACGGAAGCCACCTGCCCCAGACTGGCCAGGGTGTGCATGCACATCTGATGAGCCTTTCCGTACATACATAGGTACCTATATGGGTATTTGGTTGGTAGATCCAGTCACATGATAAGCCAGTCAGCACCTTGATAGACGGTAATCTCGAGCTATCGGCATTCTCCCTTCCAACAACGCGATGCATACAGAATCTTCTGCTTCACAGCTCCTTCGATCCATGGCTTCTATGCGCACTGTACTTGGGGATCCATAATGTGCAGCCCGCGATCTCTGGTTTGGATGAGGGTGTGGGTCTTGTACGATCCGTAGTTTGCCTCTCGCGATCCCAGAATCTTCTTCTGGAATCGCAGACGATACCCTCGGGGACTTAGTTGCAATAGGAAGGTGTAGCTATCTCTTATCTCTTCAATGTCTTCACGCGATGTCACAACAAGTTGCGGTGCTATTGTCCAGCTAAGTATGCTACGGACAATGCCACCAAGCCTTGCGGATATACGGCTGCGTATGAGTTTCCATGAGGTCTAGATCCTTGATTGTTTCAATATAAAAGACCATTCTTACCTCCCCTTCAGTTGCAAATCTGGCTCAGCATCACCACACCAGTCAGATCACCACCAGTCTTCTCTTGATCCCAGACCGATTCCATCTCCTGACTTTCAGCCATCACTCGTTCAAGATGAAGTTCGCCAACGTTCTCCTCCTTGCTGAGGCCGCCATGGCCGCCCGCCTCACCCAGCGCCGCCGCGAGAGCCATGCCAAGCGTGCGCTCGCCCGCAAGAGCCACCCCAAGATCGCCAGCGACCGCCCCGCCACTGTGATCAACTCGACCAACGTTGAATACTCGGAGAACTGGGCCGGTGCTGTCATCATCAGCGAGGACATCACTGAGGTCACCGCGACTATCACCGTCCCTAGTGTCTCTGCGCCATCCGACGATGACAGCGGATTCGGTGGTGACGACGAGTACTGCGCCAGCGCCTGGGTCGGAATCGACGGTGACACCTGCGAGACTGCCATCCTCCAGACCGGTGTCGACTTCTGCTACTCCGACGGCGAGGTCTCCTACGACGCCTGGTACGAGTGGTACCCTGGTAAGTGATAGCACCTTGATGTCTGATGGGCTGCCATCATTGCTTCACTCGTGGCATGTACTGATGCTCGTGCCCAGACTACGCCTACGACTTCGACCTGGATGTTTCCGAGGGCGATGTCCTGACCTTCACCGTCACTGCTACCTCGAGCACTGGCGGTACCGCCGTCATTGAGAACCAGACTACTGGTGACACTGTTACCCAGGACTTCTCCAACGAGTCCGACGGCTCCCTCTGCCAGACCAACGCCGAGTGGATCGTCGAGGACGTGAGTATACCAAATCTGGGCAACCGAGTTGACAATATTTACTAATCTCCTACTTCATCTAGTTCGAGGAGGACGACTCCCTGGTCGCCTTTGCTGACTTCGGTACCGTCACCTTCAGCGATGCCACTGCCACGGCTAGCGGCTCGACCCTCAACCCTGAGGATGCCACCACCATGGACATTGAGCAGGACGACGAGGTTCTGACGTCCGTCTCTGTCTCCAGCGACACTGTCGTCGTTACCTACACCAGCGACAGCTCTAGCTCTGGCTCTGGCTCTGGCGGCTCCGGCTTCGGTGGCTTTTAAGGTGACAACAAAAAACAGGTGTGGTGATGGGCTACTGTTTGGAAACGGGGATTGGGCCTGACGAGGCCGCGATGGGGATTCGTGCACTTTGACACGTTCGGTTGAGTTGAGTTTTGGTGTGAGGAAGTCCTAGTTTTACCTTTCGATCTAGTATATAGCTTTTTGGTGGATGGATTGAATACATGTCATGACCTCTGTACTCAAGCTGGGAACCCCAGGTCCCGACCAGTAGTGGATGTCTGAAACATGTCAATATGTGCTTTTGAAAGAGATCGAGAGCATACCGATATGCTGATCTCGAAAAGGCGGCGAGACCGCTGGAGAGAGCGTCTGAGGGATGATTGCAACACCAGCGAGACCATAGAATGGAAACATTATTAGATGCACAAGAAGGAACCGAGGGGATGGTATCTAAAAGTACAATTAAATGAGTCCCCAAACGCCATACTGTCTATTCAGATACATGCGGACATCTTGCCTACGCCAACAAGATATCGTAACCGTCCTTGTTTATTCTGACCGGCTCTCCGCCCATTCCATACTTCCGCCTGACCAGTTCGAAGATCACCAATCCGGCACTCGTACTGGGGACTTGTCTTAATGTGCTCCACCAAAAGCCCCTGAACACCCATCTCCTGAACGCATGGGGACTGTTGCCCTCTTGTGCCTTGGCTTCGGCCATGCATTGCTTGAGAGTCTCTTGGTATGCACGGTAATACGCTCTAAACATCTTCCACCGCCACTTCGTCCTTGGTACTTTCGTGTCCTGGTATTTTCGAATCTTACGTGATTGCTCGTCGAGATGCTCAAGATGCTCCCAGTGCTCCATCTGTATATGTGTTAGAGGGTGTATGACCACCTGCTGCGCAACCGATGCTCCAATGCCGGCCAGCATTAGGAAGGCAGGCTCGATGGCGTAGTGAGGCTGAATTGTCTTTGGATGAAAGTCGTGCTTGACTTCTGATGGTCGCCGGCGTTGTAGGATATTGACCACGTCCATACTCAGCTCGCCGTAGTACCAAGCCACGAAAGAGTAATAAGACTGCGCCTTGATGTACTCGAAGGTGCTGAAGAATATGCCGCTCCCAAGGCTGTCCTTGGCAAATGAAAGGCCCCACCCGGCGAAGATGCCCCGTACACCAATCTCCCGCAACTTGTCACTACTGAAAGACCACATGCTTTGTGGCCGACCGTGCGCGTCATTGATGATTTCAGGCCCCTTTCCGCCCCTCTCAAAACGCGCTTGTATGGCATCCAGCGGCGCGGCAATGACACTCTGAAGCGAACCAGCGAGTAGACCTGCCGTGAAGGTGTCACCTGGCGATGGCGGTGGGTACACACGTCTAGCAGCCTTGCTGCTATCCTCATGTAGGTGGCCCAGAATCTGGAGGTAACTGGTATAAAGCACAGCACCCACGCCGACATTGGCGATCAGCGGAGGGAGCACCTGATCCGGGATGATGCGCCAGCCATAGTGCTTCACCGCGTGCGCAAGAACACCAGGAGTAGAACGCCGCCCCAACGAGCGCAGCCACTGCCACCACGTCTGCTTGGCAGCTTTCCCATCATCCCCAGCGTTGACACTGGCTAGGTGCAAGAGATAGCTGTGGTTTTGCTGCTGCAGATTTCGAGCATATGCCAGATAATCCACACGGGTCCGGAAGAAAGCCTTCACGGGCGCACGGAAGTAGAAGGCGACGGCCTGAGCCGTGCTTCAAGAGGGAGAGTCAGTAATTGCATAACAGGGTGATACGGGAAAACGAGAACATGATCCGAGGTTATAGTCTAAAGAAACCCAAGAAGGGAACATGTCTGCGCTCAGGGTCACATACAAAGCACGAACACCTGCAGCAGTCGCTGCTGTTGCGGCGTTGGTAGCAGGGTTCCTTTCTGCCGAGTCAGGCGGAAGGACTGGTAAGACGCCGTGCTCGAAGTGAGTGTCGCCGGCAGGATGGCCGGGGTTGTTGGGGTTCATCGTCGTCCAGGCATCTCAACTGCGCCAACCTGCCGATAGTTCGATCTCTTTCTCGCCTGTAAGCCGCCTCGGGTATGGTTGTCGGATTTGTGACGAAAGAAGCGAATGAGACCGGGTTCCCGAAAAGAAGTTCCAGTCAGCCGGCGGAAACCGGTTTGCAGCTGACTGGCGGTGGAGCATCGCGATCTTGGCCAGCTGGCAACTGGCCGCTCGCTAAAAGGTGGACCTGTCCAAGGTTGGCAATGACCTCAGCTCAAGCTGCCTGCAGAGTACATTCTTCCTACTTGAACCCAAGATTCTGCAGTGACTACAGCGAGGTAGCAAAACCATTCAGCACTTTCGGCACCATGTTTACGGCACCTAGTGCCAGTAAGCCTCTGATGCCTGTAGCAGCCGGTCCCTGTTATCGGACCCTTCGCTTTTTGTCTTTCCAGGTTGTGTCGAGGCCTGGCGCTGGCGAATTGTCCGTTCCGGGGACGATGGTTATGAAAATGGCATGCATAGTGGCTCAGTGAAACATTTCGAAGGCTTCCAAAATTGTTACCCAGAAGACTGTGGTTCACTTGACGAGTGCATAGGCCTTTGTTTCCCTTCCTTTTTTGGCCTTCAATACTTTCGTCTATGCGCTTGAGCAGTGTTTGCTCCACTCCCGATGCAACCTGCAAGCAGCTGGGGCTGAGGCTGAGTGGTATCAACAATCAAGAACACAGGCCTGGGAAGCATCTCGGGACCAACAGCTCCCTGGTTTCATCAATAGGACAACTTTCTTTTGTGGGCTACGGTACAGGGACTGCGTAAGAAGAGATTTAGCACATCATTGAGTGACTGAAAGGAGCTTCGTTGCAAGGTCGTAGGGCGTCCTCGAAGTGGCCCTGAAGTTAGACTGATTTTACTCCGTATGTATGGGACCCGTTGTAATTCGCCCTGTCTGCATGTGATCCGGACATCATACCTACCTAGGTACCTAGGTAGTGTATATTCCAGGAAACGCAACTCAGTAGTCATCTGTAAGGGAGAAACGCCTACAGTCATCAGTATTACGGCTAATGACAGAACGTTTTTCGCAATCGCAGTAGAAAAGACGAAGATGTCCAATTGTGCCTCAGGTCCTCTGTACGTCATCACGACGTGCGTCTGTACTCCGGTGGGACATGATCGCCACGCAACTAGCTGCGCGGTAGGAGGTACTATCCATGTACCTTTAGAAGCAATTCCGACGTCGTCACGGTTTTCGATCTCGTACCTGCGTCATTGGGACCCCGAATTGACCAGGAACAAACCTAGGCAGGGTAAGTAGCTCTGGTTGCCCGCAGCCGTCATCGAAAGTTGAGAAGAGAGTGACGCCGACGATCCTCAACACCCTTCACTCGTATTTAAGCCTCCCTGCCGACCGAACGCTCTCATTGCGAACTTCATATCAGCATCATCAATCCTATCTACACCATCTAAACAACCTACTACTTCCATCTCATCAATTTTCTCTATCCCCCAATACCGTACCGTACTTACCTTACATCAAACAAAACACCCCCCGCAATCATGTTTCCCGCAAGAACAGCCGCACGCTCAGCGCTGCCCAGAGTTGCGCGATCCGTCAAGGCACCTAGAACTGCTCGTCAGACCCGCTTCCAATCCACTTCCTCTTCTTCATCATCGCACACACAAGGCAGCGGAACTTCCCCCATCGTCGCTGGAGTAGCAGGTGGTGTTGCGGCAGCTGGTGTCCTCTACGGCGCGTTCCTGTTCACACCATCGGGCAAGGTCGCAAGATCCATCAACAAGGCCACAAAGGAGGGCCAAAAGAAATACCAGGAGGCCGCGACAAAGATCCAGCAGAACACACCTGACGCCGACCAGACAATCAAGTACATCAAGGACTTCGCCTACTCCTACGTCGCCTGGATCCCAGGCGGTCGGCAGTACGTGGATGTAGTCTTCAAGGACATTGAGACAGTTCGCAAGAACCACCGCGATGAAGCGGACCGCCTTCTGAACGATGCGTACAAGCAGTTGCAGGACGTTTCCAAGTCTGGCCTGAGCCTGGAAACTGTACGGAAACTATATGATGTCCTGGCCGACCTCTCGGTGAAGGTAGCGGACCTGTCCACGGACGCATTGGGTGACATCGTCGACAACCACCCGCAGCTGAAGGAGAAGTTCGGTGGGAGCCTAGACCAGCTGAAGAGCTTGGGCGAGCAGTACGGTCCTGAGGCTAAGAAGCAGGTGGATGAGACATGGAAGCAGATCCGAGATGTCGCCGCCGGCGGTCTGACGGCCGCCAATCTGGACAAGGCGAGGAAGCTGGTTCAGGAAAAGATCGAGCAGGTCAAGAAGCTGGGTGATGAGGCGTGGCAGAAGGGCCTCGAGCAAGCTAAGCCCTACCTCGACAAGAACCCCAAGGTCAAGGAGCTCCTGGAGAAGAACGCCGATGCCTTGAAGCAGGGCAACGCAAAGGAGCTGTTCGACCGGGCAAGGAAGGCGGTCGAGTCTGGCTCGACCGGAGACCTCGAGAGCTACGTGAACGAGGCGGTGAAGAAGACCAAGTCCGCTGGCAAGAAGGCCGGTGGAGGTTTCGGTCTGGAGCAGTACTTTGATCAAATCCCTAACGGCAGCGAGATCCTGCCCAAGCTTCAGCAGCTGAAGGAGGTTGCTGAGAAGCACTCGGACGAGAGCGAGAAGCTGGTCAAGGAGACCTTGGAGGAGCTGAAGAAGGTGCTTGAGAAGAAGTCCGAGGAGGCCGAGAAGATCCTCAAGAAGGCGAAGGAAGAGTCAAAATAGTTTCCCAAATGACGACCGAACGGGAAGTAGACATGCCCGCATGTCGTTATGACTTTACTTTGACACCTAGCGAGGATTCAATCCTCATGGATCGGAGTTACACAGCACATTTCTAGGGAGATAAAACCTAGACATTGATTTGAGCGAATGAATTTTAAAAAGTATTATGAAACATGATTGTCCCAAATCCGCGCATCTCTGGAGTCAAGACAGTCTGTTGCATCAAGACAGAGCGGATGTTATATGCGTAAACATACTTATGAAGTGATGGCTGTTACTCGCTGCGTTTACCCCACTGCCAAGCTTCACATGACATCAGCTCGCTCGCATCAGGGGTTCGTACCTAGGTACGCTCCAATTGACCTGACATGATGGGCATGGTTTAAAGTTGATGGCAGGGGCTGCAGGGTTCAATTGTCAAGCAATGCAAATGTCACCGGCGGATGGGCATATCCAAACAAGGAGGCACAAATGTGGGCGGCACCATGACATTCCGAGCACGAGATTATGAATCCGGACCGCGGCGTAAAAACTGTGCGCTGCCTTCCCAATGCCGCTTTCGTCCTTCCAAACACCTACTACCTGGGCATATCACCATCCGTTCGCAATACCCTTCTCCTTGATTTTCTTTACATCCAGCCGCTCGCCTCCAAAAACCGAACGGTGCAAACAATGCCAGCAATAGAGGTCATTTACTGGAAGGAACCCACTGATGAGCTCGTATCGAACTCCACCCCGAGGATCTTCCGCGGATCCGTCGTACACCATGAGCCCTGGGAGGCTTAGCGACGTCTGCCGGAACGACATCGCGACTCGGTCAATTGTCGCCAGTCACCTGGGCAGTCTTGGGTGGTTTGCCCGATCATGTCACAGATAGTCGCTTCCAAGCCTTCGTTCGACAACAGCCGCGTGATTGCTCTGTGTTTCAAACAGTGCGACCAATATGACGTGCCGTCTTGACGAGGGCCACGTTCGGTACGTTTCGAGTGCAAGACTGACCGGAAACGGGAGGCGGAGCCCTGTGATCTACAGATCACCTTCGCTTCGCATCGTAGCCCACTGATACCGGTAGCCGGACTGCCAGCTAGACGTCAACTGCCGCACGCCATTCGTGGTCCGTCGATGTAAGCACGGTCTCGGAGGTGCGGGCTATCACGTACGCCGGGCCCTGAAGCAACAGGGGCTGTACAGCGGGGTATTATTTCCCCAGGCTCCTGGGGCCGTCATCAATAGTGTACCGGTAAGTCCAACGCCCGACTGGGATACAATGTTCAGTGGGCCTGGCCGGGTATAAAAGCGATTCTTAAAAGGCCATGTATCACTTCTCTGTTACACTCTCTTCCCTTCCGAGGTTGTTCCCAGCGAATTATCCCAGTATTTACTTGGGTTCCCTTCAACTTCTACCAATGTCATCCTCGCCTCCGTGCACAAGATCATGTGTTTAATTCTGGACTTACCATCCTGAGGACTTTTGATCTTCGAACCCAAACAGTCCGGATTTTTCGAGATTGCGCCCTTGAAAAGTTCTTGACCTTTCGGCATGACCCGCCAGCCTAAACCTTGAGCATTCTCGGGACGATTCTTCTAGGCTATCCGGGTTCGCGGTCCTGCCGCCGACGGCAAAATGGCCTTCATGCGCCAGACTTGGACCTTGACCAAGAAGAATCTCCTGGTGGTCTTCATGCGCCATTGGTTTTTTACCACCATCCGAGCATTTCTGGCGCCTATAATATATGTAAGCTGTCATGGCCCAGCACAAGTTACTAGCAGAGGGCCCTGTATCAAAATGCTGTGTGCGTTGAGCCTTTGCCTAACGGCCTTTCCCTACAGATGTTCATAATATCCTATGCCAAAAACTTCTTCGTTCCTCCCTCCACCTTCGGGATTGGATCTCCCACCTCCATACGGAGCCTCGAAAACGCACTTGCGGCCTCAACTGGGGCACATAATAAGGTAGTTTTTGTAAATAATGGACACACAGGTGGGGATATCGAGTCGGTCATCAAGGTGGTTTCAGCCAGAGTAGCCAACGCTGGCAAGACTGTTGAGGTTGTGAACCAGGATTCCGACCTGCTCACAAGTTGTGCAAGCTCTCTGCGTGGCGCTACTACGTGCTTCAGCGCCGCCAGCTTCCATTCCTCGCCAACCGAAGGAAATGGGGGCATTTGGAACTACACAATAAGATCTGATGGCGTGTTCGGAGAGCGAATATATGTTGACAAGACAGACAACGATGTCGAGATATACATCCTTCCATTTCAGCGGGCCATCGACCAGGCGATTGGATCCCTTTCCGCGAGTGGAACGTCGACAAGCCAGGGGTCAGGCACGATCGATGAATACCCCTTCACAGACGAGACCGCTGAGGAGCGGGATGCGCAGGTGCGCAGGGCTTACATGCGCGCCCTCATTAATATATTGGCTGTAGCATACTTCATTGGTGTTTGCGGTGTCACCTATCAGCTCACTGGACAGATGGCACTGGAGCGTGAGCTGGGAATTTCACAGCTGGTTGAGGCCATGACTCCCGCGAACAAGTATTGGCATACTCAAGCAGCTAGACTGTTCTCAAATCATCTATCGTTCGACATTATCTACCTCCCCGGGTGGATCATTATGAGCGTGATCCTCAGGAGTCTAGCCTTCGTCCACACCAGTTGGGGGATTTTGATCGGCTATCACATCTTGAGTGGCCTTGCCCTCACCAGCTTCTCCATCCTCGGCGCCAGCTTCTTCAACAAGGCTCAACTTTCTGGAATCACCGTCACCATGACTGCCGTCGTTCTTGCAATAATTGCTCAGGTCGCAGGGCCCTTCAGCACAGGCGCCACAGCTGTTCTGAGTCTTCTGTTTCCCTCCATGAACTACGTCTTCTTCATCGTCTACATGGCGCGATTCGAGCGTAAGTCGATGGCCGCGGACCTCACCGTTGGTGCGCCCACTGGTGAATCCACCTTGCCTGGCATTGTTTTATGGGTCTTTCTTATCATCCAGATCTTTGTGTACCCATGCCTTGGGGCGCTTGTCGAGAGGTGGTTGTATGGCACCATCTCAAGAGAGAGAAAGACAACCACCTCGTCTCCGGAATACGCGATCATACTGTCGAACTTTACGAAACATTGGACTCCCGGTTGGTTCCGTAGGAATGTCCTTGGCAAGCTTGGAGTTGCAATACCGGAGCCAGTGTATGCTGTGAATGATCTTAGCATCAAAGCAAGGCGGGGCCAGATCATGGTGTTACTCGGGGCCAACGGCAGTGGAAAGTCAACAACGCTGGATGCCATCTCGGGGCTGAACAAAATCACGAGCGGTTCGATCGAGATTGACGGGACCGGGGGCCTCGGACTATGCCCGCAGAAAAATGTACTGTGGGATGAGCTCACAGTCTTCGAGCATGTCGAGGTTTTTAACCAGCTCAAATCCACTGGTGGCCTGGACAGCAGAAGTCAGATCGAGGAGCTCATCCGAGGGTGTGACCTTGGTCACAAGATGAGCGCTAAATCTGGCACTCTGTCCGGTGGCCAGAAGAGAAAGCTACAGCTGGCTATGATGTTCACTGGAGGCAGTCGCGTGTGCTGTGTGGATGAAGTCAGTTCGGGACTTGACCCCTTGGCGAGGCGGAAGATCTGGGATATCCTTCTTGCCGAGCGGGGCAAGAGGACGTTTCTCCTAACCACTCACTTCCTTGATGAGGCTGACGTCCTCTCAGACTATGTCGCCATCCTTTCAAAGGGCAACCTGAAGGTGAAGGGGACTTCGGTGCAGTTGAAACATGAGGTCGGCGTTGGCTACCGTATTTCAGTGCCCCGGGACCAGAATTTCGCAGCCGCTGAGAAGATTCGACGGATACAAACGAACGAAAGGGTGGTCTACTGGTTTCCGAACTCGGGCGAGGCGTCAAATTTCATCGGCGAGCTTCGATCAAATAACGTCCAAGATTACGACATAGTAGGACCAACGTTGGAGGACGTTTTTCTCGCTTTGGCCGAAGAGATGAGCGAAAATCATTTGGAGAGCGAAGGGCCGTTAACGATACGGTCCAAAGAGACATCGGATCCTCTTGAGAAGTCACCACAGTCTGACACGTCATCGGCAGAGGTCGAAGGCATCCAGATGACTGATGGGCGAGGCACCAGCATGGCGAAGCAGACCTTCATCCTCGTGAAGAAACGGTTCACGATATTGAAGCGGAACTACCTCCCCTATATAGCTGCGGTTCTCCTACCAGTAATTACCGCAGGCTTAGTGACCTTGTTCCTCAAAGACTATTCAGCAGTCGGTTGCGACCCAGGAGCACAGTCAAGCAATCCTAGTGTGGAGAATCTGGACTCTCTTAGCAGTACACCTTTGATCCCGGTCGGGCCACCCAGTCTCCTGAATATCGATGACTTAACCAATCTTACTGGACTCAACGCCTCTTCGTTTCATTTCGTCAACACCATCGACGAATTCGAAGGTTACGTCTCAGACAACTATCACGATGTCAAACCAGGTGGCTTTTTCCTCCAGCCCTCTCAGGAGCCTGAGGCCGTCATAGCATATGTTGGAGACGGTGCTGTTACCTACGGTCTGGTCACACTCAATGCGCTCGACAATGTCCTCTCAAATACCTCGATAGCGACGTCGTTCCAGTCCTTCGCGGTGCCGTTCTCTCCCAGTGCCGGCAAAACACTCCAGCTGATCCTTTACTTCGGCCTAGCCATGTCGGTTTATCCGGCTTTCTTTGCACTGTACCCATGCGTGGAGCGCTTGAGAAATGTCAGGGCACTACACTACAGCAATGGTATCAGGGCTGCACCGTTGTGGCTTGCCTACCTGATATTCGATGTCTTGTTCGTGCTGATCGTCAGCGCTGTGGTGATTGGCATTTTGGTAGGGGTGAGTCTACAGTCCGAGAGCAAAGCGTGATGTACCTCAGACATGCCCAGGTGCTAACGAACTCCAGGCTTCCAACGTGTGGTACGCGCCAGGTTAC
The DNA here is from genome assembly GCA_021272945.2 of Cytospora paraplurivora. Taxonomy (NCBI): domain Eukaryota; kingdom Fungi; phylum Ascomycota; class Sordariomycetes; order Diaporthales; family Cytosporaceae; genus Cytospora; species Cytospora paraplurivora. Next base: position 45,198 of record JAJSPL020000016.1, read on the forward strand.
CTCTTTGTGGTCTTCTTCCTATATGGCCTCACCTCCATCCTGCTATGCTACGTCATCTCCCTAATAACCAAGTCACAACTGGCTTGCTTCGCCTTCGCCGCTGGCGGCCAGGCCGTCTTCTTTCTCATCTACTTCATCATGTATATGAGCATCCTAACATACTCACCTGCCTACCGGATAAACCAGGATATGACAGTGGCCCACTTCGCCTACGCAACTGTAACACCAGCGGGCAATCTAATTCGGTGCCTTCTTCTTACCCTCAACGAATTCTCGCTGCTTTGTCGGGACACGTCCATCGCCTCCTACCCCGGCGCCCTAACAATATATGGCGGACCTATTCTCTACCTGATCATCCAGGCAATCGTCCTCTTCACAGTACTGGTCTGGTGGGACAGCGCCTACAAGCCTCCTTTCCTCACAGCATTGTCACGACGACTTCGTCTGCGTCGTAAGGCCGATGCCGATTCGGAAAAAACGGCTGAGTATTGCTCTGTCTCAGACCCTGCCATTGCCGCCGAAACCAAACGAGTCGATGATCAGACCCCACCGGACACGGACAGCCTCCGCGTGCTGCACCTACACAAGTTCTTTGGGCACGCTAACCATGCGGTCCAGGGAATCACATTTGGTGTGCCGCGCGGTCAGGTTTTCGCGTTGCTCGGGCCCAATGGTGCGGGCAAGAGCACGACGATATCGCTTGTCCGGGGCGACATCAGACCCTCTCGAGGGGTTGATACTAACCCCTTGGGCGACGTCTTGATCGAGAACTGGTCCATCTCGGCACAGAGGGCTTCCGCCCGGCAACACCTGGGCGTCTGCCCGCAGTTCGACGCCATGGACAGCATGACGGTGCGCGAACACCTCCGCTTCTACGCGAGCGCGCGGGGCGTGCCCGACGTTGAGGCCAATGTCGAGGCCGTGCTGGCAGCCACGGGGCTCGTCCGCTTCGCCGACAGGCTCGCGCAGAAGCTGTCCGGTGGCAACAAGCGGAAGCTCTCCCTCGGCATAGCGCTCATGGGGAACCCGGCCGTCCTGCTCCTCGACGAGCCGTCGTCCGGCATGGACGCGGCCGCCAAGCGTGTCATGTGGCGGACGCTGCTTGGTGTCGCTGCGCCTGGCCGCGCCCTCCTCATCACCACGCACTCGATGGAGGAGGCGGACCGGCTGGCCACGCGCGTGGGCATCATGAAGAGGAGGATGCTGGCCCTTGGTACCTGCAAGGAGCTGGGCGAGTGGTGGGGCGAGGGGTGTGTCGTGCAGCTTGTGCTGAAGAGCGCGCCGGAGACGAGCGAGGAGGAGATGGAGATGGTCAAAGGCTTTGTGCGGGACAGGGTTAGTGGTGTCGAGTTCGAGAGGTGGGGTGCCAAGGGCGGCGCGCATGGTTTGTTGAGGTTCAGGGTCCGGAGGGACGGTGTTGTTGACGAGAGGCACGAGAAGGAGGGAAGTAAGGCCAGTACGCAGGTCCGGCAGGAGGAAATGCAGATGTTGAATGGCGACAAGGAGATGAGTAACGTTGCTGTTTCCGCTCGGGCCATCAGCACACCGCGCGAGGACACGGGTGCGGCAGAGAGTCTGGATACACCTGGTTTGATACAGCTTCTGGAAGCTCATAGACAGGAGCTGGGTATAGAGTACTATAGCGTAAGCCCGACGACGCTGGATGAGGTCTTCCTACGGGTTGTCGGCAGGGAAGAGGAGGATGGCAGAGAAGGGGGCAAGAGGAAGCAGTGGTGGAGGCTTTGGTGAGGTAATAGATTGATACAGGATGTCGCGAGACTTATTTGGTACGGGAAAAGTTAGTTCATAAACGATATAATCATATAGAGAATTTACAAGACCGCATAGAATATGTCCAAATTGTGAGGAGCTTGCCAGGGGCCGAAATTCCTTTCTGCAAGTGTGAGTATTGGTCAATACTGGCCATAGTCGATAATCCGTCGCCACTGAGGCACTTTCTAATTTTGATCACAGTTTGTTCAAGCCAATTGGGCATATTTACTGGCGAGTAAGCGTATGGAGACGCCTGGCTGACGTGACGGACCGAAACTTGTGGGAAGCATCACATCGGATGTATTTCATTAAGGCTCATGCATGTTTGGATGACTCCACTCAAGGGGGTGCCTGACCTAAGACCTCGCAGGGTGTACCGTATATTCGATTTGTACATATATAATATGGTGTATATACGAAGCTGTTCAAGCCGTATGTATCCGGAGATGATAGCCTAAACGCTTAGCAGGAGAGACAAGAGCTTAGGGAAGTTTGGTGTTCTTTCATCATGTCAGTAACTCGATCATCATGCGCACTATCGATTGAGTGACTTACCCAAGACCACTAACGGGATCCCATCCAGGAGCAGCCAGGAAGCCGGTGGATTCGCAGTTAGGGTTGCTTCCCTCCGTGACGTCGTTGAATACCTCCGGGTGGTTATACTGCTCGGTCGTCAGATGGAGTTCAAAATAGAGACGCATGCTAGGTTTCGGAGCTGTACTTACCAGTACCTCATGGACGAACCCGACCGTGCTCTTGTTGGCCGCGAGGCGGTGCTCGTTGACCAGCGTCAAGACGGCACCCCAAACCGGACTGCTCAAGCTCGTCCCACCGACCCTGTACCAGCCGCCCTCCGTGTACAACACGAAGTAATCACCAATCGCACTGACATCCGGGTATCCCCTGCCGCCAATATGGTACACGCCATCCCCAACATCGCTGAAGTTGGTGCCGGCCTCCACGTACCCGGTGAAGTTGAGCTCGACCTCGTCGAAGTAGGCGGCGATGTGGTCCGTCTGCCACGCCGGGGCGTCGAAGTAGTTGGAGAAGCCGCCGCCGGAGGCAAAGCGCTCGGTGGCCACCTCGTAAGGGCGCGTGGCGTTGTCGCTCGCGAACTGGAACTGCGTGCTGCCCACGGCCAGGACGTACGGGCACGTGGCGTCGGCGTCCGGGTAGAAGACGGTGCCGTTGGGGCCGGCGCAGCCGTCCTCGAGGCCGAAGTCGCCCTCGTAGCTGCCCACGCCGTAGTCGCCCGAGGACATGACCACCGTGGTCCCCTGGAGGCCGAGCTTCAGGATCTCATTGCACTGCCTCTTCAGGTAGTAGGCTGGCAGGTCGGCCTCGCCTCCTCCGTAGGAGATGGAGATGACGTTCGTCGGCTCGTACACTCCGCACTGTAGCTGGCCCTGGTAGCCGTAGGGGTCTGGATAGACGGGGTCCGCGCATTCCGCGGCGGTGCAGTCGCCTGTCTCACCGTAGGCGCTGTAGGTACAGTAGGAGCCGTCGAGTGCATCGAAGAACGTGTTGTAAAATCCCAGGTATGGCGTATCGCTGCTGCTCTGCTCCTGTTGTCAATTTTTCTCATGGGTCCCAACCTGGGCTGGTTGCGAGACGGGTGATACGTACCTGGTTGACTTCATAGAACTGGTCATCTGTCTGGAAAAGCACTGTACGCTGCGGCCAGATGAGTGGCCATGCCGACTGGAAGTCGAGATCTGACTCGACACCGACATCCTCCTCGTCGAGACCCGCATCCTCGGCCGAGCCGACAGCCCCATCGATCAGCTTCTCGGTCGGGTACGTCCCATTGGGGATGTATGGGTACAGCGTGCTGAAGTAGACGTCCAGATCGAGCTTGCCGTAGTGGTCATCCAGGGACTCGAAAATTCCGAGTTCGTTTCCTGGTGCAGCGAGCGTGTTGTTGGGAATGTGGTACTGTGACTTGATGCAACTGTCTGTGACATAGTAGTCGCAGTTTGCAGGGGTGAGGATGGAGAGGTTCAGGGCGGGGACTACGCCATCCGGAGACACACTGCCATGGTCGCTAAAGGGAAGCAACTCAGTGTGTTGGGACTGGAAGCCACGCTTCTTGATTTGGTGGACCTCTTCCTCAGCCTCTCTCTTGCGTCTTAGCTTCTTGACCTCACGGGGGTCGCTGCGCATCTTGATGCCGGGAGTGATGAAGTCGATGTGCTCCTGGATGTCAAGCGGTACATGGTACTCGTCCACGGCAACGTTCTTGGTTCCTGTCGTGATGTGCTCATAGATGTAGAAATCAGCGAGCATAATGTCTTCCATCTCGTGTGCCTTGGCATCAAACTGGATCCATTGCTTGTTTGCCGACTGCGAGATGCGCTCAGCAGATATACCACTGGACAGGAGCCAGTCGATTACCTGCGATCCTCCAGTCAGTCACTGTAGACCTGCAGATTCGGTTACAGGTTTCTCAGCAGCGGGATTCTTACTGCATCAACACTTGACTGATCTGGAGCAAATAGATCAATGACTTCTGCTGAAGTTAAGTGCTTCCCATAGTGCGGAGATCCCGGGTATGAGCTGCGTATCAACGCGTAAGTCGATGATGCTCGTCAGGTCTAGCAGAATATTCATTCTCACATATCATGAAGGAGCTGGGCTCCCTCTTCCAGGTTTCTCTGTTTCAACCCGATACGCACAGGCAGGAGGGCATCCTTCGGCACTCTCGTAGTCCGCTTCCATCTCTGGCCCCATTGAGGCAGCTGTCGCTCGTGGACAACATGGGAAGATGGTATCTCCCGCTTTTCCAGGGCGCGACCATTCTTCACGTCATGGATAGAGTGGGAGAGAGGACCAGCAGCAGCAAGGGCAGCACTGCCGGCCAGGACGGCCGCGACTTGTCCGAACAGCATCCTGAGACCAGGCACTAGCAACAACGACGAGTAGCAGAGATCGTGAGAAGCTTCACGGACGGGCTGGAGTAAAGAAGCCGAGGACGAAACGCGTTCACGGCGAATGGCATCCCCGTTTTATATTAACTTGACGTGACAACAGCATTTAGATACCCATGTTCGTTCGGTCAATACATACCTAGGTGAGCCAACAGCGGACCTTGAACATTTGCATCCTTGACGGCGCGGTCACCCACAGAAGCATCCACCATGATAACATGCGAGAGTTCATTTGCCAATGGCCGCATAACCGGCGACAACCCAGGGGGCCGGCTTAGAAACCTTCCGCTTTTGGTCAAGCATGGTAGTCGGCCAAGAGATACGACATCGCGGCCCCACCGCGTCGGCTGCAGGGGAAATGATACGTCCACCAGGGTCACCACCACCTGCAGTTGGGTTGTGCCGTGGAGGGTTGTATTCGAGTGGCTGAGTGGCTTGGCCGGGGCCGCGTTCTGCGCAGTAGAACATGGGCTCTATGATGCAATAGCCCGTGGTGTACAAGGGTGTATGCAGGAGACCCACAGAGGCAGCGTTTTGATATCTGTACCTACCTAGGTAGTGGTCGTACGTGACGTGAAGATGTCAACACGTGAGGATATAGATGTTCCGGTATTTCTTCAAACGGTTGCTTCAAGGTTGTCACACCTCTCTCAACATTATTGCTAGGTGTCTATCATAAAGTGCCAATGCTCCGCGGAGGATTCATGCATGTTCTTTAGCCTTGGAAGCTTCGCCAATAACCCTACCCTGTCAACTGGTAGGTGGGACTCGCTTAGTAGCCTGAACGGTTTCCTATAGATAAGTAGAACACTCGGTATTGAGCTAAGCTCCCACAGAGAACAGGACTCTTTACTCCGTATTCACGTGACGGAATCTGCATAGCAAATTGTGTAGTGTATCGGGAAGGGGGGGAGCCATATCATCGAAGCTCACATCAATCAGCAATTGCCCCATCGAGACCCCGTCCGGTGGCCAGCGCCGTCAGTGGAACTTCAGACGCCGTGAAGCCCGGATTAAATATACTTTCCATGTCTGCGCCCGTCTTAGCCTGCTACTCAGGCCATGCTTCCACGCTAGGGGAATTGGTCTCAGCCAGCTGCTTCCCACGACCATCGCATCGCGTCTGTGGCGGCAGACTACACGACTTGGGACAGTGTACATGCCACTACAGGGCTCGAAGCTCTGAGCACTGACACCCACCTTCCATGCGGCCAGGTTCTTATGCAGAATACCTCTGAGACAATACCCAACCCGCTCGTCTATTCACTAAGGGTAAAGGCTTCTCAGCGGTCTCTGTTGGAGATTGGAGCATCCAGACTGGTTCTAGGAGGACCAAATACTGGATATATATATATTGCTTTCCATCATTTTCCGTAATCAGAAGCGTATTTTGTCAGCCACTGTAAGTAACCAACTCTGATTACGAATCCGCTACCGTGGCAAACGCGGGCGAAAGCATAATTATATGCAGGCACGGCCAGTTTAAGAACCCTTCGGATTGTACGTCTTACTGCTTTAGCCGATCTATATAGATCAGTCCCATCACTCAATTCCATGTTAACCTGAGTATCATCTTCTTTGAATAACGTTGGCAATATAGCTTTCAGTCGACTATCCGCAACATCTTGTATGCAGGGTGGCCAATGGCCTTCTTCAAGATGCTCACAGGATCCAACTTCTGTTTCTTTCGTTTCTCAACAATCACCTCGCCATCATCGCCAACCGTCTCAAGCACCTCCTCCTCCTCTTCTTCTTCTTCGTCCTCATCCGCGAAGGAGCCACTGTCAAGAAAGACCTTGAGCATACCCTGAGAATATCCGCTGACGATCGCCGTCCCTGGGGTGGCCTCCGTCACAGGCTTCGGGGCCACGAAGGCCCCACCCCTGCCTCCGCCTCTGCCTCTGCCCCTGCCTCTGCCCCTGCCCCTGCCCCTGCCCCTGCTGCCACCGCCTCTGCCACCGCCCCTGCCACCAGCGAGGTTCCAGAAGACAAGCTGGGGCATCTCGTAGCCTGCATCGTGGAATCCCTTCTCGATGCGCTGGTACGATGTCGTCGTCCAGCTGGAGCCGCGACTGGCTCGATTGAAATGCATATCCGAGAAGACGAAGATGCGCTTCACCATGTCCTCCTGCCTGACCTTATTCTCGATAGCCATGGGCAGGATCAGCCTCTCAAAGACGGCGACGAAGTCCGTGCTGCCACCCCAATCGCTCGATTCCATCCCGTTGACCTTTTCCTGGAGGCCCTTCGAGAGGTCGACCTTCTCGACCTGGGGATGGTCGCTGAATGTGATGAAGGCACCGCCGAACGGGGGCTTCGTGACCTCGGCGATGAGGAGGCCAAGGCCTATGGCCGAGTCCATGGGGGAGGTGCCGTCTGGGAACTCCGGGCCCGACATTGACGCAGAGACGTCGGCAACCGCAATGCAGTTCTCCAGCGTACCGGAGTCCCTGATCCGCTGGACGAGCGTCTCCCACTGCCCATCCACAACCTTGGCTTCAAGCTCCTTGATCTTCTTATTGACCAAGTCCTTTGCTCCCCTTTTGCGCTTACCGACAACCTCTCCCATGCCACTGATGTTACTGTAGTGCCGAGCTTCCCGCACTGTCTTCACCAGCAAGCTTGGAAGGAGGGTCGCGCCGGAGATCTGGGCCTTGCCGCTAGCAACTTTGTCGATATACTCCTCGAAGCGGGCTGTATCATTCCTGGCGAAGAGAGGAGAATATTTGTTCATGGCGATGGATGGGATGCGGTCATACTTGATATGCTCATACGACTTGGTGGTCAGGTCCCGCTCGACGACCTCCAGGTACTTTCGAATAGACGCAACATCCTTGCGGTACGATTCGCGGGCGTGTCTGAGGTACAGCTCGCGCTTCTCGGTATTGTTCTCTTCATAGTCGCTGAAGCCCTCGAAAGTCGACACTGGATATAAGATCTCAGCAATTGAGGAGACAATGAAAGTGTGCTTGTCGTGGAAGCGGAAGGCAGATGGCGCCCACTTCGCGCATAGGGAAACTTGTTTCCCGGCAGCCTGCTTGTCGCTGCGGAGGAGAGCCAGGTCGGTCTTGAGCTGGGCACCGAAGAGACGCGCTACAGTCAGGTGAAGGCCTCGGTAGACAGGGTCTTCGTTGAAGGCCTTGACAGCAGCATCATGACGAGCATCCCTTTTCTGGTGACGCAACTCCTTGGCTACCTCCTGAGCTGTCGCGACCTTCTGCCTTTTCCTCTCTTGTTCGATGTTAAGAATGTCACGAGGATTCGCCAGCACATCCAGCTTGCCGTTGATATGCAGAGCTAGCAGGTTGAGGAGATCCTTCCAGTATCCATGAGCAACGCCATACTTGACATCGAAGCGAGTAAGGTCATCCTCAGCCATCTCGTGCTCAACGAATATGATTTCCTCCTCGTCGCTCTTCTTTGCCACCTTCTTCTGTATCACTGGTCGGCTTAGCCATGACAGGTTCGCAACAAGTGTTAGAGGATGGTACTTTGCAAGCCAGCCGGCGCAGCGGTAGAAGGTCTGGCGTGAGGCTTTCCCGAGGTGGATGGATCGGGCGTTGAAGATGATCTTGAGGGTGGACCCCGAGTCCACCTGCCATGCTTCATTAAGGAGCTCGAGCAGCCGAGGGCCAGGAATGACGTCTTCCAGCTCAGTGAATAAGTCGAGCAAGACATCTCCAGTGGATTTGTGGGAAAGGTCGCCGTTCTCAGTCCACATCTTATTCTCCAGGTCACCGACCTGCCCGGTCTCTGGGGCAGTACTGTGAGACAACAGGCCCTTCATGAAAGGGTTCTCATTCTCAGGGGCGCTCGCCTGGGCATCCTCCGCAGGGCCGTCCTGTGTGAAGACGTCTGCATCGTTTGCAATGGGGGTGTCGACGCTCTCCACCGTCAGGTTGGCCAAGTCCTCCCTCACATCATCAGTGGTGGATATTTCTGAGACTATGGTTGTGTCGGGAACAATTGCACTGTTGTCGCCAACAGCTTGGGCGCTATCAGTGGACTCGGCAGTGGCTGTCGGCTTGACATCCTCCTCTAGGAAGGCTTCGAAATCGGGAAGAGGTGTCGAAAGGGCGGGGTGAGATGGGAAGAAGACGGGGAATGTCGACTTTAGGAACCATGGGTCCTGCTGAGATGAAGCCATCTCGATGATCTCGTCTGGGAGCTCGGGGTGCCTTGCACTGGGAGATGCTCGTGTGTGATACTGCTCCCGCAGTGACATTTCATTCCAAGTACTGTCGTCGTTGAAAATTGCTGCAGGCAGGCCTGTTGAGGCAGGTCAGTGTGAATTTCCAGTGCTCAACCACATCTAGGGGCAGGACGTGCATGCGATCACGAGCACCAATGAACTAGAAATGGGAACGAAGAACAAACGGGATTTACAAATGGGGCGTCGATCCCCAGACATCCAGACGAGGCTGCTGCTGCTTAAAACAGCGCACGCAACCATCAACAACCGGGAGCTCAAATTTGACTCAGCGGCGAGACCTTCATGGCTGGCTGCCTGCATGTGAGTAGACTCCATATATAAGTTTTAACTCGATTGATTGGCCGCAGATACGAAAGGATCATGGCAAATATTGTTCGGTACGAGCAAGACTTTCTCTTAATGGGCGAAACACATCGTGGCGATGCATTGAGGCCAACGGACCCGCACATAGTCTTGATGAGGCCAACTTTGGACTTGGTGACGTTGGAATTGAGCCGGGACCCGCAGCGATTTTATTTAGTGGGTCATTCGGCGAGAAAAGCAGACATGGCGTAGGGCAAATCTCCTCATATCGTGACTTCTATCTAGGCCGCAGGCGAAGGGCACTACTACCAGGCTTCGAACATTTGCCTGTACGATCCCATGGGATGTTTCCTGCGCCTAATCGGGATCACGACTTCCCGGTCAAACCACTCCCGCAGCCTCTTGATCTAAAACCAAATACCAATAGCTTAAACTTCGGGACATCTTCGAACCGTGAAAAGAACGCAGGTGAAAGGTACCATCCGGAAAGCAAAGAAGGCACTCCTTCAAGGCACTCCCTCAAATGTTGCTCGACCACATTCGCAGGTGTCATGATCATACATGGCATCACATTAGGGAGTCCGGCCCAGGGATTTCGCATCGTCAGATACGGGCGAGTCGATCGGGATGCCTGCGGCATCAAGGAGCCATTGGCGAAATCTTGGGTACTGGTAGTGATGAACGGAAGGTTTTGTTGTTTGTGTGATTGGGAAAGAGATATGTAAACGGCGAAGCCGTGGAGATTAGCTATTAAAGTAGGGCACATGGCAACTAGAGTGCCAGCTGTAAGGTAGCTTGCCCATGTAGGTGAAGCTGTCCAAACGCTCAGGAGCCAAGGTGTCTGCTGCTGATTGCGTGTCTTTGGAGATGATGGGGTGAAGTGATTGGTAGTAATTAGTACAGAATATGCAGAGTCGTCCTTTGCGTGGTCGTGCTCATTACACCCTGATCTTACGTGTTTGTATTAAGAAATTCAAATCTCAAAAGCTGGAAGAAGCGATGTGACACAAAGTTCCCTGTAGTCCACCGTACAAAGGCCTTCTAGGTTGGCTTTGCAATGCTGCATGTTCACCTCCCCCCTAAGCACCTTCACTGTTCACACCAGAGCCCATCTCCTTCTGCGGCCCTATACATGTCTGCGTGAGCAGGTACCCGTTGCCGTCTCCAACCTTGCCGTCAACCTTCCGCTCCATGAATTCCATGAATGGCATTACCATTGTGATCCACACCAGATTAGCCCTAGCGCACCGCAGTTTGAGCAGACGCCAGACCCATGGAATCTTTGCAGGGTCCCGCCACCTCGGCTTGTTGTATACAGCCATCTTACAAGAGTCCTCGCTGGGTCGCTCCACCACAAGAGTCCCCATCAGCTTTCCATCATGCTGTGTCAGCATATAGACGAACAGCTTTGATCCATTGGCCGCATCTTTGGTGTCTCTCTTGACTTGCAACACCTTTATCTTGACCGTGACACCATCGATCGGCTTGCCACTTTCTTGAAACTTCTTGGTCTCCTTGATTTTGTGTATAGAGTACATTGCTATTACACAGCACTATACGACATAGCTTAAATTTGTGTTTAAATACATACGTGTGCCTCGGTACGAAGTCGAGGTCGGTACTTATACCGTCGATGATAATACCCGTAGTGTATAAGTTGTCTGGTTATTGTGGTGTACTGGCAATATTGGTGTCATTGTGTTAAACGATTCTAATCTTTGGCGAGGTGGACGATATTTGAGTGGGAGACTTTGAATAAGTTGCCGCATAATATGAACTACTTACGGCCACCATGCCGCCGAAATTTTGGGTTATTACAACTTCAGGGCTCTTGTGGTATCATTCGAATATTCGAATAATCTCGTTGAGGTTAGTGAAGTTACAAATTGCCGTAGACAAAGTTATCTGAAGGGGGTATATATAATTACGTGTATTGGGTGGCACCGTTCTCACGATATACAGACACTTGAAAACTAAATGGGAGCTTTAATTAGGGGAAATTTAAGATATAACCTTATACACAACTCACCACAATCGTGAGTTCAGCTTCCCAGAGGCAGTATGGGAGCAGAGAAGTTAGCTATATATAGGTGAGCCACCATTTAGAATCCCCTCCCCCCACGTGCAGGAGGTCCAGTGCTTGCCAATCAACATCGCCTGGCCTATATACCATGGCTCTTCGATTGCTTGAGTAGATGTTTAGAGCTAGCTTTAGGAAGCACCCAAATCCAGAGGGGATAAAATCCAGTTGTAAAAACTGAAAACTTGATTGGCGTTGCTAGCCATTGCTTGACAATCTGTGCGTCATGATGCTGTTCATCTTGAGGCTCACTCCACGATATACTTCTCTTTGAAAGTCTACCGTAACTACCTAGCATGATTGGGATGTACTTGACATCCATATGACTATGCATTTGTAGCCTTCAACCAGTCCATAGGTACCAGGGTTTGGCTGCAGTTGACAAGCGTTTTGGGTCCTGGGAATGGTGTAGTTGGGAGGGTTATGAGATCTATTGAAAACCCCCAGGGCAAATCCGGTAGGCACACTCCAAGGATACCAAACCGTTTGCGGTAATCTACACAGATCGAGCAGCACCAACAGAGTCAGACCGTGTATAAGGAAGTGAAGGACAGTGAGTCAAACAAGGCACTTTACTGCACATAAGTATCTTAATTTTGGCAGCCAACTGTCCGACATCATGGCCTGAGGCCAAGAAACGGAGACTACATGGTTTGTGGAAAATCGGTAAGCGGTGATATTGCTTGTGTTCCCACCTTCCAGTAAGTATCTTTGAGCACTAATTAGGTGCAATTGCCAGTTTGATGTAAGTGAAAACCTTGGAAGTTCCAAAATGCCAAACATGTAACTACGTGGTACCAAAACAATGCTACCCGGACACGACTCCGCCCAAGCTCCATAACAGTAGTAATTCTACAAAGCACCACTTGTTCGCGTTCGCTACCTGACTCCTCCCTCATCTCGTTAGCAAATCAAATCATCCCATGGATCTAAACCCAGTGATTGTGTGCAAATGTCAAGCCTAGGCGGTTCGTCCCTGACGGCTCTTCGCAAGCTCGCTCTGAGCAGTGGAAGTAGGCCCACCAGCAACTCGTTTGCCACCAGTGACCTTCTTCTCCCCCTCGGTGATGTCATGGAGGACCTTGGAGTTGATAGGCTCGTTGGCATGCTTTTGAGCTTGGGCTGTGGGACCCCCCTTGACAGGCTCAGGCTGACCAGTGATCTTCGTCTCGGCACGCGTAATCTCGGAGATGGTCTTGCTGTCAAGCTTCCCGGTGTGGATCTCTTCTTGTCCGGAACCACTGGTAGTTGCTTCCTGTGACTGAAAATCAGCATGCAGACATGGTAGACGAATGCGGAAGTTATTGACGAGCATACCCGGGTAGCCTTGCTCTGGGCCAAGGCAGTAGGACCGCCAGCAACAGGAGCGACTTTGTGAGTGACCTTCTCCTCGCCCTTGGCAATGTCGGAGACAACTTTGCCATCAAGATCCTCATTCGCATGCTTCTGGGCCTGGGCCGTGGGACCGCCCTTGACGGGGCTGGCGTTGCCGGTGAGCTCGTTCTCCTTGCGTGCGATCTCGGAGATGAGCTCGGAGTCGAGGATTCGGCTGGCCATCTTGAATGGTTTTTGATCTGTGGAAAAAATGTTTGTCCTGGTGAAGATTGGAGTTGGTCGAAAGAATTGAGAAGGTGTTGCCGGTGAAAGTGGTGATACCCGGGTCGGTGGTGAACTTTGGAAGAAATGGGGAAGAAGTTTGGAAGAGGAGAGCATTTTCCCCATGGACGGTTTATAAAAGAAGGTGTATTGTGCACTCGTGACTGCCTTCATTCCTCTACTCCAGATTGGCTTGACTTCCGCCCCCTCCCCCTTCCTTTTCCAGGAAAACACGAACCAATTGTGTATTGTTGGCTTCGGCTTTAGGGAAGGTCACCTCCCAGTGGGTAGTTGAAGATTGGATCCTGTTGGGAAAGCACCTCCCTCCTGCTCTGCCCTAGGGTATCGATCGGTACACCAATCCATGGATGTTCCCACAACATGCCCCAGGGTGACTGAGGAACCAACAATTGCTGTTACGAAGTAGAAGCAGCATTACTATTTGTTTACCGTACTTTCAACCTTGGAACCTTGACCCTTGATATGTCTGGAGGTATGAAACTGATTTTTTGTCCTCAACTTGGATATCGAGTGAATCAAAAAATCCCCTTCCTAAACCCAAACAGACCTATTGGAAAGATGCATGTGTGTATCGCTGGGTAAGTATTGTGGTGCAAGAACGATCCAGGTGGTCAGCCTTGAATCGCCTCGTATGAAGGCGTGAGGGTAAATATTCAGATAAACGAAAACCATAGGTTGTGTGTACCTATCTCCAAGGTGACCTACCAACCTACCTAAGTACCTACCTAGGTAGGTATGTATGTACCTAGGTACAAGAATTGCCAGGCTAGCTACATCTTGGGTACCCTAGGGTACCTGCTATGCTCACAACATCTGGGCACTTGTGGTGTGATACGCTTTCCCCCCAATTTCACCTAATTAGCTCTGGCTGCGTTACGATTCGGCCCTCTATCATGGGCTGAAAGCCGACGAGCCTTGTGTTGTATTTTCAAATCGTCCTCGTGTAGTGGAGTTAAGGACAGCCAGTGTGAGCGCACTAGCGACATCAGTTTGGCGACACGAAGCTGGATTGTAGGTATGTATATACTATGCATGTACCTAGGTAACTAACACGGAAAGCGTTGGACGAGTGAATTGATCTGTAGACCATCACGTAGGCAGTCACCATCTGTCGGTTTTCGAGGTTTGTAGTTGCTTTAGACATGGGCCCGATACCCGATGATGTCTTCTCCCTGTTCCGCTGCGGCATGTGCTGCACAGCTCGCCCGGCGCCGTTTTCTCTTCCGATCCTTATGCAGTGTGTGTGATTGGGCACGTAAGACATGCCCCCCCGCAGACAAACCAAAACTTGGCAGTAACCACACTTGCATGAAACGTGCATCACACGGGAGTCCCCGCTGTTACACGGTGATGGAGAATATACCAACGCATTGTTCTGCATTGCATCCATCGCGCCATTGCGGAAATTTGGTACAACATTAAGTAACGTCAAAGCTGTTGTCTATTGCACCATCCATTACAGCGGGTTGTTATGCATTTCCGTGATGCCTCGTCAGCTCGCCTGCCATTCTTGGCTACCCTACCAATAAGCTGCTGCAGCGTACGTGTGGGCCTGGGTATCGGTCGGGGACGAGTTCCGACTCGGATATGTCAACTTCGCAGAAATATAGGATAAACTGGGCGATATGCAGGGCAAATGCTATGCATGAATTAGGTGATCTCGTCGACATGGCGTCGAGGCCAACTTAGTGGAGAACTTGGTCCGTATTACCATCATTTTCGGGCAAGCTACCATGTACGAGGCGTTCCAGACCTACTTGGTGAATATGGATGTATGTGACCATCCACGGACATGCATGTTGCGCTCACGATAGTCCTCCCTCTGTGCCCCCGAGGAAGCATAAGTACAATTATTTCCTCACCCTAAGACGACTTGGACATCTCTGAGTGTCGTCTCAGTGGCAACTATCAGACACATTATTGTACTGCTCCTGAGTATGAATCCATCGCTCATTGAACTGTTGTTGCTCAGTCTTGTGGCACCCGTTTGGGGTAACTCTACCAGCTCTTTATCTATTGTTATACCCACCTCAAATGATGGCGATGTCGTTGACGTCGACTTCCCTGGCTTCGGCTTCGAGGAAGCATCTTTTGTCGACTATGTCTTGGATAGTGACGGAAGTACGAATGAGTTCTCCGTGAACCTCATCGAGGCTATCACAAACCGAACAGGCGGGAGGCCGATAATAAGACTAGGTGGCACATCAGCGGACTACGCGAAGTATATCTCGAATCAGACCACCCCAGCGTTACCCCTTGCAGTCGAATACGAGGACGACTATGTCGGCGGTACCACGATTGGCCCTGCATACTGGGCTCTAGCTTCTCTTTTCCCAACAGCGCGATACATGGTCCAAGTCCCCCTAGCTACCACTGATATCAACGAGACTATCACTTGGGTACAGACTGCCCTCGATATCATCGGGGAAGACCAGATATATTCCTTCGAACTCGGAAACGAACCAGACTGGTACTCGGAAACATATACGGGTAATGCTGGATACCTCGGACCGCCCGACTGGCAGGGTACATTCACCAATGAGACGTATGTCGGCAACTATACCGAGTACGTCAAAGCCATTGTCGAAAGCGTTTCCGGGTTGCCAAATGATGGCAAGATATTTCAGGCCTTCGATACAGCCGCGCATGTCGCTGCCTACAGTGCAATTCTGTGTTACAAGTTGGACGTTGGCACATGTTTCGACCTTGGGATCGATGATGGCGGATATATCACGACCGTGGCACACCATTATTACCAAAACGCTGGCGGTCAAGCCGACGACTTAGCTTCCGGGCTGATGGTATGTTGAAACTCATTTGTATAACTCCCGTACGCCCAAGGCATCTTAGCCATAGAAACCAGGAGCTCCAAACGCGCACATCTTTTAGGGTCGTCTTACCTGCATCTGCTTGTGCTGATAATCTTCTGGCAAGGACTTGGCGTGGACACATTGGCGGATGGACTTTTTCAAGTGCCAGCTTACATGGCTCAAACAGAATCGCCCAGACTTGCCATTTGTTTTATCCGAGGGTGTGTTGTTTCCTGACCCAATCTGAGGCTAAAACATTGAAGTGGTCGGGAGACTCAACTAGCGTTGTCCTTGAACCGGTGAAGCTCGAGACATCTTATCATCTTCCGAAATACTTGAGGTCCCCGGATTCACATAAATACATTGTATTGATTCCAAGGTGCTAACTGAACTTTATAGTGGGAAACTCGTTGATATCTTCTCACGTGCCGGAATACCAGGCACGTCTTGGGAGTGCACTATGGCAGGTTGACTTCTACCTCTATGCTATGTATGTGTCTCACTCGTTTTCAAAGGGGCTGGGACACGTCCTAACACATTCTAGGGAGCTTGGTATAGCTCGTGTAAACTACCAGCAGATGCTTGCTTACAACTACCAACCGATCATGTGGCTACCGATCGAGTACCTTGGCGAATCCCCTCATGTCACTGCGAACTATTACTCGCAGCCCTTGATAGCCGACTTTATCGGCAGCTCTGGCACAACGACCATGACGAAGCTCAACATTACTTCAGACGAAGAAGTGGCTAATGTGTCCGCGTACGCCGCCTTCGAGGACGGCACGCCGAAAAGGGTTGCGGTTGTGAATCTTGACTATTGGAATCAAACATCGTCAGGCACAAGCAGACCCAGCGTCTCCATTCACCTCTTGATACCAAGTGAACTTGGAGTCAAGAGTGTGACTGTGGATTATCTCAGCAGCCCTCTGGGTGCTGGCGCTGCTGCGGATACTGTCACGTATGCAGGTAGCCAATGGACATACGAGAGTCTAGGCAAAGAGGTTACGGGTGTGAGAAACGACACTGAGACTGTGGCTGTTGTGGAAGACGTTGCGACAATTACTGTCAATAGTAGCTCCGCTGCCTTGATATCACTTTTCTGAGAGCAGTTGGTTTTCGTGACGGTGGACACCCATGCTTCAAGGAGTCTACGAAATCTGACTGTAGCCAAGGGGCGGGGCCGGGGGCCCCGGAGGTATCACAGAGTCTCGAGGAGGTGGTAGGACTCGAATAAAATTAATTATCTGCAGGCGCTTTTATACCACATGTGCAGTCTAGATCTCCTAATGTGACCGAAGCTGTCTACACGCTCGCCCTCCCGCGCCCTGACGCAGAGTCTCGATGTAGACACCTGGGCTTGGGGTCTATATCGAAATACCATACAGCTGTTTGGTTTCTTGGTGGCTATATTAAATATCTACCATCCAGCTAAGTTACCATACACTTCGTCTGTGAGTCCGCCGGAATAATGTCATATCTGTTATCTAGGCAAGGATGGAGTGAATGTTGATTATGTCTTATGAGAAGCATGCATCTCATGAATATGTTTTATTCCATGGCACAGGAAATATATATAATCACCTAGGTACTTCATCGGATTATTCATTGGCCACTTGTACAAGCCACCAGAACAGCCCCGGGATGTCTGCATAGGACTTGGGCATAGCGACCTAAAGACTAGAAATCTTGGAACCCCATGATCTTCCATGCATATTCCTGCAGCGGATGGAGACGTGATATTCTGTACTTGTGTATATTACCTGCAGCACTGAATACGAGGGGGCTGCGCTAGGAAGCCCCATTGACCACTGTTATCCCTTGGCCAGGCCAGAAATTGGGCTCTCGTGAGCACGGTCATGGGCCGATATATTGCCCAGATCTTTCCAGTCCAGAAAAAGTAAACACCCATGCAGGCCAGCTCACCTGTTCTTCACCCCGCACGGAAGGGGCATGAAGATTCGCTCGAATTGCACGCATGACGGCATGAGCCCTGGGTAGCTCACAAAGAAAGTGAGAGTAGGAGGGAGGTAGGAGAGGGGCCCATCGTGCGGAGAAGGCACGGCTGCATCTTGATCTTGATCTCTTCGAATAGGCTTCTCGGTCCTGGCTGGGGTAACATGGGTGGCTTGCTCTCCACCCGAATTGACTTGAATCTCAACCGTCACTAGTGTCCGGGGTCTTATACTCGGGACAATTGATTGACATGTTTCTTCTCCGAGGCGACTGTCACTCCCATGTCCTAGTCACTGCTGCCAACTTCCAACGCCATTATCACTAACAAGATGATATTTTTCTTATTTATATGACAGAATGGCTGCCCCCTTTACTCCTCTCTTCCCATTCACTCCTCTTCCGGCCTTGCAAAAGTTAGGGACTTGCAGTATTCTCGCTTGGACAACGCTGTTGCCATTGCTCATCCACGTCCCAACACTACGGTAGCACTAGCGACACGGGTCCGGCCTGTCTCCTTGGATATTCGAGCTAATTGACTACGACTTGGGTTCGCTTATACGTTTGACGCCATGATAATCTCGGCCGCTGCTGCTGTTGTCTGGCTGGGGTGCTACGGCTCCGCTACGGCCGGTCTCGGTGATCACGCGAAGGTACTTGGAGATTACGTAAAGGTACATAGTACATACGCTTCTGTGCCCGAACGTCTTTGCATGATGTTTGTCTTGGTTGCTGGTAGGCCTGGGACATGTTTATCGCCGTGTCAATTGGCCTAATCGCAAGGTTGCAGCATTGAAATTCGATATTTGCGGTCGACTTCAAATGTTCATTTGCCGTCTACACGCGGGGAAAACTTAGCGTATGACATTGGGAGCCCTGGAGGCTTCACGTCTCGCGATATGACACTTCTCAAATCGCTTCTCACTGCACCAGCGTTACTCACTCAGCTCACTGACCTGACGGCTGACCCGAGAACACAGATTGATCAACGGCAGACAGAGCTTGCCTACTCACCGCCCCAGTATCCCTCGCCATGGGCGGACCCAGATGCCGTGGGTTGGGAAGATGCCTACGCCAAGGCCAAAGCTTTTGTCTCACAGTTGACGCTGCTTGAGAAGGTCAACTTGACTACTGGAGTCGGGTATGTAGCATGCTTTCGTGCCAAGACAACTTAGAACGGATGAGGTCCATCTGACTGACAAATTCACAGCTGGGAGAGTGAAGTATGCGTAGGCAACGTCGGAACGGTACCTCGTCTTGGCCTTAACAGTTACTGTATGCAAGATTCTCCCGTGGGCATTCGATTCGCCGACTGGGTTTCTGTCTTCCCATCCGGTCAGACCACGGCAGCTACTTTCGACCGCGGTCTCATATACCAGCGAGGTCTCGCCATAGGCCAGGAGAACAGGGCCAAAGGTGTCACCAACACACTAGGCCCCGTATCAGGCCCCCTCGGTCGTGCTCCAGCCGGCGGGAGAAACTGGGAGGGGTTTTCGCCTGATCCCGTCCTCACTGGGGTAGGCATGGCAGAGACGATCAAGGGCATTCAGGATGCTGGAGTAATCGCCACAGCGAAACATTTCATTGTGCAAGAACAAGGTGAGCAAGCTTGGACAGTCGTATAATTTGAAGTACTCTCTGACTGTGGAGATATTAGAGCACTTTCGTCAGGCCGGCGAGGCGCGAACCTATCACTACAACATCACCGAGTCGCTTTCCTCCAATGTGGACGACCGAACACTTCACGAGCTTTATCTCTGGCCCTTTGCAGACGCCGTGAGAGCTGGAGTTGGCGCAGTGATGTGCTCATATAACTTGATCAACAACTCCTACGGCTGCCAGAACTCAAAGCTGCTGAACGGCATTCTGAAGGGCGAGCTTGGCTTCCAGGGCATCGTGATGAGTGACTGGCAAGCGACCCATGCCGGCGTAGCATCCATCGTCGCTGGTCTGGACATGTCCATGCCAGGAGACACTAGTTTCAATACCGGTCTCTCATTTTGGGGCACGAATCTGACTCTTGCTGTCCTCAACGGCACTGTGCCCCGATACCGTATCGATGATGCTGCCTTGAGGATCATGTCAGCGTACTTCAAGGTCGGCCTCACTCTTGACGAGCCAAAGCCGAGCTTTTCTTCCTGGTCGAAAGACACTTTCGGCTACGTCCACGCCTATGTAAAGAAAGGATGGCAGCAGATAAATTGGCACGTCGATGTCCGGGATGAACACGCGGACGTCATTCGTGAAGTCGCTGCGAAGGGAACTGTCCTTCTCAAAAACACCGGTAGCCTACCTCTTAACAAGCCCAAATTTTTGGCGGTCATCGGGGAAGACGCTGGCCCGAACCTGTATGGCCCCAATGGCTGTGCTAACCGCGGATGTGACAATGGCACTTTAGCTATGGGCTGGGGATCAGGAACTGCTGATTTTCCATACCTGATTACTCCCGACACTGCGCTCCAGAACCAAGCACTTGCGGACGGAACTCGCTATGAGAGTATTCTCGACAATTATGCAACGAGTCAGATCAAGAGTCTCATTACCCAAGCATATTCTACCGCGATTGTTTTTGTGAACGCTGATAGCGGCGAGGGCTTCATCAACATTGACGGTAACGAGGGTGACCGCAAGAACCTGACTCTCTGGAACAACGGTGACAACCTCATCAAGACAGTCGCTAGTCTCAACAACAACACCATCGTAGTGATTCACAGTGTCGGCCCGACCTTGGTCACGGACTGGTATAACAACCCTAATATCACTGCCATTGTGTGGGCAGGTCTCCCCGGCCAGGAGTCTGGAAATTCGCTTGTCGATATTCTCTACGGGAGGGTGAACCCTGCTGGACGCACACCATTCACATGGGGTGCCACTCGCGAGAGTTACGGTGCCGATATCCTGACCGAAGCCAATAATGGCCAGGGTTCGCCACAGCAGAACTTTACTGAAGGCGTATTCATTGACTACCGGTACTTCGATAAGACTAACACGACCCCCATCTACGAGTTCGGTCATGGCTTGAGCTACACCACCTTCTCGTATGCGAACCTCCAGGTCTCCCAGGGCAACACGAGCAAGTACGTTCCCACGACGGGCCACACATCTGCTGCACCAATAATCGGGCCCGCGAACTACTCGACCGACTTGAACGACTATCTCTTCCCATCCAATTGGTCCTACATCGGTAATTATATCTACCCTTACCTGAACACATCCTCCTCCGCAGCCGCAGCCTCGAGGGACCCTCACTATGGCGAAACAGCCGACCAGTTCCTCCCGCCCAACGCCACCTCCTCCTCCCCCATCGCATACCCTCCGGCAGGAGGCCGGTCCACTCCAGGAGGTAACCCACAGCTGTACGACGTGCTGTACACCGTGACCGCAGACATTACCAACACAGGCTCCCTCGCCGGCGATGAGGTCCCCCAGCTATACGTCTCGCTGGGTGGGCCGGGTGACCCGCCCGTCCAGCTCCGCGGCTTCGACAGGATCAGCATTGAGCCCGGTGAGACGGCGACGTTCACGGCGGAGTTGACGCGGCGTGACTTGAGCAATTGGGACGTTGTCAGTCAGGATTGGGTTATCAGTAGTCATCCAAAGACGGTGTATGTGGGGCGGAGTAGCAGGAAGCTGGACCTGCGAGCGACTTTGTCTTAGGCGGATGGGCGGGGCGCGAGGCTCAATGATACTGTTGCTGCTTTCTCTTCATGTTTTAGTGCTAGGAAGATCGCCGGACCCACCTCTCCAGGTCGGCGGTTGGAATGGTGGGAAGCACCAGTAGTTGTTGATTTCTTGATTTGACTATCGAATACGAGCACTTGAACCTTATGTACGGTGTCGAGTAAGGGTGTCGTGACAGATACGCCTCATATCATGCAGCTGGATGCAGTGATCATTCCACAAATACCTGCCAGTGGTCTCACCTTTCACGACGGCCACCTCCCCAAGGGTACCAGAAGTCGCCATCGATCCCGTTGTCATGACGCGTCCTAACCACCTGCAGGGGGCTAAACACGCCGAGGAGTACGTCCAGGACCGCTGACTGCAGCGGAACGCGGAAATGAAGCACACGATGATCCATGGAAGGCTCTATGTGCTACTAGATACCAGATAGTTGAAAAATTGCTCAATGCTTGCGATGTCCGGGCAAGGAGATGCGCAAGTCAGAGATGTACCAGCAGAAGGGTGGAAAAAGGCAAAAAGAATGGACATGCCCGGAATTGAACCGGGGACCCTTTGCAATCACGAAGGATGCGAAGCAAATATCATACCCCTAGACCACATGCCCTGGATGATTATTAACTTAGCGCAAAATAGTATCTATATCCGAAATACGCCTGTGATCGTGACGTGTTATGTCATCTCTGCATATACTTCGTGTTATTGACACCGTGGAAGCTACCTGCAACGCTTCAATGGTTGTACGTACTTGTCGACCTGAGGTCTCTGCGTGGTGCTTTTGATCGATGCACGAGTGTGATTTGCTGGGCATGAGATCGGGCACGTGGAACCGTCTTGAGAACCAGGCATCATACAGCGTGGTTCGTGCATCAATGTGGCATCGCAACGGCCATCAGCTGCTAGAACTGATGAGCCGAGGCACTTTGTATTCAGATCTGTTGAACTATAGGAAGAGGTTCGAGTTTCCGCTCTGTAAAAACTGGACAGACTTACGGACAGCCATACCTAGGTGCCTGCTGTTGTCAACATACAACCTCAAACACCATTGCACCATCACCTGGGCAACCCATCACGATATTCTTTTCTTATTATCCCGCTTCACAACGTATTATACAATTACCCTGATGCTTGTAGCGTATCGCGCCGATGGAGGCGCGAAGTAAGCAGTGTTCAAGCACCTCACCAGGGACGGCCACCACAATTTCCCGTCACTGGCTTGTCGCCCATATCGTCAGCCTTCCCCCCGGTCCCCTTGAGCCTCGCCTCTCCCTTTTTATACACTCCTCAATTCTTGTAGAGTCCCTTAGAGTCGAGACACCGAATCAAACAGCCATCCCATCTAGTAAATGCCAGGGATAATCCTCCACCGGACAGTCCGCTTGTACTTCTCCCAATCTTCACCATACTTGCGCTGGCACTTCTCATCGTCCCGTCCGTCCCGGTGAATCAACAGGATGGCAAAATACAGCACGTAGAAGTACGTAAAGATGGTACCCCAGCCTCGAGCAGCGCCTTGTACGACTTCCCTGCCGTCAGCCATTTTGAACGAACCCTCAGCGTTGGAGCCTGCTGACAAGATCACGTATCCCGCCATCCCGGTTGGCAAGCTGTATGGCCACGACTGCAGCCAGTCGCCGAAATAGTTGATGTGGCGTGCAATACCCCACCAGCCGGAGGTGATGAGGCGCGAGCCTGTCTTCGTCTTGATATACGTCAGATTAGCGACGCGCGGGTCGTTAGGGTTTGTACGGAAGATGTTCTTCTGGAGGTTGGCAAGGCGGAAGATGGAGAAGCCTGTCAGCAACAAGGCTAATATACCAGTGAGCCAGATGGGGCCGAGCTTCACAGGGTAGACGGAAAGGTATCTGGTCTGCAGGCTATAAAGGAATGGCACCCAGACAAGGTCGCCAAAGGCTAGCATGCAGCCAAAGCCGTCGGTCGTGATATCCATAGTGGTCAGGATGGCGGGCTCCATGAAAACACCATCAAGAACGTAGAAGGCCTGCACGATAGTGACGAAAATGATGCTGTCGGTCACGAAGCCGTAGGTGCGGTACTGCTTGGCGATGAAGGCGCAGTTGAACAGGATCCAGCCCAACATGCCTGGCCGGAGCTCCATCCACTCTTTGATGTCGATCTCTCCAATCAGGGGGATAGTCACGCGGGGGTTTAGCTCCCGGCCGATGAACCAATCGTATAATACGTTGCCAGTGTGGCCGCCGGCGGCGAGCTCACGGAACTCTTTGTTCCCTGCCTTGACGGAGTATGATCGCACATAAACAAATGTGGCGAGCGCGTAGGAGATCAGGGTGTTGGTCGTGAGAAGCTGGAGGTAATTGTCGGTGATAAAGGTCCACACGGGGAAGTTGGCGCCCTGCTGGATCGTGCCGGCGAGGCAGAGGACAAGGGTGGCGATGATGGAGTTGAAGCTGTTCATCCTGTACTTGAGCTTGCCGCCGCTGGAGAGCGGTGCACCCTCGGCGATGGTGGCTGGCAGGACGCGGTATAGGACTGCGCTGAAGAAGTAATAGGCCAGTGTCCACCCGGTGACTTCCCAGCTAGCGAGCCCGCGTATTCCGTTCGAGGGCCATCCGACTTCGTTTTTCAGCTCTTCGAGTTGGATCGTCTTCCAGTTCGAGAACAGCAGTGGAGCGGGGCATCCAGAGACATCGTTGCAGGCGAAGGTGAAGATGTAGAGGAGGACGGGAAGACCGAAGGAGATACCGGCAGCTCCTAGACTGTAAAACCAATAGGTTAGATTTGGCGCACCCACAGTTTGGAGCAAGATTTTGTATCAGGGAGGAGGTAGGGAAAAAGGGAGACGAGACATACGGTCCTCCGAATTCATAGCCGTGTGCTTGCTGGGCAGGTGCTGGCTCATCGTTTGACTTTGGCTTTGGCCTCTGCTTCACAACAGCTCTCTTGGGAGACATGATGACGCTGTCGGTGTGACTATCACAAAAGCAAGAGACGGGCAAGCTTAACGAAGGTATAGAGTATGTATGGTTGAAGAGGCTGACCCGTCAGGACAGCTTCTTCCAGTCTACTATGTGGTTTCAGCAGGGAGGGCTACGATACTGGCGTGACACGAAGCTACGGAAGCTTTGTCGCAGCTTTGGAGGTGATGATCCGTTGATGGGGTGCAAAAGAGCCTTTACCCCTGTTTTCAGTACAGCTGATTACCACATTCAGTTAGGGCACCTGATATCGAACTGTGGGGGAATGTGGCATCGAACCTAGCTCGTGAAGACTTATCCACCCGCAACATTGCAATCCTTCTAAATACCTATCAAAGGGCTGTCGAATCAACTGGTCCTTATAAGTTAGCCGTACCCTGTCAGGCTGTACCTTGTCACGGCATACGCATGTACGGTACCGTACCCTGTTTCCAGGTCCTTCCAGGTTGTTGTTACAGGTTATCCACGCCACACAACGGTACCAGACTCGAGAAGAGGGACTCTTCTCAGCCCAGCTATAGTGGATGCCAGGTAGTTTGTCTCCATCCTTCAAGCTCCTGGTACCCGCATCTGCGCAGGGCAGGTCTCCCGTACTTAACCGTTGTGTGCCACCGCATGCAGAATGCAAAGGGTAGTATTCCCGGCATTGTCTCACTTTTTGGTGATAGGCGGTCGGGGGCATCATTTTACCACAAGGCTTAAAGCACTGTTTTCGATCGACCGAGAAGCCTAGGTAGTTTGGAACCTTATTGCGATCAGTGTATACGGAGTAAATGTGAAATAAGTGTAATACTAAAACTGAGACGAGACTCTAACAGCTGGGGCCGCTTACATAACCCGATATTCAGGCACAGCCTAGCGTGGTTGGCCCGTCTGTGTGGCGCCCCTGAAGCTCACGTTGCATGACCCTAAAACGCAGTCCACATGTGCTAAATCGGGGAGATCGGGCTACCATGTACTTCCGGCTGGCCATCCGGCACCCCCTTCACTCCCCCTCCTCTTCAACCCGAGCCTCGAATCCGACACACAGACAGCTGTCCCTCCCCTGTTCCCTTCATTCTAAATTATCAGATCAACTTCCAAGGTTCCAAGGGTTCCCTTTTTGTTTTGCTGACGACGACTTTCTCTTCAAACACTTAACGCTTGACGAACAAACAAACGACAACGAGCTGGACTGGATTCGGCAAATCATCCCAAGTATTTTCTATCGCCGACGACAGTGCCAGTCACCATCGACCGCATCATAAACATCCGAAAAGGAAACCTCATCCGTTCTCTCCATATTCACATTCAAGAGCAAAGATAGCGTCCCGGCACAGACCGGCTCAAGGACCTAAATAATTTGGCGAACCACTGCACGCACTTGCTCCACTGTCCGGACATTCGACATCGATTCATTCCTCGAACATCGGAAAATAAAAGCTCGCATACCACAAGGAACCTCCTGGAACATGGTCCCCCAATCGCGACTGTTGCTCCTGGCAGCAGCCTTCTTCGGTCCGTCCCTCGCTGTCGACGAAGCGCCCCCGACGGCCACGCCCTGCACCGCTTTGTCAACCCCCGGGGGGGCATTCTTCGACTTGCGACCCGACATCGCCGTCGCACCGACGGCAAAAGGTAAGCACAAGTACGGCAAGTCGGAGGACTACATAGCAAGAGGGTACGACTACGGATACAACTTCACGTTGAACATATGCGACGCCGTTATCAAGTCGCCAGAGAAAGTCGTGGGCATAGACGAGCCGCTCTGGAAGAACGTCAGCGCGTATTACGAGAAGGACGGAAAGGTGTATTCACTAGGGTAGGAAAGCCCAGGCAGCTGTGATCAAAAGATTGGCACCGTACTGACGAATTCGAAACAGACAACAATCATCCACCCTGACACCAAGAGGAACCCAGCTTGTACTACAATACTCTGGAGGCTCGCCATGCGGCCTGTCATCAACTACCAAGCGAGGCCCGGTTCATGCAGGCGCAAGCTATAAATCCTATGACGACGACAACGATCACGATGCCGACAACGATACGACGACAGGACAGAACAGCAGTAACAGCGGCGGTGGTTATAGTAGCGCGCTCGATACTGTGACCATACAGGAGGACGACAAAGTACTGATCCAGAAGGCTGAGGAGCCGAGGCGGAAATCTGCGACATTTGCCTTCCGCTGCGACCGCGAAAGCGTCAACCCCGCTGCAATAGTATCCTTTGTCAGCGCCGACCCAGACGAGTGCGCATATCTGTTCGTCGTACGTAGCCAGCACGCCTGCGCCGGCGTCCAGCCGTCCAAGCCCGGTAGTGTGGGGCCGGGCGGCGTCTTTGCCATCATCTTCCTCGTTGCTATCGTGGTCTACTTTGCTGGTGGTGTTGTCTACCAGCGTACGGTCGCCAACGCGAGGGGTTGGAGGCAGTTGCCGAATTATAGTCTCTGGGCGGGCATATGGCACTTTTTCTCGGTAAGCCTGGTTCCTACAATGGATCGCAAAGCGTGGGGATGGTCATGAAAGCTGACCTCGATTTCGTACGCAGGACTTTTTCATCATCATCACATCCTCATGCACTCGATTCCTTCCCAGCCGGAGAGGCTATCGCACGCTCTCGATTTCACCGAATGGGAGGGGGGTGGGAAGGAGTAGGGAAGACGAGGACAGGTTGATCGGGCAATTGGATGAAGAGTGGGATGATTGAAGAAACATGAACGTAGTGAGCGGATCTAGAAGCCGCCCGGATTTATGCGGAATCATATATGCACGCCCCAGCTCTGGGAAGCATCATGGGCCGGTTTGAATCTGGCGTTCACAAGGTAGATGATACGGCACTGGCCTTTCGTTCTTGAGCTTACTCCACAATACAGAACAACATCTTCATTGTCTTACTTGCAATCACGTCTCAGAAGACCTTAAACTCGACCAACCTCACCTGTGTTCCGGCTTGCGGTACGAAGACCAAGCGAACAATCTCGGTCGTCACAGCGCTCCAAACCACATTGGTGATTCCATTTGCGACAGGCTCATCAGCTCTAGTCGTCGACACATTCGCCCACCCACCGTCGTCATCCGAAACCTGGATGAAGTAGCTTGCCGGCGCCGCGAATGTCCCATTGGCACTCGAATACGTTCCATCCGAATAAGTATAAAACCCACCCTGGTCGCCCTCGTAGAAAGCGATCTCGGCCCGGCTGATCTCGGTGCCATTGCCGAAGTCGACCGAGAACCACTGCGAAGCTGTCCCGTCACCGACCTCGCTGTCATAGCCGTTGATGATCTCGTGCCAGAACCAGACACGCCCGTCGATGGCGTCGTGAATCTGAGTGGTGTCGGCACCCGCGGCCGAGGCGTTGCCGACCGGGTACGTGCTGGACTTCTGCAGCTGGATGGACTTGGCGATCGGCCTCTCGATGGCGGGCGGGTCTGCGGACGAGATGGCCGTGACGAGGCGGGTCAGCGTGGTGGACGAGTTGACCTGCACGCCGTCGACCTCGACGATCAGGCCCGCGCTCCCGCTGAAGTGGGTCCCGTCCGCGTCCCACTGCACGCTGACGTTGTGTCCGTGGTAGAGTACGTTGTCCACGCGGAACCACGAGATGGTCTCGTCGACTAGCGGGTTCACCTCGAGGTAGTCGTCCTGTCTCGGCCGGATGCCTACCAGGCCTGATAGGATCAAGTCCACGAAGCCGGAGTGGAAGTAGTGTGGGCTCCGTGCCAGCCCCACCAGCACGGATCCGTTGTTGGGGTAGTAATCCTCCTCCACGTTCAGCACCCCGCTATCGTCGTAATGCAGCTGCGCGTACAGCCGCAGGAGATCAACGTAGTCAGCTTTGGTCACGACGTCCTGGTCGTAGTGGTCCAGCAGGTTGGCCAGCCCTGTCAGCGCCTGGGTCGTCTGGAACGGCCAGATGGGCCCGTTCCACTGGCACTCCCGCCTCCCTGAGACCGAGTCGTACTTGTACTGCCGCATGTAGTACTCATAGCTCGGCTCGACGGTCCTCAGGCCGTAGTCGCTGCGCAGGTCGTCGGTGTCGAGGGCATGTGTCCACGCCGCGCTGTAGTTGGTGTGGCTGGTGGCGGAGGATGGCACCAGGTCGTACGCCCAGGGCACCAGCCCGACAAGCTCCCGGCCCCGGATGAAGTCCCAGTAGGTGACGTAATCATTAGTGACCTCGTACCGATCGATGAAGTGCTGAAAAGTGCTGTTCCACAGGCTTGTCGTGACATTCGCCTGGATGGCCTCCGCCCGCGCGGAATACAGCTCCTCCGTGTCGTTATCCCCCGTCAGGGCCGCAAGGCTTGAGATGGCCTTGGCATTGGCGTACATGTAGCTGTTGATACTAGGCCGAAACGCGTCCCCGCCCGTGAAGCCATTCCGCCCGCCGCTCGCGTCGATGCTGCTGATGGTATACTCAGTGGCGTCGTACAGCGGCTCGATCCAGTACAGCCCCTTGTCGTAGTCGAAGTGGTCGAACCACTCCTCATAGATGGCCGCCATGGCATCAACATGCTGACTGATAGAGTCCAGATCCCCGTCCACGAGGAAGACCTGCCACGCAGCATCGGCGATGGCCTCGCTGAAGTGCCTGTCGTTGCCATACGTCGAAGACTGGTCGTGGTACGTGTACATGAAGTCCACGTAGTCGTGCGCGGGACGCCTGTCGCGCAACCAGCGCCCCTCGCCCAAGTGAAAGCCCGTGGCGTCGTTGAGCGAGGCGAAGGGGTTCAGCTGCCATGAGACGTCGGCGATAAACTCGGTTGAGATGTAGCCCAGTGAACCAAGGTCCCGCTGATGTGTGCGGAAGATGGCCCAACGGTAGTAGTACACATCTGTGAGCTGGGTGTCGCTGGACTGGAAAAGGGGGATGCGTGGTATGTACCAGGCGCTGTCATTCTTGAAGTAGGTGCTTGTTATGGCCGTGGCGTTGAGAGTTTGCGCCGAGATAATAGTGAAGGAAGGGAGAAGGATGAGAAGGAGAAGTCTTAGTGGTGAGAAGTACGAGTAGTACATCTTGAAGGCTTGATGGCCGGAGGCACGCGGTATAGGGAAGAAGACTAGCCTTGCTGTCTGCCACACGCCCATGAGATTTTGACGATCTTGACATGATACTTTTTCCAAAAACAACGGCTATAAGGTGTATATATATATCGGTTTTCCCCTGACTGCCAGGGGCAAGCTCATGTAAGTCGACGTCAGGTCCCGAGGTCTATTCCTTACGGGAGACTTCTCTAGTTCCACAAAATTGAACCGCATGTGCCTACTATGATGTAGAAACAGGCAAATTCTGTTATAGATCGTTCCTCTTACTCAATATCACGAGGCAACAGCCTAAAACGATCTAGTGCGTGACATGATCGTGGAGACACCGTGAAGGTTGCATCTAGGGCGACTCATCCACCTGGGCAGGGAAGATGTGCCCATTGGAGCGCGTGTCGTTTGGCAATACTAGTTGGGGTTGCTTGACCACACTCGTTGTAGTAATAGTCCGAGTCAATCCCCAAGCCTGGAACTCATAGATGACTTGACTCGTAAACGAATACGAATTGTGGCATATATCATCTATGCTCGGCACAGATGTCACTCTGGGCAAGTTACGAGATTCGGGAAATAAATCGAAGAAAGTCCACAAATTAATACACATATATGTATGTATGCAGCAAAGGAATCAAGATTCAAGTATGTGTATGCAGCCGCCCCGCTCCATCACCACTAACCTGCCGCGTCATCGCTAGTATGGTGTACAGGATAAAAGACGTGCATCGGCGGAAGAGCTCAATGCTTGCTCAACTTCCAAGATTGTCTTCATAGTTGGAGTCCATCTCCACATCATCACAACATAACTCATCAGGTCCATAATTATTCCCCGAACTCGTCAATTGCAGTCCACTGGACAGTTCTGTTACCGGTGAAAACTTATAAACTTTTGTGTGTATATATGCTGCCTGTATTAAAGTCCGCCCCTGAGAATAGGAGTTCACATGCTTTAATCTATGAGCACTAGCAAGAGAGTCTAAAAACATTTGAATATTTCAGCAAAAGCCAGCCGACCAACTCCATTCTTTGAGACAGGCGACATATTTGATAGCTGTTGCCTAGCCGGTTATAACGGCATGCGCGATCCGTCTAACCTGGAACTTGTCCGGCTGTGGGAGGAGGGTCCACTCAGCCTTCAATAGTCAATGTTGAAGATTGTCTTGTCTTTGCTAAGCTGTTTTCTGGATATTGCAAAGGGTGTTCATTACGCTGTATGAGTCTAATCCACCGTTGCTATGAGATCGAAAAAGTCATCGTCTGCGGCTCCTATTTTACTTCTTCATAGCCGTCGTGAACCTCGTCGATCTTTTCTCAAGGTGGGTATTCTTGACATTGGTAACAATTCGAAGTCAACCTCGAAGAAAATGCTCACCTACCCTTTACGGTCAGATGTAGTGGGTCGAATCAAAGGTGGGTATAGGAAGCTGCAGCTTCCAACATTTGAAGTCGATCAACTTGCTGCATTGAGTGACGAGGAGCATCTCGGGACCTCGGCCGGGAATAGCAGGGTCAGTCTGGTGGCTTGTTGCGGTGGGTGTGGTAATCAAATTAAACATTGAATGGAGTATTGTATTTGCAGTACTTCGATATGAGGCCCGTTTCACTTTCCCTTTCAAGAACTCTCAAACTACGCCGGAGGTGTTTGAATACACATATAGCCATTAGACAGAGTCATCTGAGATGTTCATCACAGGTTATCCACAGCTGCTGAAACTCGGCCGAGTGCTGCGGACAGGGCTCCGCACACCGCAATGAGCGTGAATGCTCACATGGTGTCCGGTCATCTTCAGGCATTGCGAAGAGAAGCCAAAGTGAGCTTGAGAATCGTGTTTCCATAGATATTAGTGGATATAAACTAGTTACAGAGAGATGTATAACACATCCAAGCGAAAGCCCTGGTGGTTTTCAAACATCGGCCGTAATCGAAAACCAGGGTTAGGGTCATACTCCACCAGGAACATCGCCCTGCCTCAATGTTCGGGGAATGCAAAGTTCCCCACTTAGTAGGTCATGCTTACTGTCAGAAACTCTCGCAAGACCTTGCCTCCTACAACTTCGATCACCACCCATAAAACCAAAATGGCTGACATCCCCGTTATCCAAGTGCTAGAAAAGGACCATTACTTCACACAGCACCTTGTCGCGCTTCCAAATGCAATTCCTTATCCGCCGTTGGCCCCATCCTCTGTCCGGATTCGGACGAAGGTGATGTGTCTTACCTCCAATAACATCACCTACGCCAAGCTCGGCTTTCTTGTGAAGTGGTGGGACATACACCCCCTTCCACCGTCGACGCCCGCCCCTTTCAATGAAGCCGCGAAATATGGCCGCATCAACTGCTGGGGCTTCGCCGAGGTCCTCGCTTCGACGCATCCATCGGTCGAGAAAGGGAGCTACCTCTGGGGATACCTGCCCATCGGCACACTTGCGCAGGATCTGGTGGTCAAAGAGGGCAACGTACCGGGACAAGTCATTGTGACCAACGAGCACAGACAGGCTATCATGCCGATCTACAACCGCTACATCGTTCATTCTCCCAGCCTGGGTTCGGAAATCGAGGCCAAGTCTGACAAAGTGGCCATTGATGCTCTGATCCGCGTCATGTTTGAGACCGCGTATCTTATGAACCGTTTTGTGTTCACGAGCGATCCGAAGGAGACGGTCAACCCCAGGATGGACCATGGGCCTTGGTCTCCAGAGCTGGCTGACAGCAATGATGCTATCTTCATCTGTCTTGCTCCCGGTTCCAAGGTGTCCCTGAGCTTTGCGCGGGAGCTGAGACAGAGCAGGAGCAAGCCGGTGAGAAAGGTCATCGGTGCGGCAAGCAAGCATTCCATTCAGTTTGTGAAGGCAACCGGGGAGTATGACGAGGTTGTTTCCACGGAAGAGACCCCAGAAGAGGTGTTGGCCTCAGTCGACAGGGGTGCGCGTGTTATCCTGGTGGACTTTGGCGGCCGCGGTAATATCGCTCAGAAATGGGCGGGGGCTATTTCGAAGACGCACAATAACTTCTTGCTGGTACAAGTCGGTGCTGAGGTGTCGGAGGTGTCTTCTTCCGAAGTGTTGGCTGGTTTGCAGCAGTTGCAGTCTGTCAAGCCAGTATACGAATCGGTACAGGTGAACGCGAGTGATATGCGGGATCGTGCTATGGAAAAGGTTGGAGAGTTGCAATATTTCCAAGGACTCCAGAAAGCCTGGGAGAATTCCAGCGAGACTCCCATCAAGGGCTTCAAAATCTCTTGGGGTGACAGCATGGAAGATGTCAAGAAGGGGTGGGACTTACTCTCTACCGGTGGTCTGAAGCCAAACGAAGGCCTTGTTTACGTTCTATAGATGGCCGTATATGTGTCGTGGCTCTTGTCGTGCCTACATGCGCACATTGCACAGATTGACCAGGGCGCACGAGGAATACAAGCCCACTTCGAGGCCTTTTCTAAGACAGGCCAATCACCCCTGCCGGGGTTTCGAAATGTTCTGGCAGTGCACATGTTCAGCAGTGCTCGAAGAGCTTCTACATGTCACGGTCTTGGGAGTGGATTTATGCTTAGCCAGGAAGGGGGTCTATGAATATCGGATGGGCATTGAGTGGTGAGGGATGGTTTGACCACTTTATCCAAGAAAATAAAGTACCTGGTTGCGATAAGCGTCTCATGACTATCTCTCGCGGATTAGTATATGAATTATTCGAAGACGCTACCTGGGTACATAAAGAAACCCAACATTGAACTCGGACAACAGATGCATGCTGATGACCCGCATCAAGATGCCATGCGACCTGAACCTTGGCAATGTACAGTCCAACCGTCGTGCGACTCGTATGTAATTATTAAGGCCGGACAATGTATCACCACAGGTTCATGGCAACAGTGAAAGCCGTCGCTAGGACTGCGAGGATAGAAAATCGCAAAGATCCGCAATCGGTAGCGGTCGCGCCGCCCGTCATACCCGCCTCGAAACCCTCCTTCTTCCCTCCCAAATACAATGCACCGACGTCTGTCAATGCGCCTTTCTTGGTGAAGTAGGCCACGTTATCACCAGTCCAGGAGTCCGCACTTGTATCCTCTCGGAAAGCCCCATACCAAGCATAAGCCTGAACATAGTCCAGTCCATCGAGATAGGTCATACTCTCATTCATCATAGACACCGTGGCATCCTCACTCTGCTGAGGTAAAGCCATTTCAGTGATCCAGAACTGTAGACTATCGGCATCAACTGCCCCATTGGACGAGTTTGTCACATAAAACTCTCTCAGAGTACCGAGCCAAGATGCCATACCGGCAAAGTCTCCGTACCAGTGTAATGCAACGAAGTCTGTGGGGCAGCCGTTATCCGGGTCAATGGCCCAGCAGGATGATATGAACTCGCGCAGCCAGGCCAGCCCCGAGTCGGATCCTGTCACGCAAGGGTGAGAGATCTTCCAGATGCGACTGGATGATGTTCGCAGTGGCACGATGTTGTCGATATATGATTGTGCCGCGTCCGAAGGTGAGATTGAGCTCCCGCCTGATGAAGTGGTCCCGTCTGGCTCGTTGAACTGTTCAAGCTTTCGATTAGCAAATGTACCTATACAGACACTGATGTCAAGCCATGGTTCGGGAGCGGGACCCAGAATCATAGAAGCCCCTGGCCCCACAAAGGGTGAATCTATAGGCTCGAAAACAACTTAAATAAGGCCCGGGGTCATGCACACGGGTAGGTACTGACTGTAAGCAAGTGTGTCGATGTTGTAGAGAGGTCGTCAATGCTGTCCAACGCGGATGCTTCATCCAGGCCATGCACAAGTGGCACAAAGGGTATGCTGTCATTGATGTACGCCGAGGCATAAAGCGACCAGGTGTAATACCAGGAAATATCAGACTTGCCGGAGAGCAGGAGGTCGATGTCATGTTCGTTCGATCCGCTGATATAGGCAAGCCCCCGTTTAGTTGACAGTGCTGATTCCTGAGAAATGACGCCGGTGACCAGACTCGAGGCCCACAGGGCTGAACTCGCTTTTGATCTTCTCATGGTTGAAATAAGTACAATAGATTGGCTTCGAGCAATGCTAATAATGATTAAGTGGTACAAGTGGTGGGGGGATGCCTGCTCCTCGTATGCCCACGGCTGATGAGATTCAATGTAGTTTCTAAGATGGACAGACACCGTGTGCAGGACACGAAGGAAACCCTCAATAAGAAAATCCCATGAAACTATCGACGATGTATGAAGTATCTGAAAGCTGCCCAGATAAATATTATTCGTACATCTGCCAGGTGACGTCACCCCTCAAACTCATACCTTGACCTCCAGGGCTGTTGAGGACAGCCCATCAGGGGTCCAGCCAAGAAGTGCCAGCGAATACAGTAAGAGTGGTTACTGTACTCAAAGCTCCGCTCCGGAAGTCTAGATTGGGTTCCGAGCCTATAGTTACCACTCAATCGGCGGTTAGAAGACATCCTAGGTCTGTTCACTCATGGGCCAGGTACGGTTATTTTAGTGAAGGAGGCGAAGCACCCCACTACACCGAATATACTCATCCACCCGGACTTTTGGGCGCCTCGAATGATTTCATGCCCCTTTCTCAATGGTAACGTCCATTTTTGAGAAGCTGTAGAGGCCACTCTAGACGAGCGCCAAAGTTCGGGTAATGAGACCTAAGCGCCCGGCATAAGATCCGGCCCCGCATACCCTGGCACTGATCCGTAATTCACCATAGCCATCTATGAAAGGGGTTATGCGAGTAATCACTAAACGCCGAATACTGGAGACGGTTGAGTAGACGCGCTTGGAAGCGGCCAAGGGGTATGGAGATAGATAGCTTATGTCTTTTGACTTCAAGTGCTGCCGCCTTTTTGCTGTCATGTATAATAGCAGAATGTGAAACGAGTACCTAGAAGGACAGAAACACTGATATGTGCGAATAATACTACCTTCCCGAGTAGGTATGTCCATATGTGAGGTTTCTGCCCGCTACGGGTTACCACGCAGAGACATCCTGCAGACATCAATGTGATGGAGATTAATGCACCGACCTCCAGTGCAGATCATACAAGATAGCAGGTCGACGGATTTATGTTGGAAGGCTAGCTATAAGACCAGATTCATTCCTAGCTTACTAGGGGTAGTCACCCTTTTAAGTTAGCTAGTATCATAGTTTATAATAGGTTATAAGCTCTTTGACTTTCCCACAAGTATTACTTAGGACAGGGTACTGAGTTCGAGTATAGTTGACTGATACTACCCCCTATTTCTAATAATAGTACCTTAGTAGCTTCTCAAGTACTCTCAAGGGCAAAGTGGGTTGCCTATAGCGTAAATATAACCCCTTACCCGAGACTTTACGAGGACTTCACCTCGAGAAGGAGTCTAAACACGGTATCGCAACGCAACGACGCCTTGCGACTACGATAGGTTTCTCACGCTTGATAAGTAAACAAACAAACAAACAAATAAACCTTCAAATCCAGCTACCCTCTAGAAGAGGTCCAGCTGATATATATATATATGCTGTGACCTAAGGGGGTGTGTTGGAAGGCTAGCTATAAGACTAGATTCATTCCTAGTTTACTAGGGGTAGTCACCCTCTTTAGTTAGCTAGTGTAATGGTTTACAATAATTTATCTTTCTCTCTTACTGTTTGCCGGTAGGGAATTATATCAGTATATTGTTATCAAAACCACGAAGCAGTGGGTAAACTCAATCATCAAGACTACCCA
Source organism: Cytospora paraplurivora (assembly GCA_021272945.2). NCBI lineage: Eukaryota > Fungi > Ascomycota > Sordariomycetes > Diaporthales > Cytosporaceae > Cytospora > Cytospora paraplurivora. The sequence continues at coordinate 81,224 of JAJSPL020000016.1, forward strand.
TCCTCTCACCAGAGCTATCCAGGCCCGGTAGCCATTGGCAGCGGCAAGAGGAGACGCCGGGCCCACAAAGCATCACAATAGACGGCAACTTGCCATGCGACAACTTGACTAGCAAGACTGTTCCATCCCCAGTTCCTACATTCGGGGATGGCACAGTGAACACCGAGTTGCGAGCCTTCGCCAATGGCTCCGCTACCGACATAGGCGACCCGGTGCTAAATAATTCAACGGTTATGTTCTCCACGCCAACCAGAGGGCTGTTCCCAACAGCTCGAGCGAGAGTCGACTGGACTCTCCGTGGCCAAACCTTGGGCAGTTTTGGACAAGGAGAATGGTCGAAATTATCATAGCTATCACGATGGCAAATACTACTTACCAAATGACCCGGTGCGTGAACCTTGGGCTTGAATGGCATAAGGAACCAGTAATTGACCATGAGCTAGGCTGAACAAGATCGTCTTGGCCTGCAACATACGCTCTGGAACGTCCATCTTGACGACGCCCTGTACCGAGCACCGATCAAGAATCCCAGGAACGTGCTTGATATTTCAACAGGGTCAGGGATCTGGGCTTTTCAATTCTCCAGGCAACACCCGAAGTCAAAGGTGATAGTAATAGGCTTGAGCTTGAGACAGCCCAATAACGCACCAGGGAATTGCTCGTTCGTCAAGGAAGACGCCGGACACTTCCGGTTCGCTATGGCTACATCCACCTGAGAGTTTTACATACGTGCTTCGACAACCTAGAGCCCAGGGGTTGGATTGAGTGGCAGGACGCAGTGTTCAAACCTCTTTGTAAGGATGGCTCAGCCACTGGCTCACATATTGTGAGGTTTCTCACAGCTCATACTGCAATCTGGCCAGAGCATTGGTCGCGACTTCGATGTACCTGGCAAGTATAAACATATGCTGCGCGAAGCGGGGTTTGTTGACGCAGTAGAGGAGATCGTCCTGTACCAGGTAAGGCTCGCCAGGACGATGGAAGTATTGGGACAAGGCTTAACTGACCACGATGTGCTTCTTGCAATAGGCAATCCGTGGCCGAGTGAGCCAAAATTCAGGACTTTAGGACTCTGGCAGATGGCAAGTTCGTATAGATCCTTTGGTGGCTTCAGCTAGAAACTCTGGAGGAAGACAGGCATCCATGGATGCCACCACCTGGGGCCCCCAGCTGAGATTGAGGAGCTAGTACGCGGGCGGGCGCCTAGCGAAGGATGATATCAAGAGCACCCAATACACTATTTCTTCCCCATGTGAGTCACAACCTGCGCCTCGAATGACAAGAGTCTGGTGTGACTGGATTGCTAATCAATATGTTGCCTACCTATGTATCTATGTCGTCTATGGCCGCAAACCAGGTGGAGGGGAGTCGGCTCAGCCTCCAAGCAAACGCGCCAGGACATAAGGAATGCATATAATTAGCGTAGAATATAGAAGCGAAGGCAACCTATACGGCGCGATGAGTAATAGATATCGGTGCTCATATGGACTGATACTCATGATGTTCAGCACCTGAGCTCAAAGAGCCTTACCTGAGTGTAAACGATCCGGACTACTGTACTCTCTAAGACTGAGCACCTGCCGCCTTACTACGAGCATAAACAATGTAAAGAATGTACACAAGGACAAAAAAACAAGCAAAGAAAAAGAAGAGAGAATTGGTAAGATTTTGAAATCAATGTTCTGAGGTTAGCAAGCAGGAAGGCGTAGGGATGCAAGCCCTAACCCTTCGTTGACCAAATAGCCGAATCCCTTCCCCGCCTGCCAAAGTTACGAACACGGTCCACATCTGATGTTCTTGGCTTCGTCAAGCAACCGCGTCCTCGCATATTGGATCGACCCTCAGGCCCCGTTTGGGGCGAGGGCTCTCATGATATGATGTGAGATCCGCGCAACACTTTCAAGGTCTCTTGTACGACTGAGGCCAATGCTCGCCCCAGATGAGCCGTAGATGGGGCACGCGTCACGAAGGTACGCAGTCACACGTCTCGACAGGTCTCACCTGCCACCTCGACTGTACTCTTCTGCAATCCTTCTGGCACACGTCTCAACACACTCCGATCGTCAGTCATGGGCGCGTTGCTCATGGACTTTCACGGAAATTCGCCGAGTGCAGCCTTCGGGCAAATGACGGAGCTTACCTGCGATTTCAGCCTGCTTTCCAACCTCTCGTCGGCGAGATACCGCGAATCGGGCTTTGCGGTACAGGCTTTGACCAGCTGTCTTCGACCTTGGCTGGTACCTCACCGTGCTCACCGGCAACGAACGGGTGGCAAAAGAACACTTTTGTAGCTGCCTATGGGCGATCTCGGGCCAGCAACAGAGCAACACCCATTTCGACGATACTTTCGAAACGAAGTCTCCGTTCGGCGAAGGCGGGTACAGTCGGCTAGCAAACTTCGAAACTGGGTGAGTGGGTTTGCAGTGTGCGGTCTCCCCGTGCTGCAAAAACCCTGAAACCAGCTGAGTCCTACCTTGAAAGAAGTTTTTGGAACCTCTTTCATGGCTTCAGTGAACGGCCTGCGATCGAGTCCGGCCCCGTTGACGACCTTGTCACTTTTTGCAGGACTTGAATAATAACCCAGTTCTACACTACACAGATCTTCCATCCACACGGGCCCGATTCGGACCCTTAACAAAACACCACACCCCTGCATACACCTGCACACTCAAGTAGATGCACCGAAGAGGTGGCTGTGAAGGGCCCTACACTGGCTACACTAAAAGATGCAAGCTGTCGTCATCTTACGGATCAGCACTTCCTCAGCTGGGACCGGCCGGTAACGAGACATAACCGTATGTACGATCAGCCGCAGCCTGCTCAACCACACACTCATCCACTTGTTGCACTTCCATGCGCACGTCATCGCATACATGTTCATGCAGGAGATCGAAGGATCCGGGCCTCCCCAAGATTTGATACGGGCCTGGATTGGGATGCATAGCCGCCCCGAGACGAATGTGCAACTCTTACACAGTCTCAGCAGGCGTCAATGCACCTAACAATACGCGCATCTGATCAAGAACTGGCATCATGTGGTGTTGTTGTTTGATTTCAATTTTCGGTCCCGCGATGTCGCGGTTGCGTGGGTGCCAGTCATGAGGGGCGATTCAACTCCACAACAGCGCCGAATGGGCCACTTGGTGATCTTTCGCTGAAGGTCTGACCGTGATTCTACACTACAGCCTGGAGATCTCTCACAGCCTTCAGGCGCCGCCAGGGCCGGTCCGAACAATCTACGGGGCCATCGCGGCGGCACGTTTTGGGGCATTTCGTGCATAGCTGCCGTGAGCGCATGGAGCCACTAACGTACACTGGAGCCCGGCATCACCACAATAATGGAGTCGGTTTGCCCGTTGGTTATTTTTTTACACCAGGTCCGCAGCAGACGAAACACGGAACATGATCGCAGTGGACTTTGCATACGGTCTCGATTGGTTGTCTTCTTCGTGCTGTTTCGTGGTCGCGCCAAGGTACACCTTCAGGCTGCGTTCTTCCTGGCAAGGCCAGATAAGCGGCCTCCAAGGATGGCCAGGTACGTAGCGATTCTATTTCCGTTGCGCCATTGTATCTTCGGCTCCGTCCTGTTGGGTCTACCCAGGTGCAGCCACTCGTCGCAAGTGCCTACGGCCACCGGGTTCCCTCCTATCGCACATCTCCCTCCAGCACGTCCTGCGCTATTGCGGATGAGCCCACACCCTCTTTCGAGTCAGTTTTGACTTCGCGACGCGCCTTTGTTTCCCTCTCACCTTACCGCGCTACAGTTTGCGCGCAGTCCTTCTACGATGCTGGGTACATAGCAGGGGTCACCAGGCACGGACTTCAAGATACCCTCGTTTTTATACTTGCCATTTCAAGCCATTTACTGCAGTCAAGCGAGTGAGCTACGGATTGAACGAGCTACAGCCGCACCAGGATCTTCCCTATTCGTAAAATTAGCGGCTTTCGCCGTTGCACACAGCCCCAGACTTTACATACACTAGGCGAGTTGATCCAAGTGACCATTCCTCTCCAGTTTAGCTGCTGGCCTGGTGACCCTCCCTGCCGATGAGTCTTTGGCCGCAGGAGGGTCCATGGCGAGACCGGCGGAAGGAGCTCATTGGTGGGCTGTCAGGTGTTGGTGCCTCTTCAGTACGGGTTGACTTGCTTGCCTTGGTTGCCTTGCAACAAGTCCTGGAAATGACCCGTATCGGCCACGACTTCGAGTCACACAGGCCCGACAGGCTACAGCAGTGCACACTCTATCTCCCATGGGTTAGGTACAGACATGCATGTCATGTATGTAGGTACCTATACGTACTGTTACAGGGGTGTGCCCATGGGATCCCACTCCCTCCTTAGTACTGATGTCGAGGCCAACTGCACCCTTAAAAAGCCGGCTCGGCCTTCACACCAACCCATATCGGCCTTGTCAGTCACCACCACCATCCATATTTGAGGAAGGACACCAAAAGCCTTTGTTCCTTTGTATCCGACCAGGCCCTAGCCCCGGGACTGCACGCAAACGTCAGCCCTTACGGACGACCCGTTTCGGATTCCTCGACCAAAGCTGTCATTTGTTCTCCATTTTTCCAAGCCCAACCCACACAGCTGGACGACCTCATCTGGCCTGTCTCGACCGAAGCCCGTCATATAGCCTGCTCGACCACACCATCGTCGAAGTCCTTTTCCCTTTGAGTGCGTCTCTCAAGCCTCAAAGTCGCCCGCTCTCCTCGGTCACTCTTTTCATGTTCCCATGTCTTTACAGACGAACCGATATTTAAAAGATCGATTTCTCTCTGACACGGCCGACTGACATCAACTCTGACTGTACTTGGGCTGGGCCTTCAAGATTTACTTATCCCAGACCTGGTAACAACGCCAAACCACCCGAAGCGGCACAGCTAGACCAACATCGCGTTGTCTTTGTTCACTTCGACGCAAGCCCTCACTGTCCCGCTCAAGAAGGCCTTCATCGTCGACTGCTAGCTTGGCCCTACGCTTGGACGATATCCTTATAATACCCACGAGTCAGGACTCGAATCTTCACAAACCACTTCATACGTTTCATCAAAGGGTCGCCAATATGTGTATCAAGAACATCTACCACAACGTCTACGCCGACGGCGAGAAGGAAATCGTCGAGCGGGTAGAAACCTGCCGCTCTGGACATGTGTGCAGTGCACCAACCGTGCGTGAGTTCGATCGCAAGATGAACTACACAAGACTGCAGCTGTCGGGCTCGCCTGGTCGAATGGACCCACTCCCTTCGTCGTTGAAGGACAGGCAGCCAACACCATACTACTTCGAACAACAGCCTACTCAACGTTCTGGAGACTCAGACAGGGCGCGACGGCGCGAGCAGCGGGCCAGCCAGCCACGTGTGTACGTCGACGGAGACATCGTGACAGACTATGGTCTGCGCAGGAGCAACTCTCGTGCAGACCCGATCCCGATCCCCAAGGCGCGGCGCTCGTCAACCATGCCCATCGATGACGGATACTACAGCGAATCAAAGCGAGAACCACGGTCCCGCCCCATCATCATCGAGAACAGCAATCGTCCGCGCAGATCTTCATCATCGACACGCCGCGAATCTACCCCTGTATCCCTTGGTCCTTACGACGTACTATACAACCACGGATTAGGGTCATCTCGGCGGGAACAGGAGAGGCGCAACCGGGACTCCTATCTAGAACCATCTCGTTCGCACCGTCGCAACTCCAGGTCTCCTGTGGCAGTTAACCCCCAGGACGACTCATACGATCGTGAACGCCGCCAGCTGCGACGTGCGAAGCCTACCATCGTGGACGGCCCTGCTCCCAATACCATCCCCACCGATTCCATCTACGGTACTTCTCCATACGGCGGATCATACCCCTCCTCATACGGTTCACACCGTTCCGACGAGTTCCGGACCCGGTCGACAGTCAACAACCAGCTGCCACCAAAGCCAGCAGCACCCAAGGGTGTTCGCTGGGAAGATGACGCGCGTGCAGCACAGAACGCCAAGATCAGCAGCAGACCCAAGCTTGGCCGTTCCGCCACCGTCACCGGGGCTAACACCAGCTCGCACTTACACGGAGAGGTCAAGGGCATCCTGAAGAACAGCAACACGGCTGCCACCAGCGCGGCGAAGACGGCCGAGGCCGGCTCTCCCCCGGCCGTCCAACCTCTCAGGCACGATGAGCTCGAGGACCTGTACAGTTCCGTACGGGACCTGGGCGTGGACGACAGGGAGACATCGGCGCAGCGGCAAGCGAGGCGGGAGAGAGAGGAGCGCGAGGAGAGAGAGCTGCAGGGCCGCCTGCGAGACCGGTTTAGCGGACGTGGCCGGAGGGCGTCCTTCGATGTGCAGCCGGGTCGGTACGAAAAGGCGTCGCGTAATGGCAGGAGGACAGAGGTTCTATACCCGGACGAAGGGCGGTACAAGTATATCTGAGTACAAAGGTTTACATCATCGGTATTTGGGTTCATTTATGAGTTGTCATTCACGCAGCGTTGCATTTAAGTTCGTGTCGGACGTTTAGGGTTTTCAAGGGGAACGCACAGTTTGATTTTTGAATGGGACTTGGGGGCGGTATTGATACCTTTTTTCTTCTTTTTCTCTCTTGGTTTTGAGATCGCAAACAATATACGAGTGGAAGCTTAAGCAACAACATCCGCACGGCAGTCCCGGTCTGTCTATCGCCGAGCACTGAAGGTCAGCGGCAAAAACTTGCTAGTTTGTACAGCGCGTGGTGAAAAACAAATCCATACTTTAGCTAGCAGAATACTACATATTGTTTGTTCATGAACTCGTATCTGGAAGCCCCGAAACAGTGCTATTCCACCCTCCAAATGAATACCGTGGTTATACAACAAACCACCAGCATCGACAGGACCAGTAAACGGAAACAAAAGCTCAAACGTGACGCTTCCACACACCACCCTCTTGTCCAAAACGAAGTTAGAGCAAGTTCAAGCCGGCAGTCAAGATAAGCGATGCTGTCATTGTGTGGGGGAGGTATTCTTATAATCCCAGTCAATCTTGTTTCACTCCGGATCTAAGGCATCTGCAGGCTACCTTTATGTAGATTCTCAAGTAGCACACGACCGACCTATTGGGGGACGATCTACAGATGTAGACACACACACAGACACACACGCATACACTACACGTACACATACACGAAACAAGCAGTACACACAAGCTGGTTTAGTGGTGATGCAACACTGCATGGGTAACTGGGCTGCATACATGCCGGGGTCCATGCATCACCAAACCATCGGGGCGTAGGCGCAGATGCAGACGCAGCACCAAATGCAGACGCAAATGCAGACGCAGACTCCACACAAGCAGACCCGCTGCGCCGCTGCATGGGAAGAAGGCCTGAGACTGGGGGAAGCTCACTTACACGGCCAAACGAGGAAGGCCGCGGCAACGGTCAACGGCAGCTATCTTTAGGGCAGGATGCGGGCTGGGCCTTTACATGCATGGGTGCTTGGTACCTAGTATACAAAGGTAAGTCGTATGTGGAAATAGGGGAGGTGATAATGCCGGTGTAATCATACTGTTGTCCTCGGAAGTTTTGATGTCGAGGTTTGTTAGTCACTTGGGTTGTATCTAGCGATGAACACGAGCGTCATGACGTATGTGACTCGTAGATCAAGATATCCCAGTCTATGTAGGGCATAGAAAGACGTTGATTATTAGCCGTTGCAAGCGGTCAAAAATCATGCTTCATGGAGGCCGGGCGCCAGAGAGGCCGGTAATTACATAGTAGTGCACGACGAGATCACGGTACATCCCACCATTGTGACCAAGGTACCGAGAAGAACACTTACTTCTCAACCGGTGCGAAATCAAGATCGTCTGAAGTATTCACAAAGTTTGAAGAGGCGCGTTGCCTTTTCCATCAGGTTAAGCACCTACCCTTAGTGCAGCACTTGATGTTGCATCGGGGCGGCCCTCGTGCTCACTTACAAGTGACTTACTAGCTGCATGGGGTAACACGAGTGTGACAGGTCACACTCGACGGGCCGGGTCGAGTCGCGATGGTTGTCATTAACCTTACCTGGGTAGTAAACAAACAGACGGGTGCCGCGATTTCATGCCCTCGGGGGCTACTTGGTGCTAACAAGAGCTGGGAAAGGGTGGTGTGGTGACTTACGACTGACGCGGTGGGACCCGTGGACACCCATAGCCCCCGACAGAGAGGAGGTGGGGTGAAGGAAGTGTTATGACCATAACTTCGGGGGTGTTGATTGGCACTTTCCGAGTGTGAGTGAGCCCACTGAAGAGGATGGGGTGTAAGTCGTCCGCATGTCTCAGAACCTACATATGTGAGTAGCTAGGTGTTTAGGAGGTACTTCATCTGTGAAGAACAGGAAGGGAGTGATGTTATCCGACTAGGTCGGGGAGGCAAAATTCGCAGAGAACCTCCCAAGAGACCCTTGCAGAAGCAGGAATTTGCAACTAGTATGGTATTTGCAGATCGACAACATTTCCTTATGACGTCTATGAAGCAACTCGGTAGTAAACCTAGAGGGGAATTCAAGGGCAGCGTACCCAGATCATTGATCAATATGGCCGATGCTTGGTCTCTGGTCAACAAGAGAGGATGATCCAATCTTCACTCTCATCGTATCAGCAGTAACGGTAAATTAGTTCTCTGGGAACTAAGCCCGTGTACCTCCTGCAAGAGAAGAGTTGAGTGGTATCGGTTGACACCTCCCCGACCTACATTATAACTACGCCTACCCGTAAAGCCATGGCATGTTCCCCTTTCAGGGGCTTGTGGCCCAATTACATAGGCAGCGTCCCAAATAGCGCATGGATACATCTTAACCGCCTATTGTAGACATTATGACGGGAATGTTCTATGAGCCAGTATTTTGTATTACAGTCCTGTTCCGGCTTCGAGGCTCCTTATATCACGAACCGTTCGTCAAGATGACCTGTGTTACACCGCCTACCTCATCTACATCCAGGGTTCAAGAGGTCTAACTTGGAGGAAGTTACGGGGAAGGTGGGGTCCGAATATTAACCGTCGATATCATCATCTAGTTGAGGTAGCACAACGATACGATCTTGGACGTGGCATGGTGGGCAAGGATCAACTCGCCGGTGTTTATCCACGGCTGGGGTCTATTCGTACCGCAACCGAGGTATGGGGTAATGGGCAAGCTGTGTTGGGGCACATCTGAGGTCGACTCCGTTCTCGGGCTGTTCGGTATATGCCATGTGGACATTCGAGCACGAATCACATCAAGAGGCAGAGAGGTTGACCGATAACTATTGGCTTCTTCTTGAGTTTCTTGTGATCAGGTGCTATGGGCCCCTGACCCCTGACCCCCTTGTTTTGGTTGATCCAGACCGCGAATCTGAAGCCCAAAAGTCCCGAGAGGGTCAGACTTGGATAGCTAAGACTAGACGGTGGGAAGACCAGGCATCGCATGTTCAGTAGAAATTACTAGAAGCATGTTATTTGTCGTTGACGACATTGTAGAGGAGGGGCGCGGTGATGCTAGGTAGATGTTGGAACCGAATGATCAGGTGACGGTCATACGCCTGATGTTTCGAGCCACTTATCACCGGGTTCATAGTCCGTCTTGTGAGAACAGTCTTCCTCATACCACAATGCAGGTACGGCCTGGGCGATGAAGCTTGAGCTGACCGAGCTGACTGCATAACATCGCGGACCCTCGCCGATTGTCACCCGGACGACATCACTTTTTCCCCGCATACTCACTGCCAGGATACCCAGGCTACCTAGGGAGGACCAGGCCCACTTGCTTGGGGTCGGGTCAAGTGCCGTATTAGGGTTTGCTGGGGTACAACAAGGTTCAGGAGCGGAACTGCATTTACCCATGCCACATACCTACAGGTAACTCATACAACAAGTACGGTATATAAATCTGAGCAGCGAGCAGTCACCACCGGGAAGTGAGGAGTGACGCCTCTCAAAAAGAGGCGCCGACATTTATCCGCGGCGATGGCATAATAAGCTCGGGATTTGCTTGCAATGTTCCTTGGCGGCCCCTCCTTCCGGACGTTTGTCTACCTGCATATGGTCCTCGACTACGGCCTCCCCACACCGTTCATGGTTGGCGGATGACGATTGGGCTTGAACGTGCTGGAAAGGATTCGGAACAAGGTGGATCTGAGGATTCCGACATACTGTACCGTACTCCGGTGGCTGGCTGTTGGCTGAGGGGTAAACTAGGGTTGTCGTTGATTAGTGTGGCCATTCCCATGACATCTAGCAGACTGCAAGATCTAAACGGGCACACAGACGGGTGGGATTTGTCGCAGGCTGATGCGTTACAGTAGATGAGATGCCTACTACACGTGTAGATGCAGATCGGGAGAGGGGCCATAGTCTCTCCAAGGCGGTGTTCCTAGCCAGTGGAGGGCCAAAGGTCACGACCAGGTGCGTGGAGCCTGATGTCTAGAGTGATTAGGTTTGGGAAATCTGGAGTCTGGAATCTGGAGATTGGAGAAGTCACTACACGCAATTCAAGGTTCAGAAGACGGTCGGACCGAAGCGGTGGTTCGACCCCCAAAAAGAGGAGCCCTGGAGCCCATCGAATCCTACCGTGTCTTTGAGGCAGGCATGCAGGCAAGTTCTCGGCGTTACAAAGATCACTTCCTCACACGATCCCCACACAAGACCAAGATATCCCCACAAAGCACTCCGCACTTAGCTCAGTACCCTCCGCCCGGGCGGTGCTCACGGTGTGCACGTGGGTAAACCACCACTCGCGTACCACACCCCAGGCCGTTTATGGTCTAGACAAAAGCTAACTCCAATTATTACCATATACATACTTATGTAAGTACATAGGTACCGTATCCGTATACCATTCCCCACATCACCCAACATCAATCCTAACTAACGCCTTCGTGCGCTCGCTGTAAAAGCCGCCGGCTCTACTCCGGAGCCACCACGGGTCGGGAACTGGACTGACCTGAAGTTCACCGAACGACTGAACGCCGCCAAACTCATGCCGACGAGAACGGTCTGTCACTCAATTCATGAGACCATCCGGAACCCGGCCGGCTAGCAGCATGGAGGCGTTGATCCTTCATCCTTGACCCTTGTTAGCACGAAATCTGGCAGAGCCGCAATGTCCAGCCTCCACTGAACTACTATGGCGTACCTCGGATCGCCAGCCATTTGATTCAGGAACGATACATATTTAAGGTGCCTTCCGTCTTCTGGTTGTTCGACATCCCCAGTCTTTACCCTCACAGCTCCCCAGTTCCCACAACGGCAGCTTGGCAAGATGCAGGTCAAGATCATCCTCCTCACTCTGCTGGAGGCAGGCCTTTTGGCTGCCCAGTCCAACGACACATCCTCTATTCCTTCCGAGGTACCCTTCTATGGTCTCAGTCCACCAGTATATCCTGCTCGTATGTTCTTTTTCCCCTCATGAATCGCATGCCCGGTGACGTATTCTGACTAATTTTCCAATAGCTGTCGGAGAAGGAAGCACCAGCCCCTCATGGGCAGCTGCATACAAGCGGGCGAGGACTCTCGTGTCACAGATGACCTTGGATGAGAAGAGCAATATCACCCGAGGCTACACCGGCTCATGTGTCGGAAACACCGGCAGCGTCGAACGCCTTGGCGTTCCGGCGCTATGCTTCGGTGACTCAACAGATGGCCTCCGAGGTGCGACGGGTGTCTCTGCCTTCCCAGCTGGAATTCACCTCGCTGCCACCTTCGACAAGCAGCTCTTCTACAGCTACGGCGAGGCCCTCGGCCAGCAGTACTATGCCAAGGGTATCCACATTGCCCTAGGGCCTGTTGCGGGGCCGATTGGTCGTACAGCCAGAGGCGGCAGGAACTTCGAGGGTCTGTCCAGTGACCCATACCTCGCCGCCATCGGCCTTGGTGCTGTCACCAAGGGTATCCAATCCGCGGGTGTCATTGCCACTCCCAAGCACTTCTTGTTCAACGAGCAGGAGTACCGCCGGTTGCCCGGTGACCTTGGTGCGTCCATCAGCGCCAACGTGGACGACAGGACTCTGCACGAGCTCTATGCGTTCCCATTCGCCAACGCCCTGCGCGAAGGCGCCGGTTCAGTCCTTTGCTCTTACAACAGGGCAAACCAGTCTTACGCCTGCCAGAACTCAAAGCTTCTTAACGGAATCCTCAAGACGGAGCTCGGATTCGAGGGCTTCGTGGTCAGTGATTGGACCGGGCAGCAGTCAGGGGTTGCATCTGCCAACGCGGGGCTCGATGTGGTCATGCCCGACGGAGGATACTGGGGAGCCAACCTCACCGACGCGGTAAAGAATGGATCCGTCACTACCGACCGCTTCGACGACATGGCTACTCGTGTCCTGGCCAGCTGGTACTACTTGCACCAGCAGAACACTTATCCTAAGACGGAGAACTACGCCAGCACGCAGAAACAGTGGACTTTCAACGCGCAACAGGATGCCCACATCAACTTGATTCGGGAGATCGGTTCCGCTGGTCTTGTGCTTGCCAAGAACACCAACAACACACTGCCTCTCAAGGACCCCAAGTTCCTGGCCGTCTACGGCTACGACGCTACGAACAAGGCCAACCCATGGACGAACCCATCGCGTTACGGTGGAGGTTATGAGGTAAACTTTGGGTGGAACACCTTCAACGGCACCCTGGTCACCGGTGGCGGTTCTGGCAGCAACACCCCTCCATACATCGTGGACCCCTTCACGGCCATCCAGGAGAGAGTCCGCAAGAACCGTGGTACCCTGCGATGGGACTTCTGGACCGAGAACCCTTCGCCCGCCTTCTTCAACGCCGAGCACTGCCTGGTCTTCATCAACGCCTACTCCTCCGAGGCGTTTGACAGGACGGCCCTGAAGGACGAGTTCAGCGACAACCTCGTCAAGAACACTGCTGCCAACTGCTCCAGCACCATCGTGGTGATCCACCACGCCGGTATCCGCGTCGTCGACGAGTGGATCAACAACCCCAACGTCACCGCCGTCCTCTTCGCTGGTGTTCCTGGCCAAGAGGCTGGAAACTCTGTCGCTGACGTGCTCTTTGGCGACGTCAACCCATCGGGTCGCTTCCCTTACACCGTTGCCAAGAGCGAGAGCGACTACGGCGATCTCCTCAACTCCTCCGTCTCTGACGATTATTACCCAGCTGTCGAGTTCACCGAGGGCCTGTACATCGACTACCGACGATTCGACAAGGAGGGCATCGAGCCTCAGTACGAGTTCGGCTACGGTCTGAGCTACACCACCTTCGAGTACTCCGACCTGTCCACCTCCATCGTCGGCAAGATCGACAACGAGACTTTCAGCACATACCCCGACGCCGACGTCGCCATCGTCCAGGGCGGCCACCCGGAGCTCTGGGACGTCCTCGCCGTCGTCAAGGCCACCCTGTCCAACTCCGGCGACGTCGATGGCTCCGAGGTGCCCCAGCTGTACATCAGCATCCCCGTCGATGACACACCCGAGAGGCAGCTCCGCGGCTTCGAGCGCGTCGGACCCCTGGCCCCCGGCCAGTCCAGGGAGGTCGGATTCGAGCTGACCAGGAGGGACCTGAGTACTTGGGACGTCGTGGCCCAGCAGTGGAAGCTGGCCAAGGGGGACTTTGGCGTCTACGTCGGCGCCAGCAGCAGGGATTTCAGACTCAACGGAACCTTCACCATTGAGTGATCGATTACCCAGGCCAACCCTATATATTAGAGCTGTAACAACACACATAGATACTTGAGCGTGCTGAAGCGCTACAAAAGCAAATATCTCTAGTAATTCATTATATTTCGCAAGACCTAACTCCATGTGTTTTAGAGTTGCGTGACGATGTTTTAGTGCTATCAATACAATACTACCGAGAGTCATCCCCGTGTCTGTCAGTTTCCAGTTCATAGGGACTCATAGAAGTAGTCCTCGTTCTGATTATATAACAAAGTCGAGCAGTTACTGCTTACATATGAGGCTGTCCGGTAGTGCTAGCGTACGATTTCATTTCAGAAGGCAACTAATACATGTTGTTATAAGAGTAACGTACCTGCATACGAGGATTTCCTAATCAATTATGCCCGAATCGGGAATTGACATATTGTTACCTCAATATGGGAATCGGTAATGCGGCTGTGCAACTCGCTAGGGAAACTATATAACTCAGACTATAGCTATAAGTATATTACTAAACAGCCCCAGAGCCCATTAGCTAAGTAGTAGGTTGGCACGTAGGTAGGTGCGGTAGGCAGGCAGGTAGGCAGGATCTGAGGGTGGTTGGTGAAATCAATAGAGTAGGTAAAAGTCTCTGACTAGGTTTGAAGGTTGTAAGATTGATGATCAGGAGAAAAAGTCTCCAGTGTGTTTACCGTAGTAAACAATCTCTTATAAACACCCTAACCGCACCGGTAGTTCTTTCCACGCACCATACGATACCTATTTCCGACCAGGACCGAGACCCCGAGGACCTTCAACAACAATAAACAACCCGAACGAAGTCATCACCAACTTTCCTCATCCCGTCCAGAGACTTCTCTTCCAAACTCTAACCTGTTTCCCGACGTTCACCAGACGTACTGCCTCCCTCACCCAAACAGACAAAATTCACAAAGACCCGGGCAGATACCAACACGGCCGCCACACGATAGTCAAACAAACAAACACACAAACAGAGCTTATTGGGTAGGCCAGCACTCTCCGAACTCGTTCTCGCAATCAGCAGATTTGCTCAAAATCTTCAACTCGGTCTCAGAATCGTAGTGATCAACTCATTCGTAGAGTTCTCTTCTCGTAAGGTCTTCGTAGAAGTCTCAGCTCAGGGTAGGGACTTCGTGAAATGCTCGATCCGGGGTGACGTTCGGAGAGGGTAGTATTTATTTCGGTTATTAAGAATCCAAAGGCTTCATCGTGGATTGGTCACCGTTCGTCTCACCGAGGACACCATGAAATCAATAGAGTAGGTAAAAGTCTCTGACTAGGTTTGAAGGTTGTAAGATTGATGATCAGGAGAAAAAGTCTCCAGTGTGTTTACCGTAGTAAACAATCTCTTATAAACACCCTAACCGCACCGGTAGTTCTTTCCACGCACTATATTGGCTAAGCTGCATGCTAATTATATAAATTAGTTATACTTAGTAAAGGGGGGGGGGGGCCGAGGTACGTATAGGCGGGCTTACTTATATAGACGCCCTAGCGAGGGGCATACCTAGGTAGTCGCATTAGTGATCCCCGCGGAACTTGCAGATGGGAATTCCCTAATCAAGTAGTATGCCCAAATTGGGGATATACATAGTACTTAATGTTACCTCAATGTGCAATCTGCACATGTTCCACAATGGCGTTCTGGCCACCCAGCAAGGACACATGAGATAGCCAAATCAAAAGGCCTCGTGGTAAGTACCTAGGGTATCTGCTCAGTGAGTGCCATGCCAGCAGCACGATATGAATCGTGCCCACCCAAGCCGAAGTCAGCAGAAGGACGAACACGGACAAGTATTCGACTGCACCTTGTGAGTCCGATTTGTCAACCGACTCTGGACTTGGGGAGTTTCTACCTGAGCAGATCTCATTTATATCGACGGTCAACTGCACCCTGGAGCACATACCTGTACCTCATCGACAGTCATAACTGCACGAACCAGGCGAGGAACATGGTACAAACAAATAGAGGATTCAATATCCTATCAAACGGAGAGAACATCACTCCTCAATTCTGGGCGCCGAAAATGACTTCACTCTACGATGCCAGCATCCCTGTGTTGATAAATATTCTGAAGACCACATCCTCGATCCTCGCAAAGGGTGAAGACTGGGCCAAGCAGAACGGCTTCGCCACATCCGACCTGCTGGAGTTGAGGGTCTACCATGATATGTTCCCTTTGAAGGTCCAGGTGCTCATCATCATCAATGTGACCAAGAAGACTCTGGAGCGACTCACGGGCGTGGCGCACCCGACAATCGATGACTTCGACAAGACCCTCGAGGAGCTGTATGCCTTCATCGACAAGACACTGGAGGAGGCGGCCGCTGTAGGGATGCGCGAGTCAAACGAGAGGGGGGATGTTCAGGTATCGTGCGAGTTCTTTTCCAAGGAGTACACGTCAAGCCTTGTCAACTACGTGCACGGCTATGCGATTCCGACTGTGTACTTTCACTTGAGCATTCTGTACGCTATCTTGAGGGGCAAGGGCGTCCCTCTGGGCAAGTGGGACTACCAGACGGAGTTCTTCAAGGTGTTTAGTCCCGCCTCGGAGACGGACACTTAGTTTGGGTTGATCACACTGGTTGTGAATGGGAGATGGAGATATCATACGGGCACAGCGATTGGCAATCGAATCTACTGAGAATAGCATTTCAATTGATTCCAACAACCTGGTTCCGCCCGGACCTGATTATCTTTGTGGTTGTGAGGTCCCATGGGGTCATAAGCCCCGAATGTAAACGTTTTCGGTGTACCTACAGTCTCGTATCCCATCCCATCTTTTCCCCATCCCATCCCGCATGCATACCCTCGTCTCGACCCATCGATCATTGATCATAATGTACACACATGTATCAACTTGAGAGAATGGGACAGCCAAATATTCTGCAAATATCAATGCCGAACTTGATTATTTCAATGACCGATGCTGTAATTACGTAACTTTGTATCCTTGCCTTCCATTTCTAAGTTTATCAGGGAACGTGTGTCGTCTCCGCGGCAAGAGTTAGCGCCATGATATGCTGTCTAAGTACATATATATTCTCTAATAACACACAGAAAGTGATCCCTACGATATGATCCAGGGATCGGAACAGAAAGGAACAGGGGTTGGGGGACCGTAGGAAGAGTAGTGTCAGGAAGTGAGTACCAAGCATTGAAGCAATTGGATGTCATGATACCGTGTACCCTAAGGGAACTAGCAATTCTTAGAGATCACACATGATATCTTCTCCGCAAGGGCATCTACAAATTGATTAGCGGGTGTTCACCAAGGCCTTACGCTGGATGACTTACAGATGGTTGACTGGGGATGACCTGGCGGCAGGAAAGGGAAGGCAGAAGCATCAACCACCCTGAGTCCCTTAACTCCAATCACGCGAGCCTCGGAGTCGACAACAGCATTGGCATCATTTCTTTTGCCCATTGCACACGTGCAAGAGCCATGGAATATGGTGTTGTATCCCTCGCGTATGAAAGCCTTGATTTCATCGTCGGTCTGCGTGCCGTTGCCCGGAAAGTACTCGTCGCCAATCCTGAATTTGCTCATGGAGTCAGTCTCCCAGAACTGACGCGCGCGCTTGAATCCCGCGAGCGTCACTTCGATATCGACCGGGTCAACCAGGAAGTTAGGGTTAATGGCCGGGTTTACGTAGGTGTCGGCCGAGGTGATGTTGACGCTCCCGCGCGAGCGGGGCGTGATTAGGACGACGGCGAGCGAGGCGTAATTATGACCGTCCGTGGGCGCGGCCGTGGTGGAGTTCTGGTAGCCGACGAAGCCGGCCGCGGAAATATATTCCATCTCGGGCCAGTCTGCAGGATACTGGCTCAGGACGCCGAGGGTATCGTTAGACATGGTCTGAGAACGAAGAGGCTGAGGGATCTTTTCCCAGCCTATGACTTCAGTCACCGGGTTGGAATACATGCCGCCGCCCGTCTTCCGGAACACAGCGGCTTGCCGAGCAGCAAAGGCTGAGTCACCCAGTTTTGACAGGGTCGGAGCATTGACCCTATACGTTACAGTATAGTAGATATGGTCCTGCATGCCTTGGCCGACGCCGGGTCGGTCAGCCACGATGGGAATGCCATGCCGGGATAGAAGCTCCGTGGGCCCAATGCCGGACGCCTGCAGCAATTGCGGCGAGCCGAACACGCCACCCGAGACGATGACCTCCCTCGCGGCCGAGATAGTGTAGCCCAAGCCAGCAGTATCTACCTGGACTCCGGTTGCACGCTTGCTATCGTCGAAGAGGATTCTTTTCGCCATCGTTCTCTGGTATACGGTGTAGTCGGGGTAGCCGAGGGCAGCTTGAAGGAATGCCTCGGAGGTGGCACGAATACCGGTTGCAGCATCAATCGTTGTCATAACATATGATTGGCCGAGTAGTTTTCCGCTGAGGAAACCTGGAATACTGGCAATCCCTATCTCCTCGAGGCCTTTCACGGTCCACGTGGCAAAAGCCTGGGCATAATTCGGGAAGGAGAGAGCTAATGGACCTGACGTACCCTGGACGGTAGACTTGTCATATATTGGTGTAGAATTTGGGAAGCGTTGGTCGGTTCTTGGGGCGGTGAAGCTGATGCTTTTTTTGAAATAAGGTCCGAAGTTTTCAAGTTCGTAGCTGTCGTCACCTACAGCTTTAGCCCATTGTTTATATGAATCGGTAGTCCCAAGATGGTAAGCCATGTAGTTCCTAGCTGAAGATCCTCCAAGACACTTGCCACGGGCATAATGCATTGGGATACCATCAGCTCCCTTGATAATTCTGTCAATACGTAATGTGGTGACGAGGTGTCGATGAAATGCATGGAGGGTAAACTCACCCTCTGGGGTATAGTTTGATAGCCCCAGTCGATCAAGGGTTGCCAATCATTGGCTTGCTTTGTTATATACATGGAATCTGTTGCTGGAACTTGGCTGATATTGCCGTTGTCGATTTCGTAGAAGCTTCCTGCCTCGAGAACTGCAACTGTCCCGGCTTCTTGCTCGACGAGCCGTGTAGCTATAGTGAGTCCAGCGGTTCCCCCACCAACAACCACATAATCATAAGTAGCATTTCTTCCAGGCACACCAAAAGATGATCCTACTAGGCTCTGGGCCTGACGCTGTGAACTAATTGTCCAGCCTTGGACACCTGCCGCAAAGCCCGCAGAAAGACAAATGGCGCGGAGTTTTTGCTTCATATTGACCGGCAAGTTGTGTGGACGGTTTATCAGTTAAATGAAAGAGTACAGCAGCGGTTTGAGTGACGGAAAGTAAATATGGTGCCAGATATTCTCATCAATTATATCCCCGGATGATATTCGCCTCGGAGGAAGCCTCTGTCGAGATCTCTTACTATCCAAGAGGACCATTTCCTCCAGGGCTTGACCGAAAGCATCACCTGGATCAGAGTGAGCATGTGAGGATCCAGTCTACGCCGCCGCCACTGCGGACTTTCCTTAAGAAGAATGTAGCCATTTCGATGACAGCAACAAAACCCTTACGATGATCGAAAGGCCCCCAAGCTCATCAATGTGTTCCAATGCTCCCTTGTCCAACTACCATCTTTGGTAAGGGCCGCGAAGGAGCTGGATTGATTTTTATCTTATCCTGAGATATTAAAATTTACTTAGCTGGTATTGGGTCTGCCACATACGATCAGTCTTGCGATTCAGGCCCCATAGATGGTTAATCAACCTATTCTATCTAGTTCATACTCCCAGTTCTGCCTATGTGTACATACATTGTTGCGGGGTATTGGAACTCCGTATGTTATCTGGCTTGTACGTTTACAATGGCTTACTTCTGGATCCCAATGCCCGTAGGCTGCAAGTATACATAAAACGATTGAACCTTTGGTATGTGTTAATATTCATGCTGAAAACATATGGTCACATCTAATGCTCAGAGGTTGGAATTGCAACTGCCAAACAGATCGATTCGCTCATACCTTAGCATTTAGAGGATCATTTCTATCGCAATACGTAGCCTAGGTATCACCGTGAGTTTTGCCTCAACATTCACTTGAAGGAGGCCCATCAGCACCAGTGATGTCCAACCTCACCAGTTGATGCGTAGGATCACAACACCATGGTGCTCGGTTATCGCGGGGCGCTGATTTCAGGGCGCGCCGGCAAACGGCTCTCACACTATTAGCAAAAGTACCATATCAACTACATGATTGTTCGAGCAGAGTTTGTGGTCCTGGGCCACTGGTACCGCGCCTGTGGCACCACACCAGTGAGATGTGGCGAGCAGATCCAGGCACAGCTAATTGCCTCCAAGTCAGATTCCTTCACCATGTTAGTTAGGCACTATAGCTTAACAAGCAGGTAGGACGCCAGGTTACATGTACTATAGGTGGGTCAGCTATATCAAATATAAGCTCGCTTGAATGCATGCTAGGCTGACGTGCGTTCCTATGCCGCCCCTGTCACTCATTGCCATGCTTGGATACGTTTGGTTGTCCCGCTGCACATTACTGGAAGACTGCTCTGTGAAGGTCTGCGTATGCGTGTGAAATTGTTCAATTCCAAGTTAATGCGGTTCCTCCAGCCGGAAGATATTTGGTTATACTTGTGTAATTTCACCGTGGTGAGTAAGTGGCAACCCTCCTTTGGGCCTAGCTCTTCATGCTCATGTACCCAGGGCACTGCCAGGGTTTTCGTCAGACCATTGTCAGCAAGCCGTCGGCCGCTTTCGTTCGGCTTTGCATGCACAGCTGAAACCTGGGCCCAAGCAGAAGGGTCTGGGCTTCCGCCTGGGGCATGTGGCCTTGATGACTTCGGGAGCCTGGAGCCGGGCTCCGGTCAATTGCCGCTCCTTTGTCCAGCTTGTGGCCTCCCTCTATTTCTAATCATCAAAACGGAGTGATCCAACTCCCCCAGACTTGACTGAAGGCACGGTAAACACACTCATGTTCATCACTTTGAAAAAAGGCAGTGGCCAGGATCAGGCGGGGTTGAAGCAGGTCGCTGCGAAGAATGCTGCACCGCAGCGAGGGCACAACAGTCGGCCGGCATGTATGACCTGCCAGCAGAAGAAGGTAAGTCATCTTTGGCACCATAACCTATCGCAGGCTTCCTAACAAGTCCTTGCGACTCGGCAGATCCGATGCACTGGTCAAAATAGAGACTGTGATAGATGCCGGTCGAGGGGCCTCGCTTGTCTCTTTCCAATGGTCCACCCGAAGAGCCGTCCTAGCCAGCGATACAGTCAGCCAGTTATAGCACGAGACAACAGCCCAGCAAGGGAGGAGCTCACTGGAAGTGATCTTCTTGACTGTAAGCCGCATCGAATCCCCATTGGTGTCTGCCAGGCATGACCTAAGCGTAGCAATACTCAGTGGACATCGGGAGCATGGAGATGGATATGACAGACCTCACCGGCATGGACAGGGCATACGCCAATGCCATGGCGGCCGCCATGAGGCAAGCCCTTGGCCCCTATCAAGTCGATCCCATGCAGCAGGGCGAATTAGCATCTGACTACAGCATGCCCAACCTGGGTCTGGGCTCGATGAACCTGCCGAGGACGACACAGGAGATCACCGCCTCACTGCCTGCGCTGGACTCCTTTGTCCCCCCAATTCATCCGTCACTGCAGCCTGCCTCCAACAACAGCTCCCCAGGAACCAGCGGGAGCGCCATCACGAGCGCAATGCCAACCACTGCGTCTCTAGCCATGAGTCGTGAGACTAGCCCCTCGACATGCTCGTGCATGCAGGACACCGTGCGCGTGGTCCAGCAGTTGGAGGACGACGATTTCCGCATCACCACCCTGACCCTGGACAAGGTGGTCCAGCTCCAGAAGAGGCTTGTCTCACAGTGCCTATCGGCGCTGGACTGCCGGAGTTGCCGTAGTCCCGGCGACGTGCAAACGGTGCTACTCATCATCTGCGACCGCCTGGCCGAGATGTTCGAGTGCATCCACCGGCGGCTACAGAAGCTCGGCCAGCGCATCGCCGCGCGGTCGCCGGCCAGCTTCGCTCTGCCCACACCGCCAGGTGAGGAGCAGCCGGGCACCGCGACCTCTTCCGGCCAACTTTTCTGCGGCACCTCGGGTGGGTACGCCAGCAACGCCGAGTGCAATCCCGGCTTGTTCCTACCCGAGATGCAGGCTATGTATTCGGAACAGGAGCAGGTCCACCTGATTAAGGCCTTGCTGCGGCTGCAGATGGACAACTTCCAGGAACTCCTCGATCGCGTCTCCAGCGCGAGCCAGGCCAGCGTCAGTCAGGCGCGCCGGTTGAAGATCCGGTCCCAGATGGCACGGCTTTCCAAGGCTCGGGCTGATATCGATAACGCCACACAGGCTGTTCTGCAGCTGTTTTCCACGGCTTCTAGGACTCAGCTGTGAGACTTTCCGGTGCATCATGCTGCCTACATACCATTACGTGACATGCTACAGGATGAGTGTGTGTTTGATGATGGTAGATGTTGCGCTTGACGAGAGATGTGAATACGACGGGATTGGCGAACAAAACGCGAAGGAATCATAGTCACATGACTTTCTCATTTACTTGTTCTCCCTTCGAACCACCTGGGCAGCCAATGTACTTCCTCTTACCCTAGGGTACTTGGCCTAGCAAAGCGGTGGTGTCTACTCGATCGCGTCCCTTTTTCTCCTTCCCCCCCCTTTTTTTAGTTTCTTCTTCATTTTTTCTTCTTCTTTTCTTTGCTTCTCTACCTCTCTCTCTCTCATTCTTTTTCATTTCTTTTTTTGTTGTATTTCAGGAGTCGGGATGCAATAAATGCAGCAGCAGTCTGATTCTACTTAGCACCCCTATCATGAAACAATGACGCATAAAACCATGCCCACGGCCCCATCTGTATAAGTGCCCCTCACCCCCTCTCCTGGTGCCCTTCGCTATTTCACCGTTCGAAAAGGTCATTTCTGCACAGTCAAACACCTAAAAAGTCTTCGGCTTTGGCTTGAAGATCATGGCCACGTTGCTCTGTCGCGTAAACCAATGGCCTTTGACCACCCAATCCTGATCGTCTGCCAATTTGATTTCGAAGTTACGGTACAGCTCAAACACAACTTTCCACATTTCCAGCATCGAGATGCTCTTGCCGATGCAGCTACGCGGTCCATAGCCGAACTGAATAACAGACATGCTGGCGTTAGCTCGTCGAACTTCCTAAATACTCCGTATGAGGGACGCAAGAGGAGCCTCACGTACTGCAATCATATTCCGCTTCATGTTCTTGATACTGTCCTCGTCGCCCTCGATCCACCGCTCCGGCCGGAATGCGTGCACATCGTGTCCGAAGACGTCCTTGTTGTAATGCAGCGCCCATGCGTTGACGCCAACCACGGTAGACTCGGGGAGATGGACCCCGTGCAAGGTTATACCGTTCTTCGGAACCCGGCGCTCAAGTATAAAGCCCGTGGCGGGGTGGATCCGCATGGCCTCGTTAATCACGGCCGAGCTGAGCAGCCAGCATTAACTGCCCATACGTGCCCAGGTGGTCATCGAACAGTGTTGGGCCGGATGTTTACACAACGAAGATTCCAATATCGCGATAGATTCTAAGGGATTCTTGAACTCACAGATAGGGTAGCTTCACAGCTTCGGCATACGTTATGGGGTTGGAAGCACTCCCCAGGCCGACGGCGGTCTCTATCTCAAGCTCGAGCTTCCTGCGCGCTTCGGGGTACTTACTCAGGTAGTACATGACGGATGAAAGAGAAATTGCCGTGGTATCGGACCCTGCGATACTGAGATGATTCATAGTCAGCCATAGCTCTTCTTTATGAACACGGCGAGATTGGTCACTAAGATTACTCACACATTTGTCGTTGTGATGGCGACTATTTCGTCCATAGAAAGGGCTTCTGGATTATCCTCGTGCGTCTTGAGAAGCTGGCTCAGGATATCCTTACGCTCGACCGGGTTTTCCTGCCGTTCCCTAACTCTTCCCAGAGAGAACTGAAGGACCTGGTTGGTCTTCTCAATGGCCGGGAACATTCTTGGGAGTAAAGGGCTGCCTAGGAGGAACTTGTGTAGCAGGGGAACTTGTCCAACCTGCAGTTCCGGGGTTGTTAGTTGGGACTTAGTCACTGAGAGATATTACTGCAAGGGCCGATTTGTTACTTGCCAGGGACACATAGCCCAGGATCCCACCAATGGCCGCGATGATTCCGTCGACGTCGACTCCTTTTTCCATGAATCCTAGGTCTTTGGAGAAATTGATCTCGCCTAGAACATCAAATGCAAAATACTGCATCCAGTCGACCGGGTTGATGGGGTCTTTGCCCCCATTGGAAACCTCGCGCAGACGGGATACGAGCGTGCTGATGCACTTGTCGGCGAATTCCTCTAGTCCCGCCACCACATCCATGGAGAAGGCATTGGCCGCAGCGCGCTTGAGATGCATGTGGTACTCATTCGACTCGGTAGTGAACAGGGTAGGGAGAAATTTACCATTGTAGATGGCCTCGGCGAGCGGGTAAAAGGCGGACTGGCATACATTGAACTGTAAGGGAGTGCAGATATTGGAGCGATATTGAGTTATCAAGGGTGAAACTTACCTTTGGGAAGACATTTTGAACCCCATATATGGTTCTCATGCTCTGCGGGTCGGAAACAGATACGTGATTGGGTCCTATCCTAACGATGGGCCCATAGTCCTCGTGGAGCCTAACGTTCTCTGTGTGCATTCTCTGGTTCCATACGGCCCTAAGTTTCCAGGAGTTGGAAAAGCTGGCCCAGAACGGGCCAGGAATATGGCGTAGGCCACTGCGGTACTTGGTAAGTATGATGTTTGCAAAGACGATGGTCAACACGGTGGTCCAGGGGTGAGCCAGTAACCAGTACCAGCCTTGCCCAATAGGTCCATTATATCGCGTTTCCTGAGTAGCCTGGTCGTCCATTACCGTGGTGCTGCTTTCAAATCTTTTGGTAGAGTTCTTAAATTACGTATGGCTTCTCCAGATGAGACGGCATTAAATAAACCCTTGCATCAAGGATCAATGGGTAGTTATGTTCGATTTCTATCAACACTGTCGATGATTCTGATAACTGTTGGACAAGTTCCATGGCTGTTACTCTGTGTAGTCCCGAGGTCGTGCGATGAAAATGTCTTCTGGTCGCTACTAGTGACCATGGCTCCAAAGCCTTCCAAGATCTCAACCTGTCACATGTGCAAGTACCTAAAACGGTAAACAATTAATTCGGCCGATATTGCCGAAAATCTTATTCGGTGGTGGCCAGATCACATGTTGATGTAGCAATAACACGTAATACAGCTAATACTACATCTCTGGCTCCGAATAATTGCATTCGGGCACTTCCGAGAACAAAAATCATTGACCTGTGTTTCTATAACCAGGCAACGGCAAGGCCTCGGGTCAGGAGACGCCATCTATGGTTTCGAAGAAATCCACGAGCCAGATGCGAAGTACTGCTTGGGTCGAGCAGGGTTTGAACGTTCTCAGTGATACCTGAGGTCCTCCACTGTGCCTTGTTGGTAATTAGGAGAACTACATGGTGTAACAACAACCGATCGGGGAACAATCGTTCTCGAAATCCGAATACGTACAGCGGTACTCGTCCGGGTTGGTCAGCCAGTGGCTTGGTCAGCATTGTCTTGGATAGTACAGCAAAAGGGATGGAAGACCCCCAATTTGTCTCGAATTCCTAGCTTAGATTTATTATTGGTGTAAATATTTGGGGAAACTAACTGAATACTTACCAATTACCCAAGCTAGTACTTCATTGAGTAGGTACTCCGGCTGTCTGCCTACCCTCGGGTAGAAGAACGCGCCGCAATGGCGACACGAAATAGGAAATTACCTGTTTAGGACATCAACCATATTCAGTAATACCATCTGTTGTTGCAGGCCCACATTTCTGTCAGGAAAGGAATTAATAATGGAAATATTTGAATGTCCCTCTCTGATACCCATCAGCTGTCCTACGAACCTAATTTCCTGCTGCCCCAGGCTGGCTTTGCATTGCCCTGTGCAATTGGTTGCAATATTGATTGCCATCAGTTACGGAGTCATTAATACGGAAATGCGCAAGAGAAAACCGGTGGTAATGGTGCCCGAATGAGCAAGAGCACACAATCCAGTATTATCCAGCCATAATATACCTGCAAGCCATTTCGCCTTTGGGGAAAAGTAGAAGGGCACTGGGCAGCTGCAGAGGCTTTGACTTCCTGGCTTGCATCTTTGAGAAAATTTTCCTCTAAATCCCCATCATGGCGAACCCCAAAGAACAGCAGTGTCTCGTCCCTTACATTGAAATTGAAAATGCGCCGCCCGAGGTAGCAGCCGCGATAACACACATCCCCTACCGCCGCAATATCTTCCACCTCCTAGGACACTCCCACGGGGCATTCCCCCGCCTCATGGGCGTGTATGCCAATTTCTTCGACGGTAACAGTCGCATCCTGCCGCTGCTGGACTGGCAGCTCGTCGTGCTGCGCATCTCAGCCGTGCTGGATGCCGAGTACGAATGGGACGTCAACGCGCCCGTCGCCCGCATCAATGGCATGCCGCCTGCCAAGCTCGACGCCCTGAAACGCACCACTGCGCACGCGGCCAAGGGCGTCAGCGTGTCCGACGAGCCATTGTTTACGCGGCGCGACCGCGCCATCCTCACTCTGGTCGACGAGCAGCTCGCGTCCTATACCAACACTGGCGCGACAGTCGAGGAGGCCAAGGAGGTGCTTACTGTCGAGGAGCTCGTCGAGGTCTATATTGTGCTTGGTGTCTACGTACTCATTGCACGTATTACGAAGGGTTTAAGGATCGATATGGATGGCGAGATTCCAGGATTGGAGGATACTCTCAAGAAGGTGGTCACGGGCAGGTGAGAATGGGATAGGTCTAGCTGTGATTAGTTTGTGGACTGTAGTCTCATCTGTATAAGTGCCCGTTCATCTAATATCACATCAGCCAATCGCCATTGACCCGTTCCATTGCGCCGTGGTTGTTAATTGCTGGGGGATCTTGGACTGAGAGGTCAATTGTTGTGCAGTCAATTAGTCAGATCCGGAAATTTCCATATTAGGCAATACCGGACTAGCCTCGTAAACACCTTCGTTTCACTGCTCATCAATGGATTTTGTTTTGTAAGCGTACTCGATGGGATGCTACCACAGTGCACGTCAGGGGCAACCCGTTGTTCAGTTTCGGTTGGTTGTTTGCTTCTCCCGCATCAATCTGCGCTTTTTTTGGGTGTTTGCAGGATACCACACTGCGAGTAGGATGCGAGCACGATGCTGAGCTGCCCGTGCACAACACATACTTATTTTAAATGAGCATGCCATCGTGCCAAAACATCGCTTGAACATCCACCTGCAACACTGTAATGAATAGTGGTCTTCAGAAGCCGCAATCGCCGACATAATTAGTCTCAAGCAAGACTTTCTCAACGTTATCATGATTGTCGACGACTCAGCCAAGAGCGATATGGAGGCGGGCATGCCTCAGGTCCAGGAGGTGAAGATGGACGACAGCGCCTCACCAAGGAACATACATGGGATCAAGGTGAACTTCGAACAATGTTGAGACGGGTCCTGTCATCCACTGATCGGCTGAATAGTGGATTCTGGTCGTTATGGGCACTTTGTCCAGCATCTTCCTTTACGCCCTGGACAACACTGTTGTGGCAGATGTCACTCCCGTACGTAGCAGATCACTAACTCCCAGGGGCCTCCCCATGATTCATGAACGAGTTTACAAACCAGACATAGACACTTGTCAACACGTTTGGCGATGTTTTGGAACTGCCATGGATATCGGTTGGGTGAGTGCCTCCCTCGCCCCTTTGGGGAGCTTCACGCCTTTGCACCCTGTAGGCAGTATGCCAGATATCCAGGAATACAGTCTAATGGGCTCCGCAAACAGTTTTCTCCTTGGCGGTACGGCAGCAGTTCTCCCTTTCGGTAGGATCTATGGTCTCTTCGATACAAAATGGCTGTACGTTGTCTCGGCTCTTGTCTTCAACGCCGGTTCGGCCCTATGTGGTGGCGCACCCACTATGAAAGCCGTCATCGTTGGCCGCGTTCTCGCCGGACTCGGAGGAAATGGAATGTACCTCGGTGTCATGACGCTGCTGTCAGTCTTGACATCAGACCGGGAGCGCCCTGGATATCTGAGTTTCGTCGGCCTTTTTTGGGGCATAGGCATAATCCTCGGCCCTGTTGTAGGCGGTGCCTTCTCTCAGTCCTCGGCTACCTGGCGCTGGGCATTCTATCTCAACCTCTGTGTCGCCGGGGTCTTTGCTCCGGTCTACCTCTTTTGGATCCCCTCATTCAAGCCTCGTGCTGGCACCACGTCGAAACAGCTCCTCCGCGAAGTCGACGTTGTGGGTGCCATCCTTAGCATCGCGGGGATAATGACGCTTATCATGGCGATAAACTTCGGTGGCACAACCTACGCATGGAACAGCGGACAAACGATCTCCCTTTTCGTTGTCACGGGTGTCATCTGGATCATCTTCGGCATTCAGCAGACCTTTGCTATATTCACCACGACCACACAGCGCGTGTTTCCGGTACACTTCCTCAAGAACTGGAACGCTGTCCTTCTCTTCATCTGTATGGCAGCCATCAACACCGCTGGTTTCATCCCCATATACTATGTGCCGCTGTACTTTCAGTTCAGTCGCGGTGACGACGCCATCGGCGCCGCCGTACGACTTCTCCCGCTCATCATGGTCCTCAGCGCGTGCATCCTGGCCAATGGGCACCTAATGTCTCGATTCAACTACTTCCAGCCTTGGTACATCTTTGGAAGTGTCTTGACTGTTGTTGGCGGAGTACTGCTCTGTAGGTTTCTATTACCCGGAGAAAGCCACAAACTTGGTGAGCCATTACTGACACTCGGAAGCACGCATTACCGTTGAGACTCCCACCGGAAATATCTACGGATTTGAAGTGCTCATCGGTATCGGGACAGGATGTTTCATCCAGGCTGGGTACGCCGTGATACAGGCCATGGTTGCCCCCGCTGAGATGGCCTACGCTATCAGCTTCATGATGCTTGGTGAGTCGCCTACATAACGCTTGCACCCACCGCAGATAGAGGCCTGCCAGTGCTAATCGACGATCCATGTTCACAGCTCAACTCGGCGGCGTAGGCCTGGCGCTCTCCATTGCCGGGTCCGTCTTCATCAATCAGGCCGTCGACGGGTTGGCCAAGCTGTTACCGAATATGTCGCGCGGCGATCTGCAGCTCATCATCTCCGGGACGAGCAGCTCATACCTTGATTCCCTGCCTACAGGTCAGCGCGCAGCGGCCGTTGATGCTATTGTGAGCGCCATGAGCCACACCTTTAACCTCATATACGTTGGCGGCGCTGTTTGCTTGGTCTCCTCGGTCTTATTCACACAGCGCAAGCTTTTCAAGGGCGCGGTTGCGATTGCGGCATAGTTCGTTAGGTCATCGATCACGTGGAAGAACACTGTCCAGATCCGCAGTAAGACATGTAGAATGGGAGACTTGTCCAGGTTTCTGGATGTTAGGTAGTCAAGTACTATGTAGACAATCAAATTGGTTAATATTTACCTTTCCCTGCCGCGTTCCGGGGTGATACGCTGGCCTATCTTCTTTCGGCGTGTGGCACCGTGCTAGCCATACAACTCGGCTTGCCTTTTTAAGCCTCTCAGATCGAAGGAGGGGAATGAAAGCCCGGAAGAGATTTAGGAAAACGAGCACAAGGAGCGGGTGTTCGAACAAGAAAAGCGCAGGCCCCAGCCCCCTTCCAATCTGTGTCCATTTGCCTACCCTAGGGTACATAATAGGTCAAATACAAGGTTGCGTCGCATTGTACTATATAACTGCTACTAGAGCAAGATCCTGGGTGAAGATTTCTCAGACCCCCTTCGGCATAACCAATGTTTGGTGCTTCTAGCTTAACGCCTAAGACATTGCGAAGACCGTCTTTCTGTGCCCAATTCTATCAGACCTCGCACTGTCGATAGCGACCTTCAGGACCTGGTCCAGGTCTGTATCGCTTGCGTCCGTCCACGAAATAAACATGCTTTCCGGTGTCTTCAAGTGGCCAGCTATAAACATTTCCGCTATATTGCAAAGAAGCTGCTCTAACTTGCTGTGGCCCATCCTTTTTATAAATTCTGAGCCCCGGAAAGGGAGAAAAGACAACTGCCTGTCGAAGAGATGTCTCGTATCGATCTGGATATTAGCCCCGTGTCCACCCAGCAGGCCAACCAAGACAAAGGTCCCCCGGGGGCCAGCGTCTCCACCAAGAGCTGTCCCACGGGACCAAACACCGAATCCAGCGCCATCGTAGGCCTCACAGGCAGGCAAGCCGGCGTCGGTGCCTCCCCAGCTAGGCTGGCTCGGAGCTCCGACTCAGAGATCACGGCCGCCGCCCCCAGCCCCAAGAGCCTCTCCCTGACATCTTTGAGCTCATCCGGGTCCCGGTCACGCACCACGAGGAAGACCGAGACATGCCTGAGCCGTGCGAGCTGGACGAGGAACCAAGCCACCGTGCTCGTGCCTGCGGACACGATCACCGCGTCCCCCTCCTGGAGCGCCCGGACCTCGTGGAGGAGCAGCCACGCAATCAGCGCGCCGGAGCGGAGCAGTGCGCCAGCGAGTGGAGGTGTCGCGGCCGGGAGCCCGATGAGGGAGCCAGCGGGGAGGACGGCGTGAGTCCGCCATGTTCCCAAGCCGAGATCGCGGGGAATGACCATATCGCCCTTGGAGAATCCAGGGGAGGTCGACGCGAGGACCACGCCACAGCCATCGAAGCCGGGGACTAGCTTGTTTTCAAAGTGGTGCTTTGGCCGAATGGGGTACTGGCCGTCGAGAAGCATGAGATCGACCCTGTTGATCGGCGCGGCCAGGAATTGTACGAGGACTTCATTTTTTGAGGATGCGAACAGGTGCGGGATTGGGTAAGATATGATCTGAGTGCGAGCTGCTGCAGTGCCGGCGTCGAAGACGACGGCCCTTGACATGTTGAGATTGGCGGATATCATCGTGAATAGAACAGAAATGATACTGAGACGATCTTATCGGGATACGCGCTATGAGTAATTTCAGGCTTTAATGAGGGATCACTTTCCTCCAAAGACTGATGATGATGACATTGATACAGATAAATGATCAAATCAAATGGCCAAGTCACAGGCTTAGCTGCAGGACTTGACCTAATATACACATGCTTAAGGATACACAGCTGGCCCAACTCTTTTTCTCCGCATTTTACGGGATTTCCTGTTCTGGGTATTAATTCTAGATGATTCCTTCAGCTTGTCTCCAGACGAATTGTGTGCCTACCTAGATAAGTAAATTGCTTGGGGGCCGGCTTCCAAAACACTCCTGTGATTATCGAGAAACTGGTCAGTTTTTTTGAAACGGGCATGCTACAGTATACTTTTGCAGTCACTCAGAAAATCAAAGAGTCGCAAGGAAACATCTAGAGGTGGATATTGAGCATCCCACAGGGATCCTGGTAATCAATTGATTAGATCCACACGAGTTGGTTGATAGCCCTTTGAATACCGAACTCATTTCTCCCCCCCAGGCTCTCCTATGATAGAAACGGGTGTACCTAATTTCTATGATCACCTTTACGTGTAAAATAGCTCCGATGCTCTGTCAATCCCAGATCTCTCACATTCCGGTAATTATCCTAGGGTACTAGCTTAGTGACTCCCCTGCCGACCTGCTTCGTAGTGGCCCGAATTCTTCTGTCACCATTGGCCAAATCACTGATTCTTGGCAACATCATCCTTCCAACGAATTTGTGTTACGCCATCGAACACAGGGAGAATGAGAACGTCGACACGTGTGTCCTTGACAAGGTCTTTGTTGAACCTATTCAAAGCCTCACCGCAGTTGAGCCAGTAGGGCCGCACATGGTCGTTGAGCCACGGAGCTGCATCAGCGCCAACACTGAGGCCACGCGCGAAAACTGGGCAATCACTTGAGTTACTGATGCTTATCCTATGTAATCCTCACTCGTATCGGCTTACCATTGTCACATAGGATGATACCGCGAGGCGAAAGTAGCTTCTGGTCCAAGATCGTCTGAACGTAGGTTGCGTATCCGTCTTTGTTGGCGTCGACGAATATGAGATCAAACTCTCCCTTCAGTGATTTGAGGCTTCAAGACGCATCCAGCCAGTCAGAAAGATTTCGGAAGCCACAGAACTCACGAGGAAACTTACGTCTGATCTGCAGGTCCTTCAACAAGAGTCACGCGATCCCCAACGCCGTACTTATCAAATGTTTGACGCGAGGCGGCGATCATCTTCGGGCTCAACTCCAAAGTGATAATCTCGGCCTGAGTGTCCTTGGTGCCTTCGTACCAGGCAAGGGCACTGTAACCGCTGTAAGCCCCGATCTCGAGGACTTTTCAATAAAGTAAACGTTAATTCACCCGGCCCTCCCAGACATACACATTAATTTGCACACTCACCTCTCCTAGGCTTGCGATCCTTGGCCGTAAATATCATCCAGGCGCCCTGAAGGCGAGACGACATCTTGTCCGCATCGCTGAAGCGCAAGCGAGTATGCTCCCAGTGCTCAGCTAGGACTTCAGGAATCGGCGTCGAGTCCGCCTCACAGTACTCGCTGACGCGGTCCGCCACCTCCTCACTGAATGGTAGCACACTCCCAAGCATGGTGTACTGGGTTGATCGTGAATTTGCTGATAGACGTAGCAGTGGAGTTTTCCTTGGATGACCAAAGCTGATATTCTGTATCTCGTAACTTGTGAGACAAGAATGTTGCTTCTACAACTATATAGCCATGATAAAGAGGCAAATCGTCGTCTTCGGATTCGCCTAGAGGCTGAGCTGGAACTAAGATGTTCATAGGTCTCTATGTCGTGATGTGGCGGCAGAATGTCTCACAGCTTTGGCGTAAATCACCTTCTCAACTCTGTCATGTCGTGCAGGATGGCTTACTGGAATTCTGCCCTTACTTACCTAATTCAGTAGGTTGTCCAAAGGATGCACCCGAAGGGGGAATAACCCAGAAAAGACTACTGGAAGTAAGCTCTGCATCTCCCGAGACAATCACGGGCATATCTTATGTAAGAAAACTCCGGAACTTAGTGAGCTAGACCGTATTGGCAGAGTACATGCAGATCTAGATTGGGCACCTGTACTTGATTAGATATTTGCATGGTTTTAGTGGCAGATGGGCTGCCTACTCCTTGGAGACAGCGCAGTATTGCATAGATGAACCTTCAACTTGCTGACAATACAGCTTCCCCGCATAGTGCAGCGCTGAGGAATATCACCTTGTGGCATTTATTGTTTGGTAATTTGGTGAATTCGATATATTCAGACACATGCATAGGACCAGAACCGGAAAGTTATTCGCTTTCAGCTACCGGGATGGTTGCACTTGCAGTGTGATATCCAGCCATGTCGCCGAAGGACCAACGTTAAAGTAAGTATTGCTGTTTCCAGCACCCCGGTTTGATTATCCGTTGTACACATATTACTTAGAAGACGGATGACGAGTTCATTCGCCATTTGAACAATGTGTGAATGAAGTCTCGACTATGTCTATCTTTAGATCACTTCCTGCCTCCCATTGGGTGAAAGTAGTAAAGGATGGGCTCAATTTTGTAGGCTCCATTTACTACACCTTACTACTTTGCCAGGACGTATTATGACCCAAACCAAGCTGATACAGAGCCCTGAAGTCTGATAACGCGGCTAGATCACACCAACTTGGCCACCAGGTAAGTGATCTCTCGCAGTCTGCACTAGACTCGAAGGGCTACCGCTACGTAAAATATCGGTTGCGTAGTGTTCTCGACTCGCCTAGTCCTCGAGGGATTTACGAAGGATGTTGAAGGATCTCGGTTGCCATTCTCGGTCTCCGTGCTGACACGCAGCTTTGAGACTTCTGTCCATGTACATGCCCCAGGGTGGCTGCAAAGAGTTAAGTACAACCAGGGATGTAAGTGAAGTAACAAATTTGTAACAGAGCCGAAAGACAATGGAATAGGCCGATGGCGCAAAACAGCCCAGTGTATAGCAAACATCAGCTGATATCTGACGACCATTTTGCATGTAGAAAACAGACGAGATCCATTACAGCGGTCAGACCACCCTTTTTTGGAAAGACGCAATGCGTTAGGGTAGTTTGTCAAATAGAAGACGTGATCTCAACAAACAACGACTCCTGAGAAAGCTCTATCCCTGCCATAATGGGCTCGCTAGCTTGCTTGTGCCAAGGACGTTGAGGTCGAAGCTGTATTGATTTCTATGTAAATTGCGTACATGGCAGTCGAGAGGCTCAGGAGGAAAGTGTGAGGCTACATATGTAGCTAATATAAGTATGCTCTCAACATTGCGATCTTTGGAAAAAGCCCAGGAAGAGTAGCCCACTGCATTTATATCAGAGCATTTGTCATGTTCAATTGTCTTTAGTTGCTCCTTACACTTACTGCAAAACATCAATCCACTTCATCAACATGCAAAGCGACTTGAAGAATGGTGTCGAGGTAGTCACACTGCCGTACGACATCAAACGTTCCTCCGTTCCGGTGCCCGTGACTGTACAGGAGATACGCGAGACTCTGAATACACGCAACATCCAAACTAAGGCCAAGGTTGCATTGGACCTTATACACAATCGAGACTCCACGAAGGCTTTTTGGGCTGAATATCTGGGCGATGTCCCTGAGCTGACTGTCCATGCCATCCCCGTCGAGCGTGATCAGGTGTTCCAGACGACCATCCACCACAGCCCTGTTGCTATCGATCCTTGGTCTCTGAACAACATTGCCGAGTCACTTGGCGTCACAATCCACGCCGTCTTGTACACTGCAATCGGATTGGTACTGCAACGCCACGGCCAGGCCAGCAGTGGCACAATTGTCATCGCAGTTGAGGGGGATGGTGAGGTCTACCCATTGAAATTACAACTATCATCATCCACTTCAGTGTCGGAGTCCATACGCCAGACCGACCGCCTGGACACAACAGCAGCTTCGCATGCTTTCATTGGCTATGATAACATCAAAGCTGAGCATGCTGCCGCCAGATGTGACTTCAAGGTGGTGGTTGCCGGTGCAGATGGCTCCCTCGACGACAGGGATCAGAGTTCTCCGATAACCATCTTGATCCGTGTATCTCACGAGCGGAGTGTCTCAGTCGTCACACGGCATGACACGGCTATACCAGCATCCAGGCTGCAAGTCATCCTCAGCCAATTTGTCACGGCGCTGGTAAATATGGCTGAGAGTCCGGAGTCTCCACTAAGCAGTATCGACATCATTTCCAGAGCGGAACGCACCTTCATACTGGAAAAAGCAAAACCCCAGACCCAGCCGGTCTACGACAATGTCCACAGGTTCTTCGAGCGCCAGGTCGAGTTGACGCCCGAGGCTCCGGCTCTACAATTCGAGGACAAGGTACTCTCCTACGCAGAGCTCAACGCTTCTGCCAACCGTGTGGCCCGCCGGCTTCCTGCAGCCCGTGGCTCCTTTGTGCCTGTCTGCCTGCAGAGGTCGGTGAACCTTATCATCTCACTGGTTGCAATTCTTAAGACTGGTGCCGCTTACGTTGTACTCGATCCCGAGACCCCTCAAGAAAGGAACGGCTTCATCGTCGACGATGTCGGCGCTGACTTCGTCGTTGTCGATCGTTCGACTGCGGGTCGATTCGCTGAGGAGTTGGTCATTGAGGACGTGATAGAGCGCTCGAGTCGTGCCAGGGACACGAATCTAGGCCGGGTCTGTGATCCTGACGATCCTATTTATGTCATATACACGTCTGGTTCTACGGGAAAGCCCAAGGGTGTTCTCCATGTGAGTGTCCTCACCCATGCCTGAGACTTCAGGACTACAATCATGACAATTCTGTACATGTACCGACCAGGTGGATGCTGTGGACTGACTTGGCGATCCTATATATACGCAGGTGCACTCCTCTGCTGCTTCTGGCCTTGCGGCTTTCCCAACACTCCCGAACTTGCGACAGCTTCTCTTCCACAACCCAGTGTTCTCAGCTGCGCAACGATCGGTGTGGTCGACCCTGAAGCAGGGAGGATGTCTCTGCCTCGCAAGCAGGGATAACCTTACTACGCATATAGGCCGCACAATCAACCAGATGAGGATCAATGTTATCGACGTGACTCCATCAACCGCACTGCTCATTGAACCCGGATCCGTTCCTGGTCTTAAACGTATGACGGTTGCGGGAGAACTCATTAACCCTGCTCTGATCCCCACCTGGGCCGGAAGGCTGGAACTACTTAATGCCTATGGCCTCAGCGAGAATACACAGGTGAACTGGCGTCGCGAGATGGTCCTGGGCCAGAATCCCCAGTCCATCGGGCGTCCCAGCGACACCACCTCGTCATACGTCCTTGTGCCCGGCACAACCCAGCTAAGTCCTTTGTTGGTTCCTGGCGAGCTATGCCTTGGTGGACATCAACTCGCTCTACAATACATCAACAGGCCCAGGAAGACGTCCGAAGCATTCATTACCAATCCATTCGCACCGGGACGTCTTTATCGGACCGGAGCCATGGTCTTTGCTCACGAAGATGGTTCCATTGAGATGGTGGGCCGCATCGATTTCCAACTGAAAATCAACGGTCAGCGTGTTGAGCCCGGCGATTCGAATGCCATAATCCAGTCACATGCCAATGTCCATACCTCTAGTGTTGTCTCGGCCACGGTTGGTCCCCGTAAGGCACTGGTAGCCGTTGTCGTCGCGAAGGATGACAACATGAACTGGCCCGTCTTGCGATCCGAACTCAAAGCCCTGCTCAAAGAGCACATAGCCGAATATATGACGCCCACATATTGGCTCCAGGAGAAGCACCTGCCCCTGAACATTAATGGAAAGGTCGACATTCCAAGTCTTGCCAAATATGTCGAGAGCTTGAGCAGGGATTATATTCTGGAGTCCTCTACTGGCCGTTCTAGTAACGCGGATAGGCCTTTGAACCAAATTCCTGATTTGGATGCTTTTCTCAATCCACCGGAAGAGCTCTCGACCCAAGCTTTAAAGCTCAGAGAAATCTGGGCTGACATTTTGGGCCTAGCGGTTTCACGTATCAGTACCCATGACCATTTCCAGGAGCTCGGCGGCTCTTCTCTCGATGCCATCCGGGTTGCTTCACGTGCTTACCAGAGACATCTACAAATCTCGGTAGCGTCTATCATGCGCCTAACTTTCGGTGAAGCTTTGGGTGAGATCCATCAGATGGGTGTGGGAGAGGAGTGCCCCGATGTGGAACCATTTTCACTCCTGCCAGTCAATAACAAGCTCGATCTGAGTGGCATCGAGGATGCATTCCCAACAACTGCCCTTCAGGACGCTTTCTTGGCTGATTCTCTGCTGGGAAACTCGACCTACGTTTACCGCCGTTACTACAGCATGCAGGGCTGCCGGCCCAATGATATATATGCTACTTTGAAGAAACTTGCAGGGTTTCATCCCATCCTTCGCACCACATTCGTGTCGAACAAAACCTCTTTCCTCCAGGTCATCAAACAGTCTGCTGAGATATCATGGGAAGAATTGGACGTATCGGCTGAGGATTACTCCTTGATGCCGAAGTGCACGATGGAGCCAGGCGGCAGGTTTGTGCACTTCGCCAATTTGAGGAACCAAGTTCTTGCTGTCACTATGCACCATGCCTTGTTCGACTACTGGTCCAGGAACTTCCTCGTTGACGATATTGTTACTGCTATGGAGGGACGGCCGCTCTTGAATCGTCCGAGTTACGCCAACTACGCCCATTATCTGAAGCAGCAGGACAAGACCGAGATGGAGGTTTTCTGGAAGGGCAGACTTCAAGGAGCAGCCGAATGTCACCTTGGCTACGTCACCGACGGGGACAATACCGTTACTGTCGATATCCATGGCAACTTCCACGCCTTTTCAGCATCCCACAATGTCTCTGTTCCTTCATTGATCTACGCCGCTTGGGCGATCGTTTTATACATGCACACTTCCAAGAACGACATTGTTTTTGGCGTTACCCTGTCTGGCCGTGACGCACCTGTCCCGGGTATCCTACGAATGCCTGGTCCTACTATCGGCACCATGCCCTTTCGAACCCAAATTGATACAGAACAGATTGTGCTCGATCTCGCCAGGGCTATGCAAAAGGAGCTGTGGGCATGTTCTGGCCCTGTCATACTCGGGATCAGGAACATCCTCAAGGCCTCAGGTCATAAGCCTGGGATATACGATACTGTGGTTAATATCCTTACCAAGGACGAGTCCGAATCTAACATTCGCTACTCTTCGTCCCTGAATCCATGTGGTCCTCGAGAGCCCAACCACATCGAGGCTACCATGCTAGAGGCTGAATTTGACTCTACTGGTATTCACTTGCGTCTGCTTTCGAAAATTGACAAACAGAAGGCCTCTTTTATTGTCAGAAATGTCGCGAATGTTTTGCAAACGTTGACAAAAGAGCCGAACGCTGTGATAGGTGACATCAACCCCACCTCGACCGAGGAAATTGTATACATGGACACCCTATCTGTGGAAAGGCCTACCGAGCGGAATGTTCTGGCTCATACTTTCATGGAGAGAATGGCAAGACTTCAGCCTGATAAGACCGCCCTGCAGGACATGTATGGCACCACCATGTCCTATCATAAGCTCGACACCGAAGCCAACAGGTTGGCTTCCGACCTCCACGCCGCGGGTGCTACAACCGGATGCATAATACCGATCTGCCTGCAAAAGTCGTTGAATACCATTATTGCCATCCTTGGTACTCTCAAGTCTGGGGCGGCCTTCACCCCTCTGGACCCCGAAAACCCAAGGGAGAGGAACGACTTCATCATAAGCGACACTGGCGCGACCATTGCTATCACCGACAACAGGTTCGCACATGTCTTTGCAGATTTCAAAGGGCAAGTTATCAACATGGACTGTCTACCCAGGCTCGAGGGACATGCCACCGGTTGCGGCCCCGATGATCTCTTGCCAAACAGTTTGGCCTATGTCATTTACACGAGTGGATCCACCGGTCTGCCTAAGGGGGTCTCAGTAGCGCATGCTGCGGTCGCGGCGTCCACTGAGGGCATGATCGAGGCATGCAATGTCACTGAGAATTGGCATGTTCTCTGGTTCTTGAATTACGTGTTTGATGCATCCTACTTTGATGTTTTCACCGTCCTCAGCTGCGGTGGCATCATCTCAATCGCTGATCAAGAGGCGTTGGTGAACGACCTCACGGGCTGCGTGAACCATTTCAAGGTCAGGCAGCTCATGATTACACCTACCATCTCAAGGCTTATCACCCCAGATGAAGTGCCTACACTTCAGACTCTTCTGGTCTGCGGTGAGCCTATCACGCCTGAGGTTACGTCGAGTTGGGCGTCAAGAATGCAAGTGTACAATGGATACGGTATGTATTCTCCAGAGCGGATAACGAGGTCGTACGATTCGCGTACTGAAAGTAGCATAGGACCAACAGAGGCCACCATCTTGATGACCGTCTCAAAGGTGGAACCAGACGGCAACCTGAAGAGTATCGGATGCCCCCTAAAGGCTGTCAGGGCGTCCGTCCTCCACCCTAAAACGCTGAAGCCAGTACCCTACGGCGCCGTCGGAGAACTCTGCGTCAGCGGTAGCCAGGTTGCCATGGGATACTTAAACCGACCCGAGCTCACCCAATCGTCCTTTATAAAATCAGACGACGGATTCATCATTTACAGGACGGGTGACATGGCACGCTGGCTCCCCAACGGAGAGCTGGAGTGTCTCGGCCGCAAAGACTCCCAGGTCAAGCTGAAAGGCTTCCGTATCGAGCTCGGCGAGATAGAGAACGTCATCCTCCATAAAGCAGGCGACCTTATTGAAAGCTGCATTGTCACTGTGGCTCAAGTGCGGAAGAAGGACGCACTCGTTGTATACTACGTGCCCGTGAAAACCCCTGATATTCTGCAGGCAATGGCTATTGCAGACGACAGCCCGAGTACCGGACTCGCCTCAGATTCAGTCATCGATCCTTCTCTCATCCTCAGCAGACTAACTGGTCTCGCCCACTACATGGTCCCCAGTCTTCTACTCCCATTTCACTCTTTCCCGCTCTTGCCGTCCGGCAAAATCAATAGGAAGCATCTCAAAGATTTGGTCGGAAATCTCGAGGTCAACACACTAGCTCGACATACTGCCTTTCGGGGCGGGATCGATAAGGCCGAGGAGGTCTCAGGCGACCTTACCGAGACGGAGAGGATTTTGCGCAGTGCTTGGGCCGAGCTTTTCGATGTCGAAGAGGAGAGCATCCGGGTCTCTGATTCCTTTTATGAGTATGGAGGGGACTCAATCGCGGCTATAAATCTCGCTAGCATGCTACGCCGCCTCTCCTGGGTCTTGTCAGTGAACGATGCCGTCTCCTATCCATTGCTCAGAGAGCAGGCGTCACGGATGAAGCGATTGAAAAAGGAGGCGTCGTCCCCCAATACTTCTCGGAAAGTGTTTGTTGTTGCCGAATCTGTCCACGAAAAGTTGAGGGCTGCAGGTGTCAACGCGGACGAAATCGACGACATCTATGCTTGTGCTCCTGGCCAGGTCGAGTTCCTTAACCAGGGCCATACAGATGACCAGTTTTGGCAACTCATGACAGTCCGCCAGTTGCCATCCGGTTTCGATCTGGCTCGGTGGACAGATTTGACAAGACAGCTGACAGCCAAGAATCAAATCCTTCGAGCCGTGTACCTCAAACAAGTTGGTGACGATCCCTTGAGCTGGGTGCAAGTAATCCTCAAGAAGCCTATAATGGACATGACAACGGTGTACTGTGATACAGAAGAGCAGAAAGCAGCCCTCATAAAGCAGAATTGGGACCAGCCATTCTCCCTCACCAGGCCATTTGTGCGCTACCTGGTCCTCGAGCATCCCGACGGCACGAGGGATCTATGTATCAAGCTCGATCACGCCATGTACGACGGCACTCTTCTGCGAATTTTTGACGAACAGTTTGTTTCCCTACGCGACGATACGCCAAATCCCAAGTCGGTCCCGTTCAAGGACTTCATTGAACACTGCTGTGGCGACGAGCACGAACGCGAGCGCATGTTATCGTTCTGGCGGGATCATCTGCAGGGAAGCACATTTGAATACCCAAACAGCAGCGAAGCTGCCCTTTTGTCAGGCCCCAAGCCCCCCGCGGGAATTGTGGTCGATATAGTCACCCTGCCAGTCGAAGCCTATGCGCAGACAGTCAGCGTCACGGCGTCGACGGTCTTCCAGACGGCGTACACGCTGCTTCTGAAGCGGCTCAGCGGCCGTGGTGTTGGAGTTGACCGGAATGGGAAAGGAGGGGCGGGCGATGTGTCATATGACTACCTCCTTACGGGCCGTAACGTCGAAATGGATGACCCGCAGCTCATCAACGGCACGTGTGCCAACTTCCTACCGTTCCGGTCGCGATGGAGCGACGGCGAGACGACAACTGTGGCGGCGCTGCTCCGCGACACGCAGAGGGGCTTCTGGCAGATGACGGAGAATGGGCTCGTGGGGCTGGGTGACATCTACCGAGCGCTCGCAGGGAAGGGAGTGCCCAGGGCCAAGACGCTGTTTTTGTTCCAACCGTTCGAGCCGGCGGTGGCGGGCGCTGAACATCATCAGGAGGAACACATGCGCTGGGTCGTCGTGGGCATGAGCAAGGTGACCATGTTCGTCAACTACGCCGTCATGTTCGAGGTATTTCGGGACGTACAGGGGGCGCACAGGCTGAAGATGCAGTACGATACGCGGCTCTTTACCAAGGACTTGGCAACAGATGTGATGAGGACGTATGTTGACATTGTGCGCGGGATTTGTAGCAGTGAGCTTGGCACGGTGATTGGGGAGCTTATTTGATTCACATAGAAGGCACGCCTTGCAATCAGGCTACAATAACTGGAATTCAGAATTTTATCGCTCAGGGGAATGGCTAATGCGACTATGCAACTCGCTGGTGCTACTATATAAGCCTATACGTACCACCCCCAATCAACAAGTAAAACTGATTTATATAGCAGGCAGCTCATCTAATGACCCTTAGATGCTGCCCACCTGCCTACCTGTACCTACCTGCCTGCCTGAGCGCCTTCTATTAAGCTAATAGGCCCCGGGGCTGTTTAGTTATATACTTATAGCTGTAATCTAAGTCATATAGTCACCCTAGCGAGTTGCACAGTGGCAATAGCGATTCCCGTGAGCTAAAGCTAGAAATTTTGAGACTCTCTAGTTATAACAACTATAGGTAATTGCTAATTTCGTGGTCTATACCTAGGCGCGACTCTTGATGACCGCTGCCACGGCTCTCCTATGTCCCGGGTACGCTGGGTATTGCACAATCCAGGACGCAAGAGTCCCTTTGTCATTCTTTATTCGACAAGTAGCCCCCAGCCGCCATCTGTGGGTGAAGAGGTCATTCTGTGATCAAATGTGTTGGGGTGTGGCAAGGACCAGTGTTGATACATTCCCTTCGTCACCCTCAATATCACCACGTTCCTAGGTTCAATGAAATCAGCCTACGGCGGCTCTACCACGATGTGTTTACATTCACCGGAGGACTACACATTGAGGAACACCCAACAAAGCTGTAAATCATGTCAAGTTTGGTATGGGATCCATAATGCTCGTATAGCTTTTTCATTCATCGGTGGATATCATAGTGTGCTTGATAATGAAACCAATACCAAATACAGTATATCTGGGGTAACACAGGCCTAGCCTAATATGGTAACCTGATATGTAAGCTGTCAGAGAATAATTAGCCATTCCGGCTCACTCTGGTTCATTACTGGATCGGGCAACCCCGAAAACTCAGGGAGCCCCTATCAAGCCTTCCGAGGTAACCCGCAGCTGCAAGGTCGAATCGGGGGGCCCAACAGCCAGGGCCCGTATTGGTACTATTGGAGGCTAAACGACCAACATGAGAGTAGACACTGGTAGCGGGAATGTAAGCTTCCAAGTTGCCAATGATTTGGTAGGATTAATAATCATCGTGGCGTACGTTCCCGTGCGTCTAGAACTGACTTCTGTGTGCGGCACAGACAAAGAGAAGGAACCCTGGTGAAGATGGAGAAACACCGTCAGTCTATGAGGAGATGTGTATATTTGTAATTGATGAAGTAGTCCTAATTCTATATAATATTAACCCATTCACCTTGTGTAGATCAGATAGTCAGTTCA
The DNA here is from genome assembly GCA_021272945.2 of Cytospora paraplurivora. Taxonomy (NCBI): domain Eukaryota; kingdom Fungi; phylum Ascomycota; class Sordariomycetes; order Diaporthales; family Cytosporaceae; genus Cytospora; species Cytospora paraplurivora. Next base: position 123,958 of record JAJSPL020000016.1, read on the forward strand.
TTCTCACTTCTTTCACCGCGACAACCACAACCTTGGAAGCGCGCATCGGATGACGGACAGCTCACGCTCAACGCAAGCGCCCAAGTCTTATCTCCACCGCAAACTCTCCTCTGTAAAGGCAACTTTGGCCACCAGTCGATCTAGATCATCAAAATCGACAGTCTCGGCCTCTACAGTGTCATCATCATCAAGTCCACCAACACAACAACAGTCAGTTCCTGAGATACAAAACACACCGAACATGGCACTTCCGAAGTTGTACAAGCACGCCGTATTCAAGGCCAAGGGAGAACCCCTTACCCTTGAAGAAACACAACTCGAGCCCCCCAAGGAGGGTGAAATTCTCGTCAAGGTCGAGGCGTGCGGGGTTTGCTACAGTGATGTGTACGCCCAACACAACGGGATGGGCGGAGGTTTGTAAGTTTTGATGTCAACCTGAGCTCCAAATATTTATATAGCTGACATCTCGAGTCAAAAGCCCTATAACACCCGGGCACGAGGTCATCGGGAAAGTCGCAGCTGTCGGTGAGGGCGTCACCTCCTACAAGGAGGGTGACCGTATCGGCGCAGGTTGGCATGGAGGCCACGATGGTTCGTATCCCATCGTCCTGATAATTAACCTAGCACATATATGCCAAAAGCGTTGGCCAGACGATCAATTCAACTAAGCATTGGCTGATTATGCGAAACTCCAGGAACCTGCCAGGCCTGCAAGAAGGGCCTCCTGCAGATGTGCTCGAACCCCGTCGTCAATGGCGAGACCAAGCAGGGCGGATATGGCGAGTACGTGCTGATCCAAGCCAAGGCAGCGGTGCGAGTCCCTGCCCACGTCGACGCGGCCAAGTACGCGCCAATTCTGTGCGCCGGTGTCACGGCCTTCAACGCCCTGCGCAACATGAACGTCCCGGCCGGCGAGACTGTTGCCATCCAGGGCCTCGGCGGCGTCGGGCACATGGCTCTCCAGTACGCTAACCGCCTCGGATACCGCGTCGTGGCCATCAGCCGCGACGGTAGCAAAGAGGAGACGGCGCGCGAGCTCGGCGCCCACGAGTACATCGATGCCAGCAAGGGAGACGTCGGTGAGCAGCTGCAGAAGCTCGGGAGCGCGCGCCTCATCGTCGTCACGGCCCCGACCGCCGAGGTCGCCGGGCCGCTCTTGGGTGGTCTGGGGCCGCTGGGCAAGCTCTTGTTCTTATCTGTTCCCGGAAACATCACTGTAAACACTTTTGCTATGGTGAGCTTCCTACTTGCATTCTTGGTGGCCATGGTGTGGTGCTGATAACTTGTGTAGCTCGGCAAGGGTCTGTCCGTCCAGTGCTGGCCGGGTGGTCACAATGGTGATTCCGAGGAGGCAATCGTCTTCACCGAGCGCCACAATGTCGACTGCAAGATTGAGAAATATCCCTTGTCTAAGGCAAACGAGGCGTACAGTAAGTTCCCGTCTACCACATATCTCCTTACTGTGCTAGTAGCTGATCGGCTTTTCCTGAAGGCGCTATGTTGAGCGGCAACGTCCGTTTCAAAGCTGTTCTTGTAATAGAGTAGGACTCGAGGGCAGCAATATTTCATGTCAACGACTGCACATAGGGCAAGGTTACATCAGGTCAAGAACAGGAATTTGACGGTGCACCTCAACTTCTAGTGACCTCCAGGGCTCTTGGTGGAAATTACATAGTTTCAACCCCTTATCACTGGCTTCGCCAGCACCTGAGTCTCAGCCTAGGCCGCTTGGATCATTGAAGCTGTTCCTACCTAGGTAGCTGCATGTCAGCTTTCCTCAGATTTCATGCAGGTCCAAGTACAATTCTGTTCCAAGGCCGTCGCACTATATATATCATGTACCCTAGGGTACGGATGCATTCTCTTGTGCACAAAATCGCGGACCAGGTCACACTGCACCTAGGCTGTGATTTGTTTAGGGATATGGTAGTAGATACTGGATGCCACGATCACACTGGGAAACTCAGCGATATGAATAGCAGTGGGATGAATTGGTGAAGGTGGGCGCATCTTGTTGACGATAAGATCGCAACATGCTCGGGTGGGCAGCACTTTGAATATCGTAGCCTACGTAGTCATGAATTATTGAGCCGGTACCTTCCCATACTATCCTTCCCAAGTCCCTTTGTGACTGCTTGTAGTTGATGAAGTTACCTGCGTACTTGAACAGATACACCCGCGGTTTTGGCAGCTGCGACTCATACTGTCGTGTAACATCATCACCTGGAACTGAGATCAGTAGCTATTCAATTGTTCTACATCTTCCAATCTTAAGAGAAAGATGCCCCATTCTTTGGCATCGTTACACCAAAGCATATTCCACAATCTACAAGTCCGTATTTGTTAGCTTATTTACATCTTCCACACTATCATGACTGAAGTGGGAGGTCAAGATGCCGGTGACAAGTCTACCGAGGAGCGTCCGGGCGACAACTTGGGCCATGTACTACAAGACGAGCTCGAACCACAAGATGAGCTCGAACCACTAGACGAGCTCGAACCACAAGACGAGCTCGAACTACAAGAAGGGCTTGAATTACAAAAAAAGCTCAAAGATACGATGAGCCGCTCCGCGCTGGCCCACCACGACGTCGGCAAGCATTATCTCGACATCGGCAGGTTCACCGACGCAAGAGAGAGCCTCGAGAAGGCCCTCAGGTACAGAGAGGAACTTCTAGCGGAGAGTGAATGGGGCTATTCCGAGGTGGTCAATGTTGCCAAGACCAGAAATATACTAGGACAACTTTTCGAGGCCCAAGGCAACTTCAATGAGGCGAGGGAGGTTCGCCGGAATGATAGGTCGAACATGGTGCTCTGTGGGAACGACGACGTGAGTCTCATAGTATTCCTATCGATTGATCTCGGGTTGAATATTTGAATCTTGCTGACCAATCGTTGTAGTGCCCAGGTAACATTCTCACCAGGCGGGACGTTGCACTGCGATGCGGCGCGTGTCATGCTATCTCCTACTGCAATCGGGAATGCCAGAAGATTGATTAGCGCTCCAGACATGGTGAACTTTGCAAGAAGAACACGGCCAAGATCAAATCTCTCGTAGAGGAAGCCTCGCGAGCCAGGGCCACCGCTGAGGGGCCCAGTGACATTGGCCAGGCTCAGACGCCAGCTGCGCAGGTGCCGGCAAATCTGGAGACCAGCAAGGCCAGCCCAGCTACCAAGGAGAAGGGTGAAAACGCCGTGATTGATGCACCAGCCAAGAAGAAGAAGAAAAAGAAAAAGAAGAAGAATGCCGTTGCCTGTGTTATCGAACCGGGCCCATCCGTCGAGAATAAGAAGGCTGACAGGGAGCCTGAGACTACAGCCAAGGAGGAGCGGGAGGATACAGAGAAGGCAGAGGCAATTTTGGTGTCCGACCGAACCTTGGATGATTCCAGTCCTCGGATACCGCCTTCAGCAAGTGTCGAGTTCGAGACCTTCAAAGGAGAGCCGCTCGAAGCAGAGATTCGGGCAAGCGGCCCTCCACTCCAGGGCCACGAGGAGGATACCGAACAGACCGAAGATTCGGATGCGACAATCTCTGCCGATGCCACCGAGGTCTTCTTAGTCTCCGAAAGCCAGAATGCCGGTGGCGATGATGAGACTATGGCTCCAGCAAGCACGGAGGACAAGATCCTCCAAGAGCAACCAGTCGAGGCAGACGCCCGTGAGCTCAGCCACCGGCTACAAGACAAGAAAGACGACGGAGAGACTCGGGTAACTGAAACAGCACTAGAGGTGCCTACGCAACCCGCCGACATCTTCTTCTCAGCTGAGGCCCGAGAAGGTGACGGTATTCCCCGCGCACGGCATCCAACCAGCATGGTGGAAGGCTTCCATGAGGGGGTAATACTAGATGATGCAAGAGGTAAGGGCCTCCAGGCTGAAAATTTTCCTTTGGTATCTGTGACTACTTCAAATCCACCGGAGACCAACATTTCCGCCGAAAAGCACGATGACGATCGCAAGCAACCTCTCCAGCGTCCAGCCCCGAAAGGCCCTAAGACGGCGAAGAAGACAGTCGAGAAGGGGCGTCATCGGAAGCAAGCAATGCAAATAAGCTACAGAAGGTGGGCGCAGTTCAATAAGCCCAAGACCTCGCTACCCATAAGGGCGAAGCCCGAGAAACCTGGCATTGCGAGTGTTCCCTTTACTAAAGCTCTACAGGAGAGCTCCAAGTTTACGTCCAAGAACCTAGGTGTGATTGAACCGCGGTCCACAGCAGGTAATATCGAAGATACTAGGCCACGTCGGGTCGATGATCTTGTAGCCATGCGATCTATACCAGTCAGTGGTCCAGAGAAGACAAGTGATTCTCAGGGCAGAGATCCAGTGACCTCGGGATCTCCGCAGATCGCGAGGTACCATAGAGAGTTAAACAGATATTACACTCAGGCCGGGGCTCTGCATGGGACCAATCTCCCAGCTGCCATGGGCCAGAAGGATGATAGCATGTCTCAGGGGAATGTTCTGGTGGAATCAGGACCTCTGAACGTCACTGGGAACCAACGTGATACCAGCAATGATGATACCACGAATCCGGTCACTGTACACATCACAGCGACTACAGGGTACAGAGATGACAATGATGGCAAAGGAAACAGCCCAGCCTTGACGGTCATCCATACCACATCTCAGCAGGAGAGAAACGATAAGAGTCAGCAGGAAAAGCCAGTAGTAATCGTAAAGACCCCAGTGGCCCCTTGGAATCGACCTCCCGGTGTTGTAGGCGGCTCCCACCCTGCTCTGGTGTACCAGCGATTACCAATATACACTGTTGTACCTGTCGACCCTGATCCCGTTGCCGGGAGAGAGCATACATTTGAAGAATCCGCAGAAGGGTACTTTGAGCCCCAAGCAAGCAGCAGTGTTCTATATCAGGCACAACAACCGGGGACAATGTGGCCCCAAGGCGGACACATGCCACCGGAAGGAGGATACTCGGGTTACTACCAAGCACAGCAACCAGGGGCGGTCTGGCCCCAAGGCGGAGACAGAACAGTGAGAACACCCCAAGGAGGATACTGGATTCATTATCCGGCACAACAACCAGGAACAACATGGCCCCAAGGCGGACACATGCCACCGCAAGGAGGGTACTCGGGTCACTACCAGGCACAGCAACCAGGGGCGACGTGGTCCCATGGAAATAACTCGTTTCGCCCCCAGGCTCCACCCTTTGTACCGGGTATGCCATACAATCATCCGTATTGAGCAAATGTCCTCCTCTCAGAGCCATACCGGGAAAAAGTGTAGGTGGTAGCAAAGAGGACTGGGCAGTATTATATAGACTGCATTTGGTATCTCTTGAGCGATTCACAGTTGGAAAATATCACAGCGTATGATGGACCAAATTCTGGAACGATCATCAGCCTCAGGAATATGGTTGGCAAAGGCTTGCCATCCTCTGGACCCTCCCCCCTTTCCATCCAACATCGTGACTAGTATTAGTACCTGCTTCGATGTAGAGGTCAAAGATGTGAATGTAAGACTGCAGTCAGGAAAGATACAGTGCGATATATTAGGCCAGGAGTATTTGCGCTTACCATCGGCGGTGATATGTACCAAGTCAAACTGTGCAGGCATCGAGACGCATTATTCCCCAACCCAGTCATGTGTTCCTGCAACGAGACAGATTTCAGTGCGCTTCACGTGCTATGTATCGCCGGCTTCCATGCCACGTCTGTTGGCAATCGTGTTATCGTCTAAGCTGGAGCTAGCTTGGGCGCGTTTGAGGATGATGGGTAGAATTGCACTCCAGGAACACCTTCAAAGTAAAGGCGGCCTTGTACGCTTATACTAGGAGAAGTTCTGGTATCTCGGTCGTGTAGAACAATGAGAGGAAATGAAAGTGGTATGCCATCCAGTCCAATTTCCTGATCCCGGCCCCACTATCCCCTTTACTCTGTCTTTGGCACCTTGGGGTTCAGATCCCAACCGTTGATATGACTGATGGCGGTACACAAATAGGTTGCGAATCCGAGCCAGCCAATGTAGGGCACCAGAGCATAAGCCGATATCTTATCCACAGAGCTCCAGAGGTAGGTGAGATAGACGTTTGTCCCTATGAGCGCCAGGATGTCCGCAGTCGCCGCGACGGGCTTCCTCGCGCCGAAGAACAGGGGAGTCCAGACAAGGTTCAGGGCGAGCTGGATGGAGTAGACGGTAGATGCGTGCCTCGCCGTGGCGATGCCCCAAGGGGAATTGAGGGGCGATGTGCCGATGGTCCAGGCCCGGTGAGAGGCGTAGCCCATGAGGCCGTAGAGAATAGTCCATACTGGGCCGAAAACCCAGGCCGGCGGAGAAAGAGCTGGCTGGTGAAGTTGTTTGTACGTCTCCTTTGTTTTCTTGTCTGGGTGGGTGATGGTTAGAGCGACTGGTAAGCAACGTGGTGGCCTGTATTGTGGTCATTGCCCAACGCAGTTCTCAGGTAAATGGACTTACTGGATACGAGAATGCCAACGGCGCTGCCGAGGACGACGGGCGTCAGGATCGATGCCGCCGTGTTGGCGAAGATCCGGTCCGGAATCGTCAGTGCTGGTATGTAGGTCGTCATGGTGCAAGCTGTGTGTCTTGTATGTGAGGCAGCAATTCGCAGTTCAAGAATCAATGGGACGTCACTGGTCTTATATGTAATAGCTATCGTCAAATATGTGGATCGAGGTTCCGGGATACGACGACACGAGTCGCGCAACATGGTGGCATTCGGAGATGCCAATACTCCGAGGTTGCAACGCTCCCCCCCCCCTTCCCCCTGTCCCCCTCGGCGACGACCCTAACCCGTGCCACAACAATGGTACCTGAGGTGATCCATGGTGTCCATGGATGATACTGCGTAGATACTGGATACACAGGGTTTCAAGCGAATCCTGTTGGATTAACCATGGTAATGTATGGCTGACACGATATTACCTGGGGTAGGTACATAGTACCTATGCGCTACTCAGCCCATCAGTGGTAGCATCGGGGGGCTGTCTGCACCCAGCACCGCCGAGATCGCAAAATATGTAGTGTAATCAGGTTCAGGCACTCGGGGAAAGGGCCCCCAATCCTCTTGGCTACCTAGGTATGCTTCACACGCTCTGCTGTGCGACGTCATTGAAATAAGGGGTTCCTGATAATTAGGTGTCGTCTACAACTATGGCTGGCTCTTGTGCCCCAAATCTCACGTCAGCTCGGCAAAATGACTGGATGAGCCTCGCGACCAACGACTGCCTGCATAAGTACGTATCAAGTAATCCGTAGGTATCTGCTTACACATATGTAGTCCTGGAGGTTGAGTGTGGAAGATTTGTGTCAGCCCTTACTTTGCAGACTCATAAAAGGAATAACACGCCCTGTAATAACAATAAAAGAATGCGCCCTGTGCCTGTTCTTGTGCTATCCACCTTGACCGCGGTTCTGCATGACCTTGAAATATCACGAACGGAAGCGCAGAATGGCAGGAAATGCTGGTATAGACCCACTACTCATGGAGGCTGATGTCTCGAAAACCAGGGAAGTGTTCAATCTCAAAGAAGTCACCTTGTATTTGGGAAAACTTTGGATCGAGACGCGAAATGACCTTCGATACGACCTGAAGTCCACGAAGTGGCGGCGCAGTGCCGTCACGTATTTCAAGTGGCTCTGCTTTTCCATATGGGCGCTCGGTTTACCTTCGTTTTGTATTGCTTTCCCGTTGATCATAAAGGACGGGATTGCCCTGGAAAGCTCCGAGTTCTGGAACTACTGTGCTCCCGATGGCACGTTCAGCCTGGAGCCTCCGAACCCGTGGCAGGTTGCGTGGGTATTCCAGATTGTCCTGGGATTTGGCTCATATACCTTCACACACGCCAAAATCATAGACGTTGCTTGGGATATCGTGAGTATTGTCAATTCCCTAGGTGCTTACACTCTTTGAAGGAATACTAAGAATGGTACTACATATGTAGGCAGTCAGCCGGTTGGGACAAACTATACTAGCCTACTTTTCATGGAGAGCATTCTCGGTCTATGTTCGAATATCTATGGAGCAGGCACCTATCACCTATCGAACATTCTGGACAATTTACATGCAGCACGAGGCATCCCTTTGGTCCATCATCCGCACCATTCGAGATTTTACTTCCAGGCGTGGCCTGCGGTCAAAGACAGCCATGAGTTTCATGATCGCTACCATGGTATTGATCATGGCCTTCCCGACCCTCGCTAGTGCAATGACAGGGTATACGCCCAACAACAATGCGGTTATAAGATTCAGTGATGGCACCCAGGCGCCTTTCACTGATTTTAGACGGTTCGAGTACATCATACACGACGGTGGTAGGGTCAATTTAACCAGCAACTACAAAGTGATCAGCGAGAAAGAGGAAGATACATGTGGTTGGTCTGGTTGCGTTGCAGATTGTAAGCTTCCCAAGGGTTACCAAGTGCCTCGCAAGTCGCTCCGGTGGCATCTGGATGTTAATGGAACTTCAGATATTAAGAAGTACGGTATCCGTAACAACACTGTTTCGAACTGGTCAGTGCCCGTCAGCGGGTTAGATAATGCATATGTCCAAATCCAAAGCCCAACACTCGACATCGAAGTTCACGTCAAGGATAACGCATTGTTCCTATACAACGATTTAACCTACGATCTACCCTACTTGAAAGACAATGCAATCTGTCAGCCGGTAATGGTTGAGTCGCAACAGACCTACCAGTGGGGCTTCTCGGTCCTTCAGCTTGAAGTCACATTGATAATGCTCACCATCTGGACGTTCGGCGTGTGGATCTTGTGGCTTGATACCCATCTCAAGCTGAAAAGTATGGGAGAATACCAAGTTCCGCATGAGCTCAAGGCCGCTCTCTATCTCGCAGACGCCATACGCGATGATTTCAAATATGTGGGCGAAGAGCCAGATTCTTTAGCAAACAACGAATTGAAAAGGTATTCGAGGGAACATCTTAAGGGCGGCAAAGTCGAGATTCAGGCGCCCCTGTCCGGACATGCACCTGGCTTCCGACGAATCGCCTGGCACTGGCTCAAAACCAATAAACTTTGGACTTTTACACTACTATCCACAACAGCAGTCCTCGTAAGTTTCGGTATCTTGATGTATCCTCCTTCCTTTTTCCGAGCCCTCTGGGGTTATATACTTTTGTTTTTTACAATGAGTTTCGCCATGGCTGCAGGTTGGAGGAGGAAGACTCGTGCAATCCTGGCGTGGGCGGCCTTTCTCATAGGATGTGTGGTATTCGTACCACAGTGCCTTTGGTACGCTAGCAACACATAATTTTCTGGATGAATCACGGGGTTGTGGTGGATGATACGCGTTCGCAGAGAAGGTGGGGGATCTCGGGATGGTTCCAGATGTCGTCCTGGATTGAATATGTTGATATAGCAGAGCCATGACCACTTAAGGTAAAGACCGTCATTGTTGCAGCACAGTCTTACTCTATATATTCAGTCGTTACGGGCATAGGGTTTCATTTGGTGACACTGCAACACAATAAAGGGGATGCGATCTGCCTGTGTTTATCAAAACAGACCACTGTACTAGTTAAAAAAGGGTGACCACCCCTAGTAGAATTAGGAACGAACCTGTTCTATAGCTGGCCTTCCAAGACTTCTGCATCTGGTTACCTTGGAAGTACCTAGGTACGAGCGTGTATCATTGATAGAGATCCAGAGGGTCCCCCTGGAGAGGTCCCAAAGCTGGCGGCTTTGACGTTCTACTTTCAGACTTGCCTCCATTTCGATTGCTCTTTTCTGGTGCAGATATCCCTCTGGTCACTCATCAATTCACTCATCTATTGATATGCCGTTTTCGCTGGCAAGTGCCGACACATCGCTTCGACTCCATCACGTTCTGTGGGCTCAAATCGCCAACAACGGCCCATCAGACCCATTCCAAGAACAACGGGCTCGTAATTACTTTGCCTCCACTCCACTCGCGCCCTACTAGATAGATAGCCTGATGCTGTTTGGGAGCGAGAGCGGCGATTGGGACAACACCCGTGACATAGGTCGGCAGCACGACGTCGTCCAACAGTTCAGCGCTGACGAAGAGACCAGCACCACCAGATATTTCCCATCTTTTTCCGTCCGTTTGGGCGAGCTCCTGGATCGAAGCTTCGAAGTCAAATGTAGGTTGTGCCTTATGAGGATTGCCTTTCAGTGGATCCCCAACTTTGACATATCCCCCAAGCGTCCCTCGTATCGTGATGGTACTAGGGAGCTTTTCACCACCCTCGAAGGATACTAAAAACCCATCGAAATCACCACTGGTGTGAGTCTCGAAGGCCACCACATTCTCTGACTTCTGTTCCACAGTTTCCTCTGGGACGTCGACAACACCACCGAACGGCTGGATACTTTTGATTTTGGCTTCCCCCGCTGTAGTAACGGTGCCTTTCCACACGGCTTCTCTATACCGATCATAAAGTCGAGCACCGCCCCATTTAATCAGCATCGTCTTATTCTGTCGCGAGCCCGAAGCTGACGGCCTATTCTCTGATCTCAGATTTCGTCGCCAGATGATCCCACTTGCATCCCAGGCCTCGATTGAATCGAATCCGGCGGATCCATAGAAGGCATAATCCAAGCTCACGTCACCCTGTGACTCCACTTGGACTTCATCGCCCTGAATCACTCCCTCACTGGCTATATAAGCTAAGCCAACAAGTCTCTCTCCAGTTGTTGCGAAAGTATGGCGAGCCCTAAGAGCCTTGGCAACTGCCGCTCTGTCAACTGATGGGGCTAAAACACCTGTGAGGCCGCCCTTGGTACCAAACACCGCCGTGCCTGGAACTCCACCGCCGCATCGTCCCCGGTGCTCATCCGAGTTCGCACACACACCCATCTTCCATCCCCTTCGCACCGCGTCTTGCAAGAGCCACTCGAAGTGCCCCCACGCACTACCGATCTCCAGAAGCCTTTCAAGCCGTGGGTGGTGCCATGCCAGATTGCATCGTCGACCACCAACGTGTGGGATAAGTAGGTGCGATTCTGCTGAATGTGCATAAGTCGCATAGACCTCGTCGAGAGGCCAGGCCCCAGGTTGCAACTCAGAAGGTCCGCTTTCGTTCCACTCAAAACTCCTGGCCACGTTGCCGTGCTTATCGAGCGGGAATTCGAGAGTCTTGGATTCTGGATTATCGAGGAAGACAACGTTGTGGTCGCCGCCTGCAGCGGAGTTCCCACACCACTCCGTACCCGGAAAAATAACGACTTCCCCGAGCTTGTTAGCTTCCTTGATTATATCCAGGGTCTTATCCCAGCGATCCTTTGTGATATTGAAATCATTGGCAGTGTATCCTATGATATCCAGACCAGCAATCTTTTGGGCATAGGAGAAATTGTATGTTGTTGAATTTGTCCCGACTGTGTCGTCTGAGTGAACATGTAGATCAGCATAGAGAACCCGAGGAATCGGGAGAGCACCGCTAACAGACACTCTTTCCGTGTGTGTAAGGCTGACCACCCCAGTCGCATCTATCAGCGAGACGATGACAAGGTGCTCCCCGTCAGCACCCAGGGAAAATGTAGCCGAAGCGTTTGTCCAACCATTGGAACTCAAGCACAACAGTGAGTCCTCCACGGTATTCCCTGTGCCTTGACCGATGATCTGGATTCGGGCGTGGAGGCTGGATTGTTCCATAGTGGCATTGCCCCAGTTATCCTCAGTGTGAACATGGATCGGAAAGTTCACATCAGGGCTCACGACCCTCGGAGTGATGACCCTGACTTTTGCAACCTCTCCACTGTGAATGCGAAAGGATAAGTCCGGTTTGATATGGGCGAATCGAGATGTCCCGACTGGGTCGATGTACCATCTCATGCGGAAATCTTCCTCGATAAATGTCTGTACTCGAGTTCCTCGTGCGCCATAGCGTCTGTCGCCAATGCGAACAATAATCTTGTCGCCGGGGTTGAGATAACCGTCATGAATATCGATGATTATGGCCTTCTGGAACGGCCGCTCGTGTCCCTTCTGATCGAAGCGAACGGATAGGTCCTGAACGGTGGCAGGTGTCTGGGATGGTAACAGCGCGCCCGGCTGATATTCTGCAGTAACAAAATTATCGGCCTTCGGGTCAGACGTTTGTAGAAGAGCCCAGTCCTGGAATGAGACATCAGCCAAATATCGTATAGACAAGAGTTTCTTGCTGGCAACTATTTACCGAGTAGAACTTGAAGGTACCCTTTATCCATGCCCCATCAGCCAATCCACTACCTCCGACAGTGTAAGTGATGATCACTTCTGCCAATTGTCCAGCGACAAGGCTGGTCGTGTCACACTGCAAGCTGCCCAGGAAAGGAAGCTGTTTGATATACTCATAAAGTCCTTCGGGAGCAAAGTAATCTCCGGCGAGGGCGACGAGCTCGTCTTTCAACAGTTGCTTCATGACTGCAGGTGCCTAAGGACATGTAGTCAATGGTAACATGAAATGACCAAGGACAAGCTCTATGTTGGCGCCGGAGGATTGTCTACCTGAGCAAACTATTAGCTCAATTGCGTGCTATCACGTCAACTTCTAGATCAATATCTAGTCACTGACCTCAGCATGAAGGTGCCAGGGGAAAGAGAGATAGATAAAAGCATGTGGTATCTTGTGCCGATGCTGAGATAATCAAGACCACCTGGGCATCTGTCTGAGCTGTGGTGATGTCCAGCCTTTCCCAGCCTGCCGTTATATGAACGATAATATTTACATGAATATGTTAGACCGGGGTCTCCACTTCGGCTGTCATATAGGGCCATCGGTACAGGCTTAAGATTTTTCGAGCGTGACTTCAAAGGATGCCCATGTGTCAAGCACACAAGTCAAATCTTTGTATGATAACAATAACAGTTTCAGCAATCAATTGATAAGAAAGAGCCCCCTGAAGTATGATATAATCTCGAAAAAGCCGCCACAGTGAGGCCACGCTAATTTCCAGCGGGTTCAAAGCTTCAAGCAGATGTACTTTACGAGACTGGGTCTTATGAACCCAGGTATAATATTAAAGTTGTTTACTAGGCCAATCATTACCTGACCTTGAATTGAATCAACTCCTATGGTACTCCTCAACGGTTAAGTCTGTTTATATGGTTGCCTCTATATGTCTCTAAGCTCCTCTTATGGGCCATATCAGAGACCCTAACCCTCTATTTCGGCCACGCCGTCACTGCTGAAGGTCACCCGAGCCCGTTCCTGGATTATTTCCCTTTTCGGCCGTCATCGGGAGTACCAGATTCATGTTCTTTCCCCATAGCACTTACTACTAACGGTCTTTGCTGTTCATAGCCCAGCCAACGCTACACCGGAGCTTTTCAAACACACCATGTGGCCATTCACTGGTGGCGTAAGCTTCACAGCCAGCGACATTCCGTCCCTTGATGGGAAGGTCATCTTCGTCACCGGCGGGAACAGTGGGTTAGGGAAGCAATCGGTGCTCGAACTCGCCCGCCGTGGACCCAAGGAGATCTGGCTCACCTCGAGGTCTGCCGAGAAAGCCGATCAGGCAATCGAGGACATCAAGAAAGTGGTGCCTGATGCGAATCTCAAGTCGCTCAGTCTCGACCTGACCTCTCTCGAGTCCGTCAAGGAAGCCGCACGCATCTTCAACCAGTCCTCGGCGCGCCTTGACATATTGCTGCTGAATGCCGGGTGCATGGCGGCGCCAGCCGAGCTGACCAAGGATGGCTACGAGTTGCAGTTCGGCACCAATCATATGGGCCACGCCCTGCTCACGAAGCTCCTGACACCCGTCCTAGACAGAACGGCGGCGGAGCCCGACTCGGACGTGCGCGTGGTGGTGCTCACTTCAGTAGGAGCCGCCGTGACAATCGCCGGGGGCATCAAGTTCGAGAGTCTCAAGACCAAGGCCGAGGATATGACCACCTGGTACCGATACGGTCAGAGCAAGCTCGCCAATGCGCTGTTTGCGCGTCAGCTCGCCAAGGAGCACTCATCCTGGACGACCGCGGCCGTCCACCCTGGCCTTATCAATACGAACCTGGGCCACTATCTCGGGGACTGGCATTGGGTGATGAAGAGGCTATTACCGTTCGGCGGCTATTTCCTGTCAACGGTCGAGACGGGCACGAGGAACCAGCTGTGGGCCGCGACGGCGCCCAGGGAGGGTATCAAGACTGGAGAGGCGTACTACCCTGTGGGAGATTTGACGACTGCGAAAAGGACACTGTATTATAACAACGACGCGCTGGCACAGAAACTATGGGACTGGACGGAGGAGGAACTTAGGGGGCATGTGGCTTGAGTTTCTGTATCCATGGCGTGAAAAAAAATGCTGTAATAAATACGGATTATTCACGACTCAAGACGGATATTGTATATTTACTTAATGGCAGGGATTCTTCGGGCCCAGTCTCCTAAGTACCCTAGGGTACTGCAGTGGCGGCTTCCGCCCTTTGACTGGTAGCCTCAAGCCATGCATGTATCTGTCAGTCATCAATCTTGACGACAGTCCAATTGAGACTGCACAAATAACGGCGATAACGTGGTCACCCACTCAAAAGTGTGCAGCAACCATCGTACGTGCCCGGGCACGAAGTCCGCTGCCCCGGAGCTTTCGATCCGGCGGGCCTGTGGGCGCCATGGTCAGTGATTGGTGAGCGTCCTTAGGGGGCGACTTCACTTCGTCATTAACCGTCAAGCCCACTGTAGGACAGCGGTGACGTCGCGCCTTGGAAAACAAAACAACATCGATGTACAAGAAGTGAGATGTATGATTCAGTGCTGCTTCAACACCTTCCCAGCCCCACCAAAATGCAAATACCTCCTCGTTGTTCCTTACATGCTACACCACGCTTGATACGCAATGGATGAGACAGCCAGGGCTCTCCCCGGTGACACCGTGCAAGAGACCAGCTTCGCAGACGACGCTCCGGCACAGGATGACCGTCTATCGCCGCTAGGGACCAAGACGCCCGAACACGAAACAGCAGCATCCAGCAACACCACCGTGACCGAGGACCATCAAGGTGACAGTCATATGCCATACGGCTCGGTGTCCGACAATGTCGAGCCATCATCTCACCTCACCGCCTCCACCAAGTCTATCACGCGTGATCTTGCCCCGGACCTGCTTCGCGGACTGTTGTTAGTCCTCCTCGCCCTGTATCACAACACCCTGGCTCTGAACCCCTGGGAAGCCGAGACTGCCATCGGCGGCGAGACCGATAACGGGGAGCCGGTGTCTGCTTGGAATCGTCCCGTCGCCTACGCTGTACGGTCACTAACGCATCTCTCTGCGCCGGGCCTCATATTCCTCCTTTCAACGGGTATCGTCTACTTCGGCCGATCACGCAAGGCTATAGGGTGGTCAGCTGGCACGATGGCCTGGCATTTGTTGCAGCGGGCTGTAGTAGTGACGCTTATATGCGTCCTGTTGGGTCTAGTCCTCACACTGGGAAAAGTTTGGTTCCTGAACCTCGTGCTGTTCGCATTGGCAGTGACTTACTTGCTTGCTGGCGTCATATTCCTGGTCATCTCTAGGACGGAGGAGAGTCTTGCCTTCGGCCTGTTAAAGATTCTGCCGGACGCGAAAGAGGACGGTGCCAGGGAGCCGCTGTTGGGAAGCTGCAGAGGAGAGGAGGATATCGCGCCGGATGTGAAGATCATGCGCGCTGCGGACATATCATGGCATCTGCACAACGCTTTCCTCCTGGTCCTGGCTGTGGTCACGATATGGTGGAATATCTGGCTGTCTCCCACCGGGGGTCACTGCAAGGCAGACAGCTCCAACGCGGACTTGGATGCCATGGGACTACCCCAAAGCAACTGGTTTGGAATTTGGTTTTATCCGCTCAAAGAAGACCGCGTCGTATCGGCATTCCCACCGCTAGCATGGCTCTCCTTCGCCCTCCTCGGTCTCTTATATGGCCGTGTCATCCTCGCCAGGCCATGGACCAAAACAGTCCTTGCCACAGGCAACGCCCTCACAGGCCTAGCATTCTCAGTCATTTTCGTCCTCACGCGTGTCCTGCGATTTGGCAATCTATCCAAGGGTTGTCTACAGATGCCTGAGCACGCGTCAAACCCCGACGCCAACCCTTACCTTGCGTCATGGTCGTCCTTCTTCTACCTTGTCAAGTCCCCTCCTGAATTCGCGTTCTGGGCCTACGCCTTGGGGTCCAATTTCTTGCTCCTTGCTTTCTTTGATGTCCTACCGGTGGCTGTGGCCTTGACCGTGCTAAACCCCATCGTCGTGTACGGGACATCGGCACTATTCTTCTACGTCACGCACCTCGTCCTCCTCTTTCTTAGTAGACTGGTATGGCTACCTCTAAAGGGGCATAATATGGGATGGAAGGACCCGATTACGGGCGACGAGGCCAAGGGGGTTGATACTCTGTGGATCTATTGGCTTAACTGGGCACTGGTCTTAGCGGTGATGTATCCTCTATGCAAACTGTATGGCTCTTACAAGAAGACCAAGGGGCCGGATTCTATTTGGAGATTCTTTTGATCAGCATGTTACTACTAGATGCCGGTAATATCATTTGGATACGATGTACGGAGCATAGACTTTTCAAAGCCAAAGAGATGGTCAATGGGGCACAGGGACTTGCCAGACGTGAAGCTATTCAGGAAAGACGACAGGCGATTCTCGCATGTCAGCAAGATCAATATTGATTCGACAGACTAGGAAGATAACATTCGTGCTCGTTTCGCGAATCAGTCTTTGAACCCTTTTTTTCCCCCTCCTTTTTTTTTTTTTTTTTTTTTTTTTTTTTTTTTTTTTGTCTCGAGAACTTTTTAAGTTCAAGAGGTTTCGGTGATTTCCCTAGCCACATATCTATAAGTGTTCGAGGAGTAACCATAGACTATCGAGACGGATTATCAGAAGGACTGGTTATCAGAAGCTCCAGCGATGCGATGTTATCCGGATGTTGGCTTTCACAACGGGAATCGCTAATGCCACTGTGCAACTCGCTAGGGCGACTGTATATAACTGCCGATCTTCCTTCAATGTCGGACAATGCATTGCGACTACAAGCAGATTCCTCAACAAAACCAGGCAGATCAGTCCGACCTAAGCAGCTCGAGGCTTGCCTCCTCGAGAGCCTTCATCAGATCAATGCTATCCGACACGAAGTCCCAGTCAAGTACGCTAAGCGCCTTTCCTCTCAACTAATCCACGAAATGGTCAACCACCTCAAGGAAGAGTGGGTATCTGGGAAATGCATCCCGAGACTCCCTAGATCAACGCTGAGCTCAGTAACCAGGGACTTTCGGTGTCGGGTGCCCTAATTGATCCTATTGGACACCAAGTACCATACAGAGGATCAAGGGCAAAGTGGCAAGCTTTAAGCAATACACTGGAGTCAAGGTCCCACGGAACAATGGATGTCCTGTGTTTGCGTACATCCATAACTCACATCATCGATGGAGTGGGCGATATGCACCGTACGCCATGCAGGCGGGGGGGGGGGGGGCGGAAGTCGGGTCCGGTTGGAAGTGTGGTGGCCTCGAAAGACCATGCTTGGTTCGTACGCTGTTCAGAAGCCACTGAATACCTAGTCCCGGACGGCCATCAAGCCTAGTGTCATGCCCACACAAGCGGCCTCCGCTTCATAACATGATCTCAGGGTATTGAGGAACAGTACTTCTACTCGACTATCTGAAATAAAGCAGTGTACATCTTACAGTTCATCATGATACTTCTCATCACCAACAGTGCTTAACCCGCCTCCAGATGTTTCCGCGATAACCTGTGTCCGGGTTACCTTTCCCGCCGGAGTCACATAGATCCAACAGATGCTCTCGATGCCCGGGAACGGGGTATAGATGTACTGCAGCTCGAACTCCTTCACCTGACCAGCAATACTGATGGTTCTATTATGACCATCAAAGGCCATATCTTGACTATAATAGCCGATTTTAGTCCGGCTCTTCTCACTACCGTCATTGTCGAGCTTCACATCGTACAAATTTCCGCTCTGTGCGAGAACCCGCTTGGTGTGAGTATTCCCCGAGAAGTCGTTGACGCTGTAGAGAATGCCATCGTCGAATTGAAAATTCCTCTTCGTGCCGCTTTTTAGGTCTTTCTTCGTGGCATTGCTGGAGCCTGCCGAACCCAAGCCGGTCAAACCCAGAACATCTGAAGCCAGACTATCTGAACCAAGAACATTCGAACCCAGGCCACTTTCACCCAGGCCACTTTCACCCAGGGCACTCGTCGCGCTATCGACGACATTGGAGACTGAGTTCCCCAGCGTCGCTACGACTGGATTGAGATCGATTGCACCCAAGGCATCGTCAATCCTTGACAGTAATTATCAGCTTGAGTCCTCGAAAGCAGGGCCCAAGGAATGAGCACACGAGGCCCGCCGACGAAAACTTACATCTGTGCGAGCTTGTCGAGCCTTGCCTCCAGCTCTACCTTTGCCCTCACATCCTGGATGGTGAGCTTGACCCTGTCGATAGAGGCATCGACGCCAGCGCTGAAGTGAAGCAGGCTTAGCACATCAGCCTGCAGGTTGACCTTGGCCGTGATGTTGTCGACAGCGAGGCTGATCTCACCAACAGACACTGACGCATTCAGGTACACATCAGGGTCGGGTAGGGGAATATCGTCGGGTTTCGTCTTGGTATCGGCGGTCTCGTAGCTTGCGGACCCGGGATCTCCTCGCTGGTCGAGACGATAACCCACATAGCCGTCGTCCTGCCTATTGCCTTGTTGTACGCCGGAGGCCGAGAGCACGAACAGGCTAACGGGTAGCAGCCTTCGTATGCTGATTGCCATCCTCAAAGTTTATAGAGGGACGCGACGGAGGTTTAGCAGGGATGATGTGAAGCAAGACGAAGGGGGGAGGAAGCTTCCAAGATTCAACGCAGGGAGCTCAGGTCTACATGTGATGTGGCTCGAGAGCGCCGATTGAAGGAAGGCCGACGTATGTATTTCCACAGTACCTAGATATCTTCGACAGTATGGATACTCTCGAGTACTGCTTGCAGAATCTGGCCCACACACATGCACTCCAGCCACATGGAGACTTCACCGCTGGGTGGACTGTGGAGGCCGTGAGCTAAGGATATTCCGATGCTTCTAACCTGACTAAGGTAATTGATACCCATTTCGTAGGTTGATGGAGACAGCGTGGGGACAATATATATGGTTTCATTGGCCCGGAGATGGATCTACAGAGATCGATCTGATCTTGAGATCCATACTATTGGGACGATGCAGACAAGGCCTTCTTGCTCGCTTATCGACGAATAGTCACCTGGCGAGTGGATAATCTGGGCTGGAACTGTCGTCACGGAGCAGGCGGCTAGCACTTGAGGCTGACCACATCTGCAAACTGGTGGGCCTATGATGCGATATTTACTGCCGTTATTGCCGTGATATACTGTAGGTCGCCGGCGACATTCTTCAGCTGGACTTCTGATACCGTCGTCATTCTTCGCTTCCCTGACTCGCCTATATGGCCGTCTCGTCCAATTAGGACAAGCATCCTGTTTATGTTCATGCTCGGTACTCCATCGGGAGATGTCCAGACCCCATCATCGAAATCTTCATGCACCGTGCCCAGCTTGAGTTGTGCAAGTCTACTGTAGTTCAGACGCTGGTCGACCCTCCTCTCCTGCTCATATGGACCTGCTTTTCATCTTGTAGATCAGATATATCCACAATGCCATAATTAGGCTGCGCAAAGCCACGGGTCCATGCATAACCACATTGTCAGTAATATATCGAGACGTACGTCCGAGGGCGACATGAAGTGTTAAACACCTTACTCTTTTCTCTCCCCTCGAGCCCGCGAAACCAAACCTGTATCCTGTAACATACCCCCTACGTCAGCGGAACCGTCTGAGATATCTCCCAGGTCTCGGATTTCTTTGTGAGCGTACGACTGACTACCCGTGAGGGTATCGTCCACTCTCCTGTCCTTACACTCGGATCTTATCGGCATATTCAGACCTTTCCTACCCATCTACCGTCAAGATGAGGTTCTTCTCGTCTCCCTCCTTCGCCTTGTGCTTCATCCTGTCTTTGTCGGCAACACAGATAGCTTCTTCGACCGCATCATCCTCGAAGCGGTCGAGTACCTCCACAGGCACGCATCCGGCTAGTAGTAGCACCCAACCTCCTCCAGATGTTCTCCTGAGGGTGCCGAACTTGTCTGTAGGGAGGATCGAGTACGTATCCTCGTTTACCAGGCACCATTCTGAGCCCTATCTCCCAGAATTTTGAGTTTATGCGGCGACACTAAGCTACTGCTAATTCGCCCTGTGGTTCAGGCTAGATGTAGACAATCTCTCGGCGGAAATCAACCTGGCCGCTGAAGTTGCGTCGCTAGTAAAAATCAATGCGGGCGTCCAGGTTGGCATCGAAAAGGTCAACCTCACTATCGTCGATGTTCAGGCTGAGCTGGACCTGACAGTTCGGCTGGGTAACTGTGAGCTCTTCTTCCTACTTGCGCCTCTCCTGTGCTGTGTGGCTGACCGGGATCACAAGTGGTTTCGATTGTAAACCGCACCCTAGCCACCTTGGACCTCGCTCCGGGCCTTGTCGGCCTCCTGAATGGCGTGACTGATGTCGCGGGTAACGTGGTAGGCAATGTGGTGGGAAATGTCGGTGACATCGTGGGCAATGTCCTGGGTGATGTGGGTGGTGCCGCGGAGGGTGCTGCGGGTGGTGTCGTGAACAAGGCTGTTGGCTCAGCTGATGGCTTGTTGGGCAGCATCACTCAAGGCAGAAAATCGCTCAACTACATCATCGACGACTCGGGGAACATCGTCCAGGTCACCGGCATTGCGGATAAAACGATAACAAGCATCGTTGGCAATTATCAACAGAACATGACCTACACAGGCCAGGCCGAAACACTAGCCGGGGGGCTTGTAGAGAGGACGTACAAGTACTCTCCTCTAGGCGCTCTGGTCAAGATCATCTTCAACTCTCTTGGACAGGTAGTCCAGACGACGGTCGTCACGTCAAAGACAGGGACAGGCTCAGGGGCGGGCTCGGCTGGAGGTGACGGCGTTGTACAGCGTGCGGCTGGCGGCCTCTTTAGGCTTCTTGGCTTGTAACACGATGTCCAGAGTTCGAATCTTGATGATCATGACATGGCGGCCATGTTATGGGACTGGGAATATTGGCGCTTGTGTCAAAATTTGAATCGCATCTTGCTATGACATTTGACACTCATGGTTGTAACTGCGGGGAGCTTGTGATGACAGTCGTGTATAGAGGGTTCACAATGCCGGCGTCTGTTGGCAGTGCCCGTCCGAGACGAACAATCATGATGGAGTGGATCCTTATTCCGACCTCCTGGAGAAAACCCAAAAGAAATATGGTTTTGCAAGAAGGTGGCCGCCGGTGCAAGCATGAGAGTGCGTGCTGAGAACCCACTGGCACCGCCCGTGGAACATTCCGGCCCAGACATAGATATATAAGATTGATAAACATACAGGTTTTCAACAAATGGTCTGGTGGTGTAGTTGGTTATCACGTCAGTCTAACATTGGTTAGAATCACTGAAGGTCTCCGGTTCAAGTCCGGGCTAGATCATGACTTATCTTTTGCCGCCTGTAATTATGTCTCGGCGTCCTCCTTTTTGTTGTCTGCGAACCCTCCTAGGCCGAGCCAGATCGAGTCATGCATGTTGATGGCCATTCACGACCTTTTGTTGCTTGGGAGACATTGCACTGTCCCGTTTCGGCAATTTTTTTTTTTTTTTTTTTTTTTGCTGGTTGCTGCAGATACTGACTGTGCTGGAAGCTCATGTGGCAGTGTCTACTCAAGATACGGCTGATCGTTCAACGCCGAGGCCACGGGGGAAAATGTCCCAAGAGCCGGGTCCGAAACTCTTACACGGAGATTAAAATGGGGCTCGGATTCATCCGAGAGCCGTATTGCGGAGTAGCTAACCGTGTATGTACAAGTACGGTACGTTATAGGGGGCAGGTGGACTTCTTCTCCTGTACCGTAATGAGTAGCATCCATCCCGAGTGGCACGGTCTTGTTGATTATGCTTGAATTTTGCCGTGCCGGTCCTGCATTTCGATCTTCCCCAGAGTGCGGCACATTTAATTCACGTTCACGTCTGGCCCTTGATATTGCATAGTCAGAACAGCCGCCAGCTACGCCAGGTCATATCTCCCAAGGTTCTGTTGAGGGCATCTCGATATGCAGCCGCCGACATCCGTTGCTTTCCATGATCGGAAGCATTTACTGAGACTGGTGGAGCATTTCCAGATTCCTGGCCTGTTTCATCTGATACACCAATGTTGTTTCTGTTGTCAAAGCGAAACATGTGGAATAACGCCCCGAACCCCCATCCAGGCGGGTCATCCGAAAGGGTCGTCCAAGAGCGAAGCGCGCACTCGTGTCGGTTATGATTGGCCTCCTCCTATGATGCGGCTCGGCTATGTACTGTAAACCCTGGTAGAAGCCCCTGTCCTTAACACGACCCATGTTTTGATATGTTTGATGTTTCCTCCCGTCAATTGCCAAGTTTCGGTTCCACAAATCGCGGAACCTGGCCCTCGGTTCACGATACCACCGTCGTCCTCTCATTCTATGATGAGCCGGTTGCTACTCAGTGGACAACTAACTACCTAGGTACCGTATTCTATCAGACCAGTCCAACATAAGAAACCTCCCAGATTAAGAATCCTTTCCCCTGAGTACAAACGAAACATGCCTTCCCTGTCTATATACCCTGAGGTGGAAGGGGTCATCCACTCCACGCTATACCTATGAGGGACAATGTCAGCATACTGTCTCCAATACCATGACCGTAACTCTCTAGAATGTTGGTAGAGTCGGAAGTTGATCAGGTCTGATACCCCAGTCTACTGCCGACTTGAAAGCGTTTACTCATCCCAGCTCTACCAGGATCTTCTCGTCTAGATGCACAAATATCTGACCATGGGCTGTCCGCAACCCCATCTCCTTTCCTCCGAGTCGGGAAATGGGAGGGGTGCGGTCGCTCGGACTACGGTATGACGGGGTGTTGGTTCTGGACCATTTCAACAAGAGGGTATACCAGCAGCATGATCCTGGGGCACCTCCGACAGGGCGGGTGGGCAAGTCGACCCCTTTCATCCCCTGGCAGGGACACCACGACGGGCTGGACATATTAATACCAGACTGGCTGGAAGCCTTTCTATACTTCTCGATCTCTTCTGATCACTCCATAGCTTCATTCTGTCAGCTGGTCTTCATCGACACATTCCATTCATTTTTCTTCGGTTTGCCTGGGGCTGCCATTCGTTTCGACACACTCCGTTCTTTTGCCTTCCTCAGTCGTTTATACCAACTAGTCAATAACCCATCTCGCCTGGTTTGAGAAACTCGAAGAGTCATTAATTACCACTGGACATAATGGCTTCTCTGAAATTGGCTTCAACAATCCTCGCTGCGGCGACCCTCGTTGCGGGACACGGTTACGTGACCAACGCCACCATCGGGGACACCAACTACGAGGTATGTAGGATGATAAATATATATCTGGAGACGGTATTTCATGATTTCTAACGTCGAAAAAGTTCTATCAACCCTATACTGACCCGTACACGAGCCCAACACCCGAGCGAGTGTCCCGTCCTATCCAGGGCAACGGTCCCGTGCAAGATGTCACCCTTGCCGACCTCCAGTGTGGCGGTGACACGGCCGACGGCGTTGTTGGATCCTCTCCTGCTGCTCTACAGGCTGGCCCCGTTGCGGCTGGCTCCGAGGTCTCGCTTTACTGGACTCTGTGGCCCTCGTCTCACGTTGGTCCTACTATCACCTACATGGCTAAGGTAACTTCACTCTGGGGTTCGGAGCGAGGACGGCTCTTACGGCGTGAAAAGACCAGGCAAGAATGTGCTGACCAAGCTACAGTGCCCTGAAAGTGGCTGTACCGACTACATGCCCAATACCACTGAGGTGTGGTTCAAGGTCCAGGAGCATGGTCGCGATGGCACATCCGACACCTGGGGAGCTGTGAGTTGAGCCACTTGACTTTTCCTTTTTCATATTTGGGTATCATACTGACATATGCCCTCCCTTTAGACCGCCGTCATGACTGCAGGAGGTAGTGTTAAATACACCATCCCAGAGTGTATCGAGGCCGGTGACTACCTCGTCCGCCACGAGATCATCGCCCTCCACTCCGCCTACAGCTACCCCGGCGCCCAGTTCTACCCCGGCTGCCACCAGATCACCGTCACCGGCGGTGGTTCCACTACCCCGACGAACCTCGTCGCCTTCCCCGGCGCGTACAACGGCTCCGACCCAGGCATCACCTACGACGCCTACAAGGCTCAGACCTACACCATCCCCGGCCCTGAGCTGTTTACCTGCTCTGGCTCCAGCAGCTCCTCTTCCTCGTCCAGCTCCTCCGCCGTTTCTTCCAGCGCCGCTGCGGCTACTACCGCCCAGGCCTCGTCCTCCGCTGCTGCCACAACCCTGGCCACCGTGACCTCTGCGACCTCCGCCGACTCTAGCTCCGCCGTTGCTGTTGCCGCCGCGGCCGCCACGACCACTGCCACTGCTTCAGGTGACGGTGACGACGGATGTCCCGCCGAGGAGACCGTCACCTCCACGGTCTCTGCCAACGTCGCGGCCGTGACTGGAAGCGCCGATGACGACGGTGAGGGCTGTGACGCCGAGACCGCAACTTCAAGTGCCGAGACCGCAAGCGCGACCGCGACCGCGGCCCCCGTGACTGTCGCGGCCGGGTCCGGAAGTTCTGGTGACGATGGTGATGACGGTGAGGGCTGTGATGCCGAGACCACGACTTCGAGCGCCGAGACTGCGAGCGCGAGCGCGACCGCCGCCCCCACGACTGTCGCAGCCGGGTCCGGAAGCTCTGGTGATGATGGTGATGACGGCGAGGGATGTGACGCTGAGGGCAGCGAGCCCACCTCTACCGCCTCTGCCTCTGCCTCATCCGCTACAAGCAGCAGCTCTGCTGCCGATGATGACGATGGAGAGGGGTGCGATGCTGAGGGCGATGAGCCCACTTCCACTGCTACCGGCTCCGCTGTATCCGCTACGGCTACCGGTTCTTCCGCTGCTTCTGGTGATGACGAGGGCTGTGACGCCGAGGAGGAGTCCGCCTATGCGCGCCGCTTCAGCGGTCGCTTTGCCCGTTACGCCATGTAAGACTATGACTTCGAGTCCTACCATGGGAGCGTAGTGGTGTTCCGTCGTTTTGGAGACATGTATCCTGGTGGTGGTGACCTGGGTCCTGCATCCTGAGGGGTTCTGGATGAACGGTGTGAAGGATGAGACGGTTTGTGTTGCATATACTTATTTCGTGGTTGTAAATATTACCTGCTGCCCTGGCTAGCCTGGCAGCTATCTGCATGCATCTATGTAGCAATCAACCTTTTACAGAACGTTGCCTAAACACACTTGTCAGAAGAATCACCTCGAGGTGGCGCAAATCAACGGAAGAAGGGATCGTAGTGTGCAAGTCGTTGCCCGCACCAAATTATCCAAACCGAGCCTGCTGGTCTGATGCGTATCGTGAATATCTCACTGGTGGAGCAGCGTGGCGCTGCAGCTCGCCTCCCAAAGCCTCTGTCAGTCTCCAGTCATCAAGGAGGTATTTGTCAGCTTGTGAGAGACGTTTGGGGCATACAAAATCTCCGGCGTTGTATTGCTTGGCTCAGCGGGGACGGTATGGCTACTGCCAGAGATGCATTTGCAATGTCCAAATCTACAAAGTGAGAGCATGTGTTGATGTACACTCGACAACCACTTGGGCCGTGTGGGTATATTATGGGTATGAGGAGACTTGGAAGCATAGTTACGGCTAATATATGCAGGAAAAGGAGATATCAGGTGCTTGATGTGCCATAATCTATAATGATGACCATTTGGTTCGGAAAATGCTGAGAAGATTGTGAATTTCCCTACCAAGACTGTATAACCAATCCTACCGCTCTCCATATACAAATAACTCAACAGCCATCCTGCCTTACTAAGCACCCAGGTGATCTAGCAGTATAACTGCTTGCCCTAATATATCTCTATATATACTATACCGGAGAAGTAAGTAAGTCAGTAAACAGGTAGGTAGGAGCGACCATTCTATTGCTATCAACTACACCTAGGTATCTACTAATATGTATACGAAGTGGACCTAGATGGCCGAGCTGTATAAGCATAGGCTTAGTTATATAGTCGCAGTAGCAAGTTGTACAGTCGTTCTGGCGGCTTCGACTTCGGTTTGTCTCGCTACGAAAGACTTCCGCAAGTCTATATGTTGCGCTGTAATAAATGGTACGGCCGAAACTGCTCGTCAGCGCGAAACATCGCCAGCCAGAGGCTTCCTGGCTTGCTCTCCCCACCTGGAAGACCGATAACAGCCCCAGAATATACTAGGCCCTCGTCATCACGCCGTTTCCCTCCACAGCTTCCTCATCTGCAGCACACCTGGGATACAACCCCCCGCACCTATAGCCAAGTCACTCAGGAAGCCCTGCTCCAGGCTCCAGTTCACCGTCAGCGGCGCCCACGCCAGATTGATAGCCAGGCTCCTCCGCAGCGCGCTGATCTCATCCCGTTCCTCGGCGCTGACCTCTGCCCCCGCACCGTGCCTCCCCTTCGCGACGAGCCCGGCGAGAAGTTTGCCCAGCTCCAGGCCCGTGTACACGCACAGCCAGCGCGAGCCCACGGCCGACGCCCTGCTCTGCTGCGCGGGCGTCCACCCCAGGACGCCCCGGCCGGAGAGGTACGCGCCGTTCTCGAGGACCTGGAAGGCGGCGCATGATATCAGCTGCACCCAGTCCACGAGCGTGACGAGCCTGCTGCTGTCATCCGCTGCGTCCTCCTTCTCGGACGTGTCCCTCGAGGCGAGCAGGTTGGCCGTCAGCCTCTTGGCCCAGAAGTACATGCCGACCAGGCTCCACAGCCGCGCGATGGTCCTGGTCTCGCTGGCCAGGCTGCCCAGGTTCTTGAGCCTCTGGCCCAGTAGGGCGGCGAGGCGGGCGGCCGCCGGCACGTTCTTCTTGTCGGAGATGGTCTCGAATATTACCGCCGTCTTGGGGGGCAGGGTGAGGACCAGGGCGACGAGCTCGCGCGCGCTGCGCCGGAGGAGCGTCTGGGAGAGGCGGGTGAGGGTCGCGCCTGTCAGGCGCGAGACGTAGCAGACGAAGAGGAGGAGGGTATCGATGCCCGAGGGGGTCGCGAGGCAGCGCTGTAGGTGGGAGAGGAAGGCATCGGTGTTGGAGGGGATGGCCTTCAGTATGGTTGTCAGGTTCGTCTTCGGCGAGGGTGGTGATGATGGTGATTTCGCTTCGGCTTTGGCATCGGACGGTTTGGTCGGCGTTGATGTGGGCTCGCTGACTGGGAGGTCGCTCGTGGGCGTCAGGGCCGTCTCGGGGACGGAGGCGGTCTCTGTCATTTTGAAGGTTTTGACGGGTACAGGACCAATGTTGAATGGAGCTGAGAGTTCGTGGGTTCAACTCGAGAATCGGCAATAACGATAGCTATATGATGTGGGAAGCCGTGCAACAGTTCAGACGTGCCGAGGTCAAAATCACATGCACTCAGCCAAGCGATGAACATAAGAAAACTAATAAACAATGGATCAACGGCACAACGCTCATATGCAGCGAGGAAATAACATAAAGAAGAAGAAACAGAACAAGGGAACAGACATACGGTCCGTCCCAGAATCGTGACAAAAAGCCAAAAGGCGATTTGATGATGGTTCCAGGAAAAATGATGCGATCACGGAGAGAGGGGGTCCACGCGTCCATGGCAGGTCCAGGGCGGGTCCCAGTTCAAGCCTCGGAGATGGATAAGATTAGATCTTTCGCGTGCAAATTCTCCACTCCCTAGCAATGTCTTACACCGCAAGCAAGACAGCTCCTTAGTAGCCCATCAACACGAACATAGTAACACAGGTTCCTGGCCGAAGCCGGCATTAAACCCACACATAACATGCCACCAACTAATATGTATTTACTAATATAGGCGGGCTCTGCTTCTAATGGCAGGCCAACCCCGACTTCTCCGACCCACACACCCAGTCGGATTCAGCAGGTCTAGAGCCTTGTACTCCTTCCTTATGTCCTCGTTGGCTCGGCAAAGAGCAGAACTGCAGTCTACATAGGTATTTACATAGCACATATGCATTTACAGCAGGTAGATATACGACTTGGGGCCAACGGTCACAAGGACTTGGCAAGCTGCAGGTCATGCCGGAGAGGTCCAAATAAACAAATTACATTGGTACAACTTCGGGACACAAAGTACCAGGTACAGGTCTGTGGCTCTCCATAACCCAGATTATCTCGCCCCTGTCGAGAGCTCCCACCTCAGCCTGCAGAATTCGAGCTCGGAAGCATAATTAGCATAGCACAATATTTCCATCTTTGGCATGGATGTCCCAAGGCTGCAAGTGGCTCAAGGCCGAACAACCCGAGACACAGCGGGCTCGAGCACTGGAGGATCATGAACTAGGTGGCACAATAAGGCGCGAAGTCCGGATCCAATATGCAGACCTAGAATGACTGATTGCCTTTTTCATCACCACCTTCCAACCTTGCCATCCTGTATCTTCCATAGGCTGGCATTGGAAGGGTGGACGCGCAGGATAATCACCTGTATACACAGTATACACAGCTACTATTCTCTGCACTCGTATGTCCTATAAGGATACCAGATATTGATGAATAATCACTGGCCGTGTGGCCTAATGGCTAAGGCGTCAGATTTCGGTTGAAATCATCTTTCTCTGAAGATTGCAGGTTCGACTCCTGTCACGGTCGTTTTTGTTTTGTCTGATGAATTTGAGAAGTGAGCCTTTCTTTTTGGTAATTCTCTGGCATTTCTGGACAAGGAGCCGGTTTGAGTAGTGATGGAGTGTCTCCCTGTCACCTTCAAGATGTTTCCCAAAATCGTTGTAGCCATGATGGAGACGTCTTCCCAGTATTGATCCTAATGCCACCAATTTTGACTCACTATATCTCCCGATCCATTGTTGATACACCGAGTAGCCTCAAAAAACCGTCTCCGCTGAACTCCCTGTACGTGAAAATTCCAGAGCCTGCAGCGCCTTTCGCGTTTTGCCCCGACCGCCGTGGTTGTATCCTTTTTCGCCCCAAATTTCACTTCGCTTTCGTTTCCTTATCGCCTGATTGCTCGAAATGCGTGGTCTGCCACCCAGATCCATCACCATTACCGGATGAAAAAAGTAAGAAGCACAGCACCGACCAGGAAGAACGGTGGGCAACTAGCCATATTCCGTGACGTCAGCGAGACCTGCGTGTCGAATGGGCTACCACCGCCTCCCCGTGATTTGCCCTTATCCTGGCTCCCGGACGATGTTGACGCTGATGCCGTCGTGGTCGTCTGTGTGGACGGATTCGCGCCCGATGAGCTAGACTCTGTCTGTGTAGTGGTCTGTAGGGTCGTCGCCGGAGACGTCGGTTGTTTGGTCGTCGAGGAAGTAGATGGAGATATCGTCAGGCTGTTCGTGGCCGTGGCTATGGCCGTCGATTGCGATGGGGAAACAGAGTGTGTGGTCGAGGCCGAAGTGGATATTGCCACGGGGGAGCTCGGAGACGGGGTCGTCAAGACGATTGGGATAGTTGTGGTGATGAGCGCCGCTGTTGTACTAGTTGTTTGCGATAGCGTGACATCGTCACCCTTACACGCATGTTGTATAAGGAGCCCTCGCTGTGCAAAGCCAAGGACTGAGTTCCTAGACGCGTCCACATCATCGCACACAGCTTCGATGATTTGCTCGGTTATCCTGATCCCAAACTCGCATACTTCGGAGCAGCGCGAACCGGACGCGAAGTCAGCTGTGGTACAGTATGAAATTGGTGCATTATATGCCAGATTGCAAGTCGTTGGGAGGATCCCACTTTCAAGCGGCTGGAGGTCGTCGAGAGATACAGCAGATGTTGTCGATGCAATGGTGATGATGGTCGACAACCGCGGTCCCTGTCGCTTCACCCTGGCATGTTTAGCCATTCCCCCGTCCTCCCGGTTTACCGGACTTCCCACTGAGGGCCAGAATTGAGTTGGATATTCCCTTCACCTATGGAAAGCCCGCGAAGATCGGGCACTGTGAAGTGTGCTGATCTGATGCCAATGTGGAGTCCGAAGGCCTCGCAGTCACCCCAGGATTTGGAGGATATTGGTAGTGCTCGCCGTCAACCAGGGTCAAGGAAAGTCTTGTGATAAAGAAGCCCAGGTTCGACAGGCCGTAGCGGTGACGATGGCAACGCACACAGGTGATTTTGGAAGCGTAGTTGGTAGAATCAACTGTTGAGATCTGGAGACGGTAATGCTGCGTTCCTAGACTTCGGAAGGAGGCACCGTCCAAAACAATCGGCTACGTATGACGGAACACGCCGTCGCACTTAACGAACCGACCAAGTTTTCGGTAGGAAATATTGTGAAAGGAAGCCAAGGTGACTCGAAGGCTGCAGTTTCGAGGACGTGGTAACGCCGCTTCAGTGGTCAAGAAGGACAATGTTTGTTCGACAATCGTTGGATCACGAATGTTCTGGTGAACGAGGTTTGTGGGAGACTGACTTGGGGCCCCCAGGGATGACTGGAACGTATAGAAGAACATAATAAACCTGCCTGCTGTTACCTGTAGTGTATGAGCCGCCGACATGTTTCTCTTTTCCCTCTGCCCCATATCGGCCGTCCATTCCAGCGCCTCCGCTCGATGGTGCTTCCACCCCCGTAGACGGGAACGGAAATCTCGCAAAGAGTAGACATCCTATTTGCTCGGAGCATAGAGATCTTGCAATTGTGTGCATCTCTCAGTTTCAACGACCTGTTCTTGAGACCTCGAAAATCTCAGAGACCTCAACACCACGATTTGCTTTGTGCCGTGCCCGCGAAGTAAGCTGGCGGCGTACCGCGCTGATAAGCCAATCCAGGCGAAACGCCAGCTCCTCTGTGTGAGAGGATGAAACACAGGGGGAAGGATTGTCGCAGCAACGTTGGCTCCTGCCACCCCAAACCGTGCATGAGACTACTGTATGTAGGTACCCCTAGAGCGGATATGACGACATGGTTGGCCATGGATGGTCGCCGGGTGACGCCGGGTGCCTGCATACGGGAGTGCCGGCACTAGCCACAGATACGCAGGTACATGCCGAGCTGTGTACCTACCGAGGTACTTACGCAGTCACACTTCACACCCGGGAAGCCACAGGTTTTGCACAGCTTCAGCCACGACACCACGATGGCCTCACAAACCTCCCAACCAGGAAAGTAGAAGGGAAAGAAAGGACGCCTAAGGGTCAACGCTGGTTGTCCCGGGCCACTGGCCGCGTACCTCAACAGGCTCGTATACTGCCAATGCGACACACTTGATTCAAGTAGTCGTCGTTTTCCTCGAATCGAGCCCCTTTCTAGTCTGAACCTGGGCTGTTACGTCCTCGACACTTGTCGGTCCTGTCCGCTCGTCAACGAGGTATCTACCAAGATGAGTCGACACCGGATCTGGTCTGTCTTCTCCGGGTAGGCTCTCTGGCCTTGAGGATCTCAAAGTGCCGAACGACCACAGTCCACTGGTGACTGCATCTCAAGCGGACAGGTGT
The DNA here is from genome assembly GCA_021272945.2 of Cytospora paraplurivora. Classification (NCBI taxonomy): domain Eukaryota; kingdom Fungi; phylum Ascomycota; class Sordariomycetes; order Diaporthales; family Cytosporaceae; genus Cytospora; species Cytospora paraplurivora. Next base: position 155,449 of record JAJSPL020000016.1, read on the forward strand.
TGTGACGGGTCGGCGTTGGGCCAGCCCTAAAAGTGGTTGGTATATATACCTAGGTATATATATATATGGTAACCAAGGCTAAGCCCGGCGGATGAGTGCAGAGCTGTCAAGGACCCACTAGTATCACAGTCACCACAATAAGCAACAAGGACTCGACGGACGGAATCGCTGGCCACGGCTAACTAGCGCGATGTCAATCCTCCGGGGCATCTGGAGCGACTTCGCCTGTTCTCGGGCTCTGATCTCCACTGAGGCGACGTCGGGATAACCTCGCATCGTGACAAGACAATTCTCTAGAAAAGGAAGGAGGATCGATGATTTGAATGAAGGGACACGCCTATTATTCGCTTGGGAAATAACCTTCTTTTGACCGCCCGCATCATGGAAAGGCATTGGCCTGAGATAAGGAAGGAGGATGGATAATATGAATGAAGGAATTCGCCTATCATTCTTTGGCGAGTAAAACTCCTTTCAGCCGCCTGCATCGTGATGATGCATTGGATTTAGGAGAGGAAGGAGGATGAATAATATGAATGAAGGGACTCGCATTCGCTTGGAGAATATACCTCCTTCCAACCGCAGCAACGGTGCGACGAACCTTGGAAGCCCACGCTCGCGATTGGAAGGATAAATAGGCAGGTGAAGTTCTTAGAGGGAGGCCGAAGGAATCGAGACGTCAGCACTAGAGTGAGAGGACGAAGCGCGCTGTCACGTTATCGCTCCATCCTAAGTGCATAGTTGCATCGGACCGAAAATATATTCTCTTCCGCACGGTGCCTCCGTAGGAATATGGCCATATGGCCATGCAGGTAAACGTCTTTTACCATGGTACTGGAATATATAGGTAGTACGACTGCGCCGTAGAAGCCACGCGTACACTAATCCTTGTCATCAGAGTGCAGCTGTCATCGGCCATCTGGTCGAGGATGCAGGGAGGGTCCCTTAACTAAGGGGCACATCTGGACTCCTGAGGTCCACACTAAACCCGGTGGGAAGTTCGAGATTGTGACACTCTTGGCCGTAACCTCGTCATATGGCTATACCTATTTCGTTTATTGTACGGTGGGTTTCGATGTTTGGTAAATTGATCTTAATGCACACTGTTCAGACGATATCTTTGGTGATAGGTGTACGCATCTTAAAACATTCAGGTCTGCATGTTGGTGATCCTGAACATGTCCGATATCTATGGCCCGGACAACTCCTTCGGGAAGGCACATCCGAACACTACCTAGGTACCTACATAGGTACCTAGGTACTGTGCGCTTGACAATGGCAGGGAGCGAGGTAGATCAAGTAAACTACCTAGGTAATGTAGTTACCTAACTCGTCCAGGTGTACTACTGCCTTAGGTGCATAGGAAGATCGTGACTTCTCGATGTCTGCCGTATAAGCGACCATTATGGTTTCGCCTATTTGGTCGTATTAGGTAGTGTGCATTTCCATGGGGTTATCGATTGCGAGAGCCCTTCTGCCCTGCGGCCCTGCCGGGGCCCTGGTGAGACTACCGTAATTATTCCAGCTATTGCCCATGTAAGTGGCTCGCAGGCTGGTTGGCTGGATTCCTGGAGCAAGACGCGTGGCTGCTCCATCGTCTGAGTCGTCTAGTCATTCCACCCAATCCATGGTTTGGCGATCCGGGGACGTAAACCTCATCCGGATCCTGGATATTCTGGATGTTTGCGGGGCCCTGTTTGCGCGTCAGGTGCCGATCTGTTCCTTGTCCAGGCCAAAGCGATGCAGACTTTGCCCTTCCCGCCTGCCACTAAGAGCTTTAGCTTCGCATGATTCGGCAGTTCGGCCTTGGTGACAATACAACAAAGCTTGTCATAGCGAGAACCTTGCTCGATGACAGCCCACCCCAGCGTTGGATCATGAACCTTGATGCTGACTTTAAACCTTCACCTCGACCTTCGACCCCTGACATGTCGCCACGTGATATGGGCCCTATGTACGCCAGATGCGGACTTTCTTCATACTACTAGCTGCCAGCCTACCCGTCGGCCCCCTGTGTACGCTGTTCTGCCCACTACGACCTTCGCCCGTAAAAATTACTACCTATGTCTCTTGGTGCGCTGCGTGCGAATTCCCGGTGCATGACGCTGTTGGCACCTACTACGGGCGAAGGTCGTAGTGGGCAGCATAGCGTACACAGGGGGCCCACGGCTATTACTGCGTATAGTATATGAGAACGGCCCCGACTCGTGGCTGGCCATTGAAGGAGTTGAATGTTGGTACTTTTCGGCATCTTCCCGAGGCCCTTGCGCCATCCTTATGTTCCTCTAACTTTGGAACTCACTCGCCTTTGGTTCCAGTTATAGACAAACCACAGTGTGATGCCCTTCCAGGAGGACTCTATACTGGGACTCCATACCCTGCCCAGGTGGTACCGTACCACGATATGCCATGCGGCTCGTAAGCTGGCCGCCAGGGTACGCGTCCACCCCCGATTAAGAACGGGGCTCAGAGGAAACGATGGTGTTTGAAACGGGCAGTGATATGCGCCGCTACCAAGAACCACTCTCGTTTGTCTCCAGCGGAAGAACGCCCAAGCTCTCACCAGCGGAGCGGCCCATGCCTAGATTTCCGGGACGAGTCTGTGCAATGTATAATGTATACACATGTATACAGCTATGGAGCCACTAATGGCGAAATCGGGGGTACCCTAGGGTATGTAGAGAAAGAGAAAGGGACTAATACATATTTAAGACGATCCCTCGTTCCGGACAAGCTACCAGACCTACTAAGTGATCTGGCAGTACAGTCTCTTTGGTCACAGCAACAATCGTTTCTAGCCATCAAACATGGCGCGCCTTTCTCTACTACTTGCTTCGGCTCTCTACCTGTTCGGCAGCAATGCCAGGGCCGACAGCACTACCAACTACTCCTCCACCGCATACCTTTCTTCCGGCTATAGTAGGAACAACCTCATGTGATCAGCAGGCACGGTGTACATGACTAACGACCATACTTGATAGTCAACCTAGGCGAGTGGCAGGATGCCTACGACAAGTCCACGGCTCTCCTCGACAGCCTCAGCTTCGACGAGAAGCTCTCCATTGCCTGCGAGGGCAGTGCTGGCAACTTCAGTGCCCTTGTGTTCAAGGACTCAGCTGCTTCCGTCCTCTACGAGTACTACGTTACTACCTGGCCGGCTGCCATCGCCTTCGCCCACTCCTGGAACAAGACCGCCATCTTAGGGCAAAGTGGTGCTCTCGCCAGCGAGCACAAGGCAAGGGGTGTCCAGGTCGTGACTGCCCCTACGAGTCAGCCTCTCGGCAGGAATCCCTGGGGAGGCCGTAACGGAGAGACCTTCGGCCCGGACAGCTACCTCAATGGAATCCTCGCTGGTCTGCAGGCCAAGGCCATCGCTGAGAAGGGAGTCATCCCCAGTGGCAAGCACTTCCTCCTCAACGAGCAGGAGACGAACCGGAATGGTGGTGCCGCTAGCTCAGCCTCGAAGGGCAGTCTTGATAGCCCCTTCTCGGCCAATGCCGACGACAAGACCCTCCACGAGACTTACCTCTACCCCTTCTACGACATCGTCAAGAACGGCATGGCCGGCGTCATGTGCTCCCTGAACAAGGTCAACAACACCCAGAGCTGTGAGAACGCCGACCTCCTCCTCGGCCTCCTGAAGTCCGAGCTTGGTTTCCCCGGTCTGGTCCACCCCGACGTTGGTGGCCAGCACACCGCCTACGGATCCTTCAACGGTGGTCTCGACTACGGTTCGTCCCAGTACTGGAGCAACGAGACCATTACCCAGGGTATTGCCAACGGCACCATCACCCTCGAGGCCCTCAACGACAAGGTCATCCGCAACGTCATCGCCTACTACAAGCTCGGCCAGGACGCTGGCTACCCCTCGCAGGCCGAGACCGGCGAGTACGTCTCCCCCGACCCCCGTAAGGGCCACGCCGCCCTCGCGCGCGAGTACGCCTCCGACTCTATCGTCCTTTTGAAGAACGAGAAGAACGCCCTGCCCCTGAGCGCCCCCAAGAAGCTTGCCATCTTCGGCTGGCACGCCGGTGCCGCCGTCATCGGCCCCAACACTCCCCTTGACGTCGTTGGTGACGAGCTCTCGGTTTTCCAGGGTCACATGGCCCAGGTCGGTGGCAGTGGACAGGGTTCCTTTGCCTACCTGGTTACTCCCCTCTACGCCCTCACCACCAAGAGCATTGAGGACGGTACCATGCTTCGCCACATCCTGAACGACACCATCCTCACATCCTCCAGCTCCGGTGGCTTTGGTGGCGGCGGCGGCGGCGGCTTCAGCTCCAACGCCACTAGCAGTGGTAACTCTACCGGAGGTGCTCCAGGCGGCGGCGGCGGCGGCGGCGGCGGCGGCGGCGGCGGCCTTGGGTCTGGATACTCCGACTCCACAGGTACCTCGCAGACCACTCTGAACTACGCCTACAACCAGGATGCTTGCCTCGTCTTCCTGAACGCCTACTCCGGAGAGGGTGGTGACAGGTCCGAGCTGCACAACGCTGACCAGGACGCCCTTGTCAACGAGGTCGCCTCCAACTGCAACAACACCATCGTCATTATCAACACCACCGGCCCCCGCCTCGTCGACGGCTTCGCCGAGAACGACAACGTCACGGCTATCGTCTACGGTGGACCCCTGGGCGAGCAGTCCGGAAACGCCATCATTGACGTCCTCTACGGCACTGTCAACCCCTCCGGCAAGCTGGCGCACACCATCGCCAAGAACGAGACCGACTACAACGTCCAGACCAGCGAGGAGGCCAACATCACCTTCACTGAGGGCAACTACATCGACTACAAGTACTTTGACAAGTACAACGTCACCCCCCGCTACGAGTTCGGCTACGGTCTCTCCTACACCACCTTCGGCTACTCGTCCGACCTGACCGTCAACTCCAACGCGACCGCGGGCTACGCCAACGGCACCCGCACCGTCGGAGGCCGCGAGGACCTGTGGGACATTGTCGCCACCGTCACCACCACCGTGAACAACACCGGCAGCGTCGACGGCGCCGAGGTCGCCCAGCTGTACGTCTCCTTCCCCGAGGCCGCCGACCAGCCCCTGCGCTCCCTGCGCGGCTTCGAGAAGGTCCAGATCGCCGCCGGCCAGTCCGCCACCGTCAGCTTCCCCCTGAGGAAGAGGGACCTCGCCCACTGGGACGTGACCGCCCAGGAGTGGACCGTCGAGGCTGGTGACTACACCCTCTACGTCGGTAGCAGCAGTCGGGATTTCAAGGCCCAGGCTACCCTGACTATCTAGAAGGGTTTTCTTTCCTTGTTTTCTTGTTAGAGTTTTTGGGATTGAATGGGATAGCACGGGATGATATGGGAGTTCGGAGATGAGGAGATGGGGATTGGTCCTGCACCCGAACCATTTCACTAGTGTATATTATATAGAGCCCTGTGACGGAGGTTTATTCCGCTGGGTGTTCTTGTAAATCAGTTCTCTGAAGTATTACTTCTGAAAATCACCACGTGTGCCTTCCCTCTATGTGATTTGATGTTGTGGCGCGTAGAAGTAGCTAATTATTTGTCTACCGCGCATATAAGAAAATCGCTGGTATGGGAAATTCACCGGGGAGCTTTTGTCAACATCCATTTATCAACCCGCTGGCCGGGCCATTCACTATACTTCACGGTCTACTCGGCTTCTGCTATCAACTATACATGGTATGTTTGTTCCACCACCGTTATATATTGACTCGCCCTTTGCAGCACTTTATCCTCTTGCAAGGGGCTCTCCCGAGATTGCCTCATAATAACGCAAGAGAAGAACACGGAAATACAATACATTGAGATAACTCGATTTGGGAAACTCGCGCACGAGTCCTAAAATGACGAGGCACAAGACACCGTCGGGGTCCCTGTCGCCGAGGATATCCAGGGTTCGACCTTCAGACAACGCGCAGGTCCAGCCCATGGGCCCCGATATCATTGCCGGTGACGACGAAGCCGACCTGTTCGGCCTAATCACCGTTGAAACCAGTACAGCCGGAACAGCCCTCGCAGCAATTTACTGAAACTCCCCAGTTCGTAAGGGATGGAACTAACGGGCATATCCATCAACTACAGCCCATAAGACCAATCAAGTGATTTTTGCCTCGATCCAGAACGATGGGCTGAAATTGTTTCTGCTGCCAGCCTGACCCCCGAACCAGCCCACCGAATACTTTCGAAGCAGCAGCTCGCCAGCGCCTCGGATATCAAGGATAAATCCCCCAGGGGCTCCAGTATATAGACCAAGATGGGGTCAGGTTGTTTTTGAGCTAAACCTGAAATCGGTCTACCATCTTGGCCATGGCAAAGCCCGACTTCGCCCACTGACGCGGGCAGCGGTAGTAGACGTTGTGTTATTATGTTGAAGGTTGCCCAAGAGTCGAGAGATTCACGCCTTCCCCTATTCCTCTGGCTGAATGGATGATGGCGAACGTGTATACCACCTTCGACGAGGTGCCCTGCTGGAGCATGGTCGTACAGATTTCGTACTCTGACACGAACACCCAGGCCCAACGAATCTACTTCTTACGTCGTCAAGTTCCACGGGGGTCGAACTGTCCTTCATCTATACATCCAGAGTACACTCCCTGCGTTGTGCCGTCAGATGATTCATGGCCTAGACGCCCAACCAGCGACGCCAGAGCACGAAGAAGCCGAAAACCAGCTGACGAGGTTCGCCATGGAAACAAGTTGAAAGCAGCAACCACAACTATGACGCCACGGTTCCGTGGTTGTTGGTCCCGAGTTTGAGGTTCAGCATCGTAGTCTTTGAAGACAATGGAAGTCCATAAAGAGACTCACCCCGAAACTACCAGCGCAAGGGAAGGATATCGCGTACGTGAAGACGTCTTTCCCGCCCCACTGGGCACAGACAACGATAGTGATAGAAATGGGAGTGAACGTTGTTACAGTGGCAGATCCAGAGGCAGATCCCGTAGCGGCTGTGTAAGGCTTCTCGTGGAGCTTATGGCCGTCGGGAACGAGGCCCTGTATAACTGCTACTGCACGACCCAGGAGCTGGCCGACCTCATCTCGCATACCAAGAGCGAGCGGGCTGTCCGACTACGCAGGCCCCTACACCACCACCGACATCGTCGCCACCTGCCGGGAGACTGATGTTCTGAGGAAGAGGGATCTCGCCCACTCTGCGACGTCGACACCCAGGAGCAGCTAGGTAGTCTCGTGCAGCTATGTAGCACGCACGCGCCAGAATTGCCAGTGCTTAGGTTCAGGAGCTCTATTATAGCCGACATAGCATGTTATATGCATACTCACCCTCGGTCACTGCATAGCCCGGGGCAACTTCACCGTACACCTCCTAAACGCCAACCCCCTGTCACGTTGGCGAGCGGGCAGGCGATGGGAGTTTGTGAACAGTTGATATATGTATATAGATATTTTTAGCGTCGCAATGTCATCATCAAGAGCACACACGGGCCCCAACGAAGTTAATTATATATGCGGACCATTGCATTAAAATTCGTGAATAGGAAATCATCTCAGTCAGGCATGACACACCAGACAGATAGACAGACAGGAGTTCCAAACCCTCCCTTACTTATCATGACCTCTTTTGTCCCATTTCCTCGCCCCCGAACTCATCCCATTCATCCCAGTCCCCAACACTTCCGACTCCCCCTCCGGACCCCCCGCCGCCGTGTATCCTCCTGCCCACCCAGATCCCGATGGCCGTGGCCAGGCTCGAGAGCAGGAACCAGGCCTCGAACCAGCGGTCCACGAAGGTGGGCTCCAGGGCCGACTCGAGGGCGTGGCCCACGGCGCTGCCCATGTCCTTGGGCAGGTTGCTCCGGAGCAGCAGGCCGGCGCTGATGACATAGGTTGCGCTGATCTGGCCGATCAGGAGCGCCAGGTTCGCCTGGGCCTGGTAGAGCAGGCCCGGGGCCCACTTGGTGAAGATGTAGAAGGTCTGGACGACGGCGTTGCCGCTCGCCAGGAGGATGACGCCGGAGAGCAGGAAGGAGATCTGCCGCGCCCACCCCGTCTGGTCCATTTTTGGGTCCCAGTGCTTGGCGAGCAGGCCGAGGAACCGGTTGATGGGGTCCGAGGAGCTGAAGCTCGCCGAGGCAGGGTAGTACAGCCGCCGGAACGAGGTGAGCGAGGTCGCGGTTATGCGGTAGACGCAGTAGATGCTGAAGATGTAGGCCGGCAGGGCGAGGAGCCGGCCCAGGGCGGTGCCCGCGCGCGCCTGGGCCGCCTGCTTGCCGCGGAGGGCTGACAGAGCCGACGAGAGGTTGGCGTCCATGGTCTCGAGGCCGGATATCTCCTGCTGTAGGGCCCTGACCTCCGCGGCGTCTCCGCCGCCGCCGCTCATGCTGCCGCCGATCCCCTTGAGCGAGCCCACGATCTTGCCCATGACCCCCGAGGAGCCCGTATTGGGGTTGGACTCGGTGGTCGCCGCCAGCTTCCTCTGCAGTGCCCGTAGCCGGTTGCGCTTCTCCATCAGCAGCTCCCCCGTCGCCTCAAGCCCGGCCTGTCTCCTCGCGATGTCCGCGTCGGTGATGGGTTTCCGCCTGCGGGAGGTAGCGTCGGCTATCATGGAATACGGGCTCGACACGCTCGCGAACCCGGAAAGGAGCGCCATGAGCGAGATGCCGATGATGCCGACGCGCTCGAGACACTCCCTCGCGATGTGATCCACCGTCCAGCTAGTGCCCATGCCCTCCCTCCATCTCATGCCGATGGTCATAGCGGTGGCGTCGAAGCTGCCCCGCGCCCCGCCGGCAGCCCTCGAGTACAGGAAGATGTCGTCGTTGTTGTTCCCGGGTGGGACCGCCTTCCCGATGCTCCAGAACACAAACAGCCACAGCCCAAACCCGACGGCCTGCAGCGTCCACGCCCAGCGGGGGAGCCTCCCCTTCGAGGTCCGCTGGAAGCTGCACAGGCCCGACCCGGCGAGCACGCTCTGGATCTCCAGGAAGGGGATGGCGCCGACCAGGAGGAACAGCAACGTCGGCACGACCACCCGGAGGGCCGAGTCCCTCGCGTGAGCGCTTACCACGTCCGATATCTCGGCCAGTATCAGCTCCCCTAACACGGTGGCAAGGCCGATGGTCGTGGCGAAGGTGGTGGCCGCCAGCCGCCGGCGCATCGACTTGGTGCCATGTTCGGCGTGTATGTGTTGGAGGGTCGGGGGCGCGCCGGCGGGTAGGTAGTGGTCCTCGCCGTCTCGCGCGTGACTTATGCGGGACAGGCGTGGGAAGAGCTTCTTGTTGACGGCGGCGGAGACGACGGCGAATGTGAGGATGAAGGGTGTTAGGGAGATGATGGTGCCGATGGTCGAGGGCGGCGGGACGGCGGAGCACGCATCATCGTCGCAGGAGTACTCGGGGAGCGGCATTTGCGATGTCGGTCGGTTCGGCTAGGGACGCACGGGCTGGTCGGACCGTGAGAGACCTCCGAGGCTCTTATCGTGGTCGTCGTGGTCGTCGTGGTCGTCGTGAAGGGTCGTCTCAAGGGTCGCCTCGAAGAGTAGTCTTTGCTGATTTGAGGTTTCTATGGATGCGTGTGGTGCTGTAGGTTGTATAAGGACTGCTCACAGACACTCGGTTGCATGTCACTTATCGCTGTCGCTACTTTGTTTGACAGATGCGGTCACACTGCGTAATTCATTATCTAAATAGGGAAAAAAGGGGGGGAAAAGGAAAGAAAAGAGGAAAGGTCGGTCGGTCGTGTTACAGAAGAATGGGTGGAATTGACGTATGAATCGAAGGGTTGCTTTGGCGTCAAGCAACAAGTGGATAAGTCAAGTAGGTCGGTAAGTAAGTACTTAGAATGAATGGTTGATCGCCCTCCTTGGGAGTCTAGGCCGTCTAAGCATCTGGGTACTTGAAAAGTAGAATTGCAATATACGTACGCACGTGGTATTGTGGTACGGGTAGTCGTCAGCTCCTGGTATTGTCGAAGGGGGGTTGGAAACTGCCCACAGGCATACATGGGCATGTCACTAACAGGATCCCTGCAGATTATAGTGGGCTGCTGTTGCAGATGAAGCCACACCCAACCCTGTTTTCTATTTTCGCACCCTGTTTTTGCCTCCTTCTTTGGTCAAGGCGATTCACCCAAGACCAATTGGATTGACTGTAACAATTTCTTAATCTCAACCTACCCACACATCTGCCAGGTGTGTATGTATGTACCGTGGAGGCGCAGGACAGCACAACAGGAAACCCGGGAATGGTAGCAATGACTCCATTTTAAAGGTCAACAGGCATATCATATACAAGTAACTACCACTGACGTTGCTGGCGGATCTGACCTTGGTTGCCTCGGAGACTAGAGACTATCGATGGAGCATCTTGATCGGTTGCTCAAGGCACATATAACAAACTCATGTCTACATAAATTAAAGTCACTGTCACATGTCCAAGCGATACGAGCCATCGGGAATAACGATACGAGCAGCCTACCCCCCTATGGAGAAAACACATAACGCACGTTATAATGGCCATTGACCTTCTTTGGCCACATGGGGACCCAATCAGCCTATAGTAGGGTATGCTCCATATGTCCTCAGCCATCCCGATTGCCTTCCGGTCCTCTGTGGACAGCGACCAGATCCCACCCTGGCTGATACCGCTGCAACTTCTTGCTCTGCGAATCGACGAAGCCCCTTCACTCAAAGCTGTAGCGCTGTAGCACGAGCATTAGAAATAAAGGAATCGGACTCCGTAGTGTTCAAGATGATAGGTGGTGATGATGATGATGCGCTCAGTCCGTCGAGGACGTATTGACAGCCGCTGAGGACTCATCAACAGCCCCTCCGCCTTCTTCGTTATCCTCGTCCTCGTCTTCCTCATCCTCTAGTTCTCGAGTCTTGTGCTTGAGCAGTGCTGCAGCTTCGCCCACCTCCATCTTGTGGAGCCGCTCCTTCTGTTCCTGCTCCTTCTGCCTCTCTTCCTCCTGCTTCTGAGCCTGGAGAAGTGTCGCGCCGCTGGCGACTTCGAACTCGCCCTCGCCTTCCTCGCCATCGCCTTCCTCGTCCTCATCGCCGCTGGCCTCGTCTTCACTGTTCGCCGCGCTGGTGATTGGCGTGATCGTGGGCGTCGCGATGAGTCGGCCCGGCTCTCCCGCCGTCTTGCTCACGCCCAGGGAGCTGCGCTGCCGCTCTGGCTTGAACCGTTTCAGAGTCGGGTCAAACGTGGCTGGCAAGCCCAGAGCCCTGGCCACCTTACCGGCCTCCTCGTCGGCGGATAGCTTGGACTCGATCTGCCAGTCAGCAGCGGTGTCGCTGTCTGCCTCGTGGATCCCTTTGTTTGCTTGTAGCATCTGGCGGTAGCTCCGTTTCTCCGGATCGTTGTCCCGCTTGTCCCTCTTTTTCTGTCGCTTCTCGTCAGGCCTAACGACGACCACCGGTACTGGTGAGTATTGTAGGCAGTATTTCGAGAATGAGTTTCGCGTAGCCATAAGTCCCTGGAACCCTGCGAGCGTCCTTCCGCGAGTGCCGACTATCAACATGGAAGGCTGGTGAAGCTGGATCTATTCTAAAGCGTCAGTCACGGCCATGAACGAAGGGAAGGAGGCCACAAAGTTGCAGGACCATCGACGAGGTAGGCTGGGGAACGTACCAGGCGTTGGAATGTCGAGTGGAGCTTACCCACGGCATACTCCAAGACGATACTAAGAGCCTTGTTGTCACCGCACTTTCTCTTGATCCTTTCCACTTCTGCATTTGCTTCCCTCTGGAAGGATGCTTGTCTCTTGTCGGCTTCGAGCTGACGCACATCTTTCTCGACCACCCGTACGCATACTATCTCGTCGCCATCGTCCACGAACTTGTTCAATAGCCACTGCAGTGCTTCCTCAGAGTATTGATGATCGTCGATACCGACCATGAAAGTCCGCGACCGCCGCTGGTCCGACTTGTAGCCGAGATGTCGTACGACCAACGTGTAGCTGGGGAAGTTCTGCTTGGTGGGCTCGCCGAGCGCTACGTTGTTGAAATTGACATGCTTTCGAAACCTGGGCTTGTCAGCTGCTGTCGACACTGACTGGCCTGTCTCCTTGCTCCGTTTCGACATGTTTGCGGTAGCTGGAGTGAAAGTGAAAGTAACGTGCGCGTAACACAGTTGTACATATGATGACAATTATTCGGTGTGCAAAGGTGAGATTTCAAGAATTGAGAGCCACTGCACACAGCCCGATTTTGGGATACACTTGAGCGCTCCTTGTCTGTAATGACTAGGGATGAAGTATGGGGGTGATTGTGTGGCAATAACGGTGCAGTTAGTTTCCGGTAGATGCGATTGAATGATCAGGTCTGAAAACCCAGGTCTGAAACATCAAGGTCGCCAGCGTAGAGTTGTAATACGATTTGCCCAGGTGTGCGTCTGCATCGAACGTGTGCAACAAGCAAGAGTCATTCCAATTGTTATCGCTCGTTGTCCAGCAAAGTCGCAATTGATAACACCGGGCAGGGCTGGGCAGGGCTGGGCAGCATAGGGCAGCATCGAGCAAAAGCCACTTGACTAGATTTGGGGGGCCCCAAACCCCTCTCGGCGAAGATCAATGGGGGATGAAGGGAATCTGGAGCAACTTTTGCACGGCAACTTTGCACGGAAGTAGGGTGGGGTGAGTGGTGGGGTTAGCCGTCATCAATGGCACCCTACTTGTGTGCCGTCAACGGTATTGAAGGTGAGTGACTGACTACCCAACCCCACAGGTAAGAAGAAATCTCAAGTGCCGTGATAAAGTTCAGGGGTTAAACTGATTTCTGACTCACCTCGACGATGGTGGCAACGAGTTCCTGTGCCGTCTTGCTCGGCCCTGTGGCAGCGACTCGTCGGGCAGCCGAAAAGCCACCGATGCTATACTCGAATGTCGCGACCCTCCTCCGCTTAGGCTCACACTCACAGCACTCGACTGACCCATATCTTCTTCTTCGTCATCCTGAGACGTCCTAGGGCTGGCAACGGTGGACGGCACAGCGCTCGATACAGCGGTATCGAACTCCCTCGAGTCGCGCTCTGCATATGTATCGTTCCCGTCTTCCTTCCCTTCCTTGGTCGGGATCGAAAATGTGATCCTGCTGGCTGGCATATCCTGGGTTCGAACATCATCTTCCGTTGTCTTGAGGTCGAAGTAGCTTGTGGTAGTCTCGGCAGTGGCATCTTCAGCGGCCCTTAGGGTGTCATTCTTGCCAATCTCTTCCTGCTTGGGCAGCGCTTGAGACCTTGGCGACACACCGGATCCGGGACTTGAGGTGTCGAAGTTGGCCCTTTGTGGAGCTGCTGTCAGGCTTATCTTCTCCGTCTCGGGCGCCGTCGTGGCCAGGGCCGTGGGCGAGGACGCAGTGCTGGCGGGTGGATAGCCAGCAGTATTCACAGTCACAGTAGCCAGGGGGTTACTCGTTGGCGATCTCGGCGCGCTTGTTCTTCGTTCTCTCCATTTCGAGTTCCTGCGTCGCAATCTCTGAGCCAGCGCTTTGGTTGCATCCATGACAGGCTAGCAGATGTAGGCTGGTACGCGTATTCATCTGGGTTTTGTACAAGATCAGGCGGCCGCCGTCGAAAGAGCACAGTTTGTTATTTTGTAGCAGAGGCCGAGGGCAGGAAGGTGAGGTGATGAGTTCAGCGATCACAGATCGTCGTCGGGCAGCGATGGGGAATGGTCTTGCCCCTGGTTTGGTATTTTAGGCTACCGTTGACGGATGACTCCAGTCGTAATGATCCTCAGGGCTCGTGGGGTCAAGCTATGAGGCTTGAGCTTTGTGAGTTGGCGACTCAAGAGAGACCCTTGAGATCTCTTGGCCTAGTAGCTTCAAATTCAGCCTTGGCAGCTTATTTCTCTGGGCAGAGTGGTCAACTGGTCGACCGAGTGTGGATGATCACGGTCCTCGGGCTGCTCTAGGTTGTCAAGCTGAGATTGTCCATTCGTGCTGGGAAAGGAGTGACAGGGGGCGAGCGATGCTGCCTTGAGGGATGGCGGAGAGGAAAGCCCCAGTATTTGTCTGAGATGTCCAAATCACGGCCTGAGAGACTTGAGGATCTTGAATCAACAGTCGATAAGTGATGCTACAACGGTGATCTCTCGATTATCAGACTGATTGAAGAGAGGTGTTGCTTCACGTATCTGTATGAAAAGAGGAAAGACAGAGCTGAGGACCTGGCTTGGCTCTGACCTTTCAATTTCAATCTTATCTTCCAAGGTTGTAAATGAGGTTGAAGAGCGGTGTTGTGTTGGCACTATTAAGAGTTGGCATTTGGGAGTTGGCAGTCGGCAGCCAGCAAGGGGCAGCAGTAGCAGCATACCTAGCATACTTAGTAGCGAGAGGAGAGAAACAACGCCAAGGAAGAAGCTTCGACCATTTCCAGGTCCTGCCTCTTTTTCCTTCTTATTCCTTCCTTTTTTTACTCCCTTCGCTTCGATATGGAATCGTGGAGGTCCAAGAACACAACACGTGCGGGAACCCGCAAGCTTCAAAGGTCAATTAGGTCAGGTTAGGACCCGGACAACTGCTCTATGTACATGATCTGATGGCGGTTTCGTGGCACTGCCCACACAAAGGAGTTCAGATATACCTACAGTACCTATACCCACCTACCTAGGTAGGTACTATCGTACTCATGTACCTTCGTACTCAAGTACCATCAAGATCGATCGTACTAATCGTACGACTCAACCTTGAATCCTCTTCTACCCATTTTCGAAGCTTGTAAACTTGGAAGCTTGGGATCAGTCAAACACGACCATCTATCTGGGCGTCCCCCATATGAACACTATCGTGACTACAAATTGCTAATGCAGCGTGCCAGGCCCTACCCTAAGTGTATCGAGTCACCTAAGACAGTACCTAGGTACCTAGATACCGTAGCTCCTTGTGTCAACGCTGGGTTGGCATCCAGCGTCTTGTTCAGTCCTGTCCACATCGCTCGATGGTTGGTATGCCAGGCCACAGCACCTTCAGTGCGTTCTGAGTACGGGAACGCGTAAACCTCGGTGCTCCTACCTGTGATTCGTAACCTACCTACCTACTAACTACCTATCTAGGTAGGTAGGTAGATTGGTACTGGCGCATGTACCCAGGTACTATAGTTTTACCGGTAAGATACACAAACACGAATCAACCAACCCCTCACCACCATCAACATATCATATGTAATAGTAAAACGAACATGACATATCTCCAGGCAGCGCCGCTTACCAGCGAGATAGAATCGTATGGCGACGTTCTAGCTCTCGACACATCGTTGGTCCGCGGGGCCATGGCCAAGAGATAGTTCGGTTCCTAGTGGCTAACCACCCCCTCCCCACCACACCTCCCATACATGGGCGTCGGCCCCTCGATCGTGCCTCGTCTCCTGCAATGGCGGCTGAGGACTGGAAGTGATGATACAGCCTCATCCAAATACTCCTTCACTACCCACTGACCACTGTAAGTACCACGGCGGCGACCAAATCTGCGACCCTCCCCCGCCTCTTTTCCCTCATTGGCTGTGCCCGGAAGATAAGATCGCAGGCACTGCCACGCACCGATGTACCGATGTATGTATATAATTAGGGCCTACCTACTCTGTACACACGTAACACGTACATTTGTGTAGCCCAGGGTAACGGAGAGCCTCCCGATCTGAGATGCTTTATCAGGGGGAAACTGGAACAAATCCCGTGGAAGGAGATGGGTAAGCAAGAGAAACCCTGCCTCTCCTCTGGTGCTTGGGCCAGGTTGACCTCTCGTTCCCCCGTCTCCTGGCTAGCACGAACAGACGAGATTGCCTTTGCGAACGCCTGAGATGAATCATCCTCCAACCCCTCCATGTGGGAAGCTGGGAAGCCAAGTGATATGTCAAATTCGGCTCCCACTCCGGGACCTGTGTATTGAGTCCAGTGCTATGACCATGCAAGTCCTGTGGGATGTGGGTGTGTTCACGGTAGTACTGTAGACCGGCTGTACGACAATATCACAAGAGTAACTGGCCTCGACCCTCTCTGTCCCATCTATCTCTCCTCTCTCTTCTCTCCATATGCTCAACTCAACTCAACTTAGTCTATCTCCGTATCTCCAAGTCGTGCCTTGTGCCATGGACACCCGCCTACCTGGTCAGCCCCGGTCACTCATGTACGCGGCGATGCCAAGGACAATACGGAGCTACCCCATAGAGAAATGCTGTGCACCCCCTTCCTCACGAACTCAACCTCACCCCCGACCATATAGACGAGCCAGCCGCCTGGTGGGAAGGCTGCAGATCCGAATAGGCAGGAAATGGCATACCAATTACCCTCTGGCTTGGCATATGCAGGCAGGGGAACAACGATGTCACCTGTCAAGTCTTGCGGGCCGTCGACGGGGTTATCGTGTCTTTTGTGGGCGGCCTCTCTCCATACTCATCTGGGATTCACATTGATAATGATTTGTGCACAGCCTGGATGATGACACGACTCACCTCCCCATGTTGACCAACGCCCTGGTGTCATGGTTTTCTGGAAAGACGTGGGTACGGCACGGCTTTTGATATTGGCAGGGCTCCCGAGTAGGTGACTTTCACATGATAACATTTTCTTGATTGCCGAGTCTTTCTCGTTCTAGCTTACCACTTCTCCGCGCTGGAGGCGGTCGAGAACTCGGTAGAAGCCAACGCGACTAGCAATACCACACCACCAAGCCTCCCGCCAAGGAACCACTTCAGGCCATCAAGAACGGGGGAAGTCCCTCGATCGAGGTATCTATTCCCACGTGGCGCGGCTGTCTGTGGGCTTCGGATTCATTCCATGGACAATGCCGTGCCATACCATGCCACGCCATGCCATGAACTCCCTTTTGATCCAACATATTCGAGAATGTTTCCCTTGGTCGGCCATCTTCTCGCCGGATCTCCCGCCCTCCTGGATCCGCCTGTTCCCCAAACGCCTGTGCAATGCAGAGACCTGCCTTATCCGCGATTCCCAAATCACACAAATGACCTCTGATTCAATTCTCACACCCTAGGGTATCGGCCCACGCTTCATGCGTACGTGCGGCTCAGGTTACGCAGGTACCAGTCGACCAACTTGCGGCCGACCTTGGCCTCCGAGATGTGGATCAAGTCCTGTGATATTCAATTAGCACAACATACTCTCTCGCGGATGACGTCGTTCTCAGATACTTACACCTTGCAGAGCATAGTCCAGGTCGCTGACGTTGACCCACTCGCCGTCGAGCAGGCCACGCTCGTTCCAGCGCAGCTGCTTGGTTCGCTGCTTGGTAACCAGGAGCCATGAGCGAAGGTCCTCGGGCTGAACCTCGAGGAAGCCGGCCAGCTTCTTGAGGTCCATGGTCGTGTAGAGACGCAGGTAGGACTTGACGGTAGGGTTGAACATGTTGGTCTTGACCTCGTCCATGAAGATGGACAGGTGGTGCTCGATGGGGTCGATGTTGGACTCCGGGTTGTCGAAGTCTGGGGGAGTAGGGGAGATGAACTTGGGGCAAGCCGCCCGGAAGAGCTCCTCGAAGATGGGGAGAGACTCGGGTCCACCACGCTGCAGCTTGAGCAGCTGGTCACCGTACTTCTCCCGGAGCGCCGTGTGAATGGTGTCGTCCAGACGAGTGGGCTGGAAAGCGACGCAGATGGCAATCAGGGCCAGCATCTGGTCGTTCTTCTTGGTGATGTTGTCGTACTGGGCGTTCTTCTGGAAGTTCTTGGTCCGGGAGACGTAGACAAGGATGTGGCTGAACATGCGGATGGCGTCGGCGTAACGGCGCATCATCATGTAGGAGAATCCGACGTAGTAATAAGTCGTGAAGTGGGCGGCCATGACCCTGGCGAACATGGCCTTCTTGTTCAGCTCAATGTCGTCGAGAGTCTTGAGGGCGAGGCTGAAGTCGCCGAGAAGGGTGTGGACACGCAGCAGGCCGATGATGGAGAAGTATCCAAGCATACGGTAGAGGCTCTTGCTACCGTAGTCGCCAGCAACGGACATAGGGTCCTCATTGCGACGGCCAGCAGCCAGCTGCTCTGTGATGTTAGATCGCTGGATGAGGGAGTAGAGGACGTTGAGGACACTGTAGCAGCCCCAGGTGTTAGGGTTCTCGCGCAGAACCTGAATTTCCTCCTCGTTGTTGGCCTGTCTCGCAAGTCGCATACGGTAGGAGGAGAAGGAGTTGAACTGGTAGATGAACTCGTCGATGACATCCCAAGCCCAGTAGTACTATCATCATCACAGTCAGCCTTGGTTTCTTTGTGCTGCATCATCGACGACAACATCGTCATAATCATCAATCATCGAGGGAGGGCGCTGCTCACGGAAGGGGGCTCGAGGTCGACGGGACCCTCAGAGTTGAGGATGAAATGGAACAAGCTGCAGTATGAGTCGTAGCTCTGGAACTTGACCTCGAGAGGTGCGGCGAAGTCGAGAGGCTGAGCGGCGGCAGCAAGTCGCGACTGGATATCGTCGGTCTGTTGAGCCATGGTCAAGGAGCTGACCTGCTCCAGCTCGGCGCCATCTTCGTACTGAACCTGCTCCTGGTAGTCGGCGACCAGGGCTTCCTCCTCTACATCACTGTCATCGAGGACTCGCGCAGGCGGTGCGCCATTCTGGAAGGTGGCCATGTTGGGCGGGATCGTTAGGGTGTATTGACCGAGGGAGTCGCGTAGTCGGCAATGTGGTTGTGTAAGGTTTTGGAGAGTGTTGAAAATCTCGAAACTGTGGGCTCTTGTGCGGCCTCGATAAGCGCGAAACCTCGTTAAGCCACATGTACCGTCGCCGTCATCACCATTGTAGTAGCTTGCATGCCTTGGCTACAATTTGCCGAGTAGAAACATCAATAACTATCTAATAAATATCAATGCGTCCTGGCTATTTAATCCTGAGGATTTATTGAGAGACAACGAATTATTACAGCGCAACGGTGGCCTTTGTTGTTTCGACTCCATCTACTTCAGGTACCTAAGTAGCTCAGGAGGTCCCCTGTCTACCTAGTTAAGCAGTAAAGGCTCCTTCTCCAATGTTTGCTGATAGCTCAATGCTTGCTTGCCCCGCCAATCTGTTCTGCATGATGTTAGTGCACGCATGGTTCCTCGCAGTTGTGCCTAACAGAGAACACTCTAGAACCCCACTATAACGTCGTAAAGGCCCTTTTTCTGTTGCGCCGTGCTCTTATTACAAACTTGAGAGAGAGAATGGCTCATTCTGATGACACCGATAGTTCTTACAACAATCTTCTCCGCCTTGAGATTATCTTAACTTTCATAAGCTTGTGATACCCCTAGATTTCTGTTCCAATTTGCCTCAGCGGTGTTACACATTTCACACATCTCAAAAGCCAAAAATGCCTGTTGTTAGTCCAGAGAAGCTGGCAAAGCTTCAGCAACAACCAGATGATATTAGAAATGTACGTCTCAAGCTGCATACGATGATATAATGGAACGGCTGGGCCCGAGCCTCGGCAGGCCAGAATATCATGTCTGCTTTCTATTCCAGAAACCTAAGGCTGACTGTGTCATACTAGATATGTATCTTGGCTCACGTCGACCATGGCAAGACATCACTGACAGACGCCCTCCTCGCCACAAATGGTATCATCTCACCGAAGCTGGCCGGTAAGGTCCGGTACCTGGACTCTCGGCCAGACGAGCAGGAACGAGGAATTACCATGGAGTCCTCAGCCATATCCCTCTACTTCAGCATGCTGCGAAGGCCAAGCCCAGATGCGGAACCTGTACCTAAGGAGTATCTCATAAATCTGATCGACTCACCTGGACATATTGACTTCAGCAGTGAAGTCTCTACGGCATCCCGTCTATGCGATGGCGCCGTTGTGCTGGTCGACGCTGTTGAGGGTGTGTGCAGTCAGACTGTCACTGTACTTCGTCAGACCTGGGAAGAGAAGTTGAAGCCCCTTCTGGTGATCAACAAGATGGACCGGCTCATCACAGAGCTCAAGATGACACCAAATGAGGCATATGTGCATCTGAGCAAGCTTCTCGAGCAGGTGAATGCAGTGTTGGGAAGCTTCTTCCAGGGCGAGCGGATGGAGGAAGACCTCAACTGGAGAGAAAGAATGGAGGAGAGAGTCCAGGCTGCCGCAGTCAAAGAGGTTCAGTTGGCAGATCAGCAGAGTGATACTGGCGAGCTTCAATTCGAGGAGCGAGACGATGAAGAGCTCTATTTTGCCCCTGAGAAGAACAACGTCATATTCGGCAGCGCCATCGATGGCTGGGCATTTACGGTACGACAATTTGCTGGCCTTTACGAAAAGAAGCTAGGTATAAAAAGAAGCTCGCTGGAGAAGGTTCTATGGGGAGATTTCTACCTCGATCCGAAGACCAGGAAGGTGCTGGGTCGCAAGCACTTGAAGGGCCGCAACCTGAAACCCCTATTCGTTCAGCTTGTGCTGGAGCAAATATGGGCAGCATACGCGGCAACTATTGGGGGTGACAGTGGGAAAGGAGATCCGGTTCTGCTTGAGAAGATCACAAAGTCACTCAACATTACGTTACCCCGGCATGTTCTTAACTCCAGAGATCCTCGGACGTTGCTCGCCGCTGTGTTCTCTTCTTGGCTCCCACTCTCTGTTGCTCTGCTTGTCTCTGTAGTCGAGTCCCTACCCTCGCCTCGGAGCGCACAAGCAGAAAGAATCCCTGAATTGCTCGATAGCTCACCCGGGGGAGATCATATTGCCCCCGAGATTCGCGACGCAATGGTCAACTTCAAGCGATCGAAATCCGATCCCGTGGTGGCCTACATTAGCAAGATGGTTTCGATACCCGAGAGCGAGCTGCCCCACAACAAACGCCGTGGTCAGCTGAGTCCGGAGGAAGCGAGGGAGCTGGCACGAAAGAAGCGAGCTGAAGCCGCGAGGGCTCAAGCTGCTGTTGACAATCGTGACGCGGTCGATCCTCTTGCTGAGGCACTTGATAACACCACTTTGGAAGATGATGATGGGCCGCAGCCCGAAGAGGAGAGTATTGATCCTGAGCACCTCATCGGCTTTGCCCGTATCTACTCGGGAACTCTGGCGGTCGGAGACGAGATCTATGTCCTCCCTCCCAAGTTTTCGCCAGCAAAGCCGCACCACCAGCCCATCCCCCAGAAGGTCACGGTGAAAGCGCTGTATATGCTCATGGGACGAGGCCTGGAGAGCCTTGACAGCGTGCCGGCTGGTGTAGTCTTTGGTATTGGCGGTCTCGAGGGCTCCGGAATTTTGAAATCTGGTACTTTGTGCTCCCAACTTGAAGGTGCTGTCAACCTTGCCGGTGTAGCGCACTTGGGTGGCAAGCCAATTGTCAGAGTTGCACTGGAGCCGACAAACCCGTACGATCTCGACAAAATGACCCATGGTCTGAAACTCCTTGTCCAGTCCGATCCCTGCGCGGAGTACGAGCAATTCTCGAGTGGAGAGCATGTTCTGATCACAGCAGGCGAACTGCACCTGGAACGGTGCCTGAGAGACCTGCAGGAACGTTTCGCCCGATGCGAGATCCAGGCCGGTGAGCCCATCGTACCTTACAAGGAGACGATTGTGCGTGCCGAAGAGATGAAGCCGCCTGCAAACAAGGAGCTCGGACGTGGTGCTGTCATTGGAGTCACGAGCTCGAAGCAGGCCACGCTGAGGCTGAGGGTGCGGCCGTTGCCGATTGAGGTCACTGACTTCCTCAACAAGAATGCCGGTGCCATCAAGAACCTATACTCTAAAACGTGGGAGGCAAATGGTAACAAGGGCAATGGAAGTGGCACCCTGGATTCTGACCAAAGCGACGAGGCAAGCATCGGTGAAGACGATGATATTTTACAGACGAAGAGCCTCTCGGCAGATGAACTCAAGAAGCAGCTCCAGCCCCTCCTGGAAAACGGCAAAGGACGAGAACCGTTCAAGAACATCATCGACCAAATTGCCGCCTTTGGTCCCCGGCGGACGGGAGCCAACCTGCTTATCGACGCTACGAAGGACGGATGTCTGCCCAGGGCATTCGAGACGGACAAGCAGCAACATGAGACGAGCTTGGAGGCCGACGAGAAGCTTCACGGTCGTCACCTAGCCGACAAGATCACCTACGGTTTCCAACTGGCCACCGCCCAGGGGCCACTATGCCGCGAGCCCGTCCAGGGTATGGCTGTCTTCATCGAAGACGTTTCCATCACCACCGAAGACGAAACCTCGGCCAGGGAAAATCTCGGCCGCCTGACAGGTGAGGTCATCAAGACGGTACAGCAGTCGATATACAAGGGCTTCCTGGACTGGTCGCCCCGGTTGATGCTGGCGATGTACTCGTGTGAGATTCAAGCAAGCAGTAAGTCCTCGCCACAGCCCAGTCCCCCATGACTGCCCCGCCTCCTTGAAGCAAGCTAACTCCCGATCCCCCTTGATAGCCGAAGTCCTAGGCCGAGTCTACGACGTCCTGACTCGGCGCCGGGGCCGAGTCCTCTCCGAAGCCATGAACGAGGGCACGCCCTTCTTCACGATCCAGTCTCTCCTCCCCGTGGCCGAGTCGTTCGGCTTCGCCGACGAGATGCGCAAGCGGACCTCGGGCGCCGCGCAGCCCCAGCTCATCTTTACCGGCTTCGAGGTCCTCGACGAGGACCCGTTCTGGGTGCCCTTCACCGAGGAGCAGATGGAGGACCTGGGCGAGTTCGGTGACAAGGAGAACGTCGCCAAGAGGTACATGGACAAGGTCCGGCGCAAGAAGGGGATGCTGGTCGAGGGCCGGACGGTCGCACTCAGTGCTGAGAAGCAAAAGACCTTGAAGAGGTAGGAGCCGCAAACAGCACGAGGGTAGTTGGACATTGAAGGCGTGCGCGAGCGTTCCAAATACTTATTACATTCATCACCACCATTGAGCAAGAAAGGAAATGAAAATATTAGATGAAGTTGAGCATATTTGATTTCCCAGAACGTGAGTCTATGGTGTCGGAGCAGGAGGCACTCCAGTATCAAAATTCCTCTTCGGATCTTCTCCCTCATAAAATAATAACAAACAAGCCCCCTTTTCTTCCCGTCCATTTCCACATCGCGCCCTCCTCAAAAAAAAAGAAAAGCCCGGGTGTGTATCTCCGCATATTCGCCGCTTCATCAGCATCGTCGCATCAACATCCGTCCAAGTCTAAGAACGTCCCTTCAATTTCATCGCAACATTCAGGGTATGTGCATGAAGATTCCGGGCTCCGTCGCAGAGAAGATCCATGAACCAGAAGATGTCCGCAGAGAAGAGACCATGGAGAACTAGAGAAGCCGTGATTAGAATGCTGCAGCCCGCGACGCCAAACCACGCCCACCCTCCAGCCCTTTCTTTTTTGTGTCCGATATCGAAATCAATCAGAAGCGTCAAATCAACTCTTCTTGCCGTACTCTCCTAGATTGAGGCCATGGAAAGAGCATTGCAACATCCCACACCAGAAATTAAGAGGAGAAACCCCTGTCAAATCTCTGCGTGTTCAAAGCCAGGCTATAACACCAGTGACATGGGAGGATTCGGCGGGTATAGTACACGTTCAAGAGGCCAAGGGACGACCACCGCGGCGCTTAGCACCAGCAGGGACGGTGGTCCATCCGTCCTCGTCAACAACGGGTGTTGTGGGAGTCGAAGGCTCACCACGTCGGCTGGACTGGCGCTCCTCAAGACCACCGCGTCCACCTCTTGGGGCGCCACCTCCACGACGCTCCCGGGGAGCCGATGGTGGGCCACGAGGAGTTCGGTCACCGGATGATTGTCTCCAGCTTCCAGATTCGGCTGCTCGCGACTTAACTGCGGGCTCTCTTGGCTCCTTAGTACGCACAGAAAGCTTCTGCTCAGCACCATTGCTGCCAGCCTCAGTGGCCTCCGCAACCTCGGCCTTCTCAGGCTCGGTGGTCTTTGGGGCCTCAGCGGCCTCAGCGGCCTCGACCTTCTCAGGCTCGGCATCCTTGGCGGCATCTGGAGCAGCCTCTGCAACAGCGGCAGGCGCATCCGACTTCACTTCGGCATCGCCGTTCGACTCGGGAGCCTCCTCGACTGCAGACTTCTCGGCGGCCTCTTTGGCGGCAGCCTCCTTAGCCAACCGACGCTCCTCCTTGGCCTTCTCATCCGCTTCCTTCTTCTCCCTCAGCTGCTGCTCGTGCTTCTCAGCAATTTCCCTCTCGCGGGCTGCAGTATCGATAGGCCTGGCAGCGCCGAAGGGACTAGCCTTGGAGTCGGAGCCACCCAGGGATGGCGAAGCGACGCCTGGGGCCTCAGCCACGGTGCGCTTCTGGAGGTTGAGCTTGGGTCGACCACCAGGGGCAGCCAGGGCAGCTGGTGCCAGGGCTGGGGAGGATGGTGCCTCGCTTCCGGGGCGAGACGGGACTGGAGACTTGGTCTGGGGAGCATCGGGTCGCATGCTGGATCGCCATTTGTTGTCGAGCTCGGCGGCCGTAGGGGCCCTCTCTGGGCGCTCAACGAACTCGCGGCGAGGAGGACGGGAACCCTCCGAACGTCCCTCACCAGGACCCCAAGCCGCAGGCGAAGCGCCTCGCTGGAAAGTATCTGTGCGGCTGTCGGTTCGTCGAGGCCTGCTTCCGTCACGAGATCCACCACGCTCCAAAGTCGCTGGCGCAACAACCGGCGTCAGAGGTCCCTTTCGCTCCCAAGACACTTCCTTGTACCTCGAGTCGTCGCCGGCCTCGCGGGGCGCACGGGGCTCGAATTCGCGGGGTCCACGTCGGTCGTTGCGAGAAGGCTCTGAAGCCAAGGGGCCTCGCTTTGCGCCCCAGTCGAGGTCTCGGCCGCCACCATCCTGTCTGTCCTTGGCTGCAAGCCGGTCAGTAACTCTGTGAACATGGGCGGATCAGGGTCTCACGTACGTGGGTCGGCAATTCGAATGCGGATGTTGCGGCCACTGAAGCTCTGTCCATCGAGCTCAAGGGCCTTCTTCAGACCGTCGGGAGTAGCGAACTCGGCATATCCGAAACCCTTAGGACGCATCTCGGCTCGGTCCTCGACAATACGAACGCTGACAACCTCGCAGCCCTCAAAGAAATCGGACACGGTCTCCTGGGTCGCATCGTAGGACAAGTTGCCAAGGTGGGCAGTGTAAGGAGGCCTGTCGGGGATAGTCTGAGGGAAATCAGTGCGCTCCTGGCGAGCATAGCCTGGCGAGTATGTTAGACTGTAGCGAACTGAGGGGCGCAACCAGGTGAGGCTTACCGGCGTATCGGTCGGTTCCACCAAAGCTGGAGGCTCCACCACCGTAGCCGCTTCGGCGCTCGGAGGTAGGGAGGGGTTGAGTTCCTGAGATTTGCAATCAGTGATACGAACTATCGACGTCGATAGAGCCAGCCTGGTGAAGAGTGTCCGGGACCATGTTTGCGGCTTATGGGGATTTTCGCAAGCGTGCACCCAGGACGAGGGATTTAACACTGAAGGAGGGATGTTATAAAACTTACCGTAGGTCTCCTCGACTTCATCAGCCCAGTTACCACCTCCGAAAGCTGGAATCGGGGTCAGTGGTCGGTCTTTCCTTGGGCTATGAGGGGGCTGGGCTGGGGAGGGAGGGCCTTGGGAGCGGGAAAGGAAGTACTAACAGCTGTCCTGCATGAACTCGTTCAACGAGAGCTTCTGGACCTCCTTCTTCTTGGGAGCTGGTCAAGGTGTTAGCAAAAGCTATTTGCATTCGGTAAGCCTCACAAGCCTCGTCTTACCCATGATTGCGGTATTGATTGATGGTTGGCTACGCGCGACGGGAGGCACGTAGTCGAGAGGGGTGCGCGGGAGATTGCGTCGCTAGCAGAAGTTGTTTTCTTTTTGGAAGATGTCGAGTCGGGTTCGGGGTCGATTTATCAATAGATATCCTCGACGTGTGGGGTTGAAGAATTGGGACCGCACACAGATAGCCAGGGAGCAAAGATCCAGAGAAGTCTGCAAGGTCCTGGAATGGGTGAGGTGACGACGTGATGGAGATCAAGTCGACAGATGTGTGGTGTGGTAGTGGAGGAGGGTGAGGGTGGGTGTCGTTAACTTTCGTCCTGGGAGACGGGGTAATTGACGAGTGTGCGTTTCTGAGCTGAATTTTTTCCACCTTTGGCTCCCCTCCAAACTTGATCCATCCTGGTCCGTGCGTAATGTGGCCGCACGGCGGCATCCTCGACCCACTTCTTCCACCTGCCACATTCCTAAATTGGACCCCGGCATAGAGTGTGGGTTTACCCCGTGTTATGTATAAATTGGGACACAATATGTACTAATCATGGTTAGTATCTCGCTTTGATGCAAGTCGCTCAATTCACGTACAACAGATGAAAGCCTAGACCTTGTCATCGGCAGGTTGGTTGTCTTGATTCTTTAATGATCCCCGTCGAACCCGTCACTATATTGAGTGGATATTCTACTTGGCACTACTGTTGATAGTCAACTCTGGTCCTATTTTCTCTCCGGGAGGATCAACTGCCTTGTCTGTTAGACCAACAGCCCAGCCATGTCACAGCAAACAGTTCCCAAGGCCCAACCGAGGCCCTTGAACACCAAGCAAGGGGATTTACCAGATGAGGTCGGGCACATATTAGTGAAGAGTCTCCAATTAGGCGCAGGCGCAGGTAAGCTAGCTGTCCTCAAGCACTCAAGATACTTCTTGCTTATCTATGGATGTCTTGGTTGCAAGCTAGTATTTGACCAAGTCCAAGGCTGATACCAACATATGTTCAGGAGCTTGTGGCACCCTATTTGGCGCAACAGCTGGCATCATCCGAGCTACGCCGACACCCTTCCTATTCTCGCTTGTGACAGGATTTCAATGGTTTGGGTTGAGCTCCGTTTTCTACGGTAAGAAGCAGGATCCTGCACGCTATCAAAAACAGCATCCTGACCCTCACACTGCCAGGCACAAGGAAACTAGCCATACAACGATATGGCCCTGAACACAAAGTCACGCCAAGCCAAAAAGTAGAGGCGAGCGCTATAGCCGGTGCCGTCTCTGTGGTCCCAATTGGACTGCTCCTCCGGGGCCCCAGGAGTATTCTTCCGGGTGTCTTCGTGTTCTCCCTGCTTGGTGCAGGCGGCCAATATGCAGCTAACAGATGGTCTTCGTCCGAATCCCCTTCTGTGGAGAAGACCAGCTGGGTGAACTCGAGGTGGAGTCCCATGACGAAGCTTCCAGATGAGCAGTACGAGACTTTGCTTGAGGACAGAATCCTGAAGCTTGATGCGGATATAGCCGTCATCAACGAGAACATAGCGGCGTTGAAGGCGCAGAAGGAGGCTCAGAAAGCTACAGACGACGTTGCAAAGCAGCCAGCTCTACGGGACGACAAGCGATAACCTAGGTTGCGATCGATACTACCACCTCTTCGCTTATGTGGAACCATTTGTGGACAGAATGGGATGGTTGGGTATGCCTTGGGGTCATGATTCCCATTATCATGGCTAATTTTTGGGAAAAATTCCTTCTGCAAGTCAATCTACGTCGGCATCTATTGCACTTGCATCGTTGTGGCAACTGGCGGAGGCACACTGCTTGATGTTATCATAATTCAGGGTGTCCTGGACTTAGTCCTTCCTTCGCTTCAGTGTCAGGTAAATATTAAACAGAGGCGCAGGCAGGAAATGCAGTCCATCGGTGTATTCATTTGCTACAGTATTGTATTGATGTGTGCTAAATCCGTCGCTCATCAATGTCTGCTTTCCACCACTCGATTGATTTGGAATCTCATCTCAGTATGATATTCAGTATTCGGTCTCCCTCGAAGCCTGAGTCACGCTCTCAGGGGGTACATAACCCTCTGCAGCAATGCTGTCTGGTACAGACTCGGGTCGATAATACTCCTCGCCCTTGTATTGGGAGCCGCCAGGGCCAGGTGGGTTGGAGCCGACATTGTTCAAGCTGGCTGATGTTCCTTGCTCCAAAACGTCGTTGCCCTTCCTGTCCTTTCCTGCGCCAACAATGTCGGCCCTTCCGAGAGCCTTCCTGGTGATCACATCATTGTCGTTGTGGCCTCCGTAGTCTTCCCGGGCTTCGGCAAGCTTGTGCTCGGGGCCGCCGGTGCCCTCGAAGTGCTGTCCGCGGGTTTGTCTAGCATAGGGTCAGCGTCAACTGTTCAAAGTGTTCACAATTAAGAGTAATCAAACTTACCGTCCCCGGTCGTCCAGTTCACCACCCTCCTCAGGTGGGATTCGTCGGTTGTATCCAGCATTCGTGGAGATATCGGGGTGGTACTTCACCTCCGCACCAGGGAACTTCTTCTCGACGTTACTATCAACGCCAGCATCGTCAACTGAGGCATTGTTAAGGCCCTGCTTGGCCTGGTAAGAGTTGAGATCGGCCTCAGCCTGGTGTGCGATTCTGTTGAGCTCGTCCTTGGTTGGTGCCATGGTGTCTGTTATGCCTGTCGTACAAAGTTGAAAGGTCTCCCTTTGACGCTCGGATGAATGCAAATGCTTCGATGAGGTCTATGCTTGGATGAAAGATACTCTGGGATGGCAAACAAGTTGTTCTCTCGATCTGGAACCATGCCCGACATTAAATATGTAGCGTCTCTTTCAAGCTCTCATAGTGAGTGCTTCTCAGACGTCATATTGTTGGATATCATCACTGATGTAACATTGGGTGGGTATGGTGAGATCACAACCACACTGCGCGATGTCTACTTAGGTACATAGTCAGCATAGGTATACCAGTGGCCATTTATCCGCCACCAGACTGCATGGCAGTGTATGTAGATGGGCTGATCGCTGTGCCGTGGACAGACCGGCTGCCTGCAGTGGACTGAGCGTATCTACCTCTTCATTGTGATGTAAGTGCTCCAGGGCTGAGGGCCACCTGAGCACCAATGGTGTTGCTCACGGGCCAGGGGCTGAGCTGCAGGGACGAACTTCATCTCTACCTACTCAAGCATTGGACGGATAGAAGATTCGATGGCACTCGATCATCAGAGTTCACAAGCAAAACCGAGCCACCGAGATTCGACGTCACAGGCCAATTAGGAGATCCTCTTACTCTCGAACAGCCAAGTGCTGTCTATCTCGTGCAGTGTTGACTATAAGTATGTGCTACTGCAATCCCTCCTGGACGGACGTTGTGTCTGCCTGTCTACTTATCCATTGATCTCCTCGAGGCGGTCATTCCTGGTCCTCTTCCGAGTTGATAACTGTTTTGGGGGCCAAAGCCTACATATAGTGTATAGGGGTCTGAAATGGGCAGGGTGGTGAGTACGACGTGCTGATACGCAGCTAATTTCCCGTTCCAACGGCCTGGATCACGGCCCAGCCCTGCGGAACGTGCCGGGGATGTTCTTGCGAAATTCATTTGTATGTCACCCCGAGATCTTCCAGGTTTATCACACGGCCACAGAGTCGTTTCGGGGCAATTTCTATTGCGGGACGAGGCCAACCACCAACGTACCGTATTGCCTGGTAGGTGGGATTGTGGGTCCTGGAGGCAGGAGACCGAAAACTGAGCTCAGATTCTGCTTGGATATTCTCTGTAGTACCCAAGTCTTTCAGTGAAAACCCAGGAGTTCACTTGATTGCCTACTAAGCAGGTATACGAGTATGTGATTAGGTTGATGTGTTACTTGCGAACAAGGACCATGGCTTCAATGCGGGAAGGTCTTGGTGATATAGTATCCAGATACGTGCCAGGTAGAGTGCTTGTTTCGACCGCGATAGTATACCTTGATACCTACTGTAGTTTCACATACTGGATGATTAGTACCCAGCAGCCCTAAATGGAACCAGACAACATGAGGCTGTCTTGCATCAAACAAGATCTATAGTCGGATTGCAGATTGATCAGCTAACCAGCCAGCCGGGATGATCTTCAATGTCTGAACCGTAGTATGCCTGGTTTGGCGGTCTTTCGGATTGAAAGCACGGGACACCTTCGAGATGAAGAAGTATATCGAAATATTAAGTGAAATTGAAATTGGCGGGGAAGAAGCTCTGGAAGCCGAATCGAAGGCCAGTATTCGGGGCCAGAATAGGCAGGGGTTAGGGGAGCCTCCATTCTTCACCTGGTGCGAGTGCCCAGGAGGTATCTGTTCTGGCCCACCGACAGCCCACTAACAGCCCTGGGGCCGCCGCAAAAGCTTCGGCTCAATGCGCGAAGCGAATTCCATGTCGCTGGCAGCCAACGGCTCGACTCAACTCGATTCAAACCAACCTGGCTTGACTTGACTCGGCCATGACTGCTACTGTCCTTCATTCCTATACCGCCTTCACCTCGGTGTACACCTGGAAACCCAACTCCTTCCTACGTTACCTAGACAGATTGACGCTGTCGATCTCCCGTTACTGACCACCGTGAAGCTGTGATATCACCTTCTTTGTTGGCAACTTTGTCCTTCCTCCCCTGAGTTTGCCATCCTCAGCTCTACCTACTACTCAGCAGCGTACAGATAACTTGTGCGCCTCCTTGCTTCTTGACGGGATACATGATCGCAACGGCTTTGTCGAGCACCGTTATATCGCAACCCTCCAGCCGACTGCCTAGCGCCCAATTGCTGTGACCCTGACCCCAACACTTCTCCAACAAAACCGCCCTGGTCGAACTCGAACACCAGCATACCCATGTCCGCGCAGCTGCTGGAATAGTTCGCCAATGGAAGATGCGACAGGCTTGGCCCAGTTCATGTATGTCATTTGGACAACGTCTTCACTTGCGACCGCGGATGGACCGGACGTCAAGATAGGCTGACCCCGAATGACCCTCAGATAGCAAAGCGGCGCGCGCCAGGTAGAGCGTTGTTGCCCTCGACATGGCGCTCCTCAACCCGACCTTCCTTTTCGGCGTCTTCGTCGTCCTTTACCTGTCCTCCTTCGTATTATTCGCCATACTACGTACCCTGACTGGTATATCCATCCAGCGGATCGGCTACTTCTCGTTGCGCCGCCTCGCCTACGTCCCCAAAGATGGCATCAAGATCGACATCAGGGGCCTCGGCCTCAAGATTCACAGGCCAACCTTTGCCCAACCGACATGGCTCAGTATTGTGATTAGCGAACTGGTCGTCACCCTAGATGTCCTCGAGCTGGAGCGCAGCAAGGCGAATGCAGCGCTTGTCCGGGAACAACACGATTCGGCACCTCCCAAGAAGGACGGGGTATCGTTGGAAGTTCCGAACCCTCCCATTGCCCGACGTGCAACGACCACGGTAAAGCGCAGCGAGACATGGAAACAGCTTACACGGGTGAAAGAGCGCATCAAGAAGCTGCACGAAAACTTGCACTGGCTCTCTCTGGTTGATGTAATTTCGAAGAATTCGGCCGTTAATGTCGTGGGCGTGGGAAATCTCCAGTTCGGGAGCGTTACGGTCGCTGTCGACACCCGGCGCAAGATGGTCGATCGAGCTCGATTCTTCTGGTTGTCCAAGTCAGAGAAGAACTCCAGGAAACACCAAGCCGAATGGATCACGACCATACGGAGCGTACTCTTTACACCTGTTGGAGGTGAATCACTCGAAGTTCTGGATCACACGACGCTGAACGTACATGGGTTCTTGTATGAGCAAGTGGATGGGTTGCGGGAAGCCTCCGTTGCACTGAAGTTCGGCCGCGTTCACGTACCACTGGATGAAATACGTGAATCAGCCAGGCGCTTCCGAAAATTGAAACTCGCAAAGGCGGCGACTACTCCGCCAGAAGAACCGATAGAGGACGAGTATATCGATAAGGTCTTCCAGGAGCTGGACCAGCCCGGAAGCACCGATGTTGACCTCAAGCAAACTGTGTCTGATTCCAAAGAGTTCGTCAGTTCTATATTAAGAGGCATCAAGGAAGTACAATTCGCGGTCAGCTTCATCGGATTGACCAAGAAGGTTGATGCTGTGAAGACCCCGGGTCCACCCGTGCTCTTCAATGCATCCATGAAGGAGGTCGGCATTGACCTTCACCGGTTGGATAACAAATCCCCGGCACATAGGATGTACTTTCCTCCTACGGATGTCGCCCATGAAGCACTTCTCGCCGCACTGTCGATCTCCATAGGTCTTGATGATGGACAGGGGAACCCGCAGCGATTGTTGTATGTGCCAATGGCTACAACAACTATCAGGACAACCCTACCCTCGAAGACAGTCCAACTCCCGAGCGACGTCAGCCCAGAGCAGCGAAATGCGAATATCATGTTCGCAAACTCGGTGGTCACGTCTCCTTCGGTCGATCTGGACCCCAAGCATCTGCCATTGCTCCTCGCTATGCTTCAGTCAAAAGGGAAGAGAAGCGAGTCATCATCAACAGGCCAAAAGCGCCACATGCTGATTTCGCGGCTATTGCCCAAAGCATATATCAAATTCACAATGCATGAGCCAGTCCTTCGGGTCGCTCTGCCCCCTGTATACAAGAACGCAGACGCTGATGATTTCGACTTGATCATAGCATCTATCTCTTCGATATCTCTCGACGCGGAATCTTCTCATTCGCTGGTAGAGAAACTCCACTACTCTCTCGCTGCGAATCTCAGGGTTCAGTCTCACAACTTATACTACCAGAGCTCTAAGGGAGACCGTTTCGACCTCTTGGAGGTGGAGTCTTTTGATTTGAAGGTCAACCTCAGTGCGTCTCCTGATGTGGCAGTGGTTGCCAATGGCAACCTGCAAACCTTTGCAATCAGAATGGTTCGCTCAGAGATCACTGATGGTTTACAACAAATCGTGCGGCAACTACATCTCAAGGTTGAGCCCGAACAGCAAGCCATTCCGAAACCTCGTAAACATGCCAACTTCTTGCGAGGACTGCCGCCGTGGCTTCTACATTTCCAGCTGCAAGCTTCCGACTTCAGCGCAGAGATCGCCGGGGTGGACAGTGATATTTCGAAGGAGACTAGGGGAGTCTCACTTGCACTTGAATCGTGGACAGCAGAGTACCGAGCACTGAGGCTTGACGGCCTACCCCGCCGCACGGCGAGAAAACGTGCCAGCAGTCGTGTTAGTGTCTCCATCGATCCGGAAATGATCAAAAACCTCCCGGCCGCCCCGAGGAAGAAACATCAGAATCCCGGCGATGGCCGACGGATAGCCTTTCATGTTCGCGGTTTGGAGGCTTTCGTCGTCGAGTCGGCTGAACGCTGGGAAGCAGACCCCTTCGTCAGCATACCTCGCTTTGAGGTCGCCCTATCTACTTCCAGTGATCACCAAGGCGCTGTGTTCCATATCAATTCCCATGTGAGGACTCTGCGGGTGCAGTATTCCCTGTACCGGCATTATGCCATTTGCGTTGCTCTCTCCGTGCTCCAGCAAGCTTTCCTTCATACAAGCAAGGACAATGTGGAGCCCAAGACACCCCAGACGCCCACGTCGCCGGAGCATACCTTCGATGTCGGATCCGATTACCTGTCGCCGCCTCCCGTTCTTAACGCCCTCGTTGAAGATGAACCGAAGCCCGCAGCTGAGTTCGTCGTTGTCGACTTCAAGGCAGCCTTCGTGCAAATCAAAGCAGACATGCCTGGGGATCCGCCAATGATGTTGCATATCTACAATCTGGAAGCTGGCCGTCATCGCTGGTCTCCGCCCTTCTTCTATACGAGGTTGATCAGACTATACTCAGAGCCTCCCAGGATGCGCAAGGTGTGGGCAAAGCTCATCAGCATCAAGAACGGTCGCCTCGACTACCGAGAATCACGACGCAAGCTGTCTACCGGTGGCTACGAAGATGACAAAATGTTTGACCTGGTCACTGATGCCATCAGAATTGCCATACCTCACGAACTAGTAGTTAGCCATCTCACGGACAACGTAACCAATTTCGCCAAGGCTGTTCAGCAGCTACATCATCATTTCAAAACAGGCACGAGCGAGTACATCTTTGACAAGGGCCCTGAGGAAGCCAAGCATGTGCCCAAGATATCAGTCAAATGCAAGTCACTGCTTTTTGAGCTGGAAGATGGCGCACTTGAGTGGAAGCTGGGCATGATATACCGAGCCGGACGCATAGAGCAGATGCAAAGGCTGGCACGCGAGGAGGCCTTCAAGGTCAAGGTGAAGAAGATACACGAGGAGGCAAGGAAAGAGAGCGGTGTCCGAGCCCACTCAGCAGTAGGTAGAGGACGCTCAGCTCATTCTGGTGCCTCCTGGGCAAGGAGCCTTAGTGCCGACAGCGGTCGGCCGAGGTCGACTAGTGATGCGCGTGACCGAGATCGCGGACCGAGATATGACCCGGATAGTGGTTGTGGCATCAGCGGACACACACTGGTTTCTATCGCGGATGCTCGAGCCAAGCTCAATGAGCACAATTCCAGGAGCTGGAAGGCTCGGGTTGACCGGTTCTACGCAATGGCTCGAAATGGCATGAAAGACATAAGAAGTACTTTCTGGAGCATGGACAATGTACCGGACGACTTCGACGACGACGAAACCATACTGGAGATTCCAGAACGGCCCGCTCTCATGTCCGCCTTGGTTCACGAGGTTCAATTCACGATTGACAAGCCCTCCTTCCCCATGAATAAGTTGCCGGATTATCTTCACAGAGTTGGCAAGGGAATGCCTCGCCATATGAAGTACTCCTTGTTGGTGCCAATGAACGTTCAAATCAACCTTGGCGAAGCAAGGGCTTGTTTGAGAGACTATCCATTACCTCTGCTACACGTACCTAGCCTCAAGCCAGGGCAATCTTCTCGAACGCCCGCTTTGTCCCTGAAGACAGACTTTGTGATTGCTGAGGAGTATCGTGGCATCGAGTCCATGAGGCACGTGCGGGTGAACATCATCCCCAAGCCCAGTCAAGAGTCTGGAGAAAACAATGAGCCCGGCTTTGACGTTGAAGTTAGGCGCACTGTTGGCCCGATCAAGTCCTTTTCAGACATCAAGGTGGATATCAATACTGCGCTTCCAACGAGGATCACATGGGGACCCTCATACCAACCAGCTATCCAAGACATGATGATAGTGATTGAGTCGTTCACAAAACCACAACTAGACCCATCAGAGCGTGTCGGCTTCTGGGACAAGATTCGACTGGGATTCCACTCGCGAGTGCGCATTGCTTGGAAGGGAGATGGCGACGTTCATTTCTGCCTCAAGGGCTCTAGAGACCCGTATCAGGTTACTGGCAACGGCGCCGGCTTCATGATGTGCTGGCGGAATGATGTCCGGTGGGATATACATACCGATGATGATCCCAAACGCCTTATGACAGTGGATAGTGGGGAATTCGTCCTCGCCATACCTGACTTCAGCCATTATGCTCGAGAGGAAACCCGCCGAAGCTCTGACAGCGACAGTGTTCTCAGCGAGGACACCATGATCTCAGGAACTATCTTCAAGAAGGTCGCCATGAAACTTTCCGGCAAAGTACAATGGCAGGCAGGGCTTGTCTTTGAGCAGGCCATCAAGAATGGGGAGAGGAATTTTAACTTCATACCTCACTACGACGTCGTGCTCAAGGCACCCGACCATGCCAAATCGCAGAATGGTAAGCCTTATGATGCCTTCCGAGGCTTCCGGAGCGACCACATCCACCTTTCGATCGCAGTCAGGGCGCCACTTGACCGTGACTGGGCGGCTACTGACGTGGAGCCGTCAAGAAGTTATAATGCGGTCCACCTTACGCCGCGCTTCTTCACTCACTTCTTTGCGTGGTGGTCTCTCTTCGGTGGCGCCATGTCTTTGCCGATCCGACAGGGTAAGCTGTGGCCAGGGCGTGAAGTAACCAGCAAGAAGTTCGGCAGACACCTTGCAACTATCAAATACAACTTGCTCTTCGCTCCTATGTTCTTGAGCCATATCTACAAGCACAAGGATGTAGAGAACTACGGCGAGAACGCCGTGTCGGCCACTGGTATCAAGGTCCGGTTCGATAGCTGGAAACTCGATATCCACCAAAGACGCGAGGAGTTCAATACTAGTGACAAGGGTCTCAAGGCGAACAGCCGGACAACAGGCATGAAGATTCATGCCGCTCAATTGGACCTTGCTGCCGCGGATATCCGTGCTGTGTCCGCTAGTCTGAAGGGAACCACGACCGAGGCGATCAAGAAAAACAGCCTTGGCTCTCTTATGAATCAGCAAGACTATGACGGCACAGATCTATCTAAATTCACGATACCAGACAATGATCTCAGCTGGATTGACATGGATGACTTTGTGGAACTCGATTGGATTCTGCCTTCTGAGCCAAATCCAGAGACCAAGATCCTGCCACTCGCCTATTGTCCCAGGCTTACCTATTTCCGGCAGACAGATATCGACGGCGTCATTGCTGGGGATCCAGACAGGACGAGTCCATTCGGTGATGAACCTACTCACTTGTGTGGCATGAGCCAAGATGATGATCCTAGACATGTACAAGCTCAGCTCGTCCAGCATCGACTGAATCAGCTAGCAGAACAGTTGGAGACTCACGCCCGCAGTGTCGGTGAGGCAGAGTTGAAGGTCGTCAGGGAAGGAGATGAGGATGCAGAATTGCGGACACAGCTGGACACTCTTCTGATACACAGCAACGTTCTGCATGACAAGAAAGAATTCCTCGAGAATCTACTTGAACAGATGACCTCGCATTCCCCACAAGATGTCCGCCCGGGCCCCTGCGCAACGCCAGCCGGTGTCAGTGGCAAGTCAGATACGTCTGTCGGTACTGGAGACCAGTCCATGTCGCTTCCTACGGGAGCTGAATTTGCCAGCGACTTTTTGAACCGCTTCGTTGTGCACAATCTACAGCTCAAGTGGAACAATCTGCTACGAAACATAGTGCTCCGGTACAGTCACCAGGTCAGCCAACGGAGAGGTTTTGTTTACTACCTCTCACGACCTGCGGTCAAATTTATTCTAGATATCGTGGAAGAACAGACCAAACTGAAAAGCTCAAAAGCCTCGAATGATGCAGCGAAGGCGGCGCCCTCGGCGTCACCAAATCCAGCTGGTGCACCACCAGGCGTCACCAAAGACATTGAAGACAGGATACAGAAGATCCTCCAGGATGGCCGGAAGTTCGTCAATGCCGACGACGCTGCTCAGAGTGACGACGACGCTGCTCCCAACGTCAACATGGAGAACCTGACCAGTGGCATTGCTGACGGATTCGTATCCCAAAACAGCTATCACGTTCGACTGATAGCCCCACAGATTCAACTTCAGAGTGATAAGAACAAGAAGAACGTTGTTATGCTCACCAGCAAGGGGATGGAGCTCAAAGTTGTCGAGGTTTTGGACAAGGACAGAATATCTGATACTGTCAGCGGCCTTGTACAGCGTCGTTTCCTGGTCAACATGGACAGTACACAGTTCTTCATCTCCCACCAGAAGTGGTTCGCATCTCAAATGCTTTCGACATACTCGGGTAGTGCCTATGGTACACCGAGTGGTTCTTCTTGGCCTCCGTGGGTCCCAGTGGAAGTTATGTCTGACTTCCACACAGACCCTGTCGGCTTCAAGCGGGTTGTGCAAAAGACATCTGCCATGCTCCGTTACGACAAGTACAACACACTCCGTCTGAAGTACAATGACGAGGTAAACTCAGAACCCGCAGCGGACAGCGAGCCTACCGAGACTACGGAAAGTCGCATGGACAATCTTTGGGTCGAGTTCCCACAGGCACGAGCCATCTGCAATTCGTCGCAGTACTATGCAATGTATGTGATTGTACTCGATCTGCTTATGTACAATGAGCCTCTTGAGAAGACACGCAGCGAGCGTCTCGAGAAGATCATGCTGGCGTCCGATTTCAGTGACCTCAGAGGCACACCCGAGATGGTCACTAAGCTGCAAGAGCGAATAAGACAACTGGAAGACATCAAGTCACACTTCCAGATTCACTCACAGTATCTCGACAAACAGGGCTGGCAAGACAGACTGCAGCTGGAGAGGGACCTGTCAGCCTGCGAAGACGAGCTGTTCTTTATGATGAAGGCCATCACCACCTCGCAGCGGAGGTTCGACACAACACAGAGCAATGCCTTACTTAAGTGGTCCATCTCAGCGAGAGACATTGTGTGGCATCTCATCCGAGATGCAAATGAGCCGCTGTGCGAGGTGCAGCTGAAAGACGTCGAGTACGATCGCACCGATAACTCAGATGGGTCTCACATCAATCTGTTACGTGTCGGCAGAGTCCTGGGGCTGAATCTGCTTCCCGATGCTCTCTATCCCGAGATGGTGGCGCCGTACTTCCAGGATGCTAAGGCCGCCTCACTACTGGAAAGCCAGCCAATGATCACCGTGTACTGGTACATGCTGGATGCGATTGCTGGCATTCCGATCATGGATCACTTCGAGGTCAATCTTGTCCCACTGAAGATTCAACTTGAAAGGGAGGTAGGCAAGATGCTTTTCGAGTACATCTTCCCCGGGCTGGATGGAGATAAATTCCTTGACGACGATGGCAAGGAAGGATCGTCTAGCATGGCGAAACAGGGGGTGCCTGGTGACGACGCTGCTGAGGACGACGATGACTCGCTGCAAGAGTATGCACGGCCTGCTACAGCTGTGTCGGAGATAGACAGGCTGGACCCAGGGTCGTTCTCGACTCGAGCTGGCTCACTTGAGCTCCGGCTGCGTCCGACACTCTCCTCGGAGACCAATACTAGCCCGGTGAAACCCAAGGACCCTGAGTCTTCGTTCAAGCTCTTCGGAAACAGGAACAAGGGCCTGGCCAAGAAGCGATCTGAGACCTCACTCCGAGCTCCTAACCTACGCCCTGGTGCTAGGACTGCGACAGGCCTGACAGCCAAGGTTGAGACCAGCTCGGTCAATTCAGACAACACAAACGCGAACCCCAAGAAGTCCCGCTTCGCTCTTCGCAGGTCAAACAAGGAAGAGGCGCCTCCAGATGACTTGACCAAGATGATGGCACGAGCCTCCAGCTACATGACCTTCGCGTACGTCAAGCTGCCATCTGTCGTCCTCTGTCTCAGCTACAAGGGTAAGGGCGAGCGCAACATCGAGGATGTACATGACTTCGTCTTCAGGTTACCCACTATCGAGTACCACAACAAGATGTGGTCGAACCTTGACCTAGCTCTCGCTTTCAAGAGCCGAGTGATCAAGGCCCTGATTAGCCATACGGGCGCCATTATCGGAAACAAGTTCAGACATCGACCCAACGTAGCGCAACAGAACAAACTGCGCGAGCTTGCAAATAGCTCCGTCCTGCTCGCCACACCTACGACGAGTGAAAGCCAGAACAACAGCGGCGATGACTCATCGAGCATCTTCGGATCTTCGATTGTGGACTTTTCGCGCTCGCCGCCGAGATCCATCATGGGGTCGGGATCGTCCAACTTGGTGGCGCGCAGAAACAGCGGCAGCTCAAGCCTGGCATCGAGCAGCCGGTCCATGAGGAGCGACCACCTCAACACGAGCAATACCAGCAGCAACACGGCATCGGGCGCTGCCAGTGTCGCCAGCTCCCAACAGGGTGGTTCCAACGGGCCCGTCATCCCGAGCTTCCTGATGATGACACCGCCCAACCCCAGGGAGAGGACATCTTCCGACTCGGGCGCCCAGAAGCACGCCGGCTTCGGCATCAGTATGCTGCGCCCGTCAACTAGCAGCAGCATGCGCTCCTTTGACAGCGGTGCTGGCAACCAACGCCGCGGCAGCCATGTCAGCGACACCGGCGGCCCCAACAACAACCACAGCACGCCGGAGCGTGGCGTCCAGAGGCGTCGGACAATCTCGAAGGCTCTGGGAGGCGATGTTACCGGTAGCCCTCGCAGCGGCAACAACACGGGCGGCTACTTCAAGGACAAGTTCAGCGCGTTCGCTTCAAAGCTGAACAACAACAACAAAGACAACCACAAGGAGCGGCAGGGCTCGAGCTCGTCGACGTTGAATCCTGAGGACCAGCGGCCGTCATCACGGTGGTCGTCCAAGAGCGCGAACGCGGCGGTCGATGACGCGGCCGAGGAGGGTGAGAGCGCCGGTGCTGCGCTGGAGAGGGGGACGAGCAACATCGAGGACAGACGAGGCTCGCGGAACTGAAGAAGAAGACCTTGACGGAGAAGAAGGCGGAGGGAGTGGGAGGTCATGATAGGACCGGATAACAACTACTCCACCACGGCGAACTGTCGCCAGTGTATATATTGCAAGGGTGTGACACTGCAAACCAAAGGTCCCCCAAGGGGCCTCGAGGGATTATTATTTTAATCGTTCATTTTTTTCTGGTTTTGATTTGATTTTTTGGTTCGCATTAGAGCATGGAGCGCGTGTCTGGAAAACATCGGGCTGGATCGGTCGCTAGAATATCGTACCGCAAAAAGGGGGTGGCACCTGATTCTTTATTCCTACATACAGTACAGGGCGTTGTGCAATGGAGTGGGAAAATGATAGTGTTGGCATGGCCTCATAGAGGAGGGGACAGGTTGGCACAGGGTGGAGTGGGAAGGAGGCGGTGGCACATTCATATTATGAGCGAGCGGGCGAGGATCACAATAGGTCAATAGGAAGGCCAGGATAAAATGTCAACAGTCGAGTTCAGACATCGATACCAGGACTTTTATCGCGTCCCGTCTTCACTGTTTAAGCCAGCTTAGGAGTAACCCGCCTTGCTCTGTACGCCCCCTGGAGGTAAATGACCAAGGTTGATGAGGTGGCTGGGTCCCGAGCCACGATTGGGACACAATATTATCCATCAAGCGTATATGATCAAGAAGCAATGTGCATGTATAAGAGGTATCATGGTTTGTCCGTGACATTCTTGTTCGCGGCACGGTGTTGCTGACCTGATTGGCATCCTCCCCCGAGGCAGCGCGCGTACCCATCACTTCATGCGCTATGCTAAACAGTCATCACATATTTGATTGGGTATAATAACAAGATGGAGTAGCCGAATCAGTGACTAACCCAATTATGAAGGAGAGAAAATGTATAGGGAAAAAAGAATTCATGTAATGGTTACAAGCCAGGGGCTGACTTGGACGTGTATACGGAGTATGGCCCACCACCTAGAGCGATCAAGGCAGAGAACCTCACTCCAGAGACATGGAATATAAGGTATTATCACAGCATCGTGAACACATACGACCATAGGTAGAAGAGAATTCAGGATCCCGTCCGCTCTCCCATAGACAAGCTTCTGGTTGACCGCTGGATTAGTAGTTGGGTCGGTGACGACCAGCGAATACCTACCCAGTATTGTATGTTTTTCTTTCCTTTTCATTTTATTTTTTGGCAGTTATTCCCTACTCTCATCGATCATAGAGCAAAGGCCACCTAGTTCTCGCCTCATCTGTAGTTGAGATGAGGTCAGGGTGATTTCTCTCCGTATTGACCCAATTTCTCGATTACGCTGCCTACTATTGAATACTGATAATGTCCTGGGTATGTCAAGGTCACACACCACAAAGTGGTCGAGTTCATGGCTCCATTGGGCATCGTAAACATATAGTTCATTCAAATCTGTATATCATTGTTCGGTCGCAATTTGTAACCGCGCCACGCTTTCTAAATATGCAGCTCACTATCCGTACCATGCTGACGAAGATGCCCGAACTCCGGTCAAACGTGTGGCTCCTGGACATGGTATCAGTAAAACTCCCTTTCCCCGCTAAGACAAACCGCTGAATGCCATTTAATTCAACGCCAAAGAAGCGACCGCGGACAAAAAAAAAAAAATATAAATCAATAATCAAGGTAGCCTCCTTCCACTCCGGAGTAGCTAGACTCGGCATCAAAGAGCGTGCGAGGATTCAAACAAGAGACAGTAATGCTGGAGTGATGTCAATGGTTTGTAGATCTGAGGTCATGCTGCGGTCGTATGCACACAGAACATCGCCCGGTTGTACAATCGATGACTGGAACAGAAACCAGGATACCCGACTAGGCCTGCGTTTCCTTGCACCAGTGTGAATTCGCGAAGGGCTGTAGAATAATATCGCTCGTGGTCGATCGACATCAGAGGTGATGTAATCATGTGTGATCCAGTACCGGAGCATAATCCTAGCACAGTTCTGTGCCACATGACTTTCTGCGCCCTTTCGGATTTCGAGACCGGTCAACCCCTTCAGGATTTGATTTTTGTTACCGGCAAATTGGCCCGGAGGCCCCTCGAAATTCCGGGACCAGCGGCCAGTTTCCGTGGCGGTGAATGAGAAGATATTTCGGGGCTGAGTCGATAGTGCGGCCTGGTAAATTATTGCAAATGGCCAGACTGCTGACAGGGCTAGAACCCCAGGTTCCACCTCGCGCCTGCATTGCATCAAGACCGGTGGGTACTGGCGTGAACTGTGGGCCTCGTCATTTTGGACCCTTGACTGTCCTGCATGGATGAGGCTCTGCCGTGAGTCACACCCCTCGCGGTGCTTTTGTTGTGTCGGCTTACCGAACTCGGGCACTCAGGCTATGCCTTTTGGGAATGCAAAAGGCATGATTGAGCCATGAAGACCGGAGTTTGCCGCTCAGCCCATTGCTGATGGTATCCGCAAAATAAGCGTGTCATGAAGTAACGAGACCTTGGAGCTCGGAACCTGCGGCGTAAGTGTCGGGTGGTCAAAATCGCAGCGTCTTCGCACCCTTGTTCCTGGAACCCGGATGGGCTGCTGTGGAGGTCTTCTTCGAGCACATGTGGCATACGATTTTCGATGCCACCTGAACCCCCCCTCAGTCGGTCATGGGGACCCATCGCGCTGGAACACCATCGTCACA
The DNA here is from genome assembly GCA_021272945.2 of Cytospora paraplurivora. Lineage (NCBI taxonomy): Eukaryota > Fungi > Ascomycota > Sordariomycetes > Diaporthales > Cytosporaceae > Cytospora > Cytospora paraplurivora. The sequence goes on from JAJSPL020000016.1 coordinate 197,885, forward strand.
GATCTTGTAGGGCTTAGTGCTGGTCTTCCTCGGTGGAAGTGCCCACCGAGCCCGTCCAGCTTGCAGCTCGTCCAGCTTGCCACTCCTGCGCATGGCCATTTCCATCACTGCGACTCGGATAAAGTCAGAATTTTCCCGCATCTCACGTTGTCTTGGTCCTGGAGGCGACAAAACTGCTTCCTTTCCCTGTGCCCCCTGCTCCCCTTGTGATGAGCGAGACGTGGCATTCTGGCCACGGAGGCCAGTTGCTGAGCCCTTTGACCGTTGGACTTTGTAGGTCTGCATCTGAATAGAAGCGGTAAAGGAGCTACGCGAATCCTGTGAGGATTTGGAGCCCTGGGATTCTAGCCGAGCCGTTTGTGTCGGGTTGAGATACCTGCGTACGGCCGCGGATGGCTCCTCGTCCAAGGAAGGCGGCATGCGCTCGTCAGTGAATGGCACATTGGGCTCCAAGGTGAAGAGCGAGCGCGTCAGAAAATCCTCAGGCGGAATTGCAGGCATATTCTTGGAAGATAAGGAACGCGCAGCATTTCGAAGCGCTCGCAGACTCGAGGTGATATTGGACTTGAAGGCAATTTTGATAGGGCGAAGGGCCTGCATCATCCCGCCTATCTTCTCTTCCGTTACAAGAGAATCGTCGAATACGCCATAATCAAGTTCTTCCAGGTCATTGTCGCGGAACAAGGGATGGTCGTCTCCATCCCCCGAGAGTGAAGATACCGGCACCAACGTTTTCCTAGTTGGCAGCATTCTCCGGCCTCTGCTCGCACTCTGAGGAGTGCCAACAGATGATATAGTTTCGGTCGTCGAGAACGAACCAGTAAGCGACGGCATGGAACCGTAAGAAGTTTCCTGGGTTGACAGTATTGATGGTACTGGGCTCTCTCCTGTGGATAGGTCGTCGGTTTCTAGGTCCTCGGGTGGGCTTAATAAGACATCCATAGGTCCTTGAATGAAATTCAGGCTCAATTCCTTCTCCGACTCCTGGCTTTGCTCAAGTATGGAGCCAACCGTCATGCGCTTCTCCGTGTCCCTTGCCGAACGCTGCCGCTGGCTCCGTTGGCACTTGAGCGGAGGAATACTCGTAACGGCGAGGAGTGCAGCCACGGATGGGGGAATTGCGTCCGGAGAGTGCAGGTCTCTCCATCGTGGCGAGCTAGAGCGACGCCTCCGGTCGTCATGGATTCGGTGATTGCGGGGTGCTGAGCTGTGGTAGTTGTCCCTCTTAGATTTGATTGGTATCTGGACCGGACTCGTGGGATTCGCCGGTCTCGTCGTTGTTGTCGGTGTCATGGAATTCGGGGTGTTCGGGTTATATGCAGGGTTGGCTGCCTTAAGTGGCTGTAGCGAGGTTACAGCCATCTTGGCGGTAGTAACACTAGCAGCTGTACCGTTATTTCCGGGCAAGTACTTCAGGTCGCGACCATAGCCTTTCTTGGTCGTGGCACTTGATGTCGGAATAGCCAGAGTTGATGAGATCTGAGGGGAGGTGTAGGTAGTCGAGGTCGGGGTTGAAGTCGAAGGTGAGGGCGAGGCGTGGAGGTTCTGGTTTTGTCTAGAAACCAGAAAGGACCTGGGCGACATCATCTTGTAATCTGTACGTATTGTATTGGTCTGGGGGCCGACAACGCTTGGTCCTCACTGCGCACGGTACTGCTTAGTAAATAGCGGGCTGCAGCGGACGGACATTTCATGTGGGGTTGAAGTCCAGGCCAGGGAGCGAGCCGAACTAGGGGGATCCAATCCGACAGATCAGACAAAGAGGTGGTGAGATCGTGTAAGGCTATGATGCTTTTCTGCGGGTGTGCAGACTGAGCGAGCTTGTTCGGTATCGCCCTTGGTTCAGGGTCCCGTTCCTTGTACGTAATAGTACGTAAGAGTACGTCTGAGCACGTAAGAGCCACGATGTCAGGGCGCAGGACGCACGACGGGATTTTCTCTAAGGGGTATGTAAACCAAAGCAACGGGATTGGCTGCGAGGTACTCGAAGATGATCCAGGTCCCAGGTCCCATTCCAGGCTGTCGGTTCGCGTGCCGTCGTTTGTGGTGATCCGAGATGCGAGGGCCGAAGTATTTCCTCATACGGTTTACGGTTGGCGTAGGCAAAGGTCTTATACAGAAAGGTATGTGGGCTTTCTTCCCTTCTTTGTTTCTTTGTTTCTGGTTTCCTTTCCTTGCAGCACCACCTGCCTTTTCTGGGGAAATCGCCGTGGGATTCGCGTGTATCGCGGCAGTGTGGAGCGAGGTGAAGTGTCGTCGGTTGACGTGTGCTCCGCCTACAACTGGAGTCTGGCAACCTGCTTCTTTTGTAACCCAACCCAGCCAGCCAAACCAAGCCTAACCACCAGGACACACAGGACAGCGTATCGGAATATCAGTGATGATCACTTGATTGTTGCTTGCTATCTTATCCGTGTGACCTCATCGGGGGGCACGCTGCCGTTATCAGTATGGCCCCGCTACTGCTTCGTATTATGTTACGGCTCTGACACAGAGTACGGCACTTGCAAGACGTCGTGTAGTCGAAGATCAGGTGTGGACTTTGCCGTTATTCCGTCGAGATAGACGGAAGAGGAGGACGGTTGTCGACGATGGGAGAGGGATAAAGAGGGAAAGGGTTGATGAGGATAGACGAGACGGGTGATAACGCAGCAACTCTAAAGAAGAGGCCAAAGAGAATAGATGAGTAGACTTGTCAACCTGTCATGCTTTATGAGGGCTGACCGGAAACCTAACCAGGAACTCCGAGGCATCGGTACTGATAAGGCTTGTGAAGCCTGATAGGGAAGGCACAAGACAAACGACACATACGGTAAGCAGTCACTTGTATGGGGAGCTGATAAGGGAAGGAGCCAATTGTACCGAATACTGGTTACTGGTTCCCGGCGTACAGGTTACTGCCGCGCCAGATTAGATAGTACATAGTACTGTAGTAGACTGTGCATTCCCAGCCAAGGCCTCGACATCGAGTCCTGATTGCTGCCCTGACGTTGTGGTCAGCGTGGCGGATGGCAGGCGTTGGTCAGTGTGGTCTCGTGCCACAGCGAAGTGCCAGGTGCGGTGCTGGGGTGATGGCCAGGTGCATAAGCGTACGTACGTACCCAGGTACCTAGGTACCTATGGATGGAAGCTTGTGTGAGTCTGCGTCTGGACCGAGCCTCCCGAGGATGCATCAGGATCTGTCACGACCTTCCGTTTTGCCTTCGAAGACCTTCATGTATATTTGTTGCTGTCCATCTGAAATGGATATCTCTGACATCGTCAAAAGATTACCACCTGCCCAGGTGGCCAGATGCCCGAGTGCGTAATTGTCGTGCCGGGACAACCGCACCACGTGCAACCCACGGTACTCTGGTATTCTAGTGTACCTAGGTACTTACCTTGAGGTACCTAGGTACCTACCTAGGTAGGTATGCTTGGTGTATAGGTACGTATCCCACCGGCATGGATCACCATTTGGGAAAATTTTGGCGGATGGGGCAGCCTCGGGATCTCTTGGACCCCTACATTGCTATGGTATGTACATGGTACAGCGTGGGGATGGCAGTATTTCCCGTCCGCGATGGGTACACAGTACATACCCCAGACTTTTTGGCTTATCTGCTGTAAATTCCCGCAGTCGGTTGATGCTCACGCGTGTATACTGAAGCCTCGTGTTGACAGCACGGTCGTGTGAGATCAGAGACGTTGCGACTACCTTGACCTGTACTATTTTCTGCGTATATTATCTGCATGGCCTCGCCTCGTGTGAACTGTCATTGCCACCCTGCTCCTGCAGAGCAGAGCCCCGGATGAAGCAAATTAGCAATCGGTTCGCTGCAAGAATGCCATGTCGGCCTTAGAGATATCTCCATCATCATGCCGGCATAATGCACCCGGAGTCTCACCCTCATGCCCGTCGCCACACCTTATCACCATTAGTGTGTGCGGGTCCCCGCCCAAAACAAATAACACGAAGTAACCATCAAACCTACCTTGTAGACACATGGTTGATATGCAGTATCCACAACTCCGATTTCCCCGGGGGAAGCCAAAGCACCACAACACCTGTGGGCCAGCACATAGCGCGTCGCCTTTGCCTTTGCTGTTGCTGTTTATGCGGACGACTACAGCGACGACTACAGGTGTTACTGGTGTTGGATGATGATGACGAGTGTACATCGTGGCATGAAACCGGTGGCTTGGACGTGCATGATGCGCATGTATATCGCAATGGAAACACACGCACCACACCTCGGAGATGCGCGGTCTGCAGATGGCCCCATCGAGTCGTTCCTTATCGCTCTTCCCTTATTCGACGTCGGCTAAACATCGCCACCCTGTCGGAAGCCGGGTTGTGACCCTCCTTTGTTTCTTGCCAACGCTTTGGGGAGGGCACGACGACACCATAGTACTGTACGTCAATGCCTAATCCGAGTATTGTGAGAGCTGCAAGAAGTGCTCCTAATCCGATGCTGCATGAGGGTGCCGACATCCGGTCAGCATCTAGATTCGCACGATCTCCCGAGGGTGCCATCCAACTGTGAATACACCGAGGCAGTCGCTGCTGTTAGTAGGGGACGGACCTGTTTGTGAATGGTCACAACCAACTCGTGACCGCGAATCATTACCAGGCCGAGTAAATGGGAATCGATTTTTATTGTCTCTTCCTTTCGCTTTTGATGCCTCCAGTAGCTGATCAGCTCCCGCCTTTGGGGCCTCGGGTATATGCTATATACTAGAATGTGCTCGTTATTGCACTCCTCGCGGATCACTCATCCTCGGCCCCAGCCTTCTGCTTCCTTGCCTCAGCCTCCCGTGCCCACTCCTTCGCCTTGGCGGTCACCTTCTCCCTGCTCTTCGCGTCGCCGTTCTCCTCCTCCCACTTCGCCCACCGCTGGAACCACTTCTTGGCCCGGACTGCCTTGAGGCCCTTGATCTTGGTGCCACGCTCGAGCACCTGCCTCACAGCCGTGGCGTCAGCCTTGCCATCTCCGCCCTTCTTGGCCGCGTTGTACGTCAGAATCTCAAGGTCAAGTAGCTGGTTCCACAGGTCAAACTTCTTGGGGTAGGCGGACAGCAGGCCCTCGAACATGGTACGACCGCGCTCAGAGTCACCGCTCACCGAACGGAACTCTAGGCCGGCGAACTTGGTCATGAGGGGCACGTGGGTATGAGCAGGCAGCTGTTGTGTCGCACGGGGCAGGAGAGCACGGGCGCGTTCTGCGTCCTCCACGGTGTTGTGGAGGAAGTGTCCGTAGTTGATCCAGACCTGGGGTGACTTGGCTCCGAACTTCTTGAGCATCGTCTGGAAGAGCTCGTCGGCTTTCTGTAGTAATCATTAGCACTGATACGCGGGTAAAATATACTGGACGGTGACTTACCTTGTGCTTCCCGGTCTTGATGTAGATGGTAGTGAGTCGCTCGTGAACCACCTGCTCATCGTTGTACTGACAAGCACGCTTGAAGATCTCTTCCAGCGTGTCGCTAGTGCCGTAGGCGTTCTCCAAGTTCAGGTAGGCGGTCCAGATGTTCAACTTCTCTGCCTCCTCGCGAATGTTGATCGTCTTGAGAGCACGCTCTGCGATCTCCCGAGCCTTTGCTGGTTCGCTGACTTGCGCTTGGAAACCCATATACTGCATCCAGAGCTCAGACGAGTCTGGCTGTCCCATCAACAACCTCTCGAAATCACCGGCTGTCTGTGGCCCGTTGACATCTAACTGGGCGGTGCGATCAACCTGAATCTCTGACCGCTTTTTCTTCTTTTTCTTCTTCTCGATGCTATCGTCGCCAGCTTCGGATTCGGCGATGTCCTCATCAGCAGCTTCGTCCAGAGCCCCAGCAGACCAGTCGAAGCCGCCCGCCTCAAGGCCGTCAGCGCCTTCAGAGGATGGATCCAGCATATCAGTGTCTTCGTCTTCTTCCGAATCGTCCTTGTTGTCAGTGCCCTGAATTATGATTTCGGGAGCGTCCGTGAACTCCTCGTCAACATCACTCTCATCTTCCTCGTCAGAATCAAGAGCAGCTCCAGCTTCGACATCCGAGTCGTCCATGTCCTCGTCTTCCTCTTCGTTCTCGAAGTAGGACGTCTTGAGCCCGAAGTTGATCTGCTTCTTGTCGACGTCGATCTTCAATATCCGTGCTTTCACAGCGTCACCCGCGTTGTAGAGTTTCCTGGCGTCCTTGATGGTCTTTTCCGCCATCTCGCTGCGGTGGCAAAGGCCACTAACGTTGGCAGATTTGTCGATGACAATGAAGGCACCAAAGTCTTCCACAGCTCGAACCTTGCCCGTCACCACTTCACCGACGGCGTAGTCAGCAAGCGTCTTCGGGGGTGTATAATCTTGTTCCGCGACGGAGGCTTTCAGGGACATGTTCACTTGCTTAAGGGTCGCATCGACGGATGTGATGCGGCCCTTCACGAGCTGGTCGACTTGGAAATGTTGTTTCCAGTCCTTCAAGAAGGTATCCGACAGGTCAGAGATCTTAACGAAGGCTGTAACGTGTCCGCCAAGGTTCACGAACAATCCCTGGTCTGCAACATGTCTGACGAAGCCCCGCACAATGTCACCAGCCGTAAGACTAGAAATTGTGGTAACGACACGGTCCTTGACTGGCAAAGCCGAGTTGAGCACGCGGGATGGGCGCGTTGACAGCCGAACTTTCTTGTTGCTGAGGTCAACATCAACGACTGCCACCCGAATGATATCGTTCTTGGTATATTTCTTGGGGCTGGCCAAGTCGTAATCGTCCTCGAGATCAACGAGGTGTACAGGACCAGATACTTCTTCGCTCAACTTGACGAGAACTGATCGTTCAGTGATCTTGGTAACCTTTCCGGGAAGCACCAAGTCTTTCTTGACGTTGTCCCAGGTTACTGTGTTGGAAGAGTCCGATGATCTAGCCGTAAAGTCAAGACGGCTTTGCGATGCATCGACGGCTTTGACCCTTACCCTCAGTGCAGAGCCGATGGGGAAGCTCCCAGCCAGGTTGCTTAACTGAGACAAGTCGTCGGATGCCTCGCTGGCGGCCATTCTTCCTCGGACTGAAGGTGATAGGTTGATCCAAAGGCAGTTCATCTTGATGTTGTTGACGAATCCTGTCCATTCAGACCCCTTCTCAATCTGATCAAGGGTAAGTGGCTCGTTCACACCCTCTTCTTTCAGATCGCTCGGCTTAGCTGAGAGCTCAATAAGCGAATGTGTCGACCGATGCGAGATGGGCAGGAAGCGGTGGTTCCTGGCGTCATGAACACCTAGAACCTTCACCTTGATCACTTGCTTCGGCTTGAACCTCTGCAATGGATTCTTGGCATTCCGGATCTCATCCCATGTGTCGAAAATCTGTGAAATATCCACCCGTCCTTGGAGGTTGTCAGCGAGCTGCACATTCAGCTGTGTGCTCTTGACGGACAGAATCTTGGCCTTCGTGATCCTGCCAACAGTGATGTCTGCTTCGCTCTTGATGGACTCATCGATGGGATTCTCGACTGCCTTCGCAGCTGGTTTGGCCGTTTTCTTCTCCTTTGCGTCTACAACAGAAGGCACGGCGACCACTACGCGGGAATGGTCCCTGCCAGTCGAAACGATCTTGACAGCGATGGATTGCAGCTTGTTCAAACCAAAGTCACGCTCTCTCTGCTGCTCTTGAGGCATCAAGGAAGCCGGAAGAAGCGCGGTCAGGTTGCCAGCGAATTGAACGAAAACAGCGGTCGGTGTAATATTTCGAACGAAACCGTGGATCAGATCTCCGACCTCTGCCTTCTCCCAGTTTGAGAGAAGCTTTCCTTCTTTCGCAGCTGTAGCCAGACTTGGCTTAAGGGTGACTGTGAGAGCGCGGCGGCCCTCGTTCTTCTCCAGCACTACCAGGCCAGAGAGCGTTTGACCGGCGTAGATTCTCTTCAATGCAGCTTGGTTTTTAGCTGGTGATTTATCGGTCAAATGCCCAAGTGGAAGTACAGCTTTCAGCAAGCTGCCCTCGAGCTCAACAAATACGTCATCCTCAGTCTTCTGGCTGACCTTGCCAGAGACAAGGTCGCCGACGTTAAGGTTCTTGAGAGCCAATTGCTTATCCATTCCGAACGCAGAAGGATCTTTGCAGGACACCACAAGTCGGTTCTTCTCAGCGTCAACCTCGATGACGTGTACGGTAACGACCTGTCCCTTTCGGAAGTGCTCTTTAGGGTCCTGAATGTAAGCCTCACTCATCTCAGAGAGAGGCAGGAAGCCCCGCAGGTGACCATAGAACTGAACGACAGCACCCTTTGGCAGGACATTGACAATAGTCCCGAGCACTTGCATTCCAGCGGAAACATCCTCAAAGGATTTGATGGGAGCTGCGTCGGAGTTGACCAATGTCTTCTTCAGTGTGAGGCGCAATTGGCGCTTGGAGGGCTCGGTGGACAGAATCCTTGCCTTGACCTTCATGCCCTCCCTGAACTTCTTCTCCGGGTGTTGTAGGCGCACGTCGGAGAGGTGCATCTCAGGGACCAGTCCAGATATGCCATTAGCAATCTTGACAATGAGTCCGTGGACGCCGTTCTCTCCAACCACAAGCTTCTCGACGACACCGTCAACTACCTTCCCAACCGGCACATCCTCAAAACGCAGGAATGGTTGCTCGAGGACACTCTTTTCAAAAGAGAGGAGAAATAGCCCGTCGAAAGCATTGTAACCTACCACCCGGCCGCGGTGCTTGGTGTCCACTCTGTAAGGACCAGTAGACTCGTAGAGGCCGTCGACCTTGCCATCCTTAACCCGTGAGATGTGCACGAAACCAGGCACGCCTTCAATGGCTACATCAACAAAAAGTCCAATGTCGGTTTCCACACGTTTGACAACACACTCTTCGACTACCGATGAAATTGGCAGGGCTTCCAGGGGGTCCTTCGCGATGCCACCGACCTGAGCACTGGGCGTCTTCAGAGAAGTGACGTGGTCCAGGATCGAGATTCCCAGCTTGGGTTGCCTGGCCTCTGGAAATGTACAGATCACCCTCGCCTTGAGCTTCGAGCCAACCTTGTACTTGGCAGCTATATCCACGCCATGCGAACCAGCACCGGAATGTATATGATCGGCGGTGACATCGAGATGTCCCATAACTTTGCCAATGATACCACGTTCCAGGACCTCAGTAACCAGAACATCAACAGAAGTACCAGGGACAAAAGTGTTGATAGTCGTGGCCTCGTGCGGGGTGTTCTTGATGTTGCCGAGTTTGTCGACCTTAGCAGTCAATTGGACAACCTTGCGGTTTCCGCTCAGGCCCGTGGCCATGCACAGAAAGACGTTGCCCGGCTGTAAACGAGCCTCAGACATCCCAGGGTCCACCTCTTTCTTTGGCAGGAAACCAGTAACTTTGGAATCTGCAATTCCCAAATCCATCACGTAGCCATGGTCCTCAACACTGGTTACAGCAGCCATCACTGTGCTGTTCGCAACCAGCTCTTGCTCGGTGAGCGTCGCATTAGCGTCTTCAGGCCGCAGGGACAGCTCGATGCGCCTCTTAGACTTGCTCGCAAGGGCCGCTGAGTCTTCGCTGGTGGATACAACGTATGCCCGGACGTACTGTCCAATCTCGAATAGAGTCGTCAGGTCCACGTCATCCTCCGACGGCTCGTCATCGTCGCTATCGTCTGCTGCAGCCGTTGCCTCGACTCGCTTAGTGAGAACGGGAGAGACCAAAGTGATCGAAACGTGGCCGATGAGGTTATTCGGAAGCGCAAGGGTGACTTCGAGGTCGTTGATGTCGCACACTTGGCCGAGGACAAGGGATCCTTTCACGAGGCGCTTTGATTGATGTCAGTCATCAAACATTATTCTGGTTCATCAGCTGTATGTTTAAACAGAAGTCGTACCTTGTAGTTGAGACCCTCGATCCTGGCGGCATCAGGGTCGCGGACTAATGACCCATCCTCCTTGTCATTCTTGGTGTCCTTCGTGGATGACTTCCGTTTCCTCTTCTTGAGATCCTTGTCTGCCTTCTTGTCCGTCTTGGAAGACTCTTCCTCGAAGAGAGCATCTTGCTTTGCTTGGATAGTGATCTGTCTGTGCTCGAGAGGAGTGAGGACACTGCCACCACCTCTGGGGAAGAGGGGCTCTTCTTCCTTCCTTGCAATTGCCGGCGCAGAGGAAGCAGTTTTCTCGGTAGGCTTCTTGTCCGTAGTCTTGGAGCCCTTCTTGTCCTCGTTCTTGACCGGCTTGTCGGATTTTACCTTCTTGGACGGCCTCGTTTCTGTGGTAGTGGGCTTCGTATCTTTTGTAGGAGCAGTGCCGGAAGGCGCTCCCTTCCGTTTGAGAGTGCTCATAATAGCCTGTTATGAAATGGCATGGGGTTGGTGGTCAACAGGGTATTTGACACAGGAGGAGAAGGCCACAGGTAAGAGATGTGTCGACGGGATGGAGTTGGCCGGTTGTTGCGTCTCCAACGAATTATATGGTGCTCGTAGTAGTAGTAGTTCACTCCTGCGCCCCAAGCGATCCAAGACTTTCTTTGCGACCAAAAATTTCGAGAATGGCAGGGGTCCTCTTATCGATAAGCATGGATGATGGACAGTGGGGGCCTATGGATCCCTGAGCGGCAGGCAATGTGCAAGCGAAGGTACCTCCTCGGGGGCCAGACCCCCCTAGTACACAATAGTGTACCTCATCACCTGGGTCCCGGGCATACTACGAACCACTTAGACCACCTGGGCACTCTTGCAAGTCCTACAAGTGTTCAATATCGTCTCAAGGAATGACAACACAACAATGCACGTGGAAGCCAGTTGTTTGCCAACATAGCTTGCATCCAGATAACCATGTTGAGTGATCGAGACCTCCTTTTTATTACCTGTGTCTAGCCTTGCTGCGACCCCCGACATGGTTTCCAGAAAACGATCTCGCCGTGATGATCCAGGGGGATTCTCCACCAACCCGCTGCAGCCGTCACAAGCCAAATCGACGTCAGCGCTCAGCAACTTGTCCGCAACATCATCATCTTCACCAACAACGGCACCAACACCACAAGAGATTACAGTACCGCCTGATTCTGTACAAGGGATGCCACCTCCGCAAATACCACAGCTTGAAACCAGCAATAAGAGTGTCAAGAGTACTCGGAGCAGTAAATCTACAGAACAGGACGATAGACTGGTGCGTATTGGTGGGCTCGCCACCCGGCCGGGTTGCCTGGAATCGAGATGGTAGAGGCTGACCTCAACCACAGGTCCACAAGACTAGGAGCTGGTATGGATCATGGCCTCGCAAGTCTGGGGCCTCAACCGCAGTCCAGAAAGAAACAATATTAGGAAGTCCCCTTCGAGCTGGCTCCATGCCTGATTTTAGTCGCTTCGATACGACGAAGAAGGGCGGCGATACTGCGAGTCTGAGTGGGGCCAGTCAAGCCTCCGTAAACGCCCTCCCCCAGCTACAAGAGATCGCCTCCGACACCCCAGCCAATAAGGCAATCACAGATGTAACGGTTCCTGAGCAAGAGATCATTCCCAATAGTAACACTGGAGAGGATACAGATCCAGAGAGTGACGCTGAGCACGCCAAAATAGACGGGACGAAAGACGACAGGGTTTCTGCTGAAGCCGCTCCGGCGCCTGATGCGCCACCGGCCGCGTACACCTCACAATTGTTATCAGCATCAGCAGACTGGCTAGGTGGATGGTTCATCAAAGCTCCAGTACCGGAAGAGAAGAAAGCCGAAACCGAAACTACACAACAAGAGCCCTCAAACCCTCCTGCAACAGCTTCACCAGGACCTCCATTAGAAGCCCCCAAGAAGACTGAGCCCGAGCTGATAGCAGAGCGGACAACGGACACTGTTGGGCCGGGAGCAACCGAACAGCCACCACCGTCTGAACCTCCCAAACGAGCCTCTACTTGGTTCGGTTTGTGGTCAAGTAATCCCGAGCCTGAAGATGGGACGGGAAAGACTGCCACCCCAGCAGAGTCGACTCCCACGGCGGCAAAAGCACTTGGAGATGATACAGCCGTCCAAGATGCATCGCCTACCAATGCAGAGCCGGCCTCGAAGCCTTCAGTAGGGTCTACCTGGGCGTTCTGGTCAAAGGACACCCCCAGGTCCTCGGGTAAACAACCAGAGCCGTCGGAGCAGGGAGAGTTAGCTGTGATGGGCGAGAGATCGGAGTCTCAGCCGAAACGAGCAAACTCTCAGGACATGGACCGGGATTCCCTTCCGAAATCAGAGCCTCCAAAGGATGTCCAGGGGAAGATCAAGACCAATAAGGATAAGACGGCCAAAAAGAGGAACAGACCCAAGTCTATGGAATTTGACAACATCCCGTCACGACCGCCAACTCCTCAATCAGATGCTGCCTCCATCAAGGTTGACTCATCCCCCAAGGCCAAGGTAAAGACGCCGACTGCATTGAAAGCGACTCCTCCGAACTTACTCCTGCCTTCATTCAAAGGCACATACCGAATGAAAGAGAATCCTTCTATAGTGCAACAGATTACTGCCTTGTTGTTGCGGACTGAGAAACAAAAGCAGCCACCGAAGCATGTCTCCCTCACTAAGGAGCCACCGAGAATCAAGAAAGCTCTAGCTATTGGTGTACACGGTCTATTCCCAGCTACGTATCTTCGTGCCATGATCGGGCAGCCAACTGGTACATCTATCAGGTTCGCGAATCACTGTGCGGAGGCCGTTCGCAGGTGGGCAGACAGTCATGGCTGTGAGGACTGTGAAATTGAGAAGGTTGCCCTCGAAGGGGAAGGGAAAATCGCCGACCGGGTCGAGAACCTATGGAAACTCCTCCTGAACTGGATCGACCATATCAGGGATGCGGATCTCATCGTCGTTGCGTGTCACTCCCAAGGCGTCCCCGTGTCGGCCATGTTGCTGGCCAAGCTGATCGAACTCGGCATCATAACGAATGCCAAGATTGGAGTTTGCGCCATGGCAGGGGTGAATCTGGGGCCTTTCCCAGACTACAAGTCGGGTATGGGCATGCTCATGGGAAGTGCAGCCGAGCTTTGGGAGTTTGCAAACCCCGAGAGCGAGGTTTCGAAAAGATACGAGACATCACTGAAGTTGATACTGGCTCACGGTGTCAGGATAACATATGTCGGGAGCATTGACGATCAACTGGTTCCCATCGAGTCGGCCATTTACTCGCCAGCAAACCACCCGTACATATATCGGGCTGTGTTCATAGATGGGAGGATTCACGCCCCCGATTTCATTGCGCATCTGGTCGGTTTTGCTTGCAAGCTGCGCAATCTGGGCATATCTGACCATGGCCTCGTCCGTGAGCTTTCCGTGCCACTCGCAGGGAGTCTCTACGGAGGAGAGGGGCATTCCAGGCTCTACGATGACGGCCAGGTATACGAGTAAGTCCTATGCCCTTTCCCCACTGGTCATCCACTACCCCCTCCCTTGAGTACTCTTGCTGACAGTCATGTACGCTCAAGTCTTGGCGTGGCTCACACCCTGGAGACTACAGACTTGGGGAGTGTACCCTGCGAGATACAGAGACATGAAAGCCTGGTGCCCTCCAATCCCTACCTCCTCCCGTGGATTATGCGCGGGCTCCTCGAGGAGGACTTCGTGAAGACGGAGCTGAGCTCCGAGACGGAGGAGCTGCTAAAGCAGTTTGATGACTGGAAGCCGGCGACCAAGGCGCTGAAGGACGTCAAGTATAGACTCGAGGCTGTTAGATCAAGGCTATAGAAGCTCCTTCGCGGGGCTACCTATCACTTATACTATGCTGGTAATTATTTTTGAGTTAGGGGACAGACTGGGCTGGCGACGGTATGACATAACATGGCTTTTCCTTTGGGTTCAGCGGGAGTAAGGAGCAAGGGAAAGGGTCTGCGCGCATATGAGTAGCGATACGTTGCTACAAACCATACATACTTTTGTACTTGATATGTGGTTGCATAAAGAGCCTGATTCACTCCGCTATTCGGCAGTACCTAGGTACTCCTTACAGTATAATAAATCACTTTGACTTTCCCCTTTCCCCCGAGATCCCCGACGTGCTAAGCAATCCCTTCCTGCAGCGAGCAGCCTTGCTCGCGCCTTTAGACGGGCAATTTTCAACCTGCCGTACGTCATCGCCACCTAGCACAGTGGGACAGGGCTTCACCCTTCATTCACCCGTCAACAGCAAAGAATGGCATTGTCAATAAGATTATCATGACAGACCGACGCCCCCCGTCCGTCCGTCCGTCCGTTCGTTCATCCAGCCAACCGCCCGCTCCTCGCCCACAGCCCTTTCAGCAGGAAGATTTCAGATCATGTATGAACAAGAGGAAACAAGGCTGATGCAACAACGACAACAACAACAGAGAGAAACAGGGGAAAAAAGAAGGCCACCCTCGAAGATGAGAAATAGGCAATAATATGCTCGCTGCTGATGTTTACATTCCCGTAGCTCCACTGATGCGATCTTGCCCATACTGCACTGCACCCCAGGCCTGACTGCAGATGAATGGACATCTGCCACGGGCTGAGGCATGCTCGTCCGCAGTATGACTTGTGCTCTCTTCATAGAGGTGCCATTTCAATGATTAGATGGGGTATTGATCATTCCTCCACATCCATGTCTACTACGCCATTCAAGCTCTGCCTGGCTCCACCATTGGGGGTGGTTCCAATCCGGGCCCCGCTGCCATCAAACACCCAGGGTCCGGCGTCATTCCTTGGTGTAATGGGTCCCTCGTGTGCATTGGTCGGGCCACCACTGCCCGGGCTAGGCGTCCGGCGGCCGTTGATGCGAACTGGGTCGGACGTGGCGTGCGAAAGCTCGTGACTTGGTCTCATAGATCCCGTCGTTGAGGGCGTGCTAGCCCCACCACCGCTTAGGGGCTGCTCGGACGTTGCGTGATTATCAACAGAATTCGACATAGTCACCTCTGGTGTCTCACCGAGAGGTGTCGAAATAGTAGCCCCAGGCGGGTTCGTCCGTGACCGTGACCGTTCAATGGAGGTCCTTGCTCTTTCTGCAGCAGTTGCCCTGGCTCGCTCTAGCGACGTCCTTATCCTATCCACAGAGTTCCTGCTAGCTTCGACCGGCGCGGGCGGTTCTAGGCGAGGCTCTTTTGATCGACTCTCCTCAGGTTTCCCGGATTCCTCGAGGTCCTCTTCAAGCTGTTCCCAGTCTTCAGGGTCCTCCACTTCGGCCTCCAAATCAGCGGCAGCCCGGCAGTTGGGGCAGATGAAAATCGGGTAGTGCGGTGACGAAAGAAGGCTGCGGATGCATTTGAAATGCCATGTATGAGAGCACGGTGCTACGAATAGACATTGGCAAGGCTGTAGGAAGAGTTGTCAGCGAATGTGTCATCCCTCGCAAGGACGAGAGACAAGGAAGGACATACAGCGATCGAGTTCAAGCAGATGGAGCAGTCCTGAGAGTAGTTCTGAGCGCCGGACCCTTCGCTCTTCGTCATGTTCCAGAGCCTCTTGTGCGAGTTCATGCTGCAAAAGAATGGTCAGCCATTATTCAGAAAGTATTGCAACGGCTTCTCCAGGACATACTTGAACTTGTTCAGCTTGTTCTGCCAGCCGCGATTCAGCTCCAGGCGCATCTTTACGCAGCGGAAGATCATCTCCTCGCCCCCTTTGAAATCTATCCCCAGCTGAACGACATCCCCGTCGTTAACAGGGAACGGTTTAGACTCTTGGCCAGGCGGGCTCAGTCTTATGTGGTTTAAAAAGGTGCCGCTGCTGCTCTTCACATCCCTTATATACCACTTGCCGTCTTCGTACCAAAATTCGCAGTGGCGTCGGCTTACGACTTTTGATTTGAAGCCTACTGGTGCTGCCGAGGGGACGTTTGCCGGGACTGCTGGTTGGCTATCACGTTCGGAATAACGGCCAACACGTATGACTTCGGATCCGCTCGGCAGGGTGCGGGATACTGGAGAGAAGTGCAGCGAGGGTCGCTGGCTTCGAGGATCGACGAAGACGGAGAAGCGAATGGAGGGCAGGACGCCAAGGTGTCCGTTCTCGGCGGCGTCCTTGGTGGAGGCAGCCATGACAGAACCCGTTGTCGCGGATCTCGACCGCGTCATACTGCGTCGTACGGCGGCTGGTTCTTCCTCCCCTAATGTAGTAAGTGAAGGTCCTGAAGTAGGTTCTTCTTGAGACCTGGGTCGTATCGGTGTAGAGTGCTGTGGCGGTTGTTCGTCGTCGAGGTCCGTTCCAGATGGGACTAATGGATGGGACAACGTAGGCACCAAAGTGAAACGGCGAGAGCCGATCGAAGGGTTGAAATCGGTCGGAGATGCGGTCGTGGTCGTATTTGTTGTTCTGGGAGTGTACGAAATGGATCGCCTAAGGCCTTGGCCAGGTCTTGGATCAGGCTCCGGAGGATTGGCGTTGGATGTGCTGTTGTTATGATCCCTGGATAGCAGGTGGCTGTGTGTGTAGTTGCGCAGATAACTCAAACCTCGCCTTGCTCTCGAAGTCGGGCCGGTGGAGGAATTGCGTGCAGCAGATGCGGATGTGTGAGCAGAGGCCGAGGCAGAAGTAGAGGCAGATAGAGGCGCTTGTGAGGCTGCCAGGGAAAGGGTACCGCTCGCTAGGGAGGTTGCCGCCGGTGCGGGAGACGTGAACATGCTTTGTAAAGGTAGGAAACGGGGGTACTGGCGGGAAAATTGCAAGAATGACCGGTCGTAATGCTTTCGGGCCCCAAAGCCAAGTCCCAATCCTGCTCCGGAGTCTTCCTCGAGCAACCAGCAACGGGCAGAAGGGGTGCAGATGGGTGAATCAAAGGTTTCAGGTAGACCCAGAAAAGGGTAAGGTCGCAAATCCCCAAGGGCGTACGGTACTCCAGGGCTGTACGGTGTACCCAGTTAAATAGGTAGTCAGGCAGTCAGGTAGGCTGGGTTGGCTGACTGGCTGGCTGGAAGGGCAGGGCAGGGCAGCTGGAGGGCAGGGCAGGGTCAAATAAAACAGGGTGTTTGTTGTTGGTGGCAGGGTGGTGGCACCTGGGCAGTGGTGGCACTTGAACGTCTGTCAGGCGTCGGATGGCACTTCCACTTTCAGTATTGTGTTTCCAGCGGCGATATGGTGATATGAAGATATGATATGATATGATGCAAGGCGATGCGAACGCGATGCGATGCGATGCGATGCGATGCAAGTCCGGGAGGAGGTAAGATGGGGTCCCCTTTCTTTCTTTCTTTCCTCTTTTCTTGATTTCTTTCTTTCTAACAATCCGGCGCTGTCATGCTGTGGCTGCTATCGTGAGGGAATGGGCCGAGACAACTATAGGAACTCTCGGTAGAATGAGTGTTCTGGTAGTCGGACTGCATTCGCAACCTCGAAGCCACAAAAGTGCTGCTTCCGGACGACGGCGTTGGGGGCGGATGGTATAGGGGCCAGGACTACAGTTAGTAGGTAGGTACTTGCTTTGATCTTTGGTTGGCCGTTTGAAGATTATACGGTAACGGTTTTCGATCTCGATGGGTTCATTTGGGTGGACAACATGCGTTAGCTCTGGCTGTTCTGCTAGTGCTAGGACTTGCCAGGACTTCGCTAGGACAGCCAGGGTTGCTTATTGTTCCAAGGTTATTAGGAAGGGCAAAAAGCACCAGCGGCGAAGAAACAGAAGTAGAGGGTCTGCGTTTAGCAGCGGATCCCGTTGTTTATTGACGAAACAGCGAGATTGACGAGCCACATTCCCAATTCAAACCTGTGACTCGGTCCTCTTCCGACTGGATAGGCAGGTCGATGATCGGGCAGATCAATCAGTCATCAGTCAGTCAGTCAGTCAGTCACCTAGTGTAGAGCCACGATCGGTCTCCTCGGAAAGCCCACAGTCATAATGATAGGTAGAGAAAAAGAGTACGGTGCCAGGTCCGGGGGTCAGAGTTGCGCAGTGAGGCGACAGGACGGAGACAGGGACAAGGTTCAACCTCGGGGCCCCCCTGAAAACTGTCCCAGCCCTCGAGTACTAAGAAGCAATCCGTCATCCCATCGAGAACCTTGGAACTGGCCTAAATTTATAGCTGCTGACCCAACGCAAAAAGACAAGGCCGGTAAGATGTCGAGATAGATAAGCCCCAGATTACTTTGAGGATTTAAAGTCGTTGAAGTATCGTGATGACCGCGTGCAACATACCAAGGTACAGAAGAAACATACATCCGTCAACAGGCGGGCTCACTGGATTTACCTAGGTACCTACGTATCCACGGATGGGTCTAACGGTAGCGGTGGTAGGTACCCGTACCTTACTTAGTTGACTTGATGATTTCATATGCATCCATCCATGGATGAATCCACACGGTTTGCCCACGTGCCCCTTACACATACATCTCCCATGTAAGGCCCTTGAGAGATTTTAGCAATAGGAAGTGGTACGACGTATTTGAGTAGCTACCTAGGTATCCGAAGGTACATACCTAGGTAATAGAAGAAAGTCGCACAAGATTCATGACAGGATATGGCTACCTAGGTAGGCATTGACTCGGAGTCTACTAGGTAGACCTTGGTCTCGTCCGTCGCTGGAAGCCGCCGCTTGTCATCGCTGAGACCGCGCCTAAGCAAATAAGTAAGTCCCTGGGGCCCTAGCACCCTAGGTACCCAGGAGTCAGTGTCAGGTTGTGTGGTCCTGGGTGTGGTAGTCCATGCCAGGGCTGCCAGGCCACCTCGACGTTTGGGTCACCAATACGGCCAATCGCAAGTGGCCCGATACTTTCCCCGGCTCCTCTTATACGGTAAGCTGAATGCAGCGTACTCGCGACGAGACGGCACTAGGACGGGTAGATGCTTGTCGCCACAGGTCTGAATGCCTTCATAGAGCCACTCCTCAGATAGGCTGGCTGGCATAACGGGCCCGAGGCTGTCACGCGGGGGATCGTCAGTTACAGAGCGAAGCCTGGGCCTGCTTCTGTTGTCAATACGTTGTGTTCTAGGACGGTCTGATATGCAGCGGCAATAACGATATGTCCCCGTGAGACCTAAGAGCCTTCTGACATTTCCTCATTTGACCCTAGCGGATGGTATGACATGGAAATTACCAGGTATTTATGTATTTTGTATAAACCCAGAGTGCCAGATGACATTCCTATCATGTACGTCGTAGCAACGAACATTCGACCACATGACCTGGAAGAAAACGGCTGTCTCGAACTGAACAAGTTACAACAGCTCCTCTCACTTCGAATGATGCGGCTGATATCTAAAGGCAGCATGTGGGTAGGGGTCCGCAGTAATCAACCGAGCGAATGAGTGAATGATTATCTATTGTTCTCATCACTGACTTACCCGAGTTCAGGTCCCACTGACCTTTCTTGTTCGCCATGTTCACTCAAGAATCTTGAGTAGAGTAGAGAACGCAGGCGGTCGAGATCGAGGCTGAAATTCAGGCGCGATTCCAGGCAGAAGAGAAGCGAATACGAAAGTATGGTCACCCCAAGAGGTTTCGGGCAGATGCTCATCTTCAATTCCCGACGCCACCCGTGGACCGGCCTGATGTTCTCACAGACAAGATAGGGCTGTTGCAGGAACCACATGTTGTTACCGTTGTCACCACCAAACGAGGAGAGCGGATCATATCGCGAGTGGACCCCGTAGGCAGCGGAACGGGCGGGACAGGCTTGATGAGCCGTCGCCGGGGATTGAACCATTACGGTGGTAGATCTAGACAGCCTTCTCGCGGAAGTCAGTAGTGTATGCGGTCGGACAAGAGACCGCTGGATGACTCAGCAGAAGTATTTATGCACTAACCGAAGCGCATTGCTAAGTCGAAGGTACTTGGGTACTTCGGGTTGGCGGCATTATCGATAAGGTAGTCATACCTCTGCTCGTCCAAAATTCACGATTTGGCATCACTGCATCAAAGCTGAGACTGGAACCGTGTGCGCGCCCTCCGACAAGATGTTGCGCTCATGTTCTTCACGGTTACCAGCGAGGCTACGGTCCCTGGGCCTCGCCAGGTCCCACAATGTCCGCCCATCCTTCCGGACAAGGACTACGACTGCCCATTCAACTACTGGTCGAGTACGCCTCCTCTTCTCCAGTCGAGACGGACACCGGGAACTTGGACCCTCTGCTGACATGACATGACTCCCTCTCCAGGAACCCACAGAGCTTAACGACATCACAACACTTTCAAATGGTATCCGGGTCGCCACCGAATCGTTGCCAGACGCCTTCTCCGGCGTGGGGGTTTACATCGATGCCGGCTCGCGGTATGAGACCGAGTATCTGCGCGGCGCAAGTCACATCATGGACCGGCTGGCCTTCAAGTCAACCTCCAAGCACACGGCGGACGAAGTGTTAGAACAGGTCGAGAACCTGGGCGGCAATGTACAGTGCGCCTCCTCCAGGGAGTCTATGATGTACCAAGCAGCCACCTTTAACAATGCGATCCCGACTGCCGTCGGTCTCCTCGCAGAAACGATACGGGACCCCAGGCTCACGGAGGAGGAAATACAGCAACAGCTCCTCACAGCAGAGTACGAGATCACAGAGATATGGGCCAAGCCGGAGCTGATAATACCGGAGCTGGTACACACTGCGGCCTTCAAGGACAACACCCTGGGCAACCCACTGCTATGCCCACAGGAGCGCCTTGATGCTATCGACAAGAACGTCATCGACGCCTACAGGGAGGCATTCTACAGGCCAGACCGGATGGTGGTCGCCTTCGCCGGAGTACCGCACGCAGAGGCCATTAAGTTGGCCGAGCAGCACTTCGGTGACATGAAAGCGATAGAACCGCCGGCGGTGTCAGCGACTGGCTCGGAAACATCTGCAGGATCGGAGACATCCTCAGACAGCGGCGAGTCTGCAGCATCGTCAGTCTCGTCGTCGGCCTCGTCGTCACCGCAACAGTCGTCAAACCTCCTCTCCAAGATACCCTTCCTGAAGAACCTCGGTAACTCGACACCACACAACGCCTCCATCCTTTCGCGGGCCCCTCTCACCAGCGAGGACCTCCACCGCCCCGCTCACTACACCGGCGGCTTCCTTTCCCTCCCGACACAACCGCCATCACCGAACCCCATGCAGCCCGCCTTCACCCATATCCACCTCGCATTCGAGGGCCTCCCCATCTCGTCCGAGGACATCTACGCTCTCGCCACCCTGCAGACCCTGCTCGGCGGCGGCGGTTCGTTCTCCGCCGGCGGGCCCGGGAAGGGCATGTACTCAAGATTGTACACGAACGTGCTTAACCAGTACGGCTGGGTAGAGTCGTGCGTCGCCTTCAACCACAGCTACACCGACAGCGGGCTCTTCGGCATCGCGGCGTCGTGCTACCCCGGCCGCGCCGCCGCCATGCTCGAGGTCATGTGCCGGGAGCTGCGCTCCCTGACGCTGGAGTCGGGCTTCGCCGCCCTCGGCGAGGTCGAGGTGTCCCGCGCCAAGAACCAGCTGCGGTCCAGCCTGCTCATGAACCTCGAGAGCCGCATGGTCGAGCTCGAGGACTTGGGCCGGCAGGTCCAGATCCACGATCGCAAGGTGCCCGTGCACGAGATGACGAGGAAGATCAGCGAGCTCACCATCGGTGACCTGAGGCGCGTCGCGAAGCTGGTCGTCGGGGGCATGGTGGACAATCCCGGCAGGGGCAGTGGCGCCCCGACCGTGGTGCTGCAGGAGGCTCAGGCACCGGGCATCTCGATGAGGACCCTCACCTGGGCGGAGATCCAGGACACTATCTACCGGTCACGGTTGGGAAAGAGGTCTTAGGGTAGACTATGACTAGATTCAAGACTAGGAACAGGACCGGAGATGTCCTGTCTCGCGCACGGCTGCTGGGGGATGCCCCTTCAATGGAACATCACTGGCCAGGGCGGCGGGGCATTTGTAAGATATAAAAGAAGGACAATTACCTACCTCACTGTAGATTCAAAGGACAATTGATGTCCCCTTCACCTCCACTTCATGACTCTACGATAGACTCAGGGGCCCTGCCAACGGGAGCGGAGATGTCGAATCCGAAGGGCCTTCCCAGTGCATCGAGGTGTTCCTTTGCTGTGCCAGGTGCTCACGTCTGTATGGTTTGGCCCACCGGGTTAGATAGTGCGGCCAAGAGGAGTAAGTCGCAAAGGATAAGGCCAGCCACTGAAACAAACGTTCGGGTTCGGTCCGTGAATAAGTGTGGTTCTAGTATATCTACCAGCTCAAGGGTCACGCCGTCGCAAGATGCTAATATGAGGCCCGTGCAGATAGGCGCACTGGGTTTACTAACTATACTGCACTGTAGTGGTTTACTTCCTGAACACGTTCTGGCCAAGCTTCTCGATCTCCCTTCCCTCGTTCGAGTTCCTCCCCGCTGCCTCCAACAGGCTCGCCCACGCCTCCTGGTCCCTGAGCTTGACGGCTTCCTCGGCGGCCTTGACGCGCATGCCGCACTTCTCGTACATGGCAATGGTAGCACCATGCTCGAGGCCGGTGCATTTGGGGATGAACGCAGCGGCGAGGCGGGGGTTACCCGCCTGCAGTGTGAGATTGTAGAATGGCTGTTGCCGGCAATGTCAGTACATGTTCCCCCAGGTGTTTGAGGCAGGGTCGAGTGGAAGCAACTGCTCCGTAGACTTACCTCCCATCCGATGGGGCTCTTCCTCTGCTTTGAGATGTCCTCGATCTCATTCCAATCGCGCTTGGCCACGAAAGCCCGCAAACGAATCCACCAGGCCACCTTCTCCGGGACCTTGAACTCGCTCTGTATCTTCTTGGCACGCCCACTGTATCCAAGCCTTATAAGTTTGAACATGGTTTCGTTGACGCTCAGTCCTGTAAAGCTGTCCGTCAAATCCCGATCGAAAGCCTCCTGCATCCGCAGCAGCGTAGTCGCCTCCTTCACAGCGCCGAGCTCAAATGCACTCTCCTTGCTGTTGTCACTCAATAATTTGGCAGCCAGAGCCAACTTGTCCGATGCTGTTCGGGTGTCCGGCTGTGCGAGGGACTCCCGGAAGAAGATAGATGCACCGTCTAGTCGTCGATCATCTTGGTAGTACAGATCTTTGAGTAGGGCATTGTCGTCCTCGCGGAGAGCTGACGATTCGACCAGCGCGGTGGCCACAGGTCTTGAGTTGATGGTCCGGAAGAAGGCGGCCAAAGGCAACTTGCGGCGCAGAGTGTGGAGAACGAAGTCGACGAGGTCGGTGTCACCACTCTCGATGGCCTTGTCCAGAGCCATCTCGTCCTCTTCCATGCTAAGGAGAAGTGGAACCTGGCGGCCTGCCCGGGGCTCATGGTTGAGCAGCTCCGTGGCCAATCGTCCACGGCCTTCGTCGTAAGCGGCACGCGCAATAGCCTCGAAGGATATGCCGGGCTTGCCGGAGAGTTTGTCAACGATGAGGCGACAGATGGTTTCATCGTCCTCGGACCCGGCTCGGACCTTGGCGGATGCCCAGTGAACATAGATCTTGTCTGTAGGTAGACGAAGATAGCCAGCTATGCGGAGAGCAAGCAGGTACTCATGGCGATTGAGCAGGCGATTGATTAGCCCCTCTGGGGTCAGACGCTGGAATTGATCGTACGACACGGGTATGCCGATCTCATAGTAACGGACGGCGTTTAGAACCCGTAACGTCTCACACATGTCGACGAACTCATCGCTGTTGTAAATGTCCAGGACGGACTTTCCAAAGGAGGCGGCCTTGAGCAGCTGCTTCTGCCAGTGGATGCTGAACTCTTGACCAGCGGCATTAACGCATGAGTCGACAGCCTCGACCAGATGGGCGCGAATAAGTTGGATGTTGTCGTCGGCCTTGGGGGATTGTACCTCTAGCTGAGCAACAGCATCCACGAGGATGGAGGCAGGTGACTCTGTTCCAAACCTGAACACCTCTTCCGTGACGTCTGGCACCTTTTGCAAGAAGTCGCACATGTCGTTTGTGAGCACGCGGACACCGTCATGATCTTGGGTGATATGGACCCTGCCGTCATAGAAAAACTTGGCAGCAGCGCCTCCCGGCCCAACAATGTGAACTTCATCCTCCCATGCAATAACGACAGCATCGTTTCCGCACCACTGTACGTACTTTGGAGGGATCCTAGACTTGGAGGAGTACTCTGTCAGGCGGTTCAGGAAGTCACTTGTAATGACGTGGACCTTCCCCGTCTCGGTGTAAAGAGCTGCGTATTTGCCGTTTGAAGAAACACTTATATGCGAGAAGGGTCCTAGGTCCAAGAAACGATCTTCCACCTCTGTGGCGTCCACGACATAAACGGTCTGGCCGATACTCAGAAGAGCCTCGACAGAGCGCGACAGGGTAAATGTGGGGGGGATGATGGTCCAAGAATGTACCTCCCCTTCAGGAGGGGAGGCCAGGACCTTCGGCCGTGGCTCCTCATATGACGATACTGATATCAAAGTATTGTTGGACAGCAAGGCCACCAGCCCCGTCTCGTAGAACTTGCAAGACTTCACTCCAAGTTCCTCCGCACCGTTGCCGAGGGAGAACTGGGTGAATTCGCCCTGGAGGTCATAGTAGCACCGTACGGTTCCATCGTTGGTCACGACGAGGAGCTTTTCATCCTCTGACCAGCCAAGCCCCTTGATAGAGCCGTGCTCCCAGGGTATCCTCTTAATGAGCTTTCCAGCACAGCTGTATATGTCTATGCTGGGCTTCAATGTTTTGCCTCCGCGAAAAGCTAATATCTTGTTCTCATCACGATAAAGTGCTGCGAGGCATGACGTCAGCTTCCTCTGTTTCAATGAGGTACAAGGTGACAGAAGAGGTGTGAGAAGTGAAGGGATGTGTTGAGGGGTTCAGGCATGATGTCGCCGAGATCACACTACCACTGCCTTGAGAGACACTCCTAGACATGAGATTGAAGGCAATAAAGATTATGAGAGGGTGAGGATGTGATGGAGTAGACACACCTACAGCCCCACCATACGGAGCACCGGCAACAAAGTAGTTGTCCAGGTCAAGGTCCAGGTCAAACACGGCAGTATACAGTGTCGTCTTGCGGTAGAAGCGTTCGCCAACCTTCTCCCAGCCGGCCGTGGGGTGAGTCGAGTCCATCTTCCCTTCTCTTCCAAGGTTATCACCGCATCCTCATTTGATCTGAACCACCTTCGCCTCGCTCACGGTCTGACCTTTTTATTCGGTGGCGTTTCCTCGTCTCCTCTTCCCTCAAGCTGATATCGTGGAGGATCGGCTCGTTCAGAAGGCTTCCTTGAGCAATTGTCAGGAGAGGGAGACGATCTAAACGCCGCGAAACTCAACGTATGTCTGTGAGATATGAGGGGACTTGTCAAGCTCGAGGCCCAGTAAACCAAGAGCTCTCCACAGCAGCTACAGATCGACCAATGCTGAACTGACAAGGTTTCTAGCGCTCCAACAGAAGGCAGAAGGCTCCAGGGGGGCCATTCACTGGCTGGCGCGCTTGCGCAGGATCCCCAATGTACCTACTGTAGGTACCCACTGGTACCATACATCATCCATTCCCTGCTATCGATAACATGCCGCACTCCGCTGTGCGACACCCCACGGACATGGATGGATCGTCATCCGGCGATGATGAGTGGGAGGTCATCCCTACCTTGACCCCATCATCGCCCGAGAGCAAAGCAGTCCGGATCGAGGTTACTGTTCCCGCTGGGCCCTCCTCCCACTCTCCCATATCATCCATCATGCCCGGCTGGAAGGACGAGTATCTGTCTTCACTATTAGAGGCCGAAAAGAACAGCCCGGTCAATCGAGACCTCGTTGAGGCCTGTAAGCTCAAGTGCTCCGAGTGCCCCTAGCCCAACCCGCTCTCGACCTCCCTTGCTTGTCTACACCCCCCCTCCGGCCCATCTCTCCAGTTCTCCTTAAAGATTACTTCGCAGCAGCTCACCATATCGATCCCTAGGTTCCCAACTCAACGACCGCATAGCAGCCCTAGAAGCAGAAAAGGCCCATTGGCAGACCTCCTCCAACCCACCCTCAGAGCCGTTACCACAACAACCACAACCACCAACATCCTCCTCCACCACATCAACCTCCGACCAGCCACCACCCTCGAACCCCAGCGACCCCCAAGTGCTAACTCGCCTGCGCACCGACCTAGCCGAAGCCCTCCGCCAGAGGTCCTCCCTCGAAACACGCCTCCGCAAGGTCACATCGGAGCGCGACGCCCTCCTGGCCGCCAACAGGACGGCGACCCGTGCCGCCCGCGAGCTGGCCGCGGAGCGGGACTCGCTGCGCACGAGGGTCCGGGACCAGTCGGAGGAGCTGAGGGGCAAGAAGCAGATGCTGGAGCAGGTGCAGGACGAGGTGCTCGCCCTCGACCTCCAGCTCAACGTGGCCGAGCAGCAGAAGGCCCGCATCGCCGCCGAGAACAAGCAGCTGATCGAGCGGTGGATGAGGAGGGCGCGGCAGGAGGCCGATGACATGAACGCCGCGAACGAGAGGCGGGACTGACGGCGGGACTCTTGAGGCCGCGGGGGCTGTTTGGTGGGAAGGCCAGGGGGAGGCGGGGCTGGGGATTCTTGGGGGCCCTGTTCGCAATTCATATGATACCCACTAACGAAGGCTACATATATGGCATCCCCATGGATATTGCCTTTGTTCATACGACATTCGAGGGAACTGGGGTTGGAGAAGGGTATCATATTTGGTATGCCGGGCACGCAGCACAGCCTCTTCTCTATATGCTATGCTGCCAAATGCTGTCTGACCAGGTGCGTACAAGACCAATCCGCTGCTTCTGCATAATTTCTATATTTCTATTTCCAACATGCTCGTCTCTCCAATGCGATGCTCCCTATGATGCGCATGCGAGGGGGGTATAAATACGCAAAACACAGGCCCCATCCTTTCATCCCATCAATCTCCAACAACAGACCCGCTTGGGAGGTCATCTCCAAGAGCTAACTTACGTCTCGACTACCTTCGACGCAGACCGCTCCCTGTCTCGCCGGTAACCTATTTCTTGGTCGAGATGAAGTAATCTCCCTGGGAGTCTGTCCAGCTCACACCCTTGACGGGCCATCGGTGGTCGTGATCAACATCGAGGATCTGAGTCGCGATATCGTTCGAGTGGTATGCCGACGAGCTGACAAAATTCTTAAGTGACACGACCTTGCACCCCTTCTTCAGGTCCAGGAACATGATCTTCAGCGTGTCGTTAAGCTGCGGCGTAAAGGCGAAATTGTTAGCGAGGACCACGTCTGCCCTTTCCAGAGCGCGCTTGATGTCCTCGTTCTTGGTAAAGTCGTCCTGGATGAACCGAACCCTGCCCGGCTGGATCCCCCAGAGTTTGCACCGGGCCCTAAACTCAGCATGCTGGTCCTTGGCCAGCTTCGCCGGGCCATCCATCATCTCGCAGCCCCAACTTTCGCACCCTATCTCCAGCGCCGCCTGGAGAACGACATTACCGACTCCAGAGCCGAGATCGACGAAGACCTGATCCGACGTCATCTGCAGCTCCTTAGAAAGCGCCTGGTGGATGAAGACCTTGTCCAGCTCGCCGTATACGTTGTCGGTGCCGTTGTCGTACTTTTTGAGGATATCGATCTTGGGTGTGACCACGCGGTCGTACACCTGGGTGAGGATGAGGTCGATAATGTTGTTGGAAAGCTCATGTTGTCTCTCGCTGTTGGCGACAATGGCGCCGGATTTGATGAGGCGAAGCAGGGCATCATTGTATTTAGCCACGGCGGCCTTGAACCCTGCGAGGTTCAATATACGGTCGTTCGAGTTCCGTTCCAATTGTCGAATGATATCCTTGAATCCGTTTTTCTCAGCTTGCTCGGGTGTGAGGAATGTGTCCTGGACGTTCTGCACGACCCGCATGATGTCCTTGATCACATCGAGTTTATCCCTGCCACGAGCCAGTATGAATCTAGTGTCACATCGTCAGTACTCCACAGGCCCGAGCGCGGACCGGCCTCCCCTGCCCCGAAGACAGCCATAGCGCGACAGCAAAAACGTACCTCTCTCTTGTCAAGGAGCCCGGGTACTGCAGCTCGACCACGAGCTCCTCTGGCTTGGCGTCCGGAAAGCAGGGCTGGTCCCCCAGTTCGAGCGAGACGATCTCCGCAGCGTGTATGATCTTTGCCGTCCTGCCGTCCTTGTACCCGCCGGCGGCGAGGTCCGCGAACGCGGCATGTACGAGGTTGCGATTCGGGTCCTTCCGGAGGGACTGTTTGCGGCGCTTCAGGCTGTTCTCCCAGTCGTTGTCGTCGGCGCTGTCACCGTCCGACTCGAAGGCGACGCGGTCGCTGTCGGTGGCGGGGGACCGTATGCGCTTGCGACCACCGTTCGCGGTGGGCGGGGCGAGGTGGCCATG
Organism: Cytospora paraplurivora; assembly: GCA_021272945.2. Classification (NCBI taxonomy): domain Eukaryota; kingdom Fungi; phylum Ascomycota; class Sordariomycetes; order Diaporthales; family Cytosporaceae; genus Cytospora; species Cytospora paraplurivora. Next base: position 226,062 of record JAJSPL020000016.1, read on the forward strand.
CTCGTCCGAGGACGTGAGGGGGCTGTTGCTCGCGCGTATGCGGCGGTCGGCCGACCGCTTCGCGCCCTTTGCGGCGGTCGACGGACCGGATGGCCTCTGAGGGGGGCGGGGTGAGCTCGTGCCGGTGGCGCGCGTCCCGTTGAGTGGTGTGCTAGGCTTCTTGGCGACGCTGACAGTGTGTATCTTGGGCTTCTGTAATGTCTTGGGAGTAAACTTGGGCTGCTTGGAAAACATCTTGGGCCGGTACACAGAGCGGAGGTAGCCACAGGTCGGGCAGCGGGGTAGAGGCGTGAGTCGTCACGGGTCGCGTGGTATCACTACACAGTCATGCGAACAAAAGAAGATGTAATGCCGATATTGTGCGGGTGTCCGCTCGATGTAAAGGTAAACACAGTGCAACACCGATAGGCAGACAGAATGCTGTCGATATGCGGAGAAGCGAAGTTGCGATAATGCTGCGTAAAGCAAATACAAGGCAAGTGAATGTCGCCAAAGAGTGGTGGGTGGTAACGGTGGTGGTGTGAGAGAGGCAGAACTTGCCAGTGAAAAAGGTAGGAGAGTCTCTCGGGCGCCGGCACACGGTAGAGTATCGCAAATTCATTTGTCGGGGCCAAACGTTGCGTCTAAGGCCCTTCCACGGTCGGTACTAGGTGCCTAGGTGCCTAGGTGCCCAGGTACGTACCTTTAGGTACCCCTCTCTTTACCTTCACAGGGCAGAAACAGGGCGCCCGGGCTACTGGGGCTCACTATTGCTTAAAAATCGGGTGCTGCTCTCGCCTTGCTGCAGGGTCTTCCAAGGTTGCCCGCCCGCCTGCAGCAGCCGCCGCGCGACCGTGTTTCCAACCCCTCGGATCGTCTGTGCGGGTTCGCCACGTGCATAAACCAATCAACTCCTCTGGAGCTTCTCTATTTCTCTCTGAGTCAGCATACTCTGTCCTGTTCTAGAAGATCCATCCCGAAACTGTGTCAAACGTCGACAAAGAAGAGCCCTGTCTACCTAGGTACATAGGTATTGTGTGTATTCGCTGGTACTTACTAAGTACAAGTACATATATTCGCAATCACCAGCGGAAGCCAGCAGCGTGCGCGGACTATGCTCTCATCGAAAGCCAAGTCTGGACACAAAGGGGCATTCGGTGCTATGAGAGAGCCCGCCTCTCTGCCTTGCCTTGTTACGTCTGCGGTCCAATTCACCCATGATCATGCTGATCAGACCTTGAGTTACACAATGGTGATTGGACTAACCGTAAGCAATTGACAGCCCGGTGCACGATCACCAGGAGAACTGGCTCTCAATCATATGGCGTCGGTGGAGAGGGCCAGTTACCAACCATACGAAGTTTCAGAATATCATATTAGTAGCATTAGTATGTCTACTGTTTTGCCCTTTCTTCCGTTATCGACCATTTCGTCTCGATCGTTATGGCCTGGGCGTTCCACGGTAGCCTCCTCGTCGACTCGCTATCCCAATTATCCTCATCAGATTGTTCGTTCCCCGCTGACCTTGGTTCGCCCCGGCCCACCGTTGCTGTGAAGTGTATGTTGTTCTTCCCGTAGATCGTCTCCAGTGGCAGTCCGTTGGTCAGATCCTGCACCAGGAACTCGCGTTGCCTCGACGTGGAGGCTCCCCTGATTCTCGAGACGTACTCGTCCTCGCCGTCTCCACCACACCTGCGATGCTTCCAGGTCGCATATAGAGGAATGAGCATTGGAAGGCTGTTGCAGATTATGCTCAGGTTCACTTCGAGGTTCGTAAGGAAGTTCGCCAGGTCCATGGCTTGGGCAACATCTGTTAGATCGACGGTATTGACCATGGCGTCGATCCGGATAGCAGATACCACCGTCACTCTAAGCCCGTGTCAGTAAATACTCGCGAGCTAACTCTCGATGGCCACCTTTTCCTTTCAGAGACATTACACTCACATTAGACTCAGCAAAAATATTGCGGACAGCCCTAAGCGAGTCGACACGCTGACCTTCTTCAAGGTCCAAATGCTATGCAGTGGTACCAGCATGATGATGACGTTGGTGATGCAGTTGAAGAGGCCCATACTGGATTAAGCATAAACAAATCAGTAACTTCCTCTTACAGTAAGTACACACAAGAGATCAGCTCAGTATGGAACAACTCATAGGGCTTTCAGCGATATTGCAGAATAAGTGGAAGGAAACAAATTTGTAGGACTCGGGAGAGAAGGGAAGTCCTGGCGAGTATACGTACGAGATGAAGCTTGCTTTTTGATCTGAGCAAACGACCGGGTTATGTGCAACCCATCTACCGTCTTCAAAATGACAGACCAACAAAGTTTGCAAAAGATTCCCGAGTCCCCAAAAGACAACAAAAACCATCGTTAATTTGGTCGCCAGTCGCACTTCAAACCGGAGAGTCAGTGGTTGTTTGGGAAGGGAGGAGCGGGACAAACGGGAGTCATGAGACATAAACCAAGAGTTCAGGCTTGCTCCATCTTGGACCATACACGTCTTGGGACTCGACAGACAGATGAATGGGAAAGATTTCAGCTCTCGAGAATCACATACTTTTCTTGCTAGTGAAAACCCGGAAATAGAAGAACAGCACGCTGAGCTTCGTCGTCAAGGTGCATGTGGCGAAGAGGATATCGAATGGAAAGAGGAGCTGTGATAATTTCGTTCTCATTAGCCATTTATCTCATATTATCCTGGACCTGTTGATGTGCCAGCTTACCATGTATATATAGTCCCAATTTTGAACCGCCACAGACATGCTGTAACCGACTCCTGTTGTAGACCCTGCGGAGCGCGATTCTCAGCAACCTGTCCACACAAATCTGAGCTCGACCGTCATGAAATGCTCCAAGACATACACATCCCCTGTATTGCCAACATGGCAATCGCCTGGGGGACAGCAAGTAACGTCAGGAAATCGTCCCATCCCAATTTTGACCCGGCAACGCTTCGAGAGACGACTCGCAGTCCCACGACTAGGACGGTGATGAACACCACCACGGTGGTTTCGATCAAGTGCGTCTGAACCAGGGACGGAATCGGCAGTGGGGTATAAGAGACCATCATCCACTGGTGTTCGTCGTCATTCGGTGTATGCAAGAAGCCTGTCCTTGGGGTCCGGTAAGGTTTGCTGGACAGATGATAGATGCCAGGGTCGTCCTCGATGTTGTTACAGAAAACCGGCTCCTGTCAGGTCGTGGATGAAAGTGAAGGATTATTAAAGAAACATTTCAGCCGGAAAAGAGGCGCGCTGGATTACTGCATCGTGCGCCGTCTGGAAGAAAGCTGAGCGGACCACCGTTAAGGTTCATCTTAGCCCCTGGCGGGGATAACGCGAGAGGATCGGTCGCCACCTCCGCCTAGACCAGATAAAAAGACCACCACATTTGGGATTGAATCAGATGCTCGATGCGAGAAGGATGTGAGTGACTACCCAGCACCACATCCCAGTATCAAGACCCGCAGCCCCATCGCGCCTCTCCAGCGGAGCCATTGTATCAGGGGCTTGCAGCACGAGGCGTCGCAGCCTTCCGGGATACACGTGGTTCCTAACATCCCCCTAACCCCAATACAATGTATAGCTTCGTTAGCTAGATTCCGGGTAATGACAGCAACAAAACCCTATTGGAAGCTGGCGCTGATGAGAGTGGGCTCGCGGATGACCGTGCGCGACGCTTGTTATCGGCTCCTGCCTGTTGGCAATTGGGCGCACATCACCCTTTGAGGTGAAGAGAGATCGCCTGCCGGTTGTCTCTTTGGCTTTTGATCGTCAAGGTGCAGCTGTGGGTGACTGGGTGACTCTCACCACGGTCTGTCACGTGCGAGCGACTCATCTCGCATCCCTGGGCGCTCAGGATGTCGAAGTGTCATCGTAACGATCATGAACGAACACCAACCGTGCAGCTTACCAGGTCTCGTTCTTCTATCGACGACGTCAGCAAGTTCACCACGGCTCGCGATGGTTGCGGCCCAAGAATGGATACCTTCAAGCCATCTCTGGATAGATACTCCGTATGTTTGTGCGGTACCGACGTTCTGGTAGACCCACTTCTGTATAGCGAACGGGAGCTTCCGCCCACGGAACCATGAGTAGGCGTCTTTTGTTCGGCCTCAGCATGTACGATCGATACGGAACGCGGATTTGGGTTATCAAAGGTCCCTCATCCGGAGATGATTGACGGCTTTCTGGTGGTGACAGAATAGCCGCGGTGCAAAGCAAAATGGGCATCAAACTTTTGCCAAGCTGCATGTTCTTGACCGGCTGTCCTTCGTCACGAATTCGAATGCCGCAAGGGATGTGGCGTAAGATGAGATATTGTTGGTTTGCATTTCGGTTTGAGCACACCAGGACAACATTGCCGTCGTCCCATGCGGTTGCTGTTTATCTGGCGCCTTGCCTGCTCTGTCCCCACCGCTCAAATAGCTACTCCCCACTATCCTGTCCCCATATCGGTAGCTTCGGCAGGTCACCGGACAGGACCAAATCTCGTTCGTATTCTCTGAATCCTCCTCAATTTCCAGCAGGTTTGGCCCAATCGGGCAATTCATGCATCCTGAACAACCAATCCCAAGCAGGGCTGACGGCCGACCCCCCCCCCCTCCAGAACTGGCCGTACAGCACTGATGCACATCAAACGGGCTTGTCGTTGCCCTGATCCTTCTTCGACCGCGCAATTGTCGATATGATGGACTCGTGTCTCTCAATCAACGCTGCAACTGCCGTCTTCAGGTTCTTCGTTTGCTCCCGGATTTCAGGGTCGTCTACAATGGTGGCAGCGTTTGGGTCGCCAGGGTTGACTTGAGCCAGAGCAAAGTATAGCTTCTTGTCGATGAGCTTGTCGATCTCGTCCAGGACCTCTCGTTCCCGGGCCTCAATGAGACTTGGTGTCAAGCCTTGGTCATGCTCTTTGAATGACATGTTCGTGGGGCTGGGCGGGTCCTCCCGTGCTCCAAGAGAAACTTGGGGCGTGCGGTATGTCGGAAACGTGATAGTGAACCCTGCGCCGAGCTGAATGTATGTATATCAGGAAAGGGGTTGTTATGGTGAAGATGAGATCGGAAAGGCGGCATGGCAGCATGGCAGCATGGCAGCATGGCAGCATGATCAACATGATCAGCTGTGTGGACTTTGCAATGACCAGCATGATGTCATAAAGATCATAATTCAACATCCTCCCCCCACCTTCAATACTACCCCACGGGGCCTGTGTTTACTTTCACCCTAACCCTGATGTACACCTTGTTGACATAGGTACCTAGGTACCTAGGTACCTACCTAGGTATCCATGAATCCTCCGAGCACCAATTCTTCCAGTCGTCTAAGCAGCCACGCAGCGTTTGGACGGCGAATTCCTCGCTGACACTACTGCAGGTGTTACCTCATCCATCCCCAAAATGGCCTAACAAGCAACAATGGATCGATTCTGCAACCTGGCAGACAAGACAACGATCGCGCTTCACCCAAGAAGCTGGGGCAATGGACCTCGGCCGCCATGCGGATCGCTGACGGACCCGGTAATATGTCCGGGTCATGTCGTTCATACCGCGGCTCCAGAACCCCCGTCAGCGAAGATATTTGCCAGACTAGCCAAGACTGCCAGACTGTCCGCGAGGAGGCCATCAGGTCGCTGTCAGGCTAAGGACAAAAGGCCCGGGCAGGACGAGATACTGTGTGGAGAACGCCGGCGGGGTCCCCTCCCATTAATGTATCAACCAATACCTTCTTGAGCGTCACTCTCGCCACCGCAGGCTTATAACAGGCAAGGTCGCACAGCCATACGATCTGACGATACAGAGAAACAGTCGCCCTCGCCGCATCGTCACCCATCATCTCGTCGTGCGGCGGAGACGGCCATTTCACCGTAGGCCTGGGGGTTCCCTCCCCCTCTCGAGGTCCTCACTAAGCCTCCCCCGGCGACCATCGCGACTCGGCCGGGACCAGATACCCTGCCCACCACTCCGGATGCTGATCTTGTCCCCTCCGTACCGTATCGGTGATAGCCCGAGCCTGGCGTGGTCATACCGAACCCTGTCGTGGCTCAGCCTCGAGTAATCGTCCGGGCCCTCCAGCCCGCGCCTCTTCCAGTCAATGTCTTCGTGCCATCGATATGCCGTGGTGGAAGCCGCCCCTGCGGTCCCGGGCTTGGTAGCTCGTACGGTCCACGTGGACACATTATCTGGCTGCTGCCTCTCATCCTCGTCTTCGCTCTCATGCTGTGGCCTCGATCCACGGCGGAGACAGCCCGTGTAGCTCTTGACACCGCCGAGGACGGCCTTCCAGGCGGCTGATATGTCGTGCACGAGGAAGGCCATGGCCACTAACACGAAGGAGATGGCCAGGCCGATCCCAAACATGTACTTCGACACATATCCAATCGTGAGCTGGGTTCCCCAATCATCGAGGTCGATGGAAAAGCAAGAGGCTATGAACGACATGGGGAGGAAGATGATCGTGACAATTGTAAAGACCATGACCGTTTGGCCTACGTGCGGAGGTCAGCTGATTCCTGGAGTGGGCAAGTACGGGGGTTTACTGCGGAGATGACATACCCTGCTTCGCAGCAATGATGGCCTGCTCTCGGGCAAAGCGAGCCTCAAGGGCGTTAGAGTGCTTCTGCTTGAGATCAAGAAGGTTGGTCAATCCGTCATATATGCTAGCCCCCTGGTTGTTCATTCGAACGATATCATTGCGGTGGGCCCGTATCAGACGCTGCTGCTCGTCGAACCGTCTTCTGATGTCCTTGATGATGCCGTCGGTGGCCTTGCGGTTGCCCTCTAGGGACAGCTCCTCCGTGATGTTCTTCTGGAAGTCTTCCAGTACGAGGATCTGGGAGTCCAGTACGACGGCGATTATATTGAGCTCGTCCTGGATATCCTTGACCTCCGCGAGCAGCCGCGTCTCCTTGTAGATGTTGAGGAGATCATCTGAGGATTCATGTTCGAAATTGCTATCACTGCCGCGTTTGTTCCGCTTGAGCCATTTTGTGGACCTCTCTGAGGCCCTGTGGAACCTGCTGAAGAGCTGGCTCTCCTTATCGGTGACGCTCCCTATGCTGCTCTCGAACATGTCCAGGAACTGGTACTGCTGCTCATCAAGACGGTGCCGGTCGAACATTCCGGAAGCCCGGCCGGTGATGACCATCGCCAGATCATAGACGGTCTGAATCGGTGGCCGAGTCTTGGCATTCGTCTCCTCAACTATCCCGTCAACCACATTTAGCGGATCCTGTTTAGGCTGCTCCCATCGCTGTGGGAAGCAGGTTATAACCGTATCTATAGCAGGGTCAGCGATGTCACAAGATCTGGCAACCCCGTTGAAGCACTTACCGCCACCGAGGATCCACAGCCACAATTGGTCTACCATGAAGACCTTTGGCTCGAGACGGTGCTTCTCGCAGTATCTCCAGACGACCTGGTCGTTGTCACGCTGCGTGGTATCGATACCATGGTAGAGGAATTGGTCAAGCGTACGTCGCGGATGCAGCTGGTCGATGTACGCGTGGACCAGGAGCTCGTCCCGCGATGCATCTTGCGGCGGTCGGCCGCCCCTGCGGGCCTTTACAATCGTCTCGGACATGTTGAGTCGTCGGTCATGAGTCTCATAATGAAGGTATGGCATCTGTAATGGTTAGCAAGCCACATTGACACCTCAGAGGGGGCTTACACAGAAAAGAAAAAGCATACAAAGAGCACCATCTTCCCGTTGTTGACCAGTTGTCTGAATGCCGTTGTAGACCCAAATGGCGAGGCGATCGACGGTTGTCTGAATCCCATTCTAGCCTCCTTGGTCCCTGGCGGGTTCCCTGGATCCCCCTTTTTGCGCTTTGGGCGTGTTGGATGGCGCTCCGCTATCTGCTCGGATTTACCCTTCTTCTTATGTTCCGGCTTATGGGTACTGTTCTCTGAAGTATCCGTGATGACGGACTCTGCGCCCGCTTGGCCAGCGTGTCCATTGGGTTCGGGTGTCTGCTCTGCGGGGACTCGCAGGTACGTCTCCTCGACCTCTGGTCGTCGACTTGGCACTCGCCGACAATGCGTCCTCATGAAATTGTCGTGGGCCAGAGCACCGCGGTGCTCCTGGTCGAAGGACTTTGCTAAGGCCTTGTACCCTTCCACATCGCGGAATCCGCTCTCGACGAATGCCTTGGCAAGCAGGGTCTCTACCCAAGCAATGTTGTTGGCAGGTAGATGAATCCATCTAAAGTGCGGTTCCCACTTCACGTTCTTCGCAAGGATCGGTACGGTGGGCTTCTTCTTCTCGCCGTCCTCCCAGCCATACAACAACTCGTAGACAGTGTGCTTGAACACAAGCTGCTTCTTCTTTTCTCGGACCTCGCCCTTGCGGAACTTCATCTCCTGGAAGTCCCCGAAGTCGACAACTGTGGCGCTGAACTGCTTGCAGGCCTCCCGGGCCTCCTCTGACAGTCTATGGGATGCCCTGGCGGGCGACAACATGTGGACAAGTTCTTTATGGTGTCTCTCGGCGGCGCATAGGAGCGGGGTACGCTCGAATTGGTCCTTCACAGAGAGGTTCGTCTCGGGCCTTGCTAGAAGGAGCTTGACTACCTCTTCATGCCCGCTGTAGTGTTTCAATGGTCAGCTGTTGAAAGAAGGGACCGGATTGCACGAAAGGCGCTATCCAGGGGCCTGGACACGACTCCTGGCCTTGCCCTATGGGATTGGGTGCGCCTCCCGTGTTAGAAACGCTGAAGAATGATAAATAGAGCCTGTAAAATACTAACTTAAATGCTGCCCAGTGCAGGGGCGTCATACGGTTTGATAGTTCGGCATTAACGTTGGCGCCAGCGGCCAGCAGCTTGGCAACAATCACCTCATGGCCCTTCTCGCTCGCGATATGCAGGGGAGTCCAGCGCCCATCCGAGATCTCATCAGGATAGGCACCATGGCTCAGTAACAACTCGACAAAGTCAGCTTGGTTATGTTCCACCGCAAGATGGAGCGCGGTCTTGCCACGATTCTGAGCGGCGTTGATGTTGGCGTGTTTGCCAAACTCGCCACGGAGTAGCATGCGGGCAAAATCAAGATACCCATTCGTGGCCGTCCAGTGCAGCGGTGTCCTCCCGATGGAGTCCCTGGGGTCCATGTCGACATCCCTCTGGAGCAGCAGCTTGACGGTCTCGATGGTCCACTTCCCGCGCTTCTCCGAGGCTAGGAACAGCAGCGGCGTCTTGCCGTCCTTGTCGCCCACCCTCCCGGCCTGACCACCGCGCCCGCCGTCCGGGTCGGCGCCCCCGTCGAGGAGGGCCCGGACGACGGCATCATGACCTCGTATGCAGGCCGGGAAGAGCGCCGTCTGCCCGTTCCTCCCGCGCCAGTTCGGATCGGCCCTGCGCTGCAACAACTCCGTCACGACAGCCAGGTGCCCGCCCTCGGCGGCCTTGAAGAGCGGTGATAGCTCGTTCTCCCTCCGGGGGTGCACATCCGCGCCGTGCTCGAGCAGGAGCCGCAACACCTTGAGGTTCCCCTTGGTCGCCACCTTGACCAGTGCCTGTCGGAGGGCATCACGGTCCGCCTGCGAGGTCCACGTCTCCTCGGCGAGCACATCCCGGACTCGGGGCTCGTTACCGGAGACGCAGGCGGAGAGGAGCCGGATGTGCCTCTGCATGTGGATTGGCGCATCGCTGGAGGACAGGCTCGCCGTCGTCATGATGGGAATCGGGACGGTCTACCGAGCTGATGGATTATCCTGCGGCCGGTGCAGGAATACTGCTGGAGGGGAGTCTAGCAACTCAACCAGGAGGCATATTATGTAGACCACATATCGCAACTAAGTACCGCAGGTTGGCGCTGGAAGAGAGCAAAGAGATGAAGGCATTCAGGACTACTGTCCCTGTCCCTGTCGCTGGGGGCTTAGTCTTATAGAGCTTATGCTTCCGATCCTGGCGCAGTCTTGGTGTGTCCGTACCTGAGTTAGTACAGCCTGAGAGTAGCCTACAGACAAGCGACAGGCGGTAACAGCATCGAATTAAGCTTTAATGTGGGCCAACCGCAGAGGCTTGCAGGGCAGGGCCCACAGCAGACGAGCGACAGCTGTTGGTCGTGGAAGCGCAGTCAGCGCAGAGGTCTCCATACCAGTACACCTACTCCGCCCATTTAGGTCATCTCACTGTCTCTCACGCTAGGCACATAGTGTAACGCTCGAGAACATCAGATTTTCAAGCTCGCAATATCTTGCAGTGGATGTAGGGTTCGCCTATCCTGTTTGATGTCGCATTCGGTACTTGGGTAGTCAAGTTGAGGCTATCCAGGTGGACCGTAAATTCGGGTCCGGTAGTGCTCTTACAATACACACTGCCCCCTATCACCTATTATTCACCCTCATTCCTACCATATCACTCAAAGATTTACATAACCAAGCAATTGGAGGGAAGCGGTGAAAAAGAATATAATAGAAAGTGGGCACAATGTTCATCCACTGTAATTCTTTCCACAGCCGCCACAAGGGACCACTGTGTTGTAAGGATACTGCTGGTAGCTATATGAATATGTAGATGTATAGCGAGCGCAAATCCAGTCTAGCCCGCTCTTCTCTGCAGACCCCGATGAAGCCTCCCTGGAGGCTGGGGAGGAAGGCCGATAGACCCAGGACAAGCGACCTCCTCTCCACCATTTTTATCAGCGTAATGCAGATCTATCTCTAGGTCTCCCTTGCGCCCAATTCCATGTCGCTCCTGTCAAAGCCGCTTACAGAGAACAGAAATACAAGCCTCCTCTCCCTCCGTTTGTCTTGCAGACCCACAACTTGAGGACTTTGCTAGTTGTCTAGTCTAATGCGATCTTCGACATCCTCTTCGACATGCTGTGCCATTGTTAGCGAGATATCGAGCAGATGATGATACCGACACCACGGGGACTTACAAGTCATAGAAAGCAAATTGGCTCGGCTGGCTGCCGAACTCGTAGACGAACCGGCTGGCCAGGTACGAGCCGAAGATGGCGCAAAGGTAAGCATCAGGGACCCTCTCGATGATGGTGTCGAGGCCGATCTTATCCAGCAGAAGCTGCGGTAGGGCATCCCTGAGAACAGCCTTCCGGATTCTCTCGTTCTTCCAGAGGTCACTATGTTGCAGCTCCTCGTCGAGGGTCGTGATGGCCACCGACAGCTTGTCCGACAGGACGGAGCGGGACACACCCGTAGCTTCATGCTCGCGCCAGATGGCTTCAAACTCCAGCCTGGCGTTCTCGCAGATCTTTTCTTGGACCTCCTTGACATAGGCTTTGTAGAAATCCGGTGCATTGCCCTGGGCGTCATGGCACATATGCTTGACGAAGCCAGCGTCGTCGAAGCTCAGCGAGGCCAGGACTTCAAGGGAAGAGGACGTCACGCCACCCTTGTTGGCGCTGGCGTCTTTGAAGACGATACAGCCGGCATCTTCAAGACGTAGCTTGGCATCTTGGGTGATGAAGAGATTTGCGCCTTCGACGATGTATGGGATGGTAGTTTTCCCATTCTTGATGATCTTGGCGACGCTTACCAGGTCAATCGACTCAGGGCGGCCACCGCAGGGAACGAACATGTCCGTCAGACTGGTATCGCGAAGATGGTAGGTGTTTCGGAAGGACGTGCCATTGCCCACGAACTCGCCACTGGGCAATTTGATGTTGGAGTCATCGCAAAGTACGCGGTAGCCATCCTTAGAGAGCTTGGACAGGTCGAACTGCGAGACCATGACACGCTCCTTGGCCAACCGTATGAGCTCCTGCTTATCCAGCCCATTGGGGTCAACAAGGACGCCTGATCCGTCGACGATTGAGGTGTACTTCTCATTGCTGAGCAAGATCTCATTGCTGCCCAGGTCACCATCAGGGCCACCAGTTTGCATCTTCCTCACCGTGGCAGGGTCGAGCTTCAACTTGCGGTAGACTCCCTTGACATATTCGCGCACGCTCAAAGTAGTCATCCCGTAGGCATCGTGGGGAATACCACCAAGCCTGGGAGACTTGCCGGTGAAGAACGACTTCCACCACGGCGCCCCACGGGCTCGGGCGTGCTCCGTTGCCCAATTGACTAGATCTGCAGTGTTCTCATCGGGGCCCAGGAAGAGGATTTCCTCCTTGCCGTAGAGATCCACGATAGGGTTCTTGATTCCAGGCGTCTCGGCGGGAAGGAGCAGGTCCAAAATACTATCAATGTACTTCTCAAACGCCTCCCGCGCCTTGTCCTGCTGCTTGGGGTCCAGCAAGACCACACCCTTGGAGCCGCCCTCGGGTATGTCCTTGTTTTTGCGCTGCTGGGTGCTGGCTAGACCATAGTTCTCGTCGAACATATTGCGAGCATTGATGGCGTATGCCTCCTTGCTGCGAGACTTGACGATACGGATACCACCACGAGCAACGTCCTTGAAACGCAGGTGGAATCCTCGAGATTCGGCCGAGATGACAAGGAACATACCAAACAGGGGCTTGGGATACTCGACTTCCGGCAAGAATGCAGGGTCCAACCGGAAACTGAGAGCTACCTTGGTCGGAGTGAAGTAGTTGGTCTTCAAGATGGCATTGTTGAATGTCCGAGCGGCATTCCAGACCATTTCCTCGTGTTCAGTAGTCACTTCCCTGACGATATATTCTTTCAACTGATCGTCGGATAAGACTTCCACAGCTGGTGTGGGAGCGATGTTCTGTCGCTCGAATTCTGGGCCAACACTGAGGTGGATACCGGCGAATGCGGCGTACAGCGTCCGAACAAGCTGCGGAAAGGAGATGATAATCTCCAGGATGTAGTCAGGGGTGAAAGTTTCGGTTCTCAGTCTGCGCTTCAACTTCGAAAGTACCTCCTGGTGAGTACTCTTCCTGCTGTCCAGGGCTTCCGACAGCGAGACGTATTCCGAACCGAGGCGGTTGAGGAAATGCTGCGTGAACACCCACACGCAATGGCCATAGATGGCCTCTTGCAAGCTCAGCTGTCCTGTGGTAAACATGGAATGCAGCTTGTTCTGGGGTAGGCAGTATATCAGGGAGATCTCCTTCATGATATTGTGGATGGACTGGTCGAACGGTGGGTAGCCGCTGCCCAGATTGGTCGCGGGTTTGAGATAGATACTCATGACTGTTATGCCATTTGAGAACTGCTCGACGTACTTCCGGGAACTTGTCACGCCGTAGTAATGGTACAAGTCGGACAAAGCGCTAAATATGCCTCTGGCCGTGCGGGATCGGAAAGCCACAACAAGACGCTTCTCCTGCGATCCTGCATGGTCGAACACCTCAATCACGGGACCGGTCCTGCTGACAGCGACCTCGATGATTTCTCGGTACATCTGCTTCGTGTTGTCGGTCGCCTTGGCCAAGAACATGCGATCGCTTATGACCTCCAGGCGAGTCTCCTTAGGATGCGCCCTAGGATCAACGAACTGGCATTGGTAGACGAAGTAGCATCGCAGAGATGCCTTGGCATCGGCCCTGTCGCCCAGAACTCCTGGAGACCGGAACGTCTCCACGCGGAACCGGTCGGTCAGGTTACCGTCCAGGTACTTGTTTTCCAGTCTGGTCTCGAAGCGAGGGCCCCCTACGGCGCTCCTTCCGGGCTCGCTGGTGTCAATGTAGATAGCATGGTCGCTAGCTTCCATGTCGAGTCGGATCTCCTCACGCCTGTCCTTGCGAGAGTAGGCAGCCACCTTCGCAGCATACAAAGATGTGATGTGATCCGCGATGACGGCGGTGCTCTCAAGCTCAAAGTACACATCGTCGATCCCAAGCTCATTATAGAACCACGCGATCTGCGCGTCTACACGACTATCGGGGATCCAGCCATTCTTCAGAATCATATCCCGAACTATGAAACTGATTAGCGAGTGCCACCGACCGCAAGCCACTCGAGGCATGATGACTTACCCTGGTCCATCTGAACCTGTTTGCCCTTGAATTCTGGAGCAATGTAGCCGACTGTCGCCGAACGCAGCACTCTATAGCCATTGCCATTGGTTGTCTTGGCGAGAGGAACGCTGACTGATGTGGGCTGAGGAGAAGCGTGTCGAGATGGGTCCTCGCTGAACTTCCCAGCCGGCCTTGGCCCGGCACTGAGGGGACTAGAGGCTGTTACCGCGGAAGGAGACATGATGGTGTCCTCGGTAAATGTGTCGTCTGAGTCTTCGAAAGGATCTGTGTATATAGGGAACCTATCACCTGCCTCAAGGTCAGCCTTGTGGGCCAAGCCCGGCGTCATGGGCGACCTGAGAGTGGCGGTCGTCATCGAGTGAGATAGATGGTGAACGTATAGAGACGGGACTGGTGGTGAAGGCACATTGCATGGGCTTCAGTCGAAGGGAGAATAAGATTGAATGGGGGTCCAAGGCAATATGTATATGAAGGTTTTGAGATCGACGGTTAGATCTCATTGTGACCACTAGCATTCCTTGTGCCGGCAGTCGTGTGGGCCGTAGTGACCAAGTCGCCCGACGCCCCAAAGTAACGTAGACCCATGCCATTGATCTCAATACCAGGTACTTCTAGCATACCTTGGTACTTAGGAATAGATACCTAGATTTCGCTGGCGGTAGTGATGTGGCGGTCTCGGTAGTAGGTCCGTCTGTGGCGTCCCCATCTGAATCAAAGCCGAAGGGGTAGGGCAAGGTGGTCAGAAGGAGACGGACTAGATGTCGGATGGCCGACCCGGTCCGGGATGGCCTTGCCACTCCCGTAGGAAATAGAGCGCCAAGTTTTAGATGTACCTTATTGCATTTCAATGTGAAGGAAGTGACGATCGCCAATGGGCGACTGTCTACGAGTTCCTGACGTGCTCATGTTGAAACTCGAGGGACTGATGCCGAACTGAGACACGCACTCAAGGTACCTTGACCTTTCACGTGCCTTATCTCTGCTATCCATGTGGCAAGCCTGTAGAGCTTCCGGGCCTGCAATAACCCTCCGCTTCTTTGCATCTTTGAACCGGAGATTCCAAGTCAGGGAGGCCAATTCCTCTCACCGCTTGAAGTTCGCTCATGCCGGACTGATAAGAGATGTCTCTTTTCCAGAAGAAGGTCTCGTGTTGGAACAAATGGAAGAAGCGTGACGTACCGTCTCGACCAGTCTGTGGATCCGTTCAGTGACAGATCCGTGTGCCTAGTAAGCGGAGGGAAGAAGATAGCTGCCTTCTAGAACAGGGCGATTGTGTTGCAATGGATCCTTCAGGGCACGGACAGAATTGCGATTTGGGTTTACTGTCGTCCGTTGCTGCTCTGGTGATATACTTCGGAAACGGAGGCGGTGGAAGTTTAGGGAAGGGTGTCCGTCAAGCCAGGTACAGTCGAGAACAACAAAGGGTCTTAGATACGATAGCTACTAACAATGTTATTCGGTCAGAATCCAATCGCTAGCGGAGATAAGAGCCGAGGAGATACAAAAGGACCAGGACCGAAGGGAGATGAAGAGGGAGAGCGTACCTCTGGTGGTATGTTCCTTCAGCTCCTCCAGCTGTGGCATTCAATACTTGTCCTTGATATTGTTGGCTGCTGCCCAGTTATTATTAGGGCACGTATGGACAGAAATAATCCTGGGACCCGTGATGAGACATGGTGAGGACAGGGGAAGTAGGGGGTGACGCGGTGGATGTGCTGGTGATGGTGCATTTTATCCCTGATTGATGTCATCCGGCATCACCTTGAAGCTGGGTTGTGCATGGTCGGTACTGGGACCATCGAAACGTTCAGAGGATTTCGTCGAGAACGAGTCGAGAGGCGGGCCCGGAATTCAATACTGACGCTGTCCATGCAGTAATCCAGAATTCCAGCCGCCACGACCAGGGCACAGTTCAAGGATCGAGCCCGGCTCCCGGCGGCACTTGGGGCACCGCAGCAGCAGCACGGCAGGGCGCAGTTCAGCTCCACCGCATCGTCAGTTGATTTGTGACATGTGTGTGCGTGCGTGTGTGTGTTGTCCAACGACAAGTCGGCGTGGGTTCCGAGCAGAGACATGAACACAGCACAATCCGAGCCGCTGGTAGTGTAGTGTTTGTGTTGCATGCGAGGGGCGTGATAGAGGAAACATGTGGATGGAAAGGGTTACCTTTTCTGCTTTGGGCTTGTCTAGTTGACCAATGTGGAGAAACGGAGAGCATTGGACGTCGACTGGTATCTAAGAATGGCCATTAAGCCGAGCTGAGAAGGCAGGTGAATTGTGGATGTTGCATTGGTCGCTTCGGAACTCATCTTGGACGGCAGCCTGCAGGAGGCATCGCCGCCTTATATATTTCCTCCGATCTCAGATACACTGGAGACACTCGTGGCCCATGAGCCGACCGAGGAAACCGTGTGCTTCACCCATCATCATGACTTGCAATGAGGAGGGACAGTATCGCGCAACAATAGCACCAACCTGGTTGATTGGAGAGAAGCTGGGAGAAAACAGGCGAAGAGACCGCCCTGCCCTAGATTTCCATTCCTGGGCAACGACGGACATGTCTAAGCCTATTGAGGCAACTCGTCAAAATCTTCGATTGGACGACTTGCAAAAGGTACATCCGTACAGTGGTACCTCGCGGGAACAGGCGGCCGGTACCTGAAATAGTGGAGTATAGGCTTCATTTCCACATGTTGAAGGCCGTGGATGCAACGGTTATTCGAGGCTCAATGTACGCAGGCCCTGTATGCATCGCGGACTAAAAGCGAAAAAGAAGGAAAAAAACCCTCAATCTTCCAGAACTGGAGCATTCGACCTTGAAAGTTTGATCCTTGTCGCAGCTGGTGATGGCCCATCTGGGAGGCTGTTGTGGAGTTGTGTTATCAAGTTGCAGCAGGTCCCGAGGTCCGCATGTACATGCCGCCTTGGGCAAGGCTGAGGAGCGGCTCAAGCCTATTGTCCGCACAGCCGGAATCGCCGTACAGAGACGACCATCAATCAGTCAATCAGTCAGTCTATCACGGCTTTCTACCAGAGCCAGAGAACAAAGGAATCGTCGAGATCAGCAAGACGATTGCAGTATTCTCCTCAAGCGTCCTGCTGACGTTGCCGAGAAGTGGAACTCTTTAGCGTCATGACAGGGCTGTTTCTCAGGTATTATTGTCATCGGGTCAAACTAAGATCAGTCTCGCCTCCGTGATGCTCGATGCTCGATGCTCGATGCTGCTCAGTGGTGACGGTGTAAGTCGGGTCTTTGACCGCCTTTAGTAGCGTGTACCATTTTATCTGGTTATTTCGACGTCCCGTCATCCCATCACAGGACAAGTCACCAGGAAAATGCACGAGCCCTTTGAGAGATCTACCCTATGCAGCAAGAGAATACTGTGTACTGGCAACGTGATCCCACGATTTGTCAAACTCGATGCCATTGTACGTAAATTCAGTGCATGCGACTCCGTCACCCTCGATTCAATTTCTCAACCGAGTGCTCGTGTCTCCCTGGCGGCAGCGGCTGACCCCATCCGCCTGTCCGTCTGTTGGCTGGCTTCCCGCCGGTGTGAGGCTTTGTTGGATGTCCAGATGTCGTGACGTCCTTGTGGAGTTCTTGTTACCCCCATTTTACTTGATGGCAGACCACGGGGGTGCCTGGTTGGCGAGCATGTGAAATCCGGGGTTAGCACGCAATCATCCGGTATACACTATTCATGTGAGCTAAATGTCTACCCCGGATTTTGATTTTCGTCTTTTCCTTGAGTCGTGGCGGCTGGGCAGATCTCGGGGTACGGTATGTGCTATCGAGGACATCTGGACAGACAGGGGGAAAGGGGGGGGGGGGGTGGGTGGTTCTGGAAGAACCCCCAATTCGGGTTTACGTGCATGCTATTGTGTACTTAGTCTATCAACGATGAATGACTGAATATTGCGAATACTCGATCAATCAGACGTGACAGAGCCCTGCAAACATCCGACCACATCTTCCTCATACGTATCATGCCAGATTCGCTCGGTATCCAGGCATTCGCAATATTGTCGTCCGTCACGTCGGGTCCAATAGCAGGTCGTCGTATTGTTGTCTCAATGGGGCCTGCTGAGAACAAGCCACAGTGCTGCAGGCCCCATTACCCGGGCTCGAGGGCTTAGTCTACTGGCCTTCTATTTTTGTCGCTCGGATTGCGCCTTAGACATCGGCAGGCCGCACCGACGCCGCCTCTTCCCCCTGGAATATTGGTTTGTAGATAACGACCATCAGGAACACGAACAACACTGCCACATTCTGGATCGATGGCTTCGTCGTGTTCCACTCGCATCCGTCGCCGCCATCCCTGATCCAACACCTTGCTGATAAGGAATATCGGAGGTCACCGCAATTGGAGAGGTCAAGCTGACCCAAACCGTCGGAACCTCCTCGAAGGCGCAGACCCTGCCCCCAACTACTCGAGTACTTAGCTACTTGACCATATGTGTAGGGTTCGCTTAGCTGTCCCAAAAGCAACCCACCTGGACTCACCGGGGTATGCATGGCGTTTTTTTCGATACATTGTGTAGACACCCAGCCCCTTCTCTGCATCGCCAGCTTCTTAACATGAACTGCTTTCCAGACCCAGCCTATGCCTACATGACGCTAGAGAGGAGTGTGTACCTCGTCACCGTGGGACTGCCTATACGCAGATCCCATGCAACAATTGGCCCGGCCGGTATGGCAAAGAAACTCTTGACCTCAAGACAGACCGCATATTAGCCCTATCGGAAACATTCTGTGTTCTGGGGGCTTGGGGTCAAGATGCTGTGAGCTTGACGATGTCACTCATCCGGGCGATAGCACTGCAGGCGAGGAAGACGGTGGGTTGAGATAATCGTTCGGCCCGAAAACACCTAAACTAAACATGCTAAAACCTGCACAACTCTCTGGTAATGAAACCATAAGCGGATACAATGGGATATATAACAACGGTGGAAAGATTTCGGCACCCCTCTGAGACACCCTCTGCAGCACTCTAGAACTCATCGATGCCTCAGCGGGACATGCCTTCTCATGTTGTCAGTCCTGCAGACCATCCCGCAGGTTTCAGGAGGGCACGATCGATCCTCGCTTGATATTCCCTCCTGAAGAGCATATTCCTTATGTGCTATCCAGAGTGGCGGCGGATGGACTTCCATCTCCGCCCCTTTCTTACTGCAAGCCGGTAATGGGCATTGGAAGGGGCGGCTGTGTCTCTTCTCATACTTTCTGTCCGCAGATATTACATAGTAGCCACCGCTTAGATGTACCTGTAGATTTAAAAGCGCCTACCGCAACTCAAATCTCTTTGCGAATGTGCGAGTACATGAGAAGAAGCTGCATGCAAATGTCTGCTGCGTCGCCTGCGTTTGTTTCCGAGCAACTTGGCCGTTGCCCTGGTCGTTATTCTCTGAACATTTTTCTGGACACCTTCGTCTTCCTCTGGGCTCGCCGACGAGCTAGTTATTGGTTGACCATGCTCGAGACCAGAGGTGCTCCTGAAGAGTCTGTAACACTTGAGGCTTCGACGGGCCGAGCTGGAAGGGGTGCAACCTTGCCCATCATGCAGGCCATTGGAGCACTCCACCGGAGGCCTAATGTATAGATCCACCTCCTTGGAGCCTTGGTCCAAATTCAGGCTGTCATGGGCGGACCATGCATTGAATTTCGTCGTGATTAATTGCAGGTCGACGACACTAGGTTCCGGGCAGAAAGCAGCATGTGGTATGGATCCAAGACATGTAGGCCAATTATCCAATAGGTGACTCCCATGGACCCGAAATCAACATTCCCTTCTGTGAGCGTGGGGTTGTTATGATATGGGGTGGAATTTGGGGGTGGAAGCCAAATATCCAGGTCAAGTTATTGCAACTGTTCTGAGATACCCATATTACCAGCAAGCAATGCTTCAGTGTTGAAGCTGTCAAAGAGACCAGTGGAATCGAGTGTCTCTGTTGGGTATACACCATGGTTGCTGTTCCATGAGTTCGACATAGGTTGTGGTGTAAGGGCTGGAGACAGTGACTTCGATTTAAGATCGTCCCATCCCTCCTGCATCCATGTGTCGCTGGATTCGTTCATTGGTGGATGTATGTTCCGTTGGCCGGGGCTTCAAGATCGCCATGAACGATTGCTTTATGATTGCAGAAGTCTGGTTTCGAATAGTGTTGTATGCTTTGTCTTTCGTGCTACCATTCGGGTTCACGACAGTTGATCATGCAGTTTTGTGACTTACCGGTCACTTGCCTCTTCCTCCCTCCTCACACTTCCCTTGTCTCGATTGTCTGTCTTTTCCACAGTCTAAAGTACCAGAGTCCGGAGAGCGAGAACAGCCTCAACCAGGCCTATAGGAAGCAACTGGATAACCTCGGGAACTATTATCATTCCTTAGTAACGGTGAAGAGAAATCTCCTCTACTGCTACGAGAAGGCTCGGCAGGAAGTCCTGACGGGATCGAATATCAAGAGTGGCTGGAAAGCCAGTGGAATGTGGCCAGTCAGGATGTCGAAGCCGTTGAAGAGTTCCCTTCTCGAGACAGAGATATCTCAAAGAAACCATCATAGGCACCACCAAATAGGCCGTCCCAAGGACCTTCGAGGGCCAAGCCGAGGTCGAATGAGTAACTCCTAGGAAGACTATTGGTCTCCGAGGTCAGCTAGGGAAATTCAACGCCAGGTTAAAGGGGAATCTACACAAGGGCTTCTTTTCCAGAAAGCCCAGAAGGCTTACTATGTGAAGCATGTCCAATCAGCTCAGGCTAGGAGGAGAATTGAATAGTTGAAGGCTCAGATTGAGTCTATGAGACCATCAGAGCGCAAGAGGGTATTGACAAGGCCGAACAAAACGTTCACTTCGACCAGGACGATCGCCAGAACACAAAGAAAGGCTAAGGGTCTCAGCGGTTTTTCGTCTGAATTCCCTAGTCATGACGATGAATCTTTTGTAATGTCGTATATTATAGTAAGGTGGTTGTTGGGTAATTAGGGAGTGTTTTCAGTGGTTTTGGTGGTGGTGGTTGAAAAGTGGGTATGTCGATTTGTGGGGGTGGGCGAGATCTAGGGGTTCCAATATAATTGCTTGAATCCCATCACAGTGTTGTGTGGTCGAACGCCTGTGGTCGTCCTCATGACCTATCTACAGGTTGAATTCTCTACTCTGCAGCTTCGGTGTTATCCAGAAACTCGCCATAGCATATGTCAAGGTTAGTATGATTCAATCAAATTGGAGACTCGATGGTGTCTGCTATCGCCATGAGGCCGTCCATGCTTCTGTGTAGTCGGCGCTCAACACTCCCAGCGAGCACAACATGCGACCAAACATGTACCTCTCAGTACCCTAAGGTACACGGAGTTGCAATATTTCATCTATACGGATCTACACTGAACATCACGGTAGTACTGATATTGTACTGGAATATTTACTTTTCAACGTAATCTGTAAGTCTAACCAAGGGGACCCGCGCATCCGCCTATGAGGACGTCCATACACGCGCTTTCACTACTCATTTCGCCCACTTTGACCTGAAGACCTCGATTTATCTATAACATGGAACCAAAGATGCAGGGGCGATTTTTCAGTTCTTGGACCCTTGATAATCCACGCCAAATATATGATATACGTGAGTGTTAGTCTGGTACCTAATTATGTGGAAGGCCTTTATAGCACCTAATTACACGCACGGAATGGAGCCTTACTTGTCCACCATCATAGTTGCATGTTCGAGTAAGCCGCAGTGTATTTCCTAGCTTGTATCAATACGTTTGAGTATCATGTATGTTGCTCGTCTTGAAAGAATCCCGGGTCCCTGTATTTGGATGGTTGCGGCATCCGGGGATGACCATTTACGATTCAATATCAACCCAGATACCACACAACAACTCGTTGATCGTACATATGTTTGCAAACCCAAATGAACAAATGGTGAGATGGCCGAACGAAGAAAAAGTTCTGATTTACCCTAAGTTCATCTTATTACGATTGTACACTATGCTGCCTACTATTCTAGCTTGTCCGATCTTCCCCGACTTACAATAGTAGTGGAGCCCCCGGGACAGTAGCGTTCGTCCGGCCCACACCATCAAAATCTTGTATATGATCTGCGATTCATTCTGCACTTCAACAAGTACACGGTGAGATGGCCGAGTTGGTTATGGCGTATGTTCTTCCTCTCCCACAAATTATTGATTCAACTTAAACTAACAACATCACAGGCCAGGTTAAGGTTACCTTAACACCATTCCTGGTGGAGCAATCCTCCTGGGTTCAAGTCCCAGTCTCATCATTAATCTTTTTTGCCTTTTTCATCTCCCTGTAGCAACTATTTAGGTGTCAAGTGATAGTTGTGTTCGTGTGTATTTAGCTCTATTCTTTTTCTTTCCTTCCCACATACAAATTGAACCTAGGTATCTGGTGTTGTGGTTTGTATCTCTAAATTGTAATGCAAAGTGAATTACATCGTGTCTCGCTAATACTGATGCACACCGAGGGCATTTACGGTGACTGAACGGTAGGCATACGGTACATCCCAGTGTGATTCCACCGTCTACGGTTCAGTCACCTTAAGGATCCGCAGGTTTTGAAAATATATTGTCGTGGTGTAACTTAGGACAACCATAGTGGGCAACACAGCATAAAGTAGGGCCCACGGGTAGGCCTGGACAGAAGAATACCTATGGTGCCATGCATTGTTGCCATCAACCACCCGGACGTCCGAAGCTTGTCAATGCTAGTTCCTATAGCACACCTATGCAAATATACCTAGTAGATAGGCTGTCACTCATGTGCAACAGACCTCTACGAATACTGTGAGCCTATCCTCCCTATGCTGGGGGTTCGGATAAGAGCTGAAGGGCGGATCCTCAGCATTTACAGAATTCAAACGCAACTCATCACAACCAAATTATCAACCACCTGGGCGAACAGGCCGATCCAGTGCGCGAAAGCAAACACGGAACGCGGGGAGGGCTGTCCAATCTCAAAGTTGACTATCCCCCCACTCTGTCAGGCCTGTGAAAGCTATCGAAAATTAGTGCTGCTTCGATTGGCTCCTGATGAACACCAGTGGGCACCTGGGCACCTTCTACGGCAGGCAAGTAAGTGCCTGTCAGCCCTGTGTAGTAATAGCACCTACCTAATATGATTTGCCAGGGTGCACCTGCATGTATTATTATTATTCTTCTTCTTCACATCACAGCCTTGATCTTGTTCCAGACCTCCATTTCTACTTTTCTTACTTCTTTCCTTCTCATATTCCCACGAAAAGCCTTGCAAATAACTTCACGTCCAACCCGACTCGGCAAAGCATGTAAAAACCCGGATCGGCATTGATATGCATACTAATCTTCAGCAGCAGCCTCCATCCTCCAAGATTCTGCCCCTACCGTACCATTGGAAGCCATAGGCACAATCCCCACGATGCCGTCCGACAACGAGGCGCCCAGCGGCGCCAAGGATGAGGTCTCGCCCGTCATACCTCATGCCGGCGACGACGAATACTCAGAAGAGGGGGAAGCAAGCGACTACGACGGCCCAGCAGCTCCGGGGTCTCGAGAAACAGACAGCGCCGAATCATCATCATCACCAGAGGAACCGAAATCGAGGACAGGAGACAGCTCAAATGACGCGCCACCCTTACCAGACGAGCCGGTACCCGGTCACCATTCTGCAGGTAGCACATCCCAGCCCGAAACAGGAGGCGCAGTAGAAGGGGAGAGCGCACCTCCTCTACCCGACGAGGCGCCTCCGGGACAAACGGTCGACGACGGCTGGGACGCGATGTGGGACGCGGGGGCGCAGGCGTGGTATTTCTACAACAGGTTCACAGGGTTGTCGCAATGGGACAATCCACGGGTCCCGACCGCCTCGGCGATCCCCGGCGGGGCATCTTCCTCCGCCTCCACAGCGCCGGGGGCAACAACTACAGCACCGACTGCGACCGCACCGCCCACGATATCCCAGTTGACCTCGGTGGCGGGCGGCTACAACCCGGCGATACACGGGTCCTGGGACCCCAACGCACCGTATGCGCAGGCCTACAAGCAAGCAGACGGTGCCGGAGTAGAGGATGAGGAGGGTGCAGCAGCAGCAGCAGCCACAGGGTACACCGCGGAATTCCTGGAGGGAGGGGCGGCGCTGGACCCGTACGCGCAGGCCGCCGCCTTCAACGCGCGGACGGGCAAGTTCCAGGTGTCTGAGCAGAACCCCGAGAGGTACTCGGACGCTGCGAAGTCGCAGCGGCAGATGAATGCTTACTTTGACGTGGACCGCGCGGCCAATTCGCACGACGGCAAGAGCCTGAAGGCGGAGAGGAGGGGGAAGCAGCCTACCAAGAAGGAGTTGGCAGAGTGGAAACAGAAGAGGAAGGCGAGGAAGGAGGAGAAGAGGCGGGCCTGGCTAAGGGACTGAGGCGGTGGTCGTCAAATTGCTAAGATGAAACAAGAAAAATCAAGAATAAAAGAAGGAAAAGAACACAAATGACAAGGAGAGGTCAAATTGCAGTACGCGAGAGAGCATCTTCCCGGCACGAGCGCAATAAAGCGTTCTCAGCAAGCAGGATATTGTACGGACGCTGGCGCGGAGGAAGAACTGCTGCATTTGCACATATGGCGTTTGATCCAAGAGGTGGGTGAAGAGGACCCTCGAGAGTATGCATTTTACTAGGGCCTTGGACGGTTTGCCTTTATACCATACCATGCAGTAGGCAATGGTCCCGTCCAAGACAGGGAGAGAAACTCTGAGTGCATCTAATGGGATCTATGAAACCGTCCAGTCAGGGTTGACCTGACAAAGCCATCATCACCTTTGAAAAGCCCATATAGAGCAAGCATTTTCTCATACAGCATAGAAGTTTCAGAGCATTCATAATACTATACTTCTTGAAATTCTTTCCTGATCTATTCCTCATCTTCCGAATCGTCATCGAGGGTCGCATTGAGATGGACGCTGCCATCATCACTGTCGTCATCACTATCCTCGTCCGCACCCTCCTTGACAACATCCATCTTGTCCTCTGCGCCAGTGACGCCTCCAAACACTTCTGGCGACTTGTTGCCATTGTCGATCCGTTTTGCAGGGGGCTCGGACTCCTCTGTCTTGCGCTTCAGCGTGGATGACAGCATGACGGTCTTCTTGGACCCGCTGCGGGTAGCCCTGGTAGCGACCGTGGTGCTCTCGGCAGCAACCGAGGTACTCTTATCCGCAGGCTCTTGGGTCGTGCTCAGGTTGAAGCCCCCCTGCGGCGCGGCAACAGTAGCATCAGCCATCTCCTCATCCACGGCCTCGGCCTCAGCATCGGCCGCGTTGAGTTCTTCTTCCTCTACCACTTCCTCCTCCTCCCCCTGGTCTTTGGACTTTGCTTGCAGCTGCTCCAGAAGATCCTCATCGTCTCCTTCCTCGGCAGCGGCGAGGGCAGACCACGATGCCGCCTGCAAGTTGGACCTCAGAAGCTCGACGGACTGATCCCGGGGGAAGTCCCTCGCCAGGAACGGGAAGACACTCGCGAGCGCCTTTCCGTTGGGCGTCCTGTATTGGTTCAGGACGCTGGCTACCATGGCATCCCTGTTACGCGAGAGGACAGCCGTGCGGTCGATCAGAGCTCGCAGTGTCTGCTTCAGGTGCTGCTGGGGCAGATGAGACAATAGAGTCGGGAGAAGCGCGGAGCATGCTTCCAAGTGCGTAGAGGTAAGGTCTGTTGTGGCGGCGTGGGCGGCGCTCTCGATCTTGAGATAGGCATCCGCGTTGGATGATGCCTTGGACGACGACGCCTTGTTGTTGCCCTTCTGCTGCGAGGCCGCATCTTTAGCCGCGGGTTTCTGTTCCCGAGGAGCGTGACCCGATGCTGAGAAGAGATCCTTGCAACAGCCCTGGACAATGCGGTCGAGGGAGCTGACGCTGAGCTTGGGCAGGGTGGGTCCGTGGAGGAGCAGCAGCTTCCTGACGAGAACGTAGCCTCGCTCTCGTACAATAGGGATGTGCTGGTCCGCGTCGAATATGCGGACTGCCTGGTGGAGGATATCTGCTGCTATGGGAATGGCATTGTCCTTCAATCTTTGCACCAGGGCTATCAGTAGATCTATGATAGCGACGTGGATGTCGGGCAAGACGCTCCACAGTTCATCCTTCTCTTCCCTACCGATGGCAGAGTTCAGCTGTGTATCATCCTGGTTTCTTGAGCCTCTTCGAGGCGGCAGGATCAATGTGACCCGTGCGGTCAGGTCGAGAATGGCAGAAACCGGAGTAGTGACCGGTGTCTTGGTAGGGCACCTGAAGAACTCCCCAAGGGTCTCGAGAAGGCCGATGAGTCGTTCAGCACCGTGGGAAAGACCGGCCCATGAGGGTAGCTCCTCTGCTGAGTCACCCCCGCCATGAGGCTCAACCTCGAAAGAGACTGCCTTCCGGACGTAGCCACTATTTGACTCCCAGGACTCTTGAACAGCACGGAACACCTGATCGGCAGTGGCGTGGCTGCCACTGGTGAACCTGGCAACTGCTGCCGCCCACTCTGCAGCATTCCCGTTCTTGGGAGACGTATAGTGCTGCAGGATGAAGAGCTGCCGTGATGCATCCCGGAGCCCCTGAGGGACGCCCAGCTTGTCCGATGCGGTCGGAGCAACATAGGCCCTAAAGGCAGCCTTGATGCGGGCGCTGAACGTGCGGACAGTTGTGGGGTAGAGGGGAGTAATGGTACATAGTGCATTCGCTATGGTCTCGACCAGTCGCAACGGCGGTGGTGCGGCCTTGCTTGATGAGGGAGGCTTGACAATATCCAGACAAGCAGTGACGAATGATGGCAAAGTGGGAGTTGCAATTTCTCTGACCAGGGCTGGATACTCATGGAGTAATGAATATATCCTGGCGAGGGTAATGATGGCAATCTCCTTGGCCGGATAGGGATCGTTTTTCTGCAGTTTTATTAGCATACACATCTCATATATAGTGCATTGGAATGCTGATACACACCTGTACTATGGTCAGCAGCCCGCGAACCCAGGACTCAGAAGTCCGGAGGCTCTCCCAGCCTCCAACGTCGATAATAGCCTTGATCAGGATTGCGGCAGAAAATCGACCGGGCTGGCTTCGGCCGTTGTTAAGAAGGGTTGTGATGTGCGTCCTCAACTTGTTCACCAAGACCGAGGCCTCGGGAGAACCCTCCTTGAGCTTCTGGTCGGCAGGCAGGGACAGTACTGTCTTGCAGCGATGGACATAGTTGACCAAAGACGGGCATAGTGCCGGCAGATCAGTAGGATCTGTAGATGTTAACCGGCGACAGAGCACCTGCAGCTCCGGTGGAAGTGACATGTTGTGGTGTTTTGGTATTGCGGCTCAGCCTTGTGAAAGTTTGGTTGTTTGGCTTCCCACACTAAGGCGTACTCAATAATTTGTCGATGCCGTAATCTTCTCAACTTGTAACTGATGAAGTAGTCAGAATGGTTTCCGTCAATTCCAGCTGTAACAAAAATACAGACCGTACAGTCGTTGGGTATAGTGAGACTGACGGGATTACATACGCCGGTAAGTATATGGTATTCAGTCCGGAAAATTTCCACACTTGGAAAAAACCACACCAAACAGCATTGAGTACCCCTGTCCAGCCTTGGGAGCCTTGCATGCACTAGGCATGGCAAGGCCCCCAGGCACAATCTCCACGGCGGGTCGTCCTAACTATTACAGTAGTACCTGGGTACATACTCGTGGCCTTGGTACCTACCTACCTAGGTAGGTACCTAGGTACACACTGCACGGTGCCACCTCGGCAGGCACGACCCTGAACTCACCGTACTTCGTACACGTACAACTAATTACCCTAGGTAGGTACTGGTGTATCCATCCATGTTGTAGTCAGCCCTGCGGGTTTACTTACAGTAGGCTACCAGCCTGACGGAATTAGAAACCGCCCTTATCCAGTTGCCCCCCCTCACCACACCAAAACCCTTGACCTGTGATATTTATTTAATCCAGAAACATGTAGCATGTGGTTATTTTTCTTCATAATTATCTGTTCAGAACTGGACAGAGATTCTTTCCATATAAATACATTGCATTGAAAGCGTCCAAGTAAGAACCACACTGGCTAACCCTACGTTCAAGTATGCTGAGGTAAGGGCGGGTTATAATTCCGTCGGGCCTGGCTACGGCTCCTTATAGGTGTACTATGTAGCTGCCCCCCTGCAGCTGTCATCTTCCGCACCTTGGCAGATCACAGGCAGACCGACCCCGACATCCACCTGGGGGCCATCATTCTTTACATAGACCATCCCATTCCGAAGCAGATCCCACTCTGCGGCTAGGTCCCGGCGGTGCTGCTTTAATTGACTACTTGGCCCTTACCCTCACTGCCCCTCCACCTCCTTTCCATACACGGTTTCCCCTCGGCCTTGAGTTCGACATGCTGCTTTTCTAGAACGCCGACGAACCTCGTCATCGCAACTCCTATTCCTCTACTGGGCCCCTCGAAACCGCTTTCTCCGGCCCAGCCTTCCACTGTGATACCTATCTACCTACTGGTGACCTCGTTGCCAACGACCTTGCCTGTCGAGAAACCCTCCTTTGACCGTTCCAGGGACAGGACCTTGTGGACGCCCAACATCCAGCTGCCACAATGGCTCCGACTCCAGATCCAGTGAAAGGGAAACGCTATCTCGACCTCCTCGACAATGCCCGATGTGATGGAGACTGGGACTCTGTACCTGAACTTGTGCGCAAAGTCCGCAAGCATGCGCCGAACAGAGCATGCCTCTCATCAACCGCCGAAATCGAGCATGGCATTGCCAAGTCCACGACGTCCGAGGCATCGAACACCGCGGGACCAGACACGGCGGCATACGACGTCCCTTCGAAAGACATCGAGGTCGCATCGCACCTCCCCAACCTCCTCGCCTTGATTGAGCAGGAACAGACATACGCCGAGGATAGGTTCCAAGCCCAGGTCTGCATCGGGTGGCTGCATTGGGCTGTTGGAGACTACAACAAAGCCCTTGGTAGCCTACCTGAGGGCCTCGGGGAGAAACAGGTCGATAGTCTGGACAATATCTCAGAGTGGACCAGGGTCTGTGTGCTCAAGGCCGCCTATCTGCGGGCTAATTGCTTCGCGCGCGAGGGCAGAAATCTCGATGCTCTGGCCATCTATGAAGCCGCGATCCCGTCCAGCTCATACACATGGAGTTACCAGGCGTCTAGAAAACAACTGCGGTATTGGTCCGAGTTGTTCCTCACAGAATACTGCATGCTTCATAATGCCTGTCGCGACGCAGGAGATGTGTCGATAGAGGATACTAATTCACTCGTTTGCTTCCGTTCTTGGGCAAGATGGTGGGACTCATCGAAGGGGGCGCCCCTAGCCGGTGGATATGGATTCAAAGGATCGGTCCCGCGACAAAGGATATGGTCCGAATATTACAAGGTGCTCTCCACGATTCTACAGCAGGACCTGCCCTATCCTACGGCACATGCGTCATTCTCAACAGATGAGTCGTCTGCAAGAGCCCAACTTCTAGTCGAGCTTAAGAGGGCCGAGGCGGCCTTCGAGGCTTTGCTCTTGAACGAAACCACTTTCCCCAAAGCAGAGGAGGAACGTGCAGATATCGAGAACTTCGTGGCAACGCTCATGCAGAATTGGACAATTCTGTCAGGTCGTGGCTGGAGCGAGAGAGATCTGGGCCAGGACGGCAAAGCAGGTCTTGGCGCGTCCGTGCTCGAAATACTGTATCGTGCCTCGACGAAGACATACCATTCGACTGCAATATTAAGAAATCTGTTCATCGTCCACCTTTCTGTGGCTGAGTTCGACTTGGCCCTCAGGGCATTCGACTCATACCTCGACATCGCCAAGAAGGGCATAGCTCGCGTGGAAAAGACAGGCCACCAGGAGGATGCACTCGACGACGATGCCACTATCATTGAGACCATATCCCTGTGTATCTCGGCTCTGTGTCGATTTGGCGGAAAGGATGCGGCCGAGAAAGCAAAGGAATTGGCGTCGGAATTGGAGCATTGGCTGGATAAGACCGAGCCGCCTCATGCAAATGGTGGCGCAGTTACTGTACAGGAGGAAGGGGGTCGAACCTGGGCTAATACCGAGCGCGTGCCTGCAAAGACCCGGGCTCTGGCTTGGCAATCCATCGGATTGGCTCTTGCCCAGTGGGCTCGCACGACCTTCGATGCTACCGCTCGAGCGGAGGTGCAAAAGAAGGCCATCAAAGCTCTACACACCTCTCTGTCGGCCGGTACCGGCGGCTCGGCCGATGTCCGTGGGGTTTTTGCTCTCGGAGTGCTGCTCGCGGAGCAGCGAGAGCTTACCACTGCCATCGAGCTTGTCAAGGCTGCTCTGCTAGCAAAACCAAGAGGCGACGAGACGCTCGTGCTGTACAACGGCCCATTCTGGCGGGAGAGATCACTCATCCCGCTCTGGCACCTCCTCTCGCTGTTGTTGAGCGCCAGGCAGGAATACGTGCTAGCAGCCAGGACATGCGAATGCGCCATCGAACAATTTGGAGATCCTGTCGTGCTGTATGGACGGCAGGCGGCGTACAAGAGTGACCATCTCAACGAGGCAGAAAAGGATCTGGGCGCCAGCAGAGGTCTGGTTGATGAGATGGATGACTTCGAAAAAGAGAACATTCTCGAGGTGAAGATGACCCAATTGGCAGTCGTCGAAATTACAGAAGGACCGAGAGTTGCCGTCAATGCCAGCTTGGAACTCTTGTCCTTGTTCCAGCGTCTGTTCGGCAGTGTTCAGACCCAGCCCAAGCAGAACCTGGAGCCACCGAAGACATCGAATGTTCCCAGGACGTCGGCAACCTTCCGAGGCTTCAGAACCGGCATATTTGGCAGTAGAAGCAGTCGAACAGAAAAGCGAGATAGTGTAGCCACCCAACAACCCGACGACCAGGTGGAGACGACTGAGGCTCGACCTCAGACCGCACAAAGTGTCAGTCGGGCTCCTACAATCCAAGTTACGAAGGAGAACGGCAGCCCCAAAGAATCGCGGAGGAAATCAACCACCAGCGAGAAAAGAAGTGAGTCTGCCAGGAGGGACTCGGCCCGCAGGAGAGACAGCCAGGCGGCCAGGCGGCGCGCTGCGAGCACGGGACCAGTTCCGCATAAACCGACTGTCATTGATGGAGAGCCATTCTACACACCCATGCCAGAAGGTTTACATGCGTCCGATTTCTTTTCCGGCGGCGACCACCCCCTGATGAGACCGTCTTCCGCTGTGGACTCGGCCGGGATCAATGGCACGGACTCGCAGCAACCAACAGATCTATCCGGGGTTGCCTTGAATGAGGTAGTACCAGCCGGTGCGGTGCTACCAGTTATACATTTCGACAAGGCGTTTGTACAAAGAAGCAGAAGTGCGATCCTGTTGAAGGTGTGGCTCATGATAGCTGGGTTTTATCGCAGGGCAGGGATGTATGATGATGCCAAGGGCGCAGTCCATGAGGCACAAAAGTTGATCCAGACCATGGAGGCGGAGATGGGCAAGGAATCAGGCGAGACAGGCAAGAGGTCGTCGGCTTCCCAGTCTCTGAGAGACCCAGGCTGGGGTGGCAACAAATCGATCGAGGAGTTATGGGGTGACGTCTTGAGCGAGGTAAGCGAAGCTTGACCCTCCTTGAAGCTCTTCAGTGTAGCCGTGCTAACTTCAACAGAATGGTCGTCTTCAACTCGCAAGGGGTGACATCGACGCTGCCCGCGAAGGTTTCGAAGCAGCCCTCACACATTTCCCGGACCACCCATCCGCCATAGTCGGGCTCTCGCATATCCTGCTGGACTTCTACGGCGAGAAGATCGTGCCACCTCCGGCCTTCCCGGGCCTGGAACTCGTGGGCGGCTCGGAAGCTATGCCTGGGACAGATCAAAGCACAGCAGACGTTATATCGCCCACACGAAAGGTGGCAGACTCGTCCGGGCTGCTCCCTGCCCAACCAATCGGCCTCGGCGCCTTCAAGTCCCCCAGGAAGGAAATTCTCGAGGAGGCAGGTGCCGCTAATAGCTCGGCGTTGCCGCACCATGAGAGCAAGCTTGTCCCGCCGTACAAGGCCTCGTCGATCCCGCTGGTGGACCGGCTGGCCGCGCGAGACAGGGCCTACGGACTACTGTCCAACCTGACGAAGCTCGGCACTGGCTGGAATTACTCAGAGGCATGGTTTGCTCTGGCGAGGGCCCACGAGGAGAGCGGGCAGCTTGACAAGGCGAAAGACGTGCTGTGGTGGTGCGTTGAGCTGGAGGAGGGTATGGGTGTTAGACAATGGGGGTGTGTCAATACGGGTGGCTACATCATCTAATCGGTTTCGCTGTATATAATATCACTGATGGCATGGCATGGTATTAGCATTAGCATCGCGTCTCGATCGCAAGGGTTTCATTCTTCTCAAGGTCGTCGTTACTTTGATTGTACCAGTTGTTGTACATAGTACCTACCCAGGTACCTAGATACTTATATGTATCTAGTACGTACTTCGGTACCTGGGCAGTCCTCTATAAGATGGAGACAGGGGACAGGGAACAGGGGACAGGGGTAAGCTCAAGCACGGGCCACAACACGCTCGGCGCTCGACGCGTCCCGATATGGCCATGTTTTTCTCCACAAGCCAACAAAGCTGCCAGTTGCATCAAGGTCCCTGCCAGTGCAACAGAACAAGCCGAACCAGATTAGACCGGCCCGCACGCTGATGCAATCCACGTATACACAAATTTGAGCCGTCGTTCAATCCTCATCCGCCTACTGAGTATCATTGTTCTGCACCTGCTCACCCCGCCAGCCAGATCGTGTCATGCCGCGACCAACGCGGACCCGAGCCGCTGCTGCGGCGCAACGTGCCCGGGACACCTCTTCGGAACCCGCTTCTGCACCGGCGAAGGTAGTCGCGGAGCCAATCCGATCCGACGAAGCTTCAGATAACATCTACGGCGTCAGTGATCGCGAAGTCGAGCGCCAGAAGTCAACGAAGAAGACAGCAAGTGCGAAGAGGGCGGCCCCATCTGAGCGGACAACCAGGAACACGCGCAGCCGCGCCACGATCGCCAGCAATGCGACGGACTCCAAGGCCCTGGAGGACTCGAGGAAGCGACGCGACGCGGCCATGAGCACCCTCGACAACCTCACATCCACCACCACGGACGACGCGCCCAACGGCTCGGACACGGTCGTCAGCCCTGTGGTCGAGGGCGGCCGCAACATGGACATAGACGGCTCGTCGCTCCTCGGCACACGGGGGGGACGGGTGGACCTCAACCTCTCCGGCCTGGAGATCAACGACAGCGAGATCTTTGGCAACCTCGACAGCAGCTTGGGCGACGACACGCGCAAGGAAGAAGAGGTCATGGGGTACAGCAGCGGCACGGAGCAGCAGGCGGGGGCGCGGTCGGCCGACACGTCCGCCGCGTTCAACGTCAGCGTGTTCAGGCGCCAGCCGCGGCGCCGGCGCCAGTCGAGCATCGTGGGGCGGGACGACGCGCCCATCCGGCCGAGCAGCCGCGGGCCCACGACGCCGGGCCTGAGCTCCAACTTCAACCTGGGCAACTTCAGGCGGCGCCGCAGGCAGCCGAGTATCCTGCTGTCGTCGGCGCAGAAGGCGACCATGTCGGTGCAGAGGTCCAGGGCCGCGTCGGAGGCCAGCGAGAACGCGCTGGCGTCCGAGGCGGGCGAGGAGGAGGACTCGTTCCTGCCTGACGCGGAGGGAACGCCTGTCCGGCCCTCGAGGGGCAGGCCTAGTGGTGCTGATCGTCTTGAGGTTGAGGAGGACGAGGCGGGGGCGCGGCCGCGGAAGAGGAAGTCTGCGGAGAGCCATGATGTGGAAGCTGCCAAGAGACGGGCGGTCGAGTCGGACGAGGTCCTTCACCAGTCCATCGAGATCGAGATGGACGACCTGTCCTCGCCGCCGCCAAGTATGCTCGATCGTACCCCGGAGCTGGATGACGATAGCGTCCTTGCCCCGCCGGCCAGTGACAGCGAGTCCGAGGGCGTGTGGCCGTCGCTCAGGAACCTGGGCAAGAAGCAACATCACGCCACTGCAGCAGCAGCATCTCGGGCGCAGAAGACGCCAGAACTGGATGGCGACGATTCGGACTTGTCTGAGCCGCCCTCGCTGACACACTCACCAAACATCAAAGCGGCGGGACCCGGCGCCAAGAACAAGGGCAAGGCCACGCAACCAAAGGAGTCACCGAAGATAACGACAGCTGACCTGGAGGCCCTGCTCCCGCGTCGGCGACGCAAGGTCCGCCGGGGTGGTGACGGCTCCGGGGACGAGGAGGCCGGCGCAGATGTGGATGTTTATGATATCTCGAACCAGCCCCAGGCATCGAGGAGGAAGATCGAGCGGCCATTGATCGGCTCGTCTAAGGCGAACGGGGCGGCTCCAGCAAAGGAGACGGCCGCACCTACAAGGAAGAGGAGACAAACGTATGGGTCTAGGGTCTTTGACAAGGAGAACACCGTCGAGGGCGACTCGATACAAGTCGATGGGGAGGCCTCCACACCAGTGGATGACAGTGTGTTCGAGCCCGACGCGACGACAGCGTCTCTGGACCTGGGCGAGGAGCTGAAGGCCGCGTCTAGGAAGTTCAAGGAGGTTGACAAGTGGGAGCTGGAGTACGAGGAGGTCGTGGAGTCGTCTTCACCTCTGCCTGAGGGACGCTGAGCTTTTGTTTGTTCTTGTATTCTATTATGCGGCGAGGTCCTAATACCCCTGAACTGTTTGTCGGATTATGGATGGTCTAGGCGTGCTCAGAATTCAGCCTTGCTTTCGCCGTGTCCTGTACACGTTTTCATGAGCTATAAAATACAACAAGATCTCATGATGCCCATGATGTTGATGAACATGTCCTTCGACACCGCCCTTGTGTCCAATGACTCTTGGGGCCTTGGGATAGGCATCTTCTGAGCCTGCGTAGCGAGACCCCAGCTCATCATGACTGTTCGTATCCCATGCGCTGACTGCTATCTCTACCTGAACACGCTTCATCTGTGTCGCATTCGTCTTTTCCCTCGGCATGATCTCAGTGAAATGTCTGCTATTCGACGTTGCGCTGAACTCCTAGAGGCGAAAACATAGATTTCGGGCCATCATCGTCTCGGCGTGTGCCCCGCCTCGTCTTGGGGTCCAGCTCGCTGCAAGCTGGAGCTCTGATCGGATGCCTCATGACACCGTCACCTACCATTTCTGCTACATCACGCCGAGAGCGTTACGCTGTCAACCTGGTGTTCCACCACAGGCACGAGATGTGCAACCTGGTTCGCATCCCTCAGAGCGGCGGTCACGGCGTCTGGTAGCAGTCCGCTCATGACCAGATTCTGTATGCGCAAGTCAGGACCCTTCTCAGCTCCAGCACATAGGTAGATAGATGGATAGGTGGATGAGAAACTGATAGAGCCGAGGAAGAATGAAACTCACCCTCTTCACATTCGCAAAGCTGTCCTCCTTGGCTGTGTACTCTCGGATAACCTCGTCCTTCTCGAAGTCCACATAGACCCTGGTATCCCTGACCCTAACCACGACGTCGTCCAGGCGCATGTACAGCCTCGCCAGCAGCAGCATCCTCTGCTCCATGACGCGCACCTTGCAGCTGAAGACGGAGATGCCGTTGTCGTCCAGCTCGCTCTCGAACAGCACCACCTCGTCGAAGAAGAGGATGGGGTCCCGCCTCTTGAGGAGCTCCAGGGGGATCTCCCTCTTCTCCTCCTTCTTCTCCTCCCCCTCCCCCTCCCCCTCCTCCCCCGCCGGTCCCAGCCCGCGCCCCTGCGCGGCCCCGCCAGCCCTCGTCTCCCCGCCCCGGTACGCCGTGCTGTAGCTCCAGTCGAAGGGCCTCACGACCTCGCGGATGCCGTGGGCCGAGGACCGCTCGCGCGACGAGGACCACTCCCCCGCGTGCGCGACCTGCAGCATGTTGGCGCCCGTCTTGTCGACCCGGTCCAGGGCCTCCTCGGCCGTGAACTCCAGGGCCCAGCCCGAGGGCGCGTGGCGCACGGCCACGAGGTTGTCGCCGAAGATCATCTCGGGCACGGGGATGCCCAGCCGCGCCGACATGGCGTCTATGGGCCCGGACTTGGAGATGGGGAGCTTGCGGGTGGATATCTCGAAGCTGCCCTGCCGGTGCGTCTTGGTCGCCTGGGCGAGCTTGGTGGGGGAGGGGTAGGGCTCGTTGGGGGAGGTTACGTGGTTCATCTTGTGTGTGTGTTTGTGGGTGCTGTGGTTGTTTTGGGTTTGTTGTAAAGTGCTGGTTTTCCGTGTTGTGGTTTCGTTCCTTATTGGGTCAAGTTCATTTGGTATGGTGGTGTCCAAGTGAGATGTTGCATTAGGGTGTGAATGAGTGAGCGAGTGAAGTGAGTGAGACAAGCCGTTGACGGTTGAGCTGGAAAGCTACTACACAGCAGAGCTTAACAAATAGCGTAGTTTACGAGCGCCGTAAGCTACGAGGACCGAGCAGCAGCATAGGTAGTCGTATTTATATGATGGGAAGACGCCGTGACTCGAAACAATTGTCAAGCCCTTGATTAACCGTTTATAGTTTTTATCATGGAATAAAAGTATCTGCAAGCAATGTGTTACATGTTCTGGGACCGCTTCACTCATATCCGCTGATGATTTTGGTGAGGGTCCATCGTAAAATACGTAGGTCGGGCTGCTTAACGCTTTACTTATCACGCAGGATATAATCATACTTTATTGGCTTCTTACGCCAAATATTCAATGGAGCTGATGATATCACACTCAGTATTACACTCCATACAAATCGCCAGAGGCCGACAGCCAACTACCGGATGGGAGGGGGGGGTCTTCCTAGTACCATATAGCCTTCGAATAGACGCAGACAACAAAACATCAGGTATACACAGTTCAAAATGTTGAGACGGTATGGAGAAACGGGAATCCAACACTTATCATAGTATGCTACCGGAAATAATCTCGCAGCGCCTATCGTCGGCGTTAGTGGCCGGTTACCCTTCTATCAAGAATGGGGGCTTGTTCATATCTACTTGAGTAGGCACGCCCAACGCCTGATCGTTGCGTCCTATTTCTCCTGATACATAATTCTTAACATCTTCAAATTGTGGTGAGCTATGGAACTTTGTAGTGTGGAGGCAGGAGACGAATTAGCTTTGCTAGAGCATACTACCAAGGTGGTGTTGCTGCACAGGGAAGAAGGCTTGTGAGGCTGACCCTTGAGTAGACAGACGTCCCAAAGAAAAGAGGTACGCATATCGTCGTGAGTTAAAACAATGGGCGTGGCCCGTACGAGGGGTATATCAGCCTTGGTTATTCCGTCGTATCCTTTTTACCACGGGGCCTAAGAGGATTGTCGGGGCGGAGACCTGTAATGTACCGAGTGACCTCGTTCATCTGGTCTATATCATCATCATCATAGGGCGGCTCGATCATGTCCTCCCACTCCTCGTCCGTCCATACCTCCCTCGCCAGAACCATGATATCTTCACTGGAGATTCGTGAGATCTGGGAATCTAGGCTGCCGGCGCATTTCATGCGGATAGCGTCAAGGGCCTCGGTCCAGGTCCCGCTCAACAAGTCTATCTCGTTGAGACGCAAGGTAACCTTCGGTTCGAGCCTATCGATGACCTTCAGCAGCTCGTGCAGGTGGATATGTAGGCCTGACAGAGAGAGGCATCGAAGGCGCGGGCTCGACCACCGTAGGCGGGAGAATGTAGATCCAATGACTTCCACATCGTCCAGGTCTTTCCTCACGACGGCGACACTAAGGCCACAATTCAGTCTTTCGACTTTCTGAGAATCCAGAAATATGGCTAGATAGTCCATGAGGTTTTTTGTGTCCTGTGGGTCTCGCCGAGGCATTTTATAGCGAGAATGCTGATAATGGCACGTGAAGCTGAAGTACTTGAGGTTCTCCATCGCCAGTTTGAGCTCCGAACTCTGCTCCTTGTCAAGGTCCAGACAGAAGCTCAACGGAGGCGATATCCTGATATTTACATGGGTGAGTGATGTGCCTGCTCGATAGAATGCCAACGGCAACTCATAGAGAAGTGAGGTAGGCGGGTGACTATTGCCAAGCAGCTCATCTTGCCATACGGCAGGTACAGCCATCTCCTCCGCGATCCAAAGGCCGGGAGTCTCTAACTTCTCTTTCCATGCAGAATCTTGCTTTTTCTTCCTCAGCGGGGGCTTCATGTAATGATGATCCGTTATAAGCAGTCGGTCCATCTTTGGCATCCTTGCCGCCGCGGCGCTGATAGTTTGGGAAAGGGCGCCATCTTCCACGAGGAGTTCTTGCTCCCGATGTAGCTGACGATATCTGGCATGGCCTTGGCGCAACGCCTCCATAGCGTGGCGCCCTTTTGCATCGTTTGGCTCTTGATGAGTATTCACAAAGCTGGTCCACGCTGGTACGAAGTCTCGGGCCTTATTCATGAGCTTTTTGAGTTGTTCCTCGGAGTCGAACCTTGCCTCCGTCCCCGGCTCCCAGGGTGACTGTCGGGA
Source organism: Cytospora paraplurivora (assembly GCA_021272945.2). Classification (NCBI taxonomy): domain Eukaryota; kingdom Fungi; phylum Ascomycota; class Sordariomycetes; order Diaporthales; family Cytosporaceae; genus Cytospora; species Cytospora paraplurivora. The sequence continues at coordinate 264,348 of JAJSPL020000016.1, forward strand.
GCGAAACAGCGGGATGCACTTCGAGGCAAATAATGAGATGTCGTGGACCATTTGGGAGCCGTGATAACTGGCAATGACGCGCAGTGAGCGAATACCTTTCGATATTATTGGATGGCGGGAGACCTCGTCGAGATGTGCAAGCGACGATAGGTTTAGGTGGACATCGATTCGGGTCAGCAGCAAGTGGGAACTGGTATTGCAGAATCGGCGGCAGCTAAGACGGGCATTCTCTATGCTCTTGAAATCGGACGAGTATTTCTCATATTCAGAATAAAACGGGTCCCAGTGGTAGTAGTACCGGTCGTCCACCCTCGGTGTGCTTCTGACAAGAACAAATATCTGCCTGAGGAGCTCGTCGGGCAGGTCCATGATGTTTAGGTTCCGGATCAGTGGCCGAGCGCGAGCGTTGAAGGCCCTGCGCAAGGCCAATCTGACCTCTTCGAGCTTAGACAGACCTGCCGTCAGCTTGCTGGACTCATCTGTAGCGATGAGACCATGTGTCTGCGCCCGAGCAGGTTCGACATCTGCGTGGGGGCCAGTCGTGGACAAGTCGCCATCGGAAATCCTTTCGTTTTCCCTTCCGGTCGCTTCATGTATAAGCTGGTGTGTCCTCTCAACGTTGATCAGCTTCTCAAAGATGGTGTGGTGATCAAAGTCATCGAACGTGGGGCCTCCAGGAGACAGGGGAAGTTGTTGCGTTGGCTCCATATTTGGTGTCATTAATGTTCGCCTTGGAAGCCTCACGCAATCATCCAAAGGATCTCGTGCGATGTCGACGTTGATGTACAGGTGCGAGCGAGCCCGGTAGCCCAAAGGATATCAAATGCTGACTTCGAGGACGATTCTAGGCACGACAGCCTCCCGAGAATGTTTTGATTCGAAGGTCCAAGGGGTGACTGGAGGTGGTGTTGGTGCCATAGAGAATGTAGGAAAAGTTGTGTAGCTCGCTATTGACACGAAAAGTAGCTTTATATAGCATTACCTGGGTAAATGTCGGCATATGATATGCTTGCTTTCTGCGCATCTGCGCGGCGTTGTTATACTTGTGAACGAGCCAGGCCCCACCTTCAGCTCTAACATGCGCATGCGCATGTGCAGCATCAGAGGGGGCGTCGAAGTGGATGCTCGAAGGATTCATCACATAGGACGTCAATGCTTGAAGATGATTGTTATAGAATTACGTTTGCCATCTCATCTGGTGTCAGTACCTGGTTGATGATATCTTCATGGATGCATAATATGCTAGCCCCGATCGTGACTGCGAAGCAACTCAACAGAGAGTTCGGGCATGTCAGACTTCAGACCTGATTATCTGTGTGGAATTTTCCCAATTTAACCATTTACAATAGCTATCCAAGTGACTACTCAATCACCAATGCCGAAAGTCCAGGGCTATGCGTTACGATACCTTTGCCATCCCCAAGGTCATCCTCACGGCTTGCCGCTGTCTGAACTAGCGTATATGATCCCAAACGTCGAAAACCAAGTGGGGTTTGTTTGAAATTATCGTGCGGAATATAGGAACTACGAGATCAAACTCGCAGCTTTCCGAATTTGTGCGTCGTTGACAGAATGTGCATCTGGTATTTGTGTAGTGATAACATCGGTCCTCGAGCTCATTTCGGTCGAAGCTATGTGCAGCACCGCGATGGATCCCGAAAACCGTCACTTCGGCTTCCATTTCTCATCAGATGACTGGATGGCTATGAAATACGCTCAAGCTGCACTACGTCCGAGGAAAGTTTAATTCCTCTGAGCTGTTCTGGTGTAGTACCTATATGTAGTAAGTTCTGGTGTTGTATACCTTCGAATACTTGTGAATCTTGCTAGAATTCCACTAGAATTCGTGCAGCCTTCCAGGGAGACATGTTAGCTCCCAAATTGGCGGGTTATGCGTTGAGGGAGACGCCAATCATCGCTGTCGGGGCTGGGGTTATTCTTCAATATTGACTTTAGCCTTGAGCCCGTGCAACCATGTCCTAGGGACTATCCACCAGGTAGGTATACCCTTACATGGTTGACCATATAAGTGCCATGCCAACATTGACTTTGATGATCCTGTATTTCGAATCAGCTCTTCAAAAAAACTATCGTTTCCACATCCTGGAAGTATCCAGGTCACCTACCCTATATCATACCCAAGATAATCCAACACCCGTGGCCCGACTTGGACTGACGAGCTCGACTATAGGGATAACCTCATCCGTGCTTACCAAGTTGCTCGTCTCCCTCTGGCTTTTGAGAACCGATCGTCAGTGTCCCGTCTGTGAGACAACCCATTGCTTTCTATGAACGACGAACTGAACGGGAGTATAGTGATCTAGCCGGAACACACACAAGTATAAACACTCGAGCAGGTATCATGAATGGCCAATACATATATGGGAAACTTCCCATCAATGAGTTCCCAATCAACAAGGCTCCCATCAATGGGAAGCAGAACCAGTGTACTTCATCCGGGAAAACAGTCACGTATAACAGGCCGCGGGCTGAGGACCGGCCATCGTTGGTGCCAGAATATCTGATGCAAACGTACCGAGAGGTATGTTTGGGCTTTTTTGATGAAGTTGAAAGACGCTTGCTTACCACGCACAGATACTGGGAGAGACCAACGGGAAAATTGTCAGGTCAGGTAAAGAAGTCATCGGCGAGGATGAGGAAGACGATGATGCATCTGGCGGGTACCTGCCTCGCCTGGCCCTGTCAGACACATGTCGACGGCCACGGGTTGGTCCGTTCTTGGGCCAATTTCCCCGTCATAGAAGTAATAAAATCCGGATCAACAGTCGTATCTGGATGTCAGCCGAGGAGGCTGAAGCCTGGGAACCGGGCAGGCCTATATGGCCCTTGGAGCACTTGCTCTCTTCTCTCCCACCCCGTCCGCAGGCGGACGATATCGCCGCCGGCGCGGGCGTTGGGTCACAAAAATTGAGGGCTGTGGTGGCTAAGCCATCTCGGTCCGAGATCCCAGATTCGACGAGAAGCACCGAGTCTCGAAGTGCTCAAGGAGTCTCTAATGGGGCCTCCTGGCCTTCTCTGGACTGGCTCTGGACCGTTAACCCAATCTTGGCGACTTTTATCGAGGAGATTTGAGGAGAACGATGGGGTTCTTGCCTCGGAGTGATTGGCCGGTCTCGCCCTGGAGGCGACGAGTGCTTCGACTACCGTGGGAACAACAGCCCGGTGCCCCACTCTCAGGACCGGCAAAGACACCATAAAGTCTCTCGATCGCGCACGCTAGGTACTTGATCTCAGAATATGATCTCTCGTCTGAAGATGGCTGGCCGGAGAATTTTCGGATCGTTGGACACCGCAGTGGTCCCGTGGATAGTCTTTCACCAAATCGAGATTGAGTCTTCGAGAAGGATATGGTATAAAAGGCAAACAGGTTGGTGCTGGAAATGTGGGGCAAGCAAGGTCATTCGCCGTCCAAAAGTTCGAATCGTCTGGAATAGCTGGAGAGAGATATGATGATATTTAGTTCTTCAATTGACTGTGTGGTTGCAATACGATTGTAGTCGCGGACCCTTACGTTAGGTAGTTGATGCACCTGGATACCAACACTAACAGCTGGCTGCATGAGATACTGTATAATCCGTTAACTCACGGCAAAACCACGGCAGTGGGGTCGACCAGCTTACACTGCCCAGGTACAGGCGGTTGCTTAGCAACGAAAGCAAATATTTACAGGGGTTCAACGTGGAAACTTGCCGCTCTCCCAACCCCACACATAATACAGGGCAGCGCAACTCTCCTGACCACTCACTCTCAGTTCCAGATGTTCACACCTACCCTCACCTACTCCTACGAATTATATGGAAAACAATCTCAAATACTCTTGAGCTTCACCTAGTCTACAGTCTCCAGCCGTGCACCAGCTACACCAAGTGTCGACAGCATCAACTCATCCAATCCCTGACCGAGCAAGCAAGATGGCAGGCCGAACACTGGAGGCTGGTATCCAGCGTATGTCCATTAATGACGAGAACGATCCTGGTGAGGCCGGTCGCATATACCAGAAATCTAAGGTGAGCAGCCGCATTCTGATAGCAGCCCTCGATTTGCTCTGAACCATTGATTGCTTAGACTGCCGCCTCTTCTTCAACACAGCTCTCCCAGTCCACCAGCCGGCCAAACCTCGTCAAGGTCGCTCTCCAGTCACAAAACACAAACACAAATACCGTCACGACCGCTGCGCTCCCATCTAAAGCTGCACAGAAGAAAGGTCAAGTCAGCAAGTCCTCATCGAACTCCACCTTGCCTCCTTCGCCAACGAAGAAGAATGTCCAGTCCACAACCGTCACTCTTCCCTCCCAGGCAGCACAACGGAAGGCTCAAGCCGCACCCAGCAACCCCCCATCACCGACTAGAAAGGACAAGACGAGTTCCAGTTCTTCAAAAACCGCCGTCTCCACTACCGTCTCCCGCCGTTCCGACGAGTCTGAAGCCGAGCAGCAGCAGTCCCAACAGCAGATCACCCTTCTAGACGAGCCCCGGGCGTTCCACCTCGGCATGTTCGAGATCGGCAAACCCCTAGGTAAGGGCAAGTTCGGCCGGGTATACCTGGTCAAGGAGCGCACCAGCGGCTTCATCTGCGCGCTCAAGGTGCTGTACAAGTCGGAGCTGCAGCAGGGCTCGGGCGTCGAGAAGCAGGTGCGCCGCGAGATCGAGATCCAGAGCAACCTGCGGCACCCGAACATCCTGCGGCTGTTCGGGCACTTCCACGACCCCAAGCGCATCTTCCTGATCCTCGAGTTCGCCGGCCAGGGCGAGCTGTACAAGCTGCTGCGCAAGGCGAGCCGCTTCCCCGAGTGGAAGGCCGCCCAGTACGTCGCGCAGATGGCCTCGGCCCTCCGCTACCTCCACCGGAAGCACGTCATCCACAGGGACATCAAGCCCGAGAACATCCTCGTCGGCATCCACGACGAGATCAAGATCTCGGACTTTGGCTGGAGCGTCCACGCCCCCACCCACAGGCGGGCCACCCTGTGCGGCACGCTGGACTACCTGCCTCCCGAGATGATCAAGTCTGGCAGCAAGGACAACTGGTACGATGAGAAGGTGGACCTGTGGAGTCTGGGGGTCCTGACGTACGAGTTCCTCGTGGGCGAGGCCCCCTTCGAGGATTCGCCCGTCATGACCCAGCGGCGCATTGCCCGAGCTGACATGACCATCCCCGCCTTCGTCAGCCCTGAGGCTAGAGACCTCATCAAGAAGGTAAGCTCGATCACAACCCCTCCCCGTTGGGTGATTATTCCTGCCTGCATAGGACTAACCGTTGCCCTCCTAGCTGCTCGTATTGGACCCGGATAAGAGATTGCCCTTGGACGACGTGCACCAGCACCCCTGGATCCTCAAGCACTGCGTCAAGGGCGAGCGGGCCACCAACCGGGAGGCCAACCGGGAGAGGAGTAAGTAATCGAGATTCATGTTGACAGCTTGGTTCTTGGGTGTACGTTCCGCACTACATTACTGGCTTCAGGTCAGTCACACAAGGCCTGTAGCAAGTCGGTCAGGGAGACAGTTGGATGAAGTTGTTCGGATATAGGGCATGGTGCTTTCTCATGATTCGTATGGCGTTGTTGGTTCGAATTGCAGGGAGGCGGCATTGGTAATGGCATAGGGACTACGGGGTTTGGAGTTCATCCTTGACATGAAAGCGTTTTCGTTCTTCCCCTCGCCCTCTCACTACAAGTTGATGAGATATGAGATGGATTCTTAGGGCTTCGGTCACAGCAGAGGCAGACGGAGCAAGCATGTCATCACTGTTAGCATCGATTGGTAGCAAATTCGAATTTGTTGAGCGTTATGTGGTATCATGCAATGGGTATCCTGTGGTCCCCGTTCCTCATCTATACACCTCGTCAAAGGGTCGTGTGTCCGAGAAACACGAGTCCCATACCTGGTTGACGACCTTGGTGGCCTGCACGTCATCCTTGACCCATGGCCGAGCAATCATGGACTGCACCGCCCGCCGCCGCACGCAGTTCTGGAACTGCTGCGTCAGAGTGTAGTTGCCCCTGGTGAAGACCTCTCTTGTCCACCTACACTCGCCGCTCAGCATTGACGCTCGTATCTGTGACGGACGTTGTCAGCACATTTATGATTTCTTTCTCCTCTCCTCTAGAAGTGAGGGCGGGCGGGAAATCGCCGCCCAGGTGGACCCCTTACCTCCGTGCAAGCGGCCTGCTTCAGGTCCCTCTCGCCCCTGAAGTCGACATCGAACCTCAACTGATCATACGCGTGCACCATCTCGTGCGCCAGGGTATCCTCCAGGTGGCCCCGGTTGCGCACCTCGTTAGCGCACACGAGGATGCCGTGCGCGGGCTCGAAGCCGCCGCCCTGGCGCTGGACCTGCAGGTCCGGGGTGAGGCGGGCGGGGCACCTCCGGCAGACGACGTTGTCGGGCGTCATGGGCCGGCCGTGGTTGAGCTCGGCGATGCGGTCGTTGAGGAAGCGCACGGTCGGGCTGTAGGCGAAGAGCCAGTCGCGGTAGGCCTCGCACCGTCTCACGTCGCGCTCCTCGTTGGCCCGGTACCGGTGTTCGCGGTAGTGGAAGATGCCCTCGTTGGTCACGCGCCCGGTCAGGATGTGGAAGTAGTTGACCCACCACTGCGTCTTGGGGTCGAAGCCGGTCCGGGCGGGGTCGTTCTCGAGGTAGAGGTTGGGTTGTTTCGGTTGGGGTTGTTGTGACTGTGCGGTTGTTGGGGTGGAGGGCTGACTTGAGGAGGGGGAGAAGGAGGGTGTGGGTGTTGATGCGGCGGTCGAGACTGAGCCCGGCGCTGGACTCGAGGTAGAGGTCGAGGCCATCGTGAAGCTGCGCGGCGGTTTCGATGCGCTTCGGTCGGTTTTTGGGCGTAGATTCTCGGGCCAGTGAAGCTCCTGAAGCTGTAGGCTGACTATACCGGAACGGCTGGGCGCAGTGGGCTCAAGAAAAAAAGAAGGACCGGTTGTGTGTTGATTGTAAGTGAGTCTGTTGCGCAGGTCGTCGACGATCAATAGATAATCGGATATCGAAGATAGTTTACGGCAGTTGACGGTAATGGAAGGGTTTTGAATATTACACACCGTTTAAAACAGCCGCCCCGGGTCGGACCCTGTCCCGCCCCCCACCGATGCCGGCGTTTTTAGTCGGTTTAGTCGATAAAAAATAACGGAGTATGCGCAACTGAGCTCTGCGAGTTCACTTGTTGATTCGGACCTTCAGTGGGACTGGCCACCGGTATTTCAGGGTCATTGCACAGTTGAACAGCAGCATGAAAAGATGGATCCCAGGCGCGAGTCACATTGTAAGTCAAGCTGATCAGGGCGGAGTTGTTCATCTTGCTGTTGTATACTATCATTCTAAGGCTTGTTTTGGCTGGATTAAACCACCCATATTATACACACGTTCGTTGCGATCTTGGATATCTTCTCAGCTAATATATATAAAAATAACCAGACATGAAGGGGCATAACAAGTCTCTCGGCATCGTTATAAAACTTGGTGAGACCTCCTTTCTTGCCACTCACCCACTCACTCACTCCCTCCCTTCCTAAATCATCTTCATGCGCATCGTATATTGACAGGGGTACACAGGAACAAGCTCCATCGTGGATGAGAAGACTCACCAGCCTCTTCTCTCCAACCTCTCCCTTATAGTAGAGACTGCTCACAAGCTGCGGGTAGATGGCCACCGCGTGGTCATCGTCTCCTCGGGCGCCATTGGCGTGGGCCTGAGGAGGATGGAGAAGGAGAAGCGACCAAAGCACCTGGCACAGCTTCAGGCACTTGCTGCCATAGGCCAGTGTCGCCTGATGAACATCTGGGACAGCCTGTTCAACCACCTGCAACAGCCCGTCGCGCAGATCCTCCTCACTCGGAACGATATAGCGGATGTGAGTGGAAGCTATATCCATACATGTATCACGCATGAGGCCAGGCTGACCATATATAGCGGTCGAGGTACCTCAACGCGCAGAACACGTTCAACGAGCTGCTGGACATGGGCGTCATCCCCATCGTGAACGAGAACGACACGCTGGCCGTCTCCGAGATCAAGTTCGGCGACAACGACACCCTCTCCGCCATCACCGCCGCCATGGTCCACGCCGACCTGCTCTTCCTCATGACCGACGTCGACTGCCTCTACGACAAGAACCCCCGGACCAACCCGGACGCCCGGCCCATCGAGATCGTCGAGGACATCTCCACCATCCAGGCCGACGTGTCCTCGGCCGGCTCCGCCCTGGGCACCGGCGGCATGTCCACCAAGATCGTCGCCGCCAGGCTGGCCACCTCGGCCGGCGTCACCACCGTCATCACGCGGGCGTCCAACCCGGGCAACATCGGCAGGATCGCGCAGCACATACAGGCCAGCAGGTCGCCGGCGTCACTGGTCACGCACGAGGCCGCCCAAGGCAGCGGGGTGGAGGCGGCAGCAGCAGCAGCAGAGGACCCCCTGGCGCGGTCGACGTCGTCCCTCCAGGACCTGAACCTGGCGCCCAGGGAGGAGGTGCCGCTCCACACGCGGTTCCTGCCGTCCCCGCACCCCATCCGGGACCGGTCGTTCTGGATCCTCCACGGGCTCAAGCCGCACGGCGACATCTACATCGACTCGGGGTGCTACAAGGCGCTGCTGAACAAGGCGGGCCTGCTCCCCGTGGGTGTGGTGGACCTGGCGGGGACGTTCGGGCAGCACGAGTCGGTCAGGCTGCTCGTGGTCGAGAGGAGCGCGGCGCCGGGACCCGACGGGAGGCTCTGGCACGGCGAGCCCCTCGATGTCGGCCGGGCTTTGGTCAATTACTCGTCCACCCAGATCGCCCTGATCAAAGGCCACCAGAGCAAGGACATTGAGCGGTTGCTGGGTTATGCGGACAGCGGCTACGTCGCCGAGCGGGAGCACATTACTTTCTCCAGGGTGGAGAGCAGGCCGCAGACGCCGACACCCTTGGGGCCGGGTGCGACGTCGGTCCCAGGTGCTACTGCGGAGTTGAAGCTCAAGGTATGATGACGGTTCTAGGTCGGATCTTATCACGTAGAGGTGTTCAAAAAGGGCGGTTTGGATGAGGGCAACGCCCCGGTTTTTGTCATTGGTATCTAGATGATAGATGGCCTGCAGAAAAAGGGGCCTCAAATTACGCAAAGAGATTCCAGTTCCTCTTTATTTTTTCGACTCCAGAACGCCGCTCCGTTATGCTTTCCCAGCCGCCGCAGCAACATGCGTTGACCTCACCATCTCCGGCAACCCCAGGGACCACTTCGTCCCAGTAGGCAACCGGAGAGGAGGCCCGAACACACAAACTCCCCGACTTTCCATCCTCTTCTCCCACATCTTAACCAGTAGCAAACAGATTATCCTCATCACGCAGGTACTCCCCACAGTCGGCCTGCCTGAAGCAGGTGATACCCGTGGGGTCCAGCCTCCTGGCCTCGGCGGTGGACCGGGCGGTGATGCCGAAGCCCAGGGGCGTGTCATTCATCGAGTAGACGATGACGCCCTGGTGCTCGGGGCAGTCCTCGGACCAGCGGCCCACGTGGGCCTTGACGATGTTGCCGCCGTACAGGAAGGGCATCTCGCCGTTGGGCTTGACCCAGATCTTGTAGCGCGCGTGCTCGGCCAGGATGGGCAGGGAGGTGATGTGCAGCCTGAACTTGCCCGACTTTGTGAACTTGCCGAGGCAGATGCCGAGGGAGACGAGCTTCTCGCGTTCTGTTTCCCACAGTGTGGGCGGTGGTTAGCCTTGTCTCTGCAGGCGCATTCATGATGTTCGAGTGATGGGAGAGCTTACCAATGGACACGGCGAGGTTGGCTATGCTGAGGCGCACGTAGTAGACTCTGTCCTTGTGTACTCGGAAGACATATCGGTCGGCATTAGGCGAGTCGTCGAGAGGCGCGATCAGGTTCTTCAGAGAGTTGCCCGTCTGTATTGTTCGACAGGACTGTCAGTTCTTGTTCCAAACCCCCTTCCCTTTCCACGAACACAGAGACATGACCGTGACTTACGTAGTGGGCAAGCTTCTGGAAAAGAGTTTGCGTCTCTTGTTCTGTGAGGGGCCGCATCTTGAATAATTATTTTTCGTGGAGTCGTCGCGATTCTTACAAGGAAACGGAAATGACCAGCTCGAACATCCCGCCTAAAGAAAAAAAGTCCCAGCATCGCAAGGCGATAAGATAAGCATCTTGAGGGCCCACCTTTAGCCGCAGTACACTGGTTCGTAGGCTTGCTTACGGTATTTTACGGTATTGTGTGCAGTCTTGGAGATTCTGATATCAAATACAACGTCCTCACTGACGGCGACGATAGGTTGCCATGCACTAGTAGCAGCACATTTATATCTATCTAGAGACAACGTAATTACTGTTTAATCTTTCGGCCAACTGACAGGGAGCGAGATTTGGGACAACTGCTAGCTCTATGCGCTGACACTACTCCTGCTGACCTGACACTGCCAATACGCGCAATCATTTTGCGAAACATAGGTGGACACTCATAGGCTGCTCACAAGACAACGCCGTGCACAACAAATAGTACAGTTCTCATCGAAGTACCATCGTTCCATTTTCTCGACCGTAGATGCTACCTAAAACACAGAACTCTCCGTAATAAACCTTGAGTTGCCGCAATGAAATTCCCGAAACTCCGAGGGCGACATTATCTCATGAACCAACTTATTTGCCGGCCTGCTCCCTGAGGTGCCTGGGCACCCACTTGCCAGCAGCACCGGATGGCTTCAGGGTCTCCTGAGGCGGGGCTTCCCTGACGTTCTCACTCCTGACAGGGGCCTGGCGAGCAGGTGGTGGGGCTCCGTCCCTATCAGCTCCGCCGGCACCACCAGCAGCGGCCTTGGCAAGCTCACGCTCACGCCAGCTAGGCTTGCCTCCCGCGAGGGCCAGACGAGGGGGTCCAGACGGCCTCTCGTCCGACTGGGTACGCTCGACAGGTGCCGCACGCTCAATGGGTGCAGCACGTTCGACAGGCGGCGCACGCTCGACCGGTGGCGGTGTTGCGCGCGGGGGAGCATCCGCAGCAGGAGCCTGCCCAGCAGCCTTGGCAAGCTCACGCTCACGCCAGCTGGGCTTGCCTCCCGCAAGGGCGAGACGAGGGGGTCCAGTTGGTCGCTCTGCGGACTCGGTGCGCTCCAGAGGAACGCTCGAGCGCACAGGTATCGGGGTACGGGTAGGGGGCAGCGTAGTCTTCTCCTTCTCGGCCTTGCGGCGCGCAAGAGCCTCCTCCTCGCGCCTGGCCTGCAGTGCAGCCTTCTCGAGAGCCTCCTGGCGCTCCTGGTCGCGCGTTGCCTTGATCCGTGCCATCTCCTCGCGACGCTGGGCCTCGCGCTGCTCGCGCTCCTCCTTCTCGCGGGCTGCCTTCTCCTCTGCCTCGCGCAGGGCACGCTCCTTCTCCTCCCGCTCGCGCTTCTCGCGGATCCTTCTCTCCCGGATCTCCTTCTTGCGCTGGGAGATAGCCTTCTCCAGCTCCCTCTCTGCGTCACGTCGCTTCTTGTCGAACTCGTCGCGACGGCGTTCATACAGGCTCTCCTTGAAGCTCTCGTAGAAGGGCACAAGACGGGCGACACGGTGCTTGAGCTCCACGGCCTCCTCATGCTTGCGCTTGGACTCGACCAGTGTCTCCTTCTTAGTCTTCTCGTACGCAGCAAGGTCAGCCGCACGCTGCTTCTCGTAGTCTTCGGGCAGCTTCTTTGCCTCCTCCTGGCGGAAAGCACGCTCCAGGTGGTCGATACGCTTGCCGGTGATGCGCAGCTTCTCGTTGACATCGTTCTTCTCACGCTCGAGCTGAGCAAGCTTGATAGCACGAAGACGGCCGCTGTCCAGACTGGCCAGGTCCTCGGGGTCGATGCCAAGCTGCTTCGTTCCGATCTTGAGTTCCTTGATGGTGTTCTCAATCTCACGCAGGTGGATCTCCTCACGCTCCTTCTGGAGCCTCCTCTGCTCGCGCTCCTTAAGCTCCTGTTGCAGACGCGCTGCCTCAGCCTCCTGCAACTGTTGCTCACGCAGACGCTTGGCATTAGCAGCCTCTCTCTCAATGCGTGCCTTGATCTCCGAGGCCTCCTCCTTGCGCTTCTGAATGACTTCCTTGCGAGCCAGGATCTCACGGTGCTCCTCGTAAGCCCCTTCCTTGGCACGGGCAAGCGCAGCCTGGCGAGCCTTGATACGGTCCTCGTTGAAGGTTGGGTCAATGTAGTAGCAGGTGGTGTGGAGGGTCTTGAACAGCCGGGTAAGCTGAGTCCGCACAATCTCCGAGGATGTGCTCTGCAGTTTCTGGACGGAGACTCCATCGGTCTCGGCGGATCCAGCAGCAGAGCCAGCAGAAATAGTGTTGGCAGCCTTGGCGGAGAAGATGTCGTTGTCGAAGCTCAGCACACCAGTGGCGTGGTCCATGCGGATGGCCAGGTCGCCCTTCTTGTTACCGTTCATGATGAACTTCTCGATGGTAGCACGGCTGACCTGGAAGGGCTCGGGGAACTTGGCAAGGCTCTCAACGTAGTCCAGGTCAACTGTCTCGTAGACTTGAGACAGCTGCTGGAACAGGCGGGTCAAAATGACTTGCTGCAGAGGCAGGACATACTTCTTCATCTCTTCGTCGGCGCCGATCTGCGCAAGAATGGGGGAAATCTTCTGGCAGATGGAGAGGGGGTGGAAGTCAACCTCCAAGATGTTGTAGAGGTCGCGGATCTCGGGACGAGCGCGACGGAGGAGCTGCTTCGCACGGATGTCTCCGAACAAGACAGCTCGAGTGGGGGCCTGGGTCATGCCCAAGAGATGGGTCAGACGGGAGTTCTTGTTCTTCCTGGCCTCATCGAAGTCGACCATGGCACCGCGAGATCGGGTGGTGCTGATGACCGGGATGGACAGAGCAGACAGAAGAACGAAGGACGCAGCCTTCTGCAGATCAGCCTCAGAAGCAGGCGGGTTGTCGGCCTTCTTGCTCTGACCAGCCGCAACGAGCGTAGCAGACTGGCGAAGCAGCGAATAGTATCGAGACCAAGCAGCGGCGTGGAACAGGTAGTTCTCGCCAACCAGGAAGATGCGAGTGAGCTTCTCGTAGTAGTTGGCCATCATGATGTTCTTTGCGGGGCGCTTGCTCAGGTTGAGAAGAGTGTGAATGTCCTCCACACTGCGGAAAGCCTCCTGCCACAGCTCCAGCTCAACGGCGACGTTAAGTTGCTGAAAGCGAGTCTCGAGGTGACGCTGCAGGGTGTCGGGGTCATTCAGGTTGATGGCGTGCATCTGCTGCGAGTACTTGGCGGCAGTCTGGACATGGTTGCGGAGCAGCTCGCAGAGACGGCGGAACTCGGTCTTGCGGGTGTACTTGAGGCAGAAGTCGAAGGCCTGCAGGGCAGTGCTCTGGTAGAGGATCTCGAGTCGCGCGTTGTTGCGGAGGATGTCGAGAACTGTCCGGTACGCCTCCCAGAGAAACTTCAACCAGGGAGTGACGATGGCGCGGTCGGTGCGGTCCTTAGACTGCTCGCCGGAAACGGTGGCAAGCAGGATGGATTCTGGGGTCTCGGTGGCCTCGAGGTCCTCGACGCCGGCGACGCCAGTGGCCTCAAGGCTGGACTGGACCTCATCTGCCTTTGCCTGAGCGGCGGTAACCTTCTCGGCAGCCAACTCAAGGAACTTCTTCAGGACCAGCTCGATGGTGGCAACGTTGCTGTTCTGGGCGATGTTCTTGTATTGGTACAGCGCATCCTTCGTCAGCTTGCCCTTCTTCTGCTCGACGGACAGCTCCACAAGGAGGAGCATGACCGGCTCCAACGATGCGATGGGGACATTTCGTGATCGCTTGGAGGTGATGTGCTCGTGGAGGAGGGTGAGGGCGGCGGGAGCCTGGCCGACGCCGATGAGCTCGTGAGAGCGCTTCAGGACATTCTCGGGTTTTTGATGCGGCGGAGGCGGCATGCTGGGCAATCAGTCTCCTCAACAGTGAGGCCTGGCGGAGACAATATTTGCCAGAGAAATGTCGGAAAGGGAAAGCCGAAAGTCGGTGATAGACTTTGGCTTGTTGATTTCGTTGGGAAATCTAGAGGGGCCTTGCCTGAGTAGGGCGAAGGAATTCTAGGTCGTCAAGCTGAGCTGGAGGTTGACAGCAAAATCTTGACGCAGTGAAATTCCTTCCGGTCCGTTGTGTGTGAAACGACTAGTCCGCTTTAGGAACAGCGCAAGTCACGTGCAGTTACCTATTCGGCCTACACTGCGGCGAGTGTTGGAGGAAATGGGATAGAAAAATGTTCTTATTCGCTCTCACAGCCATAATAACTAACTAATATGTCACGATGCTTGCGGTAGTATGTACTGTCTGTTTATGGAATGCTGTTTCTGGCCACAGCGGGTGATTCGTAGATGGAAGTCTGTTGGAGCCTTTGTTTTAGTAGGAAGAGAGGGGCTACAGATTCCGGTACGTACCCCGCAATTGCAGATACCGGTATACCGCATATGCAGCCTGGAGTCCCGTTAAGAAAGCCCCTGATCGTAATATCGTACACAGTCCTCTAAGCAATTCATATGTCCGTTTACTTACCCAGGTACGTATCTAAGATACGTTGTACGATGTTTTTGCAGTAGGCGATCGGATGGTCCGCGCGCCTGGCTCGCTCGAGGCTTAAATCCGGACTGCACCTCCTGACCGGGGACCGGCTTGTCAAGGCCTCCGAGTGATCAACAACATAAGTTGTGTTGATGAGCACCATAAAACTGCAGACAATTTGACTTAAAGTTACCTCGTACTTGGCTAGATAGCCCGATGGCCTTTAATTATGTAGTACGGAATTACTTCGGCAACCGTCCATAGCCGAGGAGCAACTCCGGGGGCTTATGTAGTTGCAAGATTGCAGACTGCGGGTTGCAGAGTACCAAAGGACTTGACGGACCCAGAGATCTGTTCGTCTGACTGGCGGACCTTTTGTACGTGTATATGTCTATGTGAGCCTATAAAAATGTGTGAGTGTGTCTGTATGTGTGTGTGTCAGGGTCTTGATGTTGTGTGTGGTATATATGTATCTCCCGGCAAGGTAAAAGGCTCATTTCGCTGATGGAGTGAGGAGTGGAGAGGGAAGCAATTGGGAAGAAATGCGACAAGAAAACGAGAAGGGACGCACGGTCTTGCATGCGAGCGGAAGGTCTCGCCTTTCTCCGCGCCGCGGCCCTTGCGCAGGCGTAATCTCAAGGTCCCCATTCTGGGCCAATTGAAGCACTGCAATCTAGCTGACTTGCGTATTTTCCTCCTTTTATTACGCTTTGCTTGTACAAAGCAGGCCATCTCTCTCTCTCTCTCTCCTCTTTTCCCTTCTTTTGTGTTCGTGTTTGTATTTGTGTTGGTTGTAAGGTCAAATCATCAATGAACATCATCTACCGTGCTGTGCCCAGGGAAGAAGGTCGTGTATGCGTCCCGTGAACAACACAAGCCAACCATCCATCCATCCCATCCATCCAACCTGGAAGCACAGCTAGCACAACCAGCACGGTACGGATCACTGAGTAAGTACCCAACCAGCACAGCCAGCCCCTGACTCCTCATCGTGCTCCCCCTCTCCAGCAACATTGCAACATTGGACATTGGAAACCTTGGAACCTTTCAGACCCTTGGAAGGGCCCCAAAACACCCAAAGTCCCAGCCCCCCGACCCAGACCACAGCGCGCCCAGGTCACACACCGACACAGACACCACCCCAAATTTCGAAGGTTCCCCAGGCCCCCTCAGGTCCCCCCCCCCCCATTTTAGGTATGCCCAGGTGGAATCGCGGTAATGCACTGGCACAAATTCCGGGTTATGCGCAGGGCTCCATCCCCCATCCACACCCGCCTATTGCCATCTCCCATCTCCCCCTACTTGCTACCGTTATTACCTGCTACAATACCTAAGTACCATACTCCTGCTCACCTAAGCATAATAACAGACAACTTTGGCTTCATCCACCTTCTGCACAGCGCTTTCATCAAAGCTTGTCGCCGTCCTCTAATTCCTCATTCCCTCCTTTGCACATTCCAATCCAATCTGCCATCCTCTCCTTAATCGACAAATACAACCTTGCCGGTCTCCTAACCGAGGGTCAATTGTAAGTCAAACTTTTTCCCTGTGCTGCCCTAAAATCACCCCAGAAAAGAAGACAATCAATTGCCCGTCGCCCAATTGTCCTACCCTGCCGTGCCTTACCGCTACCCGCATACCGCAACCGCAACCGCAATCGCAACCCGTCAAACCTCTCCGTCAAGAAATTGGCGATTGGCTCTAGACCGGCTCCTACTATATGCAACTCTCACCGTCTCATTCGGCCATCCCAACATCCTGCTAATCGTCGCCATGTCTGACCAGCAAGGGCAAGAGAGAGAAGAACCTCCTCATCACGCAATCCCTCGATCACCGACTCAACCCGATCTTGGACGCCCTCTCTCCCAGTCTTCCACTCGTTCCCGGCAACCTTCTCCCGACCGCGCCGATTCGGCTTCCATCTCCTCTCACGCCACCAACATGCCTCAGTACACCTCTCGCGATGTCGGCGACCCAACGCAGATCAAGAAGAACAAGCAGAGCATGGCTGATCTGAAGCTGCGTCGTCTAACCGAGCTGAACAACCGTCTTCGTGAGGACTTGGAGCGAGAACGGATCCCCGTCAGCCAGGCAAGCAAAAGGTGAGATTCCGACCCGAGACGTGTTTGACGCAGTGCTGGGCTGTTCCCTTCTTAGTGGATCAATATGCTAATCAGGGGTCTTGTTTCTACAGCATCATCGCCTACTGCAATAGCACTCGAGATTACATGGTTCCAGCAGTCTGGGGTGTGGTGCCCAAAGGCGAGGACCCATACGCACCACAACAGAGCGGCGGATGCTGTGTGGTCATGTAATATCTACAACGAGCGACGATGGATGAGATATTTCCGAGCCATCTCGACAAGGTGGAACACCCGAGGCGATAACCGGTCATCGCCATCGCCATCTCGAGACATGCGAACGACGACACCCCGGGGAGGGCTCTTTACCTTTTGCGTTGTTTTTATTTTCTCGGCGTTACTACGTGGAAAAGGGCACCTCCGCGAGAATCATTGCTGGCCGTCAGGCTACGGGACAGAGATAGGGTCTTTCAAGCAGGAGACGAGCCACGGGACGGGGTGCGGAAACCGGCGCCTGGGGAAGAAGGGCCAAAACAGGATACCACGACTTTCCTCTGCCCGCCATGTTCGGCATAGCATAAGGCTTGGAGAGAGGGGGGAGACGGTGCTTTCACCGGGGGGGCGGTCACGATAATGGTTCTTTTTCTTCATCATACAACCTCTTCCTATGGTCTTTGTGGATACTGGCGAGAGGGATAATCCGGCATGTTAGTAATACCGCGTCACTTCTTTTTCTTCTCCTGTACCTTGTCAGTTTAGGCCTCCCCAAACGTGAATACCACCTCAGTTACGACTGTCGTTCCCAAGCACTTGATCGTGGATATCCAATATTATTTGGGAAGTACTTGTCAAAAGTCCATCAACAGCACCAGGTAGGAGAGCAGGGCGTGAGAGTCTCAGAGGTAAGCGAGTAAGTGAATCCCCCATCAGTACTGCCGTGTTCTGTATATGGTCCGGCTGATACAAAACCACCTTTAGCGGTCTCTATCGACCATCCCAGCCAGTTACGATCGGTCCCAGTAGCTTTGTGTAAAGACTGTGATCCGGTCGATCGGGACTCGAAGGATAGTTGCCCAGTCCTAAGTCACACCTTCCGCCCGTGAGGCGGCATCACACGCATCACACGGGCCACCAGGTTTTTGGTGCCCGTGTGACGCCAAAACAGCCTTGGAAGAAGCTTCCCGAGACATTCTCAGACTTGGGTCGAGGCGAAAGAGTGTACCTACCTAGGTAGGTAACGATCGGCAGGTTGATCGGTACTGTCTGCTTGCTGGTCCCCGTTGAACCTGCTGCTAGGCGCTGCCAGGCTGCACTGTTCTCTCCCTTGTTGGATGATCGCCCTTCATCCCTTCCTGGTGTTCAACTATTCGGATAGGGGGGTTCGGTGGGCCTGACTGAAGTAGGATCAACGTGAGTGACTACCTAGGTACCTTAGTCAAGTGACGATCCATTGCCCTGGTCCTTAACTGTCAAAGTATTCGCAGCGCTCGGCCGAGATTGAGAGGTAAACTTCTGCTATTCCATTTAGAATCTGGTGGAAGGCTGGGATATGGTGATGGAGGCATCCTCTTTTCTTTCTAGATGGTCCACATATATGGCCGTCGCCGTCACGGAATCGAGTGCTCCCTCTTTTCCATCTCTTTTTGTCCTGGCTGAGAAATGATGCCCTCCCTCCCTTTCCCTCGACTGCTTGCATTGAAAGCTATTGTTTCACGGGTACGAAAATTCGCTGTTCCCCTTCCTGTCATTATAAGTTTGGGATTCTCGGGGACAATACCGGCTCTACCGAGGGTTCATATATGTGTTGGCAGGAGGAGATCGGCTTCCAACAAGGGCAGTAACATTCCTGCGCCGCGATGTAAAAGCATCGTCTCGTGTCTACTTGTCCACAATAGGGATGAACACAATAGGGATGGACAATCGAAGTTTCCTCACCTCCTCAAGCATCACGCCTACCTCTCAGCAAGGCTATTATGGGCTCTATTGTGCACCATGATGGATTCAGTGTCCATACTCAGCTATATCCCGCTTCCAGTGTACAGCCCGTCTCCTTCATGAGGGGCTCCCTTTCGAATCTTGGACTCACTACTGGTGCCCCAAGCTACCAAGGTTTCAGATATCTCATTCCAACACTCAACCCATCGAGTCATTCCAACACAACTGTTTTGGGAAGCATCACCGTTTTTGGATAGTCCGAACACCTCGCCCTAAGCGGCGGTTCCATCAACATAAACACCCCTCACGCTCGCAATACCACAATTCTCGACGGGCAACCACAGCCAAGTAATATGGCGGGCCCTATAGTCGTTCTCGGAGCCGTCCTCCTCTGCCTCCTCAGCCTCGCCGCCGTCGGCACGCCTACCGCCCCCACGTCCCTGTCTGGCGCCGTCTGGCAGCCAATCTTCCGCAGTACTGGGTTTGGTAGAGACACCCTCCGCGACGACGATCGGCTCGAGAGACGCGACTGTAAGTTGACACCGCTATGCCGTTGCTAGAGATACGCTTTCACCAACAACATACACACACCCCCGAATCATCTGGTCTCTTATATTGTCTATGCACTCGATCGCTCTGTTTCGACGTAGGTCTACAGAGTGGCCCATACAGAACACCACACTGACCGTCCTCACACAGTCATCTGGACCTACACGCGCGACCAAGTCCAGAACCTCTGCGGCGACAGCAGCTTCGTGAAGGTGAACGACTACGGCCCACCCCTGTCGGCCTGTCAGACCTTCGCCAGGTACAACACAGACGGGTACTGGTTTGTGACGGGCTTCAGCGACGACGGCTTGTCCTGGAAGCGCTTCGCGAGCGTCCAGTCGTGCGTCATCGCCATCCGCCGCACCGACGGCCAGACTGGCCTGGTCCCGTGAGTGTTTTGACCCCGATATAATACCGTGGCGTCGTTATTATACTCCTGGTGGTCTTCTTTCTCTCTATCTTTGACTAATCGACCTGGGCGGTTTGCTAGGATCGGCAATCAGGATGTCAACGACCTGATGATCTCGGTGCTGTTGCATTCCGGCGACGGTCACACCCTGCCCACTGTCCAGGGCAATATGACATGTTCCAAGGAAGACGCCGGCACCGCCGAGGTCGAGTGGAAGATTTACGAGGAGGACTAGAGTGGGTGAGGACGAGGCAGCCCTAGGGCTCTAGGTCCTGGCCTCGGCGGCAGGGCTGGACGACAGAACGACTGCATGAGGCCAAGGGCTACTTGGTGGTTAGGTGATGGGAGTTAGGGGTTTTGCTGTTTCTTATCAATATTCATTATCGATGCGCATGTCAATACCCTTGGGAGGTTGGCTGCGTGGACAGATGGGGTACGGAGTTAGGCCAGGGTCATTATGCTTTTTGAATGCAAATGGTTTGCACCACAATATGTTTTCCCGTGTTCGTTGGTTCAGACGAGCACTTCGTTCAGTCTCATATGAACCGCCCGAGAGGTCATGCGAAGGGATGTTGAAGAAGATACTATATAGCTAGATGTGGTGCCGACTGTTCGGGTCCGGTGAACGGGCCCCTCGGCCGGTCCCTGATGTCGGGACGCGTCCCATTTTCTCCACTGCCTTCCTTGTCTCGCTCGGTAAGCCTCTCCGGGGGCCTCGGCTGCAACCGCGCACACACACACACATACATACATACATACATAATACATACATACACACAACTCATTCACGTCTCTCTTACGGAAGCATCAGAGTTACATCGACCACGCCCAATCTTATAACTACAAGCATCGGTCGCTCACTCATCGGCCGGCACATAAAACCCGAGATCAAAGCTATGGCCGAGAACACAAACCAATCCGGGACACCCTTCCCGCTGCCTCGAGTCACCATCAAGTTCTGTACTCAGTGAGTTACATATTCCGGCCATAATAATGACACTTCATCATAGAAGCTTAGATTCACATGAATGGAACACTGATCATATAACTCCCATCCTAGGTGCAAATGGATGCTCAGAGCCGCATACGTAGGCATATCCCATCCCACCCCCCCCCCCCCCTCAAACCACAAGGACCTTTGCATGAGAAGCCAAGAAGTCAGAATAAGCTTCTCTCGGAGACGTGGACCCCCAGAACTGACAAGCACATGACCTACCCATCTCCAGTTCGCCCAGGAACTCCTCTCCACCTTCTCCACCGCCCTGGGCGAGGTCGCCCTGCAGCCCAGCACGGGCGGCACCTTCGTGGTCGAGATCTTCCACGCCACGGACCCTAGCAACCCCAGCGCCAACGCCCAGTCCCGCATCCTCTGGGACCGCAAGGCCGAGGGCGGCTTCCCCGAGACCAAGGAGCTCAAGCGCCGCGTGCGGGACGTCATCGAGCCGGGCCGCGACCTGGGCCACGTCGACCGGCACAACGGCCCCGCCACCAGGTCAGCTGCTCCCGGGGAGGAGGCGTCTACTCCTGCTCCTGCTCCTGCTGCTGCTACTGCTACTGCTACTGCTACTACTGCCTCTTCGACGTCCAAGGCCGGGGGAGGGACCGCTGCATCCACCGCCACCGGGACGGGGGAGCACAAGGAGAACAAGGTGGTGTGCGAGGATTGCCAGTGAAGCATGGGGCGCAAACATACGCGATCGCACACACACACTTCTCCACTCTTACACCACTGACCGAGAGGCCGGCTACTCGCCTATAAGGAGAGGGGTTCTTGTGTTGCCCACTCGATCCAATCTGCTTCGGAATCTTCCGAGGATAAAACTCACTGGGGGCTCAGGCGTTACAAGCAGTACTGGACGCACACCAAAGTCCGACGGAGTAAGCGTTTTCGAACATGTGGGACAGCGAGGCATCGAGATCAATCACAATTCTTTAAGGGCCCTGCGATTGTGTACGGAATGGTCATTGTATACCGTTATATCTTTCGAATGTTGTCATGAAGCGTTTAGGTGTTGTCGGGACCCTCCCGCCATGACCACCTGAGCAGTCATTGAGTACGCCGCAGAAACCCAGGGCCCAATGGCCTTGGATATGGAGGGAAACTGCAAGTCGAAGTCCTTGATAAAGACTCCCGTCACAAAAGAATCACAAAACAGACGTGGCCATGGCATATCAGAAACCACAGACTCAAAGTAACAATACTTAAAACATAGCAATTAAGAAAGAACCCTCCTTTTTCGTCAGAGCCCGACCCGACCGGTTCCTCACGACCGTGCCTCCCCCTGCCAAATTCGCCCTCGCATTGACATGTTCTCCGTCGCAGGAGACGTTCCAACCCTCGCCCACGTTACCGAACTCGATGTAAAGACATGCTCTTCGTAGGCACACGGCCACGGGTATCTACGAAGCTAACCAAAGGAGAGCCACGTTTCCTGTCCCCACTCTCCGGCCGTCCATAGCGCAATGCAGTACTTAGACAAACGAGGGGCGTGACATCGTAGCATCGTGATCGTCGCCGGAGTCGGAGCAGCAGGTGATGTGAATTAGTGGTGTGCGGCCGTCGCAGCATGACCGCATAGGTAGTCGAAAGCAGGCAAAAGCGCCGGAGCGCTTGATTGAAGCCGCCGTTCATCTGAGAGAGCTGTAGGAAAAAACTACCATTATGCATGATCCACATGGTTGGTTTTGACCATCAATCACCTTGCCGCAAGGTGTTCCAGCAAGGAAAGAAGCAGCTTTTGAAGAGCCGGCGGGTGTGGGCGCGCTTTCTGGTTAACGCGAGACCGTGTATTTTGAGGCGAGAACCGGCGTAAGAGCCAGGAATGGAGAGCCTTGTAGATTTGACATGGGAAGCAGCGAAAATACGCTCGTGAGGAAAGTCGAGTATGACTTTATCGCATGGTGTATGGTGGAACTAAATCATCGTCGTCCGAACCTAAAAATAACGAAGGGGTTGGCGTGAATTCACAATTTAGGCCTTGGATGGCTTCCTGGGAGGGGTGATGGATCTATTGCCTCCGAGGCCGGGGACGTACTTTTGTTTCTTCTCAGCGGGCTTGAGGATCTGCAAAGAGAGTAAGGTCAGTAACAGGAGGGACCACTTCGATTCTAAAGAGGGGTGAAGTGGAAAATACGAACCTGGAACGAGCAGAGCAAACTCTCATCGACGCTCATCATGGCACCAGCGTTGTCGAACTCTCCACAATAGTTGGGCGCGCTGAACAGGGTGACAAGTTGACGCTTAGAGAAGAATTCGTAGCCGTCTTCAACCACTTGATGGGCACGGCAGATCAGGTCCATATCGTGTTTTTGGAGAAAGCGGGAGACAACGTCGGGACCGAACGTGAAGCTGACACCGCGATCATTTTCACTCCAACCAGTGATGTCCTTATCGGGATCAGACCAGAGGAGATCGCAGAGCAAGCCGCAGTCAGGGATCTGCATAGTATCGTTAGTACAAACAACCTCAACCATTCCTCAAGCAGGAAGATTGGAGAGGGCCAGGGCGGTTGAGATGAGGTGTAATCGCTGAACCGGAGACTCACGTCAGTTGGCCGCATGACCCTGCGGATCTGCTCCATCGAGTTGAGGTCGGGACTCAGGCCACCGTGCATGGTGAAGATCTTCTCATCGATGATGGCGGCGATTGGCAGGCAGTTGAAGCAGTCGGTGAATGTCTTCCAAAGCTTGATGTTGTACCGGCGCTTGCACTCATCGTAAAAACCGTAGATGCGGTTGATAGAGGCGCACTCGTGGTTACCACGCAGGATGAAGAAGTTCTCGGGGTATTTGATCTTGTATGCCAGAAGAAGGCAGATGGTCTCGAGAGATTGCTTGCCACGGTCAACATAGTCACCGAGGAAGAGGTAGTTGGCCTCCGGAGGGAAGCCACCGTATTCGAAGAGACGGAGGAGATCATAGTATTGTCCATGGATATCGCCGCAGATCTAAATTTGGGGCAAGCGAGGCGAGTTAGCAGCGCGCCCAGTCACATCATAAGCCATACCATGGCATTTGGGGGGGGGGGGCGTATAAAACATACCTTGATAGGAGCCTCAAGCTCGAGGAGGATGGGCTGAGAGATGAAGATCTCACGAGCCTTTGTGCACAGGAAACGAATCTCGGCCTCGAGCAGTTGGACCTGCTTGCCGGGACGACTGCCGCGGACCTCCAAGAGCCGGTCGATTATGGAGTCCAAGTCGACATCATGTTGATCTGCCATAGTGAATGTGTGGGCCGGCAACAGCTGGCGTAGGACTGGCAGAGAGGGAGGAGGAGGATGACGCGCCGGAAGGGGTGGGATGCGCTTCGGCGGGACGAGATTTTACGCAATCAGACAGGTCGAAGAATTGATACACTTCTGTCGGCTGAATTGGACGTGCACCGTTAGAAATTGGTCTTGAAGGGAAATGTATGAACGAGTGTTCATGAAGCTGACAGAAGGTGGTAAGGCTAGATTGGTTGGAGGGAGAGTGAAGCAGCAGAGGGTAGACAACCGGAAGGCGTGGATGAGGTAAGGCTCAGGGCAGTAGCAGCCGTAGTAGCGGCAGCAGCGACAGCCTAGCAGCATCAGAGATGCAAGAAAAACGTACGTTGTAGAAGTGGTATCTCAGCTGTGAGGGGCCTTCAAAGAAGAAAGCGTCCGCAGCGTGACTATCGCCGTCGCCCAGGGAATAGGGGCGGGTTTCCTGGTGTGGAATGGTCGATTAGGTGCCTTTGTGCTCGCGGACAAGGACGTCGCGTCGAGACAGCTTCAGCTTCAGCAGCGGGGGCGGAGGACAGTGACGTGGATCGCCAGGCCGCAAGTGCCGTTCGCTGGGGGGAAATCGCGAAGATTTTGGCTCTTGAAAGTACAAGAGAAATATCAGTCTTTACACGGTCTCAATGAGCCGTCGTCGCCTAGATGAAGATTGATCGCCGTTTGGTTGTTGTGGTTCCTGGTCGGGAAAATGGATGGAAGGGGGGAGGCGTGGTGTGGATTTTTTTGTCTCGTTCGCGGTGGATGGGGCCAGAAGCCTGTCGCCTGGGGGAGTCGTCGCGTGTACTTTGTCGATTACAAAAAACTGGAGAAGTGGTTCACAATCGCAGTGGTCAAGTGCAAGCCAACGAGTTTTGCCAAGATCAAATCTTGATGTCGCCGTAAATGGTAGATGGGGATGGCTTGATTGACAGTTCACTGGGGGGATGAGGATGAGTTGAGGGTAGGTAGGTTCAGGGACGGTCAACAAGAAGTCAAAAAAGCAGGTCAAGTCCGGGTCAAAAGTCAGATCCAAGTCGGCTCAGGCCAGGATTGGGGGACGGCAGATCGGGTTGGGGGGAGACCACCTGGGCAGGGACGTGGAGCGGACGTCAGGGTGCCCAGGTGCTCTCGCTCTCTCTCAAATCGAGTCTCAGGGCGAGAAAATTCAAAGGCCCCTCTCTGCTCTCCACTGCACCAGAAGCTTGCCACTACCACTGCCACTTGCTGCTACTAGTATGTACTTGGTACCCGTGGACTATGCTGCTTTTCAAGTCGAGTGTTTCGGAGGGGACCGGGGGATGTCTCCTGGTAGCATGAGTACACCTGGGCATAGCCAAATAACGCTAGTGTAGAAGGCCAGAAGGCTAGAACGTCGGGTGAACGGTGCGTCCAACAGTGGCACGGTGGTGGGTTTACTGCTTGAAAGGTGCCGCGACAGTTGGGGACTTCAGGGCTCTGGTACGCCCGTAACTTCTTCTCCAGGGCTTCTTACACTGATGGGATGATACCTAGGTACCTAGGTAGTTACCTAGGTAGGTACAGAGGTACTGTCGATACGTGGGTTGCCCCTCTTTTAGCGCAAAATGAATTGGCACCCAATCACGCCTGCTCATTTCTACACTGTCTTGGCTGGCCTCCACTCTTTTTAAGCTTTCTCGAATCTCGACCTCCTGATTCCTCCTGCCTTGTCGGAGTCCTCACACCACACCAAGCACACACCAAAACAAGGCCGTATACAGACACACCACACCAGTGCTGCGTCTTACATAGTCCCTAGATCTATACCCCGTTGCCGTCGGATCCAAACCTCATTCTTTCCCCCCCTTCTTGAGACTTGGGCTGTAACTGCGAAAGGTCATCTTTCCCTCCTTTCTCCTTGTCCTCTGTCTGGAATGCAGTCTGGACCGTCTATGGGACTTGATGCCATATCAATCACGCGAAACTTGCTTTGGCTGCTGGCCTGGGCGGCAACAAGATTGGGAAAATCCGCGTCCAACACCGACTGCAACTGCACATGTCTGACAGGTCTCCACAAGTCTGGGGTCCAGAAGCCCAACTGCGGATATGTCATCCTCCTCAATTTCCTCTGCACGCCGCTGAACTTCCTTCACAACTACTTGTCGTCGACAACCGAGGTTGTATATTCAAACATATCATTCATATTGACTCAAGGTGCAATCACAACATCCGGCAGCATCACTGGGGACTCAGCCCGAATCAGCTGGGCCGAGGCTCCGGGGATCCAGGGACTACTCTAGATTTCGGTATCCGTAAGTACAGCGTTGCTCAGATGCAAAGGAGCATCTGTGGCTGCCTGGCGCCGGCCTGCTCACCACATCCGCAGCATACGGAATCTCGGCTGGCTGCCGCTCCAGCAGCGCGGCGCGGCGCCACCCCCTCCCCCACCTCCCCCGCCCGGGACTTATTGTCAAAAGCTCTCGCAGGCACACCTGGGTAGCCAGGCACTCAGATACAGCACTCAATTACGTATCGCAGGATCAATGGCTAGCTACCGCCAGTCTCCATACTGTGTATATGCATCACTGATCAGATCTGGTATTGCAGCTCTAGGACCGGCCTAGACTCCCACCTTGCGTATGCGGCAAAGTGCGGATTCTTTATTCTCCTCGGGCAAGTTCTTGCAGTTAGGGCAGTCCAACTTCCGTCCCAGTGACTCTCGTAGTCAGAGAGGGAGAGGAGCCAGTGAGCCTAGTGTGCGAGCGGATCAGCTTGCCAAGTTTCCATAACTGACACACAGTACGGTACCTAGCTCGGACAATACGGCACACGTCTAAGGTCGAATGGGTGTACCGCTTGTTGACCAGAATCCCCAGCGCCGCTACCTGCAGTCTGACAACAGCCCGCTACTCTCGCACGCGTAACGTTGAGACTTACCTCATGGCATACAAAGCAACGGCTGACGGAGGGGAACGTATTATAAGAAGCAGCTGAGCCGTTGCACTTCAGCTTGCTATGAAACTGCAAGGTCGCGCAGTCTCTCATCACGATGAGGGACTGACAACAGATAGAGCCACTATTGCCGGCCCGCGATTCCCTATCTGGCCTTCCCCATCGTCCTACATACTGTACCCCGGGTCCCCTCCCGCTTCCCCTCCGTGTGACGGGCCGGATGACAGCATTCCTGCTCCGCCAGACCTCCACCCACGGTCCATTCAGCGAGGCGGAGTATAGGGGCCCCAGATTCTTCACCACAAATCGCCTGCAAAACACTCAATATTTGCAGATCCATTCAGGCCAGAACTGCATTCACTCAGCCCAGAACTGGTGATCAGTGGACCGTACCTATCCTAACCCTGCAGTACCCTGAATACCCTGACAACATAGGTACGCAGTCCTGACAGTCCAGATGGCGGAAAAGAGTGGTGTCAACCTTACAAAATGGCTCTGCTGGTTGCGCGTCTCGGCTTTCGAGGGTTCTCGAAACATGACGGAAAGCCCCTCTTATGTCGTCAACGGGTCAGGATACCGACCGTACACAAGCCACCTGGGTCAGGGACGTGATTATGCGCTCTTAACCGCCTCTCGCCCTGATTGGAAGGAGTAAGAGGCTTACTTCCAACTAGGTAATTATCAAGCTTCCCATTCGAATCGTCTACTCTATAGCAACGACCAATGTGCTGGGATGTCCAACATGCCGACCTGTGGTAGCTGATTTGTTCAAGATTGAACTTCGCGGCTGGTATGACATGCCATACACAACCGCCTTTGTCTTCATCAGACTTTGCGTAATCCAGAACGAACGTTCCACGTTGAGCGAGGTCCTCAATAGTCATCCTCGTCAGACATTGAAGGTTACCTTGTGGCATTGACGTGTTGCAGCTAATCTAAGCCCGCCGGTGTCCCAGCAGTTTGGTCAGAAGAAGGTAAATAAGCGAGGGGTTGACGCGGCCTCGACACGTTCCTGGATGATCCCTCATGTCTTACTTACCACGGCACGGTACAGTAAACTCCGGCCGTGGGTTTCTCGCAGAGTCTAAAAAAAGAAGGTCCATGATATCATCGTGTTAGAGCTCGCAGAGGACACGAGTCAAGGCGAGAGCCTTCTCTCGCATGTGTGCGCTTGTCTCGGGTGGGATGCCGGGACAATGAACGATCAACTTTTTGTCCGGCAAGCAGTCTATCCCCTAGCACGTCGACTATGGACGTTACCGCCCTGCCGTCCCAGAATGGACCGAGGTCTAGCCAGAGAGAGCAAGTCATGAGCCTTGTCTCTTCGTTGGTTTGTTAGCTCATGAGGTGAGTATTTCCGGCCCTAAAAGTTCTCTATTTATATACCCACCGCTCTCCCATCTAGTCAAATGTTGGGTCAGTTGAAGGTGACCATCAAGGCCCTTGGCTCTTTGGCCTGGTCTCTGCCACCAGACGAAAGGTCCCCGAGGAATCCATGGCAGTTACGAAGTTGTGTCCGCATGTACGAGTGTATGTGATAGGGTTTTCAATCTCTCATATGATTCTTGCCCTACATCAGACCCCTGCTGGGAAGGGGTACACTCCAGAGCAGGCTTGAACTTGTGCTGCCCGGGAATAACTAGACTGCACAGCTAGGGATAGGTTTTGAGGCGTCATTACACTACAGTGAACGAAGCAGGGCCTCTCCTTGCTGAGCTGAGCTACCTAGCGCGAAGGGTTCCGCTATGAGATCTGGAGCTTACTTTGGAACGGGGCGTTATGGACCAGCTATCAGAGCCGCAATGGGTTCGTCCGTTCATCCATAGAAGTGGGGAGTATCGACATATTTCGAAGTTCGGACCATTACCTAGTTGATGTCACCATATCCAGGTCGGTGTTGTCACGCGTTGTGGTGTCTGGACCTTGTCCTAGTCCAGTATTTGGTCTCATGGAGCATGGGCTACAAGACTGCTCCCTTAGAGTGTCATACATCTGTTGTAGATGGGTGCAGGAGAAACAGTACATCTGGGGGCCACTACTATGTGGTTGAGTAATCTTGATGCTTGAGACGCCGAGAGCCATCCTGCTTTGTCTTCCTCTAATGGTTTCATCTGATCCTCGAACATCATGTACTTACTGGAGGGAGCTCTCATGGTTCTCATTACTTCATCTCCTTCTCTAGTAAAAACTCTCGGCCGACCCCTTCCAGACAGAGATAGCATTGCGCCCAAATCAAAACGGAGTAACTCGACAAGTTTTTCTACCAGACACAAGCTGCTATGGCGTTTGGAACATCGGTATCATGGAGGAAGCTCTGCAGATATCATCTGCCTGGGGTACGAGAGAGTGGTGATCCTCAAACTCCTTCTGCTGTGGATGTCATATACGAAATCACTTCGGGAGGCCCCTGATAAGACTAGGTCCCCTCACCACCAGCAGCAAATCAGTGGATCCCATATTGCAAGAGTCTTGCCTTCGAGCTCCCAATAACTGCCCGTATGGTATTGTATAAACCTTGGCCGTATCACTGATATAACACGAGAAAGGATGATATGCCTCGAGTCATATGAACCGTTATTACAGTATGTCAAATTTAGCTACTAAATACTATGATATACTTCCACTAAGTAAGTTGAGGTAATACATTGAGGCAAAGAGGTTTGTGCCTTCGGCTCTTGGCCCAACCGTATAGCCTTTTTTCTTCTTCTTTTTTTCCCTTTTTTTCCTTTTTTGGAGTCGGCTTGATTAGGATATAATATAGGTATAAGTTCCTCTTAAACGTAGAACACAACTATATGGTCGGTGGTTCGCAACTTAGATCGCACGTTGCTGTCCTCGATAGCTACTTCCAATGTTTATACCGATGCTAGCATCTATACCGGGTGCGCCTCAAGGCAATAGACGCGCTGGTAGCTACGATTGACAATCTCAGGTCTTACTGCTTGTGTGAGAACATCATGCGCTCCAGAGCACAGTCCTGACGTGGTTGGACTGGATGGATTGGAAATCTTTCCTTGCTCTCGCAAAACCGGTACCGATGTACCTCGAGCTCACTTCGAGCAGCCGAGCAAGGGAGGTCACGGATCAGGATTAAGGATTATGGGGCATGAGAAGAGACGGCCATAAGCTGGTTCCCTACTGGTAGGTGGTGGCATACTGGAGTTTGCCTTGGGACGCCAGCTGGGTGCTGGAATTAATGAGGATGACGTATATTGAAAGCATGCTGACACTGGCGCCAGTGGCTGGACGTAGTGTATTGTATGGAGTCCCTCGATGCAGGCACATCTTGCCATATAGTAACAAGGGCAAGGAGCTCTTAACATGGCCAAGGTGCAAGACAGAGTCAAGGTCATAGGGTTGTGCCACCCAAATCCAGCCCTTTGAGACTATAAATCTCCTTCAATACACACCCCAGAGCAAAGTTATTATTTGGGCAGAGTCAGAGGGAGAGCAGCATCAATATAGTCATTGCTGTGACGATGCACGTGGTCAATCCATTGGGCATACGGTCAAAAGAACGTCAAACTTGCGCGAGACCGAGACCTGTATTATATCATCCCTAGTTGTACTTCCTCTCGCAAAAACGCCAGCTGAAGTCATGTCTACTCCTTCGTGATAATTAAACTTGGAAACCTGCACACAAGGGCGCACGATAAGCCATTCCTCTTCAAACGCCATGTGCAGTGCACTGCCACCCCTGACTATGTTTCGAACCATCATGGTATACTGAAGGCATCCAAGAGCAAAGAGAAAAATTAAAACCAGAAAAAAGTGTGTTAGCTGCAGTCCAGCAGGGGGGAAAGATAACAGCAAAAAGCAACACTTTCGTACACACTGGAGTCCCCGTTACTACACCCTGGTCCTCAATCCCGCCCGGCTGCCCCTCTCAACGCCTCCGCGCCGACGACCGCAATTTCTTCTTTGCGTGCAGACTGTTCGTAGAACTGCTGCCACGGAGCTTCCTGGCCGACGAGGCAGCGGGCGGCGGGTCCACGGGTGAGGCAGTGATCGTGCTATCCTCAACGTTAAACTCCAGGTCGTTGAGCTCCTCGTCGTCCATGTCAGTCAGCTCCTCACTGAGGCTGCGCACGGCGGCTCTGCCGGCCCATTGCTCCTCGATGGCGGTCGTGCCTTCGGGCTCGAAGTTCTTGAGGTACCACGGAATGCCGCCCTCCGTGAGGGCGTTCTGTGTAGCTCGGCCGAGGCTACCGTTCGACCCAGGAGGGGTGAGCGGTGCTGCTTCTCTTGGTTTCTGCGACACGCTTATGTCTCCATTCATGTCTGGTGGTGTGGGCGCAGACTTAACGAGGCTGGGCAGGGGTCTGTCGGCAGTGCCTTGTGGTGCGTGGTCCACGCCAGGAACCGCGATATCAATCCCCCCGCTACCATTGGCCTCGGCTGACTCCTCCTCCTTGACTTCGATACTTTTCTCATCGACATCCATCTTTTCAGCCACGTGCTCGCCGGCTTCGTCGCCTACTAGACCATCAGTGGCTCCGCCGACGGTGATATGACCATCTTCAACAGCGTCAACCATGATAACATCCTGGTTATAATGAGCTGAAGACTCTAGCTGAGGCTGAGACCCAGAGTGTTGTCGAATTTCGAGGGAGGCATCAATCATGCCCTCCAACTCCAGCTGCAGGGTGGCGAATGACTTGGATGTGATTTCGGCTTCCGCCTTGAGAGCGGTTTCCAGCTGTGGCTGAACCGACTTGATAATACGCTTGCCAAGTCTCTTGCGGTCCTTAACCTCCGAATGTGAGTTTTGCTTAGTAGGCGAAACGTCGATCGGTTCGAACCTTGGCTCCGTCAACGCCGGCTTTGGCTCAACGTTGATGCCTACGTGAATGACCTCACAGAGGTCATGAGCAAAGGCAAGAGTCGTAGTATAGACCCGTTTCTCAAATTTAGCTTCTAATTGTGACAGACCATCTTTGAAGACATTCTTGTCGAGCCTATCACCAAGTGTCAGATAATGCTCAAGTAGAGCAAGGGACGGTTGTTACTTACGCTTGAGCCCTGGTGATTACAGGAATGAGCAGCTTAAAGATGGGAAAGTAGCAAGAGTCAACGAATTCCTGCTCCAACTCTGCCGCCTCTAGCTTGTCTGCTTCCCGAGCAACGATGTCATCGGCCATGGATTTGAGCTGTTCGAGGTCCCTCAATAGGGTATCCGCGAACTCGATACGCCTGGCGAGGCGCGGCTTCCCTGAAGGGCCCATAGCAGCAAAGTCCCGCCTTGTAAGCTCCATAGACGAAAAGGATTCCATCTGCAATTGCAGACGCTTGAGAAGTGCAGCACCGCGACGCGATTCCCGCTTCAAGGACCAGTACCGGCAAGCCTCAGCAACGTAGTCCTTCCTCTTGCGTAAGGAAAATCGTGCTAGTCCACTGTCAACAAGATCGAAAACGGCCTGCGGTATTACTGGTGCTCCTGACGGCAATTTCCATATTCCGCCTGGCTGACCCTTCTTCTTCTCACCGTTAGTTGAGAGCTTGGCGCCGATCATTTGCGACTCATCAGGAGGATGTTCAGTGATGGCGTGCCGATGAGTGGCCGCAATTTGCTGAGCCGAGGCTTGGCTGTTAGCCCAGATGCGCCCTTTCATCGTTCGCTTGTAAAACTTCTTCGCTTCCTTGGTCGCTGCGGCGACGGCATGCTCCTTTTCGTAGTCTGGCGGACAGTGCTTGTCACAGAACGCTTTCAGGACCATGCCCCCATCCAAGACTGCGAGAGCGCCTTGGCTGTTCTTCATTTTCAAGTACAGATGCGCCCGTCGGGCGCAAGTGACATGGAAGGCCTGATAACAAGCCTTGTTACCGCATTGTATGCAGGCTCCCATTTTCTGGTTGCAAATGTAGCATTGTAGCCTCCAGCGATTCTTGGGCACCTTTTCAACGTCCATCACAGGCTCCATAAAGGTGTGATTTCCCAAGGAAATTTCTGGGATCCATGTAGCACAAAGCAGATGTGCCCATTTGGAGTTATTAGTTTGCTTGAAAGCACCGTCCGTGTTGGGACAGAAGATGCAAGTCTGCAACATACAGTCAGCCAAAGTCCTGAGGCTGCAACCGACCGACTGGGTGGTTTACTTACCGGAACGCCGCGGCCCGCTAACTGGCATTTACGACACATCCACTGCCCTTCTGGAATAAATGGCACACCATAACACTCTTGATGCACCGCGAGATCGCACCCATCGCAAAACACTATTGCGTTCGTATTCTCACAATCGCCATCATCGCAAATCGCACATTTACTATCTTGCTCCTCGCCTGCTTGTGTCTCGCCATTTACTGCAGCCGCAGAGCTGGATCGCGGTCGATGGGTTTGCGGCGGTTTAGGATTTGGTTTGGGTATCTTCTTTTCCAGTGCGTGCCACTCCTTCTCGATCTTGGTAATTGTGATCTCAAAAACCTCACGGGTCACGGGTTCCAGGTCATGGGCTCTGCGCTCAGCATTCAGTGCTTCCAGCCACATATCGTCTTGCTCGTCCATATCGTATTCGACGCGACCCAAGTTGGATCCACTGTGCGAGACGACCACTTCATCTGTTTTGTGACCAAGCAACTGGTCCACGTCCTCGTCAATGTAGGCGTCACTGGCCTTGAGAAGCATCCTCTCGGGCCGAATAAAGTTGTCACTTTCTTGATACCCAACGTTCATCATGGCCTTCTCGACGTACTTTGCTTGTCCGAAATCTTTACTCTCAAATAGTAATATTCGATCTGTCTTTCGATAAGAGGGATTCTTCAAGTCAAGCCGCTCTTTCGGAGTCTGGTTCAGCGTGGACAAGACTTTGGGCGTTTTGGGTGTCGAGGCGAAATCCGATCGCATTGCATAGAATGACACAGCTTCTCGAGTTGGCCGTGTCGTCCGCCGTCGAGAAGGGGTCTCGAATACCGCTGGTAGCCCATCCGTCGCTGTGCCGTCTGCTTGGGCAGCCGAGTCATCAGGGCCACCAGAGGCTGCAGCGTTGGCATCCTTCGATGGAGTTCTGGCGCCATTGACAGATGCGCGTGCAGCTACTGGAGGGGGTGTTGACTTCCTGGTGCCATCGATATCTTCAGAATGGAATAACATGAATGTGGCCTCGATGTCAAGGTTCGGGTGGAACTCCTCCCAGCCGCGCTCTTCTCTTGGCTTGTATCCCTCACTTTGTGCCACAGCAGCAGCCAAAGCTGCCGCCGAGCTGGTCTCCATATCGTCGCCTTGTGCAGAGCGGTGCGCGGCTGTGCGGATGCGGGTACTTCTCTCGCGGGGGTGGACGGCTGGGGATCGGTTCGAAGCCCGGCGGGCGGCACTTCGAGGTCGTGGGGTGGTGACAGGTGCAGAAGCTCCGGAAAGTGATGCGATTTTGTCGTCGTCCAAGATGAACCTTCCGCCACCACCAGGACCGCCCGGGATGTACTTCCTCCGCTTAAAAGGGGGCTCTTGGTGGTCTTGTGCTTCCCTGCCTCTTGCCCGACTAGATACGCGACCCGAGCGAGAGCTCCGGGGCGTAGAGGGCCTCGATGACATTGCGCGCGCGCGGGAGGGATGTGCACTGGACGCCTAGTCGCGAGGTAGCCGTGTGGGGATGCGCGTCGTCAAGGGCAGGCCAGGATCGGTTTGAAAGCAAGCATCAGTAGGAAATCGCATCGAGTTCGACGTAATTTTGTGACCCAGGGCAACTATCTTTGGTGATAGTAGCGATTCGAGGGTACTTCTGATGATTAAGGATCAATCTTGCGGTGCCAGGAGACTGGATGCGGTGCGACAGATCGCCAAATTGAAGGCAAGAATTAAGGTGAGGTTGAACGCGCTCAAATATGATTAGGTAAGTCGACACCCAAAAGGCCCAAAAGCTGCCCAGGTGGTGGCTCAGGCCAGAAAGTGACCCACTTCCCGGGCCCCTGTTGCGGGATGTACCCAGGTACGCCCTGATCACGCGGTACGTACCCTTTTGCTCTCTACTCAACTTGTCAAGCGTAGGAGAAGACCAGTCAGCCAGTTGTTGGCTCGAACTTTGATGATCAACATTGTCTTTGAAACAATGGATGCCCCGACAATCTCGAAGAGGTATTGAGGATTGGAGGCCACCAGCTTTTGGTTAACGGCTTTACATGTTCAGTTCAGGAAAGCGCTCTCTTGCGCCGGCGTCCTTGCATTCTTCCTACAACCACCTAGGTGGTAACGCTCCGATGGGATCTAGACCAAACCTTGAATCAGGGGCAATCAAGACAGCAAGACAGCAATGGGGGTCACAAGATATTAGGAGCATCGCAGTGAGGTCCTAAAACGATTAGAGCCTCATGCATGAGAATTGATTTGAATATCAAAGGGTTTTTTGTGATACTCACTTGCCCAGGTAGATATTGTATGTATTTACCATGTACTGTGTACAGCACTACCTACCTACCCAGGTACCTAGGTAGCTACCCAGCTACCTTCCAAGTACTCAAGTACCTGGGAGGTATGCAAAGCTCCACGCCGATCAGGAACCAAAAGAGGCTCCACAGGGGTCCTTTCACGTGCAACTCTAAAGTGCGCCTGTCTACCCCGGATTCCCAGATCATAACCTGTCTTACCGACTCGTGCCCCCAATCATATGGTACCTAGTTCGGCTATTGGCCCGACCGTTTGCCAAAACTACGGGGCGTCGTTTATGCAATGACTTGACGGGGCATTTGAAATCGAATACCTACCTAGGTACTTAGGTACTCACTGGTACGCTCTGCATGTGGAATCCTGAAAGGCCCTTCAGTTGTCCCTGACTGCCTATAACTTCCTGACTGCCACATGGCATCCTTCGATGATGACCCACACAACAGAAGCTGGCCCCTGCATCGCCGTCTGTCGAACTGATCGAATTGACACATCATTTTATCTCTCCCGGCCATGGACCACCTATCGACCTACCTAGGAAGACGTACGTCACTTCCAAACTGTCAGGTCAGCCAATGTGATCCTCCCGCTTCGAGCATCTTACTACCTCCCCAGTCAAAACAAAGTGTATCTCTTGGTGATCAAAGCTTTCAACCTGTATCGCATTCGCTTGCTATGCTAGATCCCCACTCGGTCAAAATTCTACAGCCAATCTGCAAGGTACATGTGTAACGTCACTGGCCAAAAATCAACCCTTCGAAATGGAAATATGTTACTTCCTCCTCCAAGGATGAAACCCGAAAGCAATCTTCCAAGAAGAGCCGGATAGGTTGCGCACAGTCTACGGGGCCTTCCTCGCCATTCCAATTCGGTGTGCCTCAGTCATGTCTCTCCGGAATGTGCTTCTTTGACATGTTCTTCCAATGGTACCAGTGAAGTACTGCATGTAGCACTCTGGTCCAGCTTTACGACGAGGTGATTTCAGGAGACCACCATCTATAGTACCTCAGCCCAGACTAGCAGCAAGTAATCCATCCGTGGCCCCCCTGTCGGCATTTCAAACACTCTGTAATCGCAGTCGAGATTAACACTGCAGCTAGTTGCCACCTCTGAAGAACAAGCGATTAAGAAGCGCGAACCAGAACGCAGAGGAGAGAGAGCAATGGGTGGACATAGCAGCTACTCATTCGAGGAAAAGAAGAAACGAAGACCAGTATCATCAGGGTAAAGTCACAAAGCCAGGGTATTGCTTTCCAACGGAGACTTGATTGCAGTGAGCCCTGGTCTGGCTTTTCGAACCCTTCCCATCTTATGTCTCCGTTGAAAGAGTCCGAACGTTTTCAAAATCCAGCGCGAGCAGAGCCTCGAGAACCAATGCGATGGTGCAATGCATCAGGCGTAATTTGAGGTGATGCATGAAGCAAATATTCCAATGATAGGGCAAGGCCATTCATCCGCTGGCGGTACGGATGAGTGGCTTCACCCCAATTGGGATTGCGAACGTAAACGGGAGTATGCCCAGGTGGTATATCGTCCATCACCGTAACTACTGCCGGATTCCGGCCCTGATGGAGGCATCGCATCGTCTAAATGGTGGTTTTTTTTCTGTCTTTCTCGTATGAAATTTACTCCTCTCTCGATTACTGTGAAGCAACATGATAGATCCAGGCTGCCTCTTCGAATACCCGGTAGCATCAAGGCCCATCTCCTCTTGAGCCGTGGAAAACTTAAGGCAATGTGCCACCGGGAGGCTAGGCTATACAAGCGTTCGAAATGGGACTTTCAGACTTCTCTCCCTCTTCGGCCATCAAGAATTGTGCCAGAATAGACTTACTTCGTTTCTACCACGTTCTCTGATCTTAATCTTCTCTACCGGCTCTATCCGCCCCGACCTCCTTACCCGGACACCCCAGCACTGATGATCAGACATCATGACAATACGCCGGGCGCTAGCACTGTTCGATACAATTATGTGCCCGTGAGCTCAGCCGCCCGTGCTCCCACACTTGGCCTTCTCTGTGAACGGCCCTGGTTCTGTCGACGAGTCCTTTCGGTGCCTGCGGTAAATCGCCTTGTTGGACTGGATTCTTGGGCGTGCGAACCGAGATGTCGTTTCCAGATTTGAATTTGTTTGAGACATTCGGAACTGTCTAAGTGTTGCTGAGGGCTTCACTTCTGTCAACTTAGACCTCAGGGGCTGCTATCTACTAGATCACCATACCGCTCTGCTGTGTCACATACCTACGAAATACTTGGTACCTACTAGCTGCTCAGGTGTGCCCATCTGAAATACACCCCAAAGGCCCGTTAGAATTGGAAGACATTGTGTATGACGCCCAATTAGAGCATATCGAATCTCCAAGGCAAGCGACGAATACGGGATGGGACGTTGAAACATCAACACAAAAACGTCAGCCGTGATATCATTTGAGTATCTCCAGTCCTACCAGGTCGACCGTCTCCCCGGGTCGATACCGCCATACACCTTCCAACCCCTTGGGCCGCAGACAACATACTAACCAGTAGACATGCAGACATCTTCCACGTACCCCATCTTGCCAGAATCTCATACAGAAACGCTAAAATATATCCCGTGAATGCAAATAATGTGACGACCAGAAACATCCACAGGAAGAACAAAACCACAGATGCGAGACTTTTCGTGCCGCCATGCTAATGACATATAACCTTAAATGCAAGAGAAGAACACCGCATAACACCAGCCATCGCCGTTCAAAAGTACGAAATTCGGGGAGGACAACCTGGACGCCGGCCAACGTTCCTGATCTTGAGCGGGTTGACCCCAAAGAAGACATAATGTCGATAATGTAATACTGCTTCCTTGACCGCATCGAAACTATTTGTCCCGAGCTCTTACGATTCCAATGCCGGGCTGAGAATGCAACGGAAAACTGCATATTCGAGGTCTTGATCATAAAGCCGCCCTAGGTTGCTGCTAAGTCGTACGGTGATTCGTTATAGCGCGAAACGTCGGCCCCATTGCATGCCAGGGAGCTCTATGATGGCGGATCTTGTTGCTTGATATTTCGATTTGGGAGGAGCGAGGTAAATCATAATACGCCTTTTCCGCTATGCTCCGAGAATGATGAATCCGGAAAAACCCAACCATGAAATCGCACAACTCTTCGAGAAGGGGGTATTTGAAATGGATCTAACGGAACATATGTATTTACCAGCCAGACTATGCATCGTCAAAAAGGGTATCGTTGCATTCGGCAGTCGTGAATCTGGGGGTGTTGTATCGTTCAACCAAGTGTGCGCCCGCTGTGGATTGCTTGTCGAGGCACCGCCGAACTTGGGTGGAGTGGTGAGTCGGATTGGCCAAATGGCGATTCCGAGAAGTCTGGCTTGCCATTTGCATCCCAGTGTTCCTCGCTGAGGACGCTGAGGTACCCGTCACCAACTTTATTTCGTATTGCCTCGATCTTGGCTCGATACATCTCACCCCCGACGTCCCAGTTGTTAGAGTCAGTCCATGTTGATGGTGTCCCGTTCTCTCGAGCTGGCACCACAGGAGGAAATATTGGCACAACAGATGTGTCAATACGGGGAACTCCGCGGACCGCCTGACTATGGCCTTCCTCCTGCGCAGAAGTTCTGACCTGATGTATCTCAGGAGCTTGTGAAATACGGTAATTTCCGTCAAGTCCAGGAATTGCTCCCGATACTGCGCCCTCGACGTACTGCCTAGTACCGGAAGACTGAGCGTCGGCGAGATCAACAATCCGCCGCTTCGGCGCTCTACGGCGACTTCGAGTGGAGTTCGTGTTGATCTCGCTAGCAGTTGCCCTTGGCGCAGGTCGCTCTTTACGCAACACGGCCGGCTCGTTAGGAGTGTCGTAGACAATCGCGGGCTTGCTTACGTCTACTGCTTCCAGCTCTGGCACCGAAGGCTTGACGACAGGAACCGGAGCGGGCTCCTGTGTACGCTCGACAAGGTACTTCCGCTCCAGATAGCTGGGACCCGTCATGTCAATCAAAACATCTTCCGTGTAACCGGGAGACCGTCTGAAGAGGTTGAATATTGTGATGCGGTAGTCCTTGTGGGTCTTGGTGAATGGGTTGCCTTCAACCCAGATCTCACGCAATTCGGGAATGTTCGTCAAGCGCGCCAGCTCGACAGGGTCTGTCAGGCGATTGTCCCTCAGGTCTAACCTCTCCAAAGGATATAACCTCTCGATGCCTGCTAATGATTGCAGACGGTTTCCCCGCAGGTTCAGTGCCGTGATCGCTGGTAAGGGTTTTCGTTTGAGCGAGTGCAGCGATTCTATCACACACTTCGACAGGTTGAGAGCTCGGAGCGCAGTAAGTGTAGACAGGCTTTCGGGGATTTCGGAGAATTCATTCGACGACAGGTCGAGCGAGTACAAGGTGTTGGCTAGAGGAGCAAGGCCGGCCGCAGATACTGAAATGAGGCCGTTTTCTGCCAGAGAAAGGTGCCTCAGAAAACGCCATTTCGAAGCAGGCAACACGCTTGTAGCGAGGAGGTTGGAGGAGCTGCCTCGAGCTTGGTGCCAGGAATCGGAGAGACTCGATTGCGAGCTGCCTGAGCCTGAGCGGTGGATCTTGTGGGAACCACGGGCGTGCTGCGAGCCGTGTCGAGAGCTCGCAGGCCTCTTTGGCGAGTGGCTCCTCGGTCGCGATGACTTGGTGGGAGACCTAGGTGGCTGGATCGTGGCGACAGCAACAGATGCCCGCCTGAGATTACGCAACGCATTTATATCTTCGTGCTCGACACCCAACTCGCTCCCCAAGGAGCCAACATTCAACTCGACGGTTCGTGCACCTGGTGACCCAGGCACCGACATGGCCTTTTTCAGGTCGGCAGGAGTCGCTACCGTCATACTCCTTCGAGGACTTGTATTTCCAACCCATTGCGTTGTCGGAGAAGCCTGTGCCTTTGATGTTCGCCGTCTCCTCTGATCCATATCATCAAGCACGATGTCGAAGAGTACGTCAGCCGGATCTTCCAGGCTGGCTCTCTTCAGTGTCAGGGATCTCAGCTGATCAGCCAAACGATCCCAGCCGAAAAACTGTCGGAAGTCAAGGTCGCATATTTCCAGTGCCTGGCAGTTCTTGAAAACATAGAGCGGTACTGCCGAGTCGAATGGGAACTCCTCATAGCCCTTGATGAGTCGAGCACGCCAGTCTGGTGCTAGGCGGAGGCATGGTATCTTCGTAAATGCCGAGTATAGGTACTTGAGATCTGCCTGGAGCGCAGCCTTCTGTTTCTCGACACGTGCTGCAGAAATGTTTGATCCAATGCCAAAACTTCCCCAGAGTGACGACATTCCTGACATGACACTCCGCATGCTAGACACCGAATGGACAGAACCAACCTCTGAACCCCGACTTTTGGTGCGTTGCGTCTGACTCAAAAAGGAGACGTAATTTGCCGATGAGCTCGTATCGTGTAGATTCTCTAGACGCACTTTCATGGGACCGACGGGTATATTGAGTTCTGTGAAACGCGATAGAAGGTAGAATAGATGATGCGGCGTAAGTGCTAATTTGGCCGACTTCGCGGTCTGCGAAGTGAAGCTTAAAGAGCCGAATGATAGAGCGGCGGCGAGTCCATTTGACGATGATGCTGTAGCCGTGGCCGGTCGTTCGGGGGCGCTTGATGGGGAGATAATCCCGGTGGTTGGTACCGAGGAGACGCTCTGCGAGGCGCCATGGCGGGGAGGGCTTTGCCTTTGCAACTGCAAGGCGTTGGCCAACGCCTTCTCGTGGGTGCGCACGAAAGTGGACAGTTGCTGCATTTCGAAATGATTGTCAGCGAGTTGTTTTCGACATGTCCTAGGATAACCAAAGGCAGTCGTCCAGGGAGCCCAGGACGTACCTTTATGAACAGCTCTCCGTCTTCTGAGTCCATTCTTATTTCCAGAAATGCATCGGGGTCAAAGCCAGCAATATTGAACGGGCTCGCCGGAAGATGTCGAAGGTGTAGAAAGCGAGGACTCTAACGGTGGCTCGGCTAGGAAAGCAGAGGCAGCGGAGAGAGAGTGAAGGTATCCTCGCTGCTTTGGGGGATGGTGGCCTCGGGGACAAGGTGGAACCTAGGACAGTACCTGTATTGGCGATTGGTCGCCAGTACCCTGTGCGAGGTCATATGTCAGTCACCAGCGTACAGAACGAGGCACAATATTTGACCCAAAAAGGGGCTGTGATGCAGAATGAAGCAAGGACGAGGCGCGACTGGAGCGGCCGAGGAAAAGAGTGATATTGTGTGCCGTTCAAATGTGAACCGAGTTCCAGCTCCTGGACACTTCCAAGGTTCGGTCTCTTTAGATCCCCCAACGGTCGGACAGATATGGGCAGGCGTATGGCGCGATATAAGTATCGTAGTAGTTTGCAGAGTGTAGAGTGCAAAGCGTCATTGCTGTTATCGTGGGTCGTGATTGTGGTCTGGTAGTGGACGGGCCTGTGGGAAAGGACCGCGGCAGTGGCTTGTCCACTACCATACGTTTGTTTCAAGCGTGCCCTCGAGTTTCAAAACGGATGTTGTCACGAGAGCAGTGTCATGTACATGTTTCCCAACAGCTAGGCAGCAGATTTCGAGAGGCTGAAGAACAGAGTCGGAGGAATTGTCGTCTGGGGCGTCCTGTGGCTAGGTAACAGTGCACTTTGGGCCAGCGGCCGCACGTCGTAATCGATCAGAGACAAACACAGCGTTTTATTACACGCTGCGATGTGCAGGCGACATTGCACACAAGATGAAGGCCAGCACAACAGTACAGTCAAATTGGACAATGCGGGCCAGAGTGCCTCGAATTCGGGCTCAGCGTCAGGTTCAGATGGGCTGATTGTCGAAGGTTTATCCAGTATGGTCGCTTCCTCTTGGCTTGGATCTCCCAACCGATCGAGCCAAACAGATTATTCCGGGGAGCTGGCGGGGAGTTGGAATGAAGGAGAAACAAAGCAAAACATGGTAGACAAGGCAACGCGGCAAATGTCCGCGACAAGGATGCACAGCAAAGTAAAAGGCGACTTACTGTCCGTAAGATGGCCTGCACTATTTTCAGGCACAGCGTCGAGCAACTGCAGCGATGAACTAGGTATTCAGGGGGAGCAGGAGGAACCTGAAGTTCGCGATTCGGGGTGTGCGAAGTCGTGAAGGGAGAGAAAGGATTCGGCGACGGGTGGGAAGCTGTTGTTGGTGGACCGCCTCGTGGTCGGTTTCGTCGCAGTGGAAAAGGAGAGGATAGGAAGACCAAATGCACGTTTTGGCCGGTTGGGTTTGGCGGCGAGGCTACTATGTATCTTCCCAGGTCATTCCCACAGTGGACAGGATAGGGTGGTAACGGGTGGGCACACTGGCGACCAGCAGTGAAGAAGGGCCCAACCTTGGAAGCTGGGTATTCCCTGCGTCGATTTCTCGGTTCCCAGTCTCTGCAGCGGTGCAGCGGTGCGGCCTGATAGGTCATCCCTGCCTATAGAGTATCTAGGTAGCGCGGGGGGTTCCACGGGTGATATTAGTTGTGTGCACGGGCGGACGGCGCGCGGACGGGGCGCATCTCCTGGAGACTGGAGCGCACTGATGAATGCAACAGCAAACTGCCATTTCCCGACTACGGCTGCGACTGAATCTGACTCCCAAGGCCCACCCTGCGCACCAAGCACGTTGCAGCGGATGCCGACGATCATATGGACATCATATTCGCAAACAATACATTGGACATCTGTCAACTTGGAAGCTGAGCCAAGCGTCCTGCCGGCATGTCATCGAATCGGTCTTCGATGCTATCAAGGAGCCGGCTTTGTGAAAATTGAGCAGGACATCCCAAGGTTTCTGGAAAGACCGAGGTCTATCTAGCGTAATACTGGTTAAGAACTTATTTCAGTTCATCCGACATGAAAACATCCGAAGACTCCATCTCCATGCCAACAGGCATGCAGACATAGTCTTCTATGGGTCTATCTAGATAACTCACGGCGGGGTTATGTCTTTCCTTTGCCGCCGTCAAAACCAGGGAGGGTATAGACCGTGCCGCATGAGCAGGTCAGCCGTCCAGTGATTGATGGCGCAGGGAAGTTGGAAGCTGCATTAGCACTTGCATCGCGCTGCAAGCTGAATATTGGTTGGGAAGGGGGAGAGGAGATATGGGGAAAGGCATAGGTTCAAGCCCATTGTGGATGACGCATGTCCGGGAAGCATCGAGTTCTTCTCTCGACTCCATTCGATGATCTTCTTCAGGTTGAGTACTGGGTACCTGAATCGAGCAAGCAGTTCTTCCCGCCTTCTGCAGCTTGCCACCTTGATCTTGCGGTCAACTGAGACTTGCCTCGAGGGGAAGCAGAGGAGGAAGACGACAGCATCGGACTCAGACCGAGGAGAAGATCAGATCAGCAGCCGAGCAAGCTCCCAGCCGCGCCCTAGTGCCATCGACATTGAATCTCCAGTTCAGATGTTGTTCCTCTGTGTAGTTCCAGCCCCAGACGCAACTTTGACAGGACTTGTCGAACAGAAGGGGCTCGACCTCTCTTGCATGGGGATACCGTTCCGTCCTCAGTCAAGGTCAACCTTGTGGAAGTCAAGGTCAAGGCTGGCTTTGATGTGCAGGGGTACGACGGTACGAAGTTTTGCGGACCCTTCTAGCTTCTGTTACATCTGACGATTGGCTATGAGTCTGTCCAGAGCCTCCTCATCTCCGGTGACAGGAGCGTCGGACGTGATGCGACCGACCGCGGCCACAACCATCTTCGCTACCCTCGTCGCCAGGGACTATATTCTTCAACAACTTCTACTTGAGGCTGTCAACACGCCATCGGCTGTTATTCTCTCGGGAGCCCATAATTGCTTTTTATCAGAACATTTCATGCAGAAGTCTTTAGTGGCTCTCTGTCAAATTGCGGCGCCACTTGGAGGTTTGATGGCGTCAATGTGTTGCTGGGGTACTTCCGAGCTGCTCCGCCCAACAAGTTACCTTGGAACGCGACGGTGGGCATCACGACGATAGCACGAAGCCA
Organism: Cytospora paraplurivora; assembly: GCA_021272945.2. NCBI lineage: Eukaryota > Fungi > Ascomycota > Sordariomycetes > Diaporthales > Cytosporaceae > Cytospora > Cytospora paraplurivora. The sequence goes on from JAJSPL020000016.1 coordinate 308,360, forward strand.
AAATGTGATCAAGGCTCACCGACAACATATGGCCCCCGAAGAAAATATTTTTCGCCGAGGCGGCTTTCTGTGTAGACGACGATAGTTTCCACAACCTGTCACTCAAGACTCCGGATCTTTACTTGACCGCTCATGGGATCCTGTCCAATTGAGTCTTCGCACAGGCTGGCCGCCCTCGGATGGGCGGTAGCAGTACGGAGTGTCCGTAACGGGCACTTATCCGCCTGTCGCTTTTCCACCAGCTCCTCCAGTTCACGGACAAGGGTTCTTCAGATCTTCCTTGCCTGCATTGTCGAGGGCAAGGTTGTTTCTGACCGTCACCTGATCCGCGCCAACCTTGTTGGTCAAGGACCCTGAACAATGCTCTCGGCACGACTTCGCGATAGCTCTAGTGCCCGTGTCTCTCTACAGGATGACAGGAGGGGAGGCGCCTGCAATAACGGGGCGCTTGGCCACAAGGCAACGGCTTTCCCTCGAACAAAGCATTTTGGCGCGCTCGGCCGACCTCTGGCTCCAATCTTTAGCATTCTCGCTATTCTTCCCGCATTCAGCCTGCAGCGATGGCCCCATTGGTGAGGCCGTCCAGCCGTCTAACCGTCCAACCGTCCAACCGTCCAACCCGACCGGTTTCAACAAGGCTTCACCGTCTCTTTCCCCGTTCCTGTGTCGCCTGGACATTTGGAATGGACCCTGAAACACGGCGTGTACATCATCTCGCCATTCTGCAGACTTGCAACTCTTAGGGCAAACGCGGACATCGAAAACGAAGACATGAGAAAACGTCGCCCTGACGACGCCATCGTGCATCTCAGACCGCAAGGTCGCATTACCGAGATTTTGCCTTCTTCTATTGCCTGCACGGTCTATCTTCCGACCTTCACAGCCATGGGCCGACCACATGGTACCCCTAATACATAACTCGTGGTCGTCGGCTCCGATTCTCAACGCACAGCATCTTAGCTCCGCAAACTATGTCATTGCCTCCACAATAGCCAGAATCCTCAGACGACCGTGATTGGGGGGGGTCGGCACGCGTGGCATGTCACCTCGCTGTCGTCCACTGTTACGATGCGCACCGATGCAGGCCTTCTTCCGTGCCTCACGCGACCCTCGGCCTTCCTTCTGAGATCTTGTCGCTGTTCTTCTATCTCTTATCTTGGTGCCTATGTCATCTGCAGGAGCCCACACAATTCCCATGGATACCTGAAGGGCCGATCCGCAAGACCGTTGGCGTCGCTTGATGGTAACAACTGGCACAGATGGACAATCATTAACCCCGCCACTTGTGTATCGCTGGTCCACCCCACCATGGTCTCGTCTCCCTCCCGGGTGGATGACTCGAAACTGGCCCAGGTAAGGAACGTTGAACTTTGCACGGCGATTGTCGCTCGCCGGTGTTTCAGCCTTGAGGATTTTCGTGGTTTCCCCTCTCGATCTCTATTCCTTACACTATGCACGGGCGACTGACTTTGATCAACGCCAATCCAATAGGCGTGGGATCTCCGGCCGTCTCCAGATTTCAAGCGCGACACACAATAGTCCACGCTTGGGAGAGCCCAGCTTCTGGACAAGTGCCCGTAAGCTGCTTCGTAATGTATATCGACAGCAGCCAAGTGTCTCGGTAGTCTCGGCAAGCAATATTGGGAGAAGCAAGGCCGGCGAAAGCAGCCGACCTTTGCAATACAGCTTTTGCTCCATTTGGCGTCATCGTCGTGCTCCTAAACTTCATTCCAGACCTTGAAGATCAATTGTCCCTGCATGGCTGCAGCCTCCCCTCGTTGCAGCCCACCAAGGGCGAAAGACTGCAGTAAGTCACTCTTCCAATCAGTGCTGGTGCCGTGGTCGCTCTTGTGTCCTCCTCCACACCTTCAGCCTTGCGGAAGAGGGCGCCAGGGCTGCCGAATGGTCACTCCCCCAGTCAGCCTCAGCGCCTCGTGTCCGTCTTGTTGTCACATGCAAAATTAGTGCCGAACGCTGTCAGAACGATGTCTCGTACTCTGCGTGGAAACAAGATGTCTCAAAGACACAAGGCCATCCATACTAAACGGCGATGTGAGACATTCTGTATCACGATACACCGTATGTTCTGATTTGACGTCCTGTACAAGGCAGGTAGGTGTGCACTCTTGCCCAATAGTTGTCACGGGGAGGGTGGGCAGAGTTGCAGGGGGTATCCTACCTGTCTAGCATATGTACCACCCTCCCCATGATCATCCTTCCGTTGTCGTATCATCGCAAGGCCCGTCTAAAACCCTGACCAATCAGGAATAAGAACTTCGATGAATCTGCGAGTCCAGAGGCTATCTTCCAAGCTCCGATCATCACTCTTGTCGACCGAACAACTCATCAGCTGATGAACCGATCTTCTCCTGATATTCACTCGGTACGTAGATCACAGGTTTGGCACACCACACCGAGAGGATGATTGCGATATCAGGAGGAAAAAAGGACGTACTCCGCATCTAGGCTTTGCAGATCTGATCTGTACCGCGCATAACATCGTCACCTCACTTCTCCTGAGCCAATTGCAGCAATTTGGCAACACTTACGTATCTGTTTAAGTGGTTGCATGCAGTTATTAGCGTTCAAAGTCGAGAGCCTTCGGGAAGTTACACCTACCGAATTTGTCCACACGACCACCCGAATTGCCGTTCAAGACTTGCTGGCTATGGCGCGAGCTCCGAGCTATCTCCCTCCCTGCCAATGCATGATTACAACTGTTCCGGAACGGCAAGACGTGTTTTATCAAGATGCCCAGTTTTCCAGGCCAAGCATTCGGATCTTTGTGACGGTTTCGACATCTCAGGTCCATTGTACCAAGAAGTGCTTGATGTCAGGGACCAAACCTGTAATGACCATCCTCACTTCTCAACAAAGATGGTTGATCTCATCTTCCTTGCTTTTTTCCCGGGTAGGGGCGTGCACGACTGATGTGATACTGAACCCCGGATTGGCGGGCTTCCGTGCGTGACCGTTGGCTGGGGCCCGCCCGCGCTGTCGGCGGCTGTCCCAGAAATCGGGATCACGACGCTCCGGGCAATCATCACGGTGGAAAGGCAAACCCGACAGGCAAACTGCATGGATTGCCCCAGTGCTTGACAACGAGAGCCCTTTCCGGTCTCATTGCAGTCCTGGCGGTTGCGGGGACGCCCAGAACGCCGTTGCAAATTGATGTGACCCGAGATAGGAAAAATGTTACACTACAGATGCTCGGGCACGGCAGGGAAGAATCCCCGGACGCTGATACGCGAATTGACGTCCCGTCCTCACCGCTGCCGATATGAAAAGAAACTTGATGCTGGCGCTGTTATGAGGGCACTTCGTCTATCAAACTCTCCTCAAAGCGCTGTTTGACCTTTATACAAAAGGAAGCGAGGTGACGGTCATCTTCTGCAAGCGACATCATGTCCGGGTTCGGCTTGAGGCAACATGTGGGTCTTCTATGCTTCTTCCTTCTGCTGTATGCAGGTCGCCCCTACGAGAACTCTACGGATAGATAAGGCCACGCGGGCGTGTGTTCCGGCTTGCTCGTTGAAGAAGACACATGATCGATTCGGAGGCGCTGGAGGCGTGTGGGAGACACTTGCAGATCAATCAGCCTCGTCAAAAGATCCTTCGGGTCTATTCCGAGAGCATGGAAACTTTCATCCTGGCATTGACAGATACGAGCGTTGACCAAGTGTCTTGAACCCTGCACAGAGAGCCCCCCTGCCTGTCCTACCAATCGATCTGACTTCCCGTTCCAGGTCGGTTTCGATATTTCGAGGCCTCTTATTCGCTCAGAACAATTCCGGGGTGCAACGAAACATCACGGTTCAGGTTACAGGGTACCTAACAACACCAACGACATCAAATCCCTCGATGTTAATCCCTCGCATCACCCTTCTCGAAACCCCTTCTCGAAATCTCCCGGCATGTCACATGGACACCCTTCGAAGCGGGCTGATATGTTTGGCGCCGAGTCGCGCAAAGCAATTGGACCTCACGCCTCACTATGCAGGCACGATTGACACCCGCCCGCTCCATCCTGCAACCTGATCCTCCGAGATCACCGTAAAACTTTACACAACAACCGCTGGTCGATCATGTATATCCCTGATCCGCGTCGATCGCATGGCGTCTTCGGCTGCAGTTGGCCGTCTCTTCCCGCCTCGCGAGCAATGACTCGCCAACCCCGCGCACGCTCGACCGACTACCGGCTGTCTGACCTTCCGTATGGCACCTACTAATATTACCTACACTATACCCACTGGTGCTGGCACACATACATATCTGGCGGTTCTGGCGCTGGCCAATGTGTGTGCCGAGAGGTTCCGGAGGAGATGAGAGCTCCTCCCGTTCGATCCTGACGGCCGGTGGCATGATCACATGCATGGTGACTTAATCCCATACCCCGTGGCTCCGTAGGGCTGGGCGGTACGCGGGGCAAGGACAGGACCGTGTGTCGTCCGGTCTGGTTGCTGGGCTGACGTGCATCAGTATCCCCCCGCCCTCTCCCCTCGGAGAAATTTCCAAACAGATGCCGTCATCCTTGAAGGTGATGAGCGTACGTGCATTAACCGGCCTGCGTGATTAAAGCTCGACATGCGCGGGCTGGCGTTCAGCTGGCTAGGGGAGGGTTTTTTTCTGCTTCTTAGTGTATACGGAAGCCTCATACCGCGGTGGGTGGTGAGGGGGAAATTTCCCACGCCTACGCGCCCTGCCTTTTAGGAGTCGCGTCGAACGGAAGCTTGGAAACATAATATGGGGTCCCTATCTGACAACTTGTCAAGCCGTCCCACTTGGTTGCAGGAGCTGGCTGCAGGCGTGCACTTCCTTTCACAAGTTCCAAGGAAGTTATTTTTGGGCGTTCAGCCTGCTGCGAAGTATGTAGACTTATGTACCGACGGACCATCACAGTATTAGCTACTAGGTACTTACTCAAGCACTTGAGTATGTGCTTATAAGTATGTGCGTGCTGCGTGTGGTGAGCTTCCCCAGACTATGCACGGTTAAGTCCCGAATTTGCTGCAGACCCACCAGAGCCCTGAACTCATGACAACCAGTGATTCTTGAGGCTAACTAACCTACATATAGTACCGAATTTCCGACGACATACCGAGTCATGGTCGGTGAGAGCAAGATAGACAGACTTGCTTTGCTTGGCCTGCTTGGCAAAGAACCTTGTCTATATTGCGAGGAGGTGTTGTCAATCACGGATCTCGGTCTCAGCAACAAGGAAAAATCACAGTAAGAATGTGACTGGAGCATGTCTAACAAGTCCCAGTGCTTTGAGTTATACGGGATCCCGTTGCTCGGCGTGCCGGCTACCGGAAGTGACTATGATAATTGCCTGACCATTCCAAGGTTGCTATGTACGGTAGGTTGAGCAGGTGTTCCCTTGCTAGATGACTACTCGAACAACAGGCTTGTGAAGCTGCAATTATGGAGCCATCTGCCCGCTGAGTAGCCAGTAGAGATGTGAGCCCGGAGAAAACAATGGTAGAAGTGCGATCGAGGTCTGCACCATCAACGTGGAGCCGTGCGGCAAGGCAAGTATGCACGCAAACCTTCTGATTCCTATAGATACATCTTCAGGCTCCGAATACTTGCCCTCTTGCCGGCAATATTTACTATGCTCTTCAGTGTGATTTCTACCCCTTCATGAAGTCCTTAGGTTTCGAGGATTCAATTAACCAAGAACGTAACACAAACATGCATGGCTCTATGTTCTTCGACTCAAAGCACAATAGCATACAAAGGTGTTGAATGTAAGACCTAAAGTCTGGGCTGCAAAATCCTTTGGGACTGTAATTATGTAGTGCATTACGGCAACGGGAGTGAAGACCACTTTGCTTCGTTTGAAAGTCGCAAGTGTATCAAGACTCACCTCTGATCTAATTACCCATGAATGTAACGAGTACTCGAGCAGGATATGGAGGCGTCGATAAAGAAACATGCTGGGGTTAAGATCAAGTGCTAAGAGATGTCAGTACTCACCACTCTACATCTCCTCCGTTCCTAATCGAAGAAATGGTACCCAGGTAAGTATCAGTCTGTTCTTAAACAAGCACTAAATGGGGATACCGAAGCCATCTTTTGGAAAGGGGTGATGACCTTGGAAGACAAGCCAGGCTTTCAGCTTTCAATGTGCGTTGTAATTGCGCTTAGGCCTCTGAGCAAGCGAATGTTCTACGTTGAGCATTACCTAATACTTTGACAATATACTTACGTTAACCCGAGTATGGGGTAAAGAGGAGTACCTATCGCCATACAATATAAGCACTACTCACCCAGTGCCTACCTTCAAAGTGTCATATCAAAGTGCCCATCAGGAACCATCACGTATCCAATAACAATGATAATTACGAAGTTTTACAAAGCCTAAGACGTGTCTGTGTTGAGCAAGGTGGCCTAGATCACGAGTCTACGTAGAGACATATAGAGTGTAGGGACTATACGTACAACGCTTTATACCTTCACGTAATCCTGATCAAAGCAAGCAAAATTCCTGGCGTGTGGCTTAAGTTTCAATGGAAAGATTAAAATAACATCGAATTATTCAAAGCTAAGATTAGAACCAAAAAGGCATCGAGACATGAGAAGGCAAACCTCGCATGGAAGGGTTGAGGCGTTACAGGCTCCTTGCTCGGGAGCGCACACCTGTACATAGGTTTGACCATATCTACACTAGAGGTATGATTATTTGTATTCTTATTTTGAGGATAGAGAATACCTGGTCCTATTATGCCAATTAAGCTGCCACATTTCCCATTGGTTTACAAGAGACGGTGTATTATCCGTCCAGCCTGGCTTTATCGCAGTTCGCAAAAGGCAAGCATTCAGATTTCTGTCCAAAGAACGAGCATAATATCAATTGCCGGTTCCTGTCAGTATGGTACAATACTTGTGATTGTTGCGAATCCGAGTGGCTGGATCGAGGCCCTTCCACTTATATAATCCTAGTCTATAAATTGCAGCCGACTTCATGTGTCAGGGATAACGAGCATGTCGTTTCATTCCATTCACTAGTATTGATTACCCAAGTACTACCGAAGATCGAATAAGATAGACCTGACTATTAACAATGCCTCCAAAGCGCAAGCAGTCGTTCAATCACGATGCAATTACTATAAACCGGTCTAAGATCCGCCGAGAATACGGAGCTACGGCGGTGGATTGATGGACGCCTTAGAAGGTCCTCCTACATCTGAACAAACGTCCGCAGGACGCCTCTAAGGACTACGGACAAGGTCCCTTCCAACAAGCCCTCGACACCGCAGTAACCGTTGCCGTCGATGAAAGCATGTGATTCAATGCAGTCCTGGACCTTTATGAGAACACCGACGAACGGGAGAGAGTTCCTGGCAAACAGGCCGCCGGTGAGCTGATCAGCGCTCTCCTCAGCCAGATCGACGACGATGGTGCCGGGCGGCTCGCCTGTATCCTGCAGGATAAGGAGATAGCAGAGGTCAGGGCCACACAGGCCGAAAACGTGCTCGCCTACCTGCAGGAGATCGTCCCTTTGGACCCGCCGGCCGCACTCGCCCTCAGAGTCACCAACCTCAAGACGCTTTTCCAAGATGCCGGCTACGAATATGGCATCCTTTGGAGCTCGGCGTTGCAGTGGATGGATGCGAGACTGAGGTCGATGAGAAGTGACTTGCAACATATCGGCGTCACGACCCAGGAGAGCCGACTTATTTCTCCAACCGCATGAGGATGATCAACGTCCGCATTCACGGGGCAACACCCGCGCGGACGCGCTGATGTGGAAGATCAATCTCAGAGATGACTGTCATAAGGATGGCAACTACATATCTACATGCGGAGCGCCTTCAAAAAGATATATGAGACGGACGTGGACGACAGAGACTGGCTGCGTAAGCAACTACACCTTTATACGCGCAACTAAGGGGATGACAACTCGCGAATTCTAACAGGCCTCTTCCCAACAGCTAAGCACGGCGAGATAGTAACCCAAGGCGTCGTCGACTGGGGGGCTACTGTAGGCTTGATAGATATGTACGTAGACGTGAGGGACAGTGTGTTGGAGCTGGCGAAGGAGCCCGCCAAGTACCTAGCAGGCCACAACGCGTTCAAAGTGTTCACCACGCAAGTTTCTGAACATATCAATCTAGCACAAACATCTTCAAACTGGGTAGCCAGCGCTACTGACCTTGCGACTTTCGCCCAGAACGGGACCGCAGTTATAACCCAATGCTCGCAGTGGCGTTACGAGCATCCCAATCTCTGGACCCACTACACCAGTATGACGCCACACTGGGCGCCCGCAGATTATCTGTGAGATATGTGGACCCGGGAACAGAGGGCTGTCGTCAAGTCAGATGGCGCCCGCATCACCCTACGGCCCCAGCCGAGGATGAAATACTCTTTATAAGACCTTGGAAGCAGTCAGAGCGTGGCAGTGGGATCCATGTATGTAGATGTGATGGAGTTGCGGAGGGTGCCACGGTTAGCCTGGCGTATAGCCTTTGTGAAAGGGCTAACATATCCCGTTGTAATGTTATATTTCTGTATTTTCGTAATATACCTACCAGCTCTTAGGTATCCTTGAGAATCTGTTGGGCCGATATGCCACAAGGTGATCCAGAACCTTGCCCTGGTCCAACAGCTTACCGCCCAGGACATCGATCTTATAGGTCTTGTCCTTGATCTTGATCTTCGCGAAACCTTCCCTGAGCAGGCCCCTCCTCAGCCCCACGAAGGGACCTTTCAGACCCCTCCCGAGGGCCCGGAACGGCACCGCAAGGGTGGCCAAGAATCCAGTCGCCTTTGGCGCAGGCGCCTCCGCGGTAGCTCCCGTTCCCAGGGGCGTCAGGTGCATCTTGAACGGCACGAGGACCTCCTCGGGCGCAGCGATGATCCTCTTGGGCGGCAGGAACGGCAAGACGTTGCTCAGCGCGATGTCCAGGGCGACGGGGCTGGCGTTCAGCGCGGCCAGGGACTTCTCCTCCTCCGGGGTCCTCTTGGCCCTCCCGCCCGTCAGGTACGACCGGGGGAGCTGGGCCTTCGGCACGGCCTTGATGTAGCGGATGATGTGTGCGGTGCTCAGGACGAACCAGCCGCCGGCGGCCCCCATCATCAGGATTATGGGAACGAAGAGGTGAGGGACCCACCAGGTCAGGCCCTCGGGCGGGAAGGCGACCACGGTGAAGTATTGTATGCCGACGTAGGACATGCAGAAGGCGGAGGCAGAGATGGACGAGGCCTTCAGCCAGAAGTGTGAGGGGGCCTCGTAGAGTGTTGTGGGCTGACCGCGCTGGGCCAGTTTTTCGGCGACGGAGAGGGCTACTGCGGGATGTATATTTGATGTTGTTGTTGCTGTGACTGTGGTTGGTAGTGGTGGTGATGAGGTCGTCGCTGCTTTGGACTTTTGGCGAGCGGGAGGTGATTGCTTCTTCGGGGTGGCTTGTTGGGCGGCTCGGAGACTGGTGGACATGTGGAGGCTGCGCGCGGCTTGTATTAACATCGGACTGCGGGCGATGGAATGTTGTGTCCTGGCCAAGAGTTGCTGTGGGCAGCATGCATGGCTTGCAGTCCTGGGAACGAGGACGTGAATATGACGGCCGAAGCCTCTCGGGAAGGAGGCCATCGCGGAGAATGCGCCTGATCCCTGAGCTCGTGGAAGCTTGCGCGGTAGCTTCTTATTTTATCCGCAAGCCAATACCGTCTGGAATTACTCCAGAGACGCCGAGCAGGTCAGAGAACGCCCCAAATATGGTGCGCGTGTCAATATATGGGAGTGTACCGGCGAATCAAGGACAACCGATGTGAAGTCGCAAAGACGACCTCGGGACCGTTGAAAGCACCAAAAACTATCCGGCCGGCGACAGGGATGCGACATCCGGCATGATTGGTCAATTGCGACTGCCGTTGCAGTCAGCCGGTACATAGTACTCCAGGGCTGGCCCTAGCTGCAGGCACTCAGGTCAGTTCAGGCCCTAATATGAAAGTACTGTATACCACTCAGCGGTAAAATACCGGCCCAGCAGAACCGGGGTGGAGCTTATATGGTGCCCCCGCTGAGGATCCCTGTGCCAGATCCCGGAAAGCTCGTCCAACTGGAGGGGCTGGAATCCGGACCACCGATCGATTTCCCAACGAACGGGAAGGGAAGTGCAGAGCCAATTTATTTTATCTCACGTCGCGAACCTTCTTATTCACACTGCCGTCGACGCCGTGCTTCGTCCACCATCCCCCCCTACCTCCGAAGCCCTCACCACCCACGTCTCCCCCGACCGTCCATTCCTCGAGTCGCTTCGAAAAGAGTTGCCAACAATGGCATCTCTTGCGGCCGCTCGCCGCCTGTCGGCCAGGCTGGCACGGTCCAAATTGCCTCACGATGCTGCTGCTGCTCGGGGTCCGTAATCCACCGCTTTCAGCCGCTCACTGCTACGGGGTTTCCTTTCGTGTACTGACACGATATCTCGCTAATCTAGGTTTCCGCACATCTACTGCCTCCCTCGCAGCGCAAAACCTCGCCATGCCCGCCTTGTCGCCGAGTATGACCGAGGGCAACGTTGCCAAATGGAAGATCAAGGAGGGCGAGAAGTTCTCCGCCGGTGATGTTATCCTCGAGATCGAGACCGACAAGGCGACCATGGATGTGGAGGCTCCAGATGATGGGATCCTGTTCAAGATCATCCAAAACGACGGCTCCAAGGGTATAAAGGTCGGCGCGAGGATCGGTGTCATCGCCGAGGACGGTGACGATCTCAGCACGCTCGAGATCCCCGCCGACGAGAGTCCGAAGGAGGATGCTGCTGCCGCGGCGCCCAAGGAGGAGTCCAAGTCAGAGCCCGTGCCGCAGGAGGAGCGGACGGCATCCGAGCCAGCACAGACGGGGGCCAAGTCGAGCGCCAAGGCCCAGAAGCAGGGCTACCCTCTTTTCCCCTCCATCATTCAGCTCCTCCACGAGAACGGCATCGACGAGTCCAAGATTGACGAGATACCCGCGACCGGACCCAAGGGCCGCCTGCTCAAGGGCGATGTCCTGGTGTACCTGGGCAAGGCGAAGGCCGAGTCAGCGGCTACTGGGGCTCAGCGGTACGAGAAGCTGGCGCACCTGGACCTGAGCAACATCAAGGTGGCAGAGAAGAAGGCAGCGCCCAAGGTTGAGGAGAAGCCCGCCAAGCCTGCCGCGCCGGTGGTGGAGGACCTCCAGGTGACCCTGCCTGTCTCCTTGGCGTCGGTTATCGAACTGCAGAAGAAGGTCCAGGACACACTGGGCTCGTTCGTGCCATTGTCGACCTTTGTTGCGCGGGCGACCGAGGTTGCCAACGACAACCTGCCACTTCCGGCTAACTACAAGCCCTCGGCCGATGAGCTATTCAATCAGATCCTGGGTCTGGACACAGTCGGACCCAAGGGGTCAAGGGGGCACTACCTCCCCCAGATCTCTGCGCTGCCACCGCCTGCCTCCTTCTCGCAGAAGAGCTTCAGGGCGGCCAAGCCCGATATCATTGACATCCTCACCGGTGGCCCCGCCAAGAAATCGGCGGCTCCCAAGGCCTCCGCGAGGCCGGCAGGCCTGTCTACTGGTGTTAACGTGTTCAGCCTGAAGGTGCCCAAGGTGGAGGAGAAGAGGGCGAGGGTGTTCCTCGAGCGGGTGAAGTTGGTCTTGGAGAACGAGCCGGGGCGGCTGGTTCTGTGATGTGATGGTGGAATTCACAGCCGAAATGCCCAGTTCCGGGCTCTTGTATATTACGAATACCAAATTGCGATCAATAGATACATGGCGGCAATTTCCAGTTCGTCATTATTGAAGTCATCTGGCAATACCTACCTATAAAAGTACAGGCCGCCGCTGGCGCGTTGCTCTTTCGCAAATTGCCAGAATACCTAATTAGCGTCTTGCGACCTCGTCGGTTGTCTTATACATTATATTTGGAACTAGGCGGCTTGCGTTGTCTTATCCATGATAGAGAACTTGGCTACTAATTTGGAAATACTTGCAATAGGTAGGCTATTATATATATATATGTACTGAGCTGGCGAGCTGATAGGGTACCCAATTGTCAGTTTACTCTAACATTCCTACAACAATTTGCACATTCAACTGAAGCCCATGTGGCACAATGGCTGGCATAAGACTCGTAGTACAGCACAGGGGAAAGGACTCAGCCGGCTTCGGTCCTCGCTTTTATATATTGAAAAACATGTTCCTGTCACAAGTATCTGCATCCGACACAAACCCAGACCTTTCTACTCTCTTTTCTGTATACATAATGTCAGTTTGCGATTACCGCACGAGCTATTCGGGCCGTACCTTCCTTCGGCCCTACGCTATTATCTACCCTTTCCTCCCACAGGGCTTAGCTAGAGAATAGCTACGAACAACAACAACACCAAATGAACTGATTAATCAACGATTCTCGTACGTACGATAGACCTACCAACACATAAGATGTCTGATGTAAGCCCAAGACGTCAATCGGCTTCTTGCTAACCTAAGCTACTCCCAATCGCCCTCCCATGGTCTAGTCCTCGCGGCAGCATCGCCCTCGGACTTGCTTCCTTCTTCAGTGAGAAAGTCCATATAATCTTAAACCTGAGAGAATAGAAATCCAAAGCGACCATCCCTCCGCTTCAACCACCACCTCCTCGCACCCGCTGCCGCCAACAAGACCGCCGCTGAGCAGTAGAGACTTAGCCATCGGCCCGGCCACCGACCATATGATCAACAAGCAAGAAGAGTAAGCTGACAATATGTCTACATTGCACTCAGTGTCAGTCACGTCTCAAAATCTCCTCCAATTACACTGTGGTTGCCCACCCTAACGTTGCCCTTCGGTACAATCCGCCCTGTAGCTCGAGTCAATGAACCAAGAAACTCGACGAACAAAAGCCCTAGATTGCTCGATCGAGAGTCGCATTCGGGAAGAAGACACATGAGCACTGCGAGTGAACTTCATGACCCAAATGTGAGGCGCCCAAGACCTACATATGCCCGGACCACTCTCAGTAAGCAAGATTTGAATCTTTGTCGATTGTGGCCCATCCATAACATTGTCGAGTCGCTGCAAAAGCGCAAGAGTAGCCAGCGATACAAGCCCGAGATCCAGCCTTCCAAGTTCGAAGGGTGCAACCCATCTCCGCCACATAGACCGGGTCGACAGCAGGATAGGCCATGATCCCACTGTATGTATATATTCCGATGTGTGTATCTCGCTTTGCTGGCTGCCCATAACCTTGGACCAAGTGTCTATCTACCTCCTGCAACTTGGGTCCTAACGTCGGGGGTGAGTTGTACTCCCCCTGGCCATCTTGCATTCCTAGGTAGTTACGATATCACGGCCGAGATTGTCAGCCGACTTGTTCGCTCCTTTAGATGCTTGGTGCCAGCACTTGTCTTTTAAAAACAAGCCGGAGGACGTGTAGCATAAGTTAACCTACTATGTGATATCTTGGCGAAGCATATTCCGAGATGTCTGCAATCGAGAGAGCCTGGACGATCACAATAAACAGGCAGCTGGTCCGGGCGTCGAATTAAACAAGATACCTATGGCGAGCAACGATGCGCAACATTGAAGGCCTCAGGAGGTGTGTCTTCATGATGTGGACAAGCTACTAATTATGCTGATATTTTCAGTACTCCAGTGTCAAAGTACACACGTAGTGATTACTCTTGCTCCCATATCATGTATAGGCCCCTGTTGAATATCTTCAAAGTTGAAGCATAAGTCCGTTGCAAACGGATAGGGTTAAGGTGAGAGTTTAGCTAGAGTCTAGCAGATCAAAAGAGATCTACCTACCTTATTGCTGACCCGGAAGACTCTATAATACTTCAAGATGTGGAATACCTCCATGTTCGTGCTCCTTCCCAGGTTTCCTCATTGTTTCAGCAAACCACTATGCTAGTAGCACGGCACTCAGTTAATTAGTAAACTATGCCCTCTTGAACTTTATAGTTCGGACGCACATGTGTTTACTCTGGGATCAATCCTTCTCAGCTTATCTTAGGATTTGGGAGTTCAAACAAAACCCAGATGCACTGTACAATTCATCTCCAGAACCCCGGGCTAGGCTAGCAAATGCTCAAGTGGTCCTATAGTTATTTCTAACCGAGTAACCCAACAGGAAACCTCTTAGTTTTTTGTTATATCTTTGACAGCTTCTATGAGGAAGGGCACGATGCCGGCCCTCCTGATTCACCTATAGCTGCTTGTCGCTCCCAGGCTAGGAAGCGTTCTGCAAACAAAAAAATAGCAGACCTCCACGCTAACCTTTGAACACCTGGGCACATGCCTACGGCAAGACAATCAATGTTCCTCTCCTTCCTGCGAAATATGGAGTTCCCAAAGTCTATGCAAAGACCAAACCCGACCAAACAAAAGCAGAGTACACCTCACACGACCGGGCCCTACCTCCGTCTCGAGCGAGTCTTGACAGCAGGGGCCGGCTCCTCAACAACCTCCTTGGCAACCTCCTTCTTCCTACTGCCGCCCTTCTTCCCCTTGGGCGGCGCAGGGGGCGGCTGTTCACTGTGTAGGTGTCCGAGCTCCTCCAGCGCGGTGGTGTTCTGCCACAGCAGGCACCGGTACTGCGGCTCCGGCTCTGGCGTCTGGGCGGTCCTCGTCCTCGTGGTCATCCTCTTGCTGCCGGCCGCGGTGCCGTTGGTCTTGGCGGCCGCCTGTTGTTGTTCCTCCTCCTCTTTGTCCTTCCTCTTCTGCTTCTCCGCCTCGTTGGCCGCTAGATACGCCTGCCGGCTCTCCATGTGCTTGGAGATCTTGTGGCTGAAGTTGACGAGCTCCTTGCGCAACTTAAGCTCGTTGAAGCCGCGCGGGTCCAGCCAGTCGATCAGTTTCTTGAAGTCCTTCGGGTCGTCAATGTAGCCCCACTGTCGTGCGTTATACACGCTCGTCGGTCCCTCCTCCTTGGCCTTCCGCTCTGGGACGGTCATGTTGAAGATGGCCCGATATTCCTCTTGGCACTCAGGGGGCATGTCGATGTAGCCCTCGCGCTCGAGGTCGTCCGGTCCTTGCACCCAGAGACAGCCGTTCGCATAGCCAGACTCGGCCGTGGAGCTGTCTGGCAATCCGGCGTAAGGCATCCCGTTGCGCTCAAACCAGTAGTAGCGATTCCAAAATCGGTCCTTGCCCATGACCCTTGTGCGTGCACAATCCGCCTCCCGTAGGTCGTTGTCGATGACGGCGATTTCCTCCTCGCATTTCTTGACGAAGTCTTCCTTCTTCTGGATTTCTTTCAATACCTTGAGGAATTGCTTCGATTGTTTGGGTAACGCCTTTGCAGCCTCAGCCTCCTTCTTCTTCTCTTCCTCCCTCTCTTTTTGCCGTTGTCGTTCCGCGGCTCGGTCCTGTCCCCGCCTGAGGCCTCGAGTAGCAGTTCGTTGAGGCCCATCTTCCGTGTCGGCGGCATCATCATCCGCTGGAGTCGATTCATCAACGTCGTCCATCTTGACATCTCCGTTGGCGTCGGGCGTCTCCTGGGGAGGGGATGGTGGCAAATTGTCTGGTAGCAGAATCTTGCGCTCCTCATTGAGGGCCTTCAAGTCCTCGATACTGGTATGCCAACGTCAGTTCGCTGAATGATCAAAGGGCCGATTACAGAACTTACGTTTGCTTCCGCTGCCGTTGCCACTCAATCTTGTCTTTTCTGAATGCTGTCATCTGCTCACTGCAGTCCTCCATATATCCTCGAATAGCCTTGGTCTCTGCCGTCAGCATGCAGATTATCTGTAAGGCCTGCGCGCGGTAGTTGATGTCGAGAGCCGCGTAGTGCTGTCGTATAGTCTCCTGCGTGGGTTCCACATCCCGGGGCACCAGTTGTATGAGCAGCTCCTCACAGACCGCCCTTTGTCGCTCGTCTTTCGAAAGTTGATTCAGCAAGCCGACCATTATTGTCTCCCAGCCGCCGTCTTTGAATTCCCTCTTTCTCAGATGTTCTAACCAGTCGAAATTGGCGAGGACTTCTTCAGCACGATGTCTCGGGGCATTCTCCAGTTCCCTCTCCTCCTTCTCGGCAGCAGCAGCTTCAGCTGCTAGCCTCTCTGCCTCCATCTTGGCCATACTGCTCCTCGTCGCACGTGCAGTTGGCTGTGGTGTGGGCTCGCGGTCATCCTCATCATCGTCTTCCTCCTCGCTTTCCTCCTCCTCGCTATCGTCATCGGGCTGAGATTCTGGTAGCCGGAAGTGGACCTTGCCTCCGTCTGCTTCGGCGCCAACCAATATTTTGAGGACCGCACAGTGTACCTCATCGAAGAGCGGGACCTTGACCTCTTCCGAAGCAACCCGCATTGCTTCCACGTAATCATCGAATGTGAATGAATCGAGCTGAAATATCTCGCAGTACACGTTTAGGGTGTCCCAAGTTTCCAACAGGGGACCAACAGTTCTCATTAGAATATTGTCGCCAAAAGTCGATTTCTCCTCAACCTTCACCGGCGGATCACTGCAAATGAACCTGATTGGCGGTCTGACGAGGTGGGTTGGTTCTACCTTGAGATCTTCGATGGGATATTTTGGCGGAGGTGGTGGAGGTGGTGGCAGTTCTGGCTGTGCATATACTGGAGGTGGCGGAGGGAGCTGGTTATTGCGCCAAGACAGAGGGAATTGGAATGGGTTGCCGGGGAGGGGCAGGTGCACAAACTGTCCCCCAGACTGGGGTTTCTTGACTATGTGCCCTGTTTGACCTTGGTTGCCCTGGGCCTTGGGTAATTTTGGAGGCCTGGTCGCAGGCTTGAGCTCGGGCAGCCGCACTGGTCCATGCGTCTGGAAGGAATTGGTCATGATGGATATATCATGAGGATGTGAAGCCATCTGGCTGGATAGCCTCTTCTGCGACTGGGCCTGCTTGCGCTCCTGAACCTTGGTTTCGTAGCGCAGGTGATTGGGAATGCGCGTGTCTATCTTGTACTGGGCCGCGATCTCATCCTTCACGAGCCATGGGGCACCAGTCCACGCATCCCTGGTCACGGTCTTTTTTATGAAGGACCGCAGGACGGACTTGGTGAAGAGCTTGCGGTCGCGCCATATGTTGTTGTCGTCGACGACAGCCTCGTGTTCCTCCTGGTCGTCCAGGCTGACAAAGTACCTCGAAAATGGTACGGTAGAGGTGCCGTCCGGGAGGACCTTACTGCCGAACCTGGCCTTGTCCCTGACCACTCCTGTGAAGCGCTCGCCGGTGTGGATCGAAACGGTGACATGTTCGCCGGGGTAAAAGTCGCCTTTGAACTCGTCGTAGAGCTTGTCGACAAGATTGTCGATCCTCGATATGGTCTGGAACTGGACGCGTCGCAATATAGGGCCCTTCAAGGGTTCCGGGAAGGCCTGCTCGACTTCCTGTGCGCCAGCGAGCTGGACTTGCGGTTAGCGCGTGCAACACCAGAGACGGTACCAGGCAAGCTTGCCTCTGATTCCAGGGCCTCGAAGAAATTCAGGCCTGAGTGGCCTGTGATCTGGCATATGAAGCGTTTCTATGTGGCTGTTAGCGGTGGCGGTCTGGGATGCGCCCAGCTCAGGAGCGTGACTGACCTGCTTGTAGAAGTCGAGCCTGTCCGTGGCGCGTCAGTTTCAATGCTGCCCAGACATATGCAAGGGCAAAGATATCGTACCTGTTCAAATAGTCCTCGTATGTAACGAATACCTCACCGGTCTGGGGGATGTACCACACCTGTCGCGGGGTGTGGGGTGAGCATGTGAAGGCAGGCGCGGCGCGTCATAATTAAAGATATACATACCTCATGGTCATTCTCTGCGGGCGGTGGTTGCAGGAACTGCACCGGTTTGCGCTTGAAGAGAACCTGGGACGATTCGTGAGCAAGAGGGTGCGCCAATTTGTTCAGCAGGTGGTGGCATACCATGGCGGCGTTGGTGGGGGGTTTGCAGGGTGGATGGCGCGGGCGGAAAATGACATGCAAGGCTGAGATTCAGCCTTCCCGGGTCTGATATTGCTCCAAATGGGGTGGGAGTTGGCGGGTGGTTGTTGTTATAAGGTGTTGTTGTGCCGGCTCGGTCGTGATCCTACCCAGAAGGCAAGGGCGTGGAGCAGGTCGAGTCGTGGGTTGACGTGTAGGTTGCAGAGACTGCACGGAGACTGGGGTGCAGCGTCCCGGGCGGGCCTTGAACGGATCCGACTTAGACGAGGCTGCTGCTTCGGCGGGCGACGGGCACCGATGTGGCTGCAGCTGGGTGGGATTGCGGTTGTGGGTTGAGGATAGGTCTCTGGGGTTGCCCGGTGCTGTTGTCGCGGGGGAGAGGAGAGAGGCGGGCGGTGGAGTTGCCGAGAAGGAAGAGAAGAGTGGTCGTGAGTGAAACGAAAACAAAATTTGGGAGAGAAGTGGTCGAAGTAGTGGCATCCCCATTCATGGGTCCCCGTCACTGGCTACACAGTAGACGCTTCGACAACCCTGGTCTGGCCTTGGAGTGGATCCCCCTATCCCGGCCCATCCACCCATCCACCTGGGCAAGACTGGCCGAGAGGACCAAGACCCTTCCCGCGTTCCCCATCACCCAACCCCCAAAGCTCCCTCCCTCTTGTTTCCCTATCATCTATGCCAACAATCCGGATCAACCAGGCATGCTTGTACTCGTTCTGACCGCAATTGATGGGACAATCAGCTGAGAACCCATTGATATTTATCTCAAGCCACCAAGCTGCTTTTCACCCGTATATTGGCCCCCGACCGTCCTCAAAAGGGGGCCTCCTACTCCTGGACCACCTGCATCCACGCATATGCCAACTCACAGCTTTCCCAGTCCTCAATGCAATGGCAACACTGATCTGACTAGCCAGCTCACGTCATACTACATCTAGTCGTTGGGATTGATACATCTCCGTGGGACAGGTGAATACCAATCCATCCTACCGGTAGTCGCACCGCACCGTACCCTCCACCAGTCCAACCTGTCTTTCTGAGCGTTAACCAGCGCCGGATGGTCTTCGAAGCCAGGAGTATTCATAGTCAGTTGCAGAAGTGTCAGCTATGTTAGACCCGGTCTCCTTTATAAGTATAGCTGCGAGCGTGGTGCCGGCCATTGACCTTCGTGGTGCTTCCAGATTATATCGTCGAAGATGAGGATCAAAATTCCAGTGGGCTTTGGGTATATAGTATAGGCCCAGTGATGAGCATGGAAAGCTCCAGGGGTTTTCAGCCTCGCATGTACAGGATGAGGTCACTTTTCAGTTCGTGTTATAGGGCACTTCAAGCTTTCCCTCTGAGTTGCGGGGATCATCGGTCTAGCGTTACCAGCGATTCAGAACAGTACAAGTCCATGACTTTGACTTGCTGTAGATCAGTATGGCCAAAATCGACACTCCGTATTGACCAAACCTCTGTCGACAATTGGTGGTGCTTGTCCGAACTGAGAAAATGGAGGCTGTGAGTATGCATGCACCCCAGGCGAGAATGCCAAGGGTCGAGTATGCCGCAGTACGGTTTCCCACTTCCTGATCGTGTCGATGGAGTCAGAAGCAAATATGCCGATTGAGAGTTTGATATTCTCGTCGATGCCGGCCGGAACACGTGGGCGCCATTCCATTTCGGGACCCCCTTCTAGATTACATTGTGTGTACACTACCCGAGTACCAACAA
Organism: Cytospora paraplurivora; assembly: GCA_021272945.2. NCBI lineage: Eukaryota > Fungi > Ascomycota > Sordariomycetes > Diaporthales > Cytosporaceae > Cytospora > Cytospora paraplurivora. Next base: position 327,915 of record JAJSPL020000016.1, read on the forward strand.
GCCAGAAATATAGTTACGAAGTGTTTCATTGTATATAATATTGGAGACTCGAGTCTGGTTAAGTCCACCTCCCCCAACGGGGTGTAACTTGGTCACCGAGCAACTTGAAGAAATGATCATGTCATTGAGACAACTATCAAGCTATGTCTATTGCTCCCTGAAAGCTCTGGGCTATGCCATCTCCATGAAACATTTTCCTTCAGGAAGTAAAGTACACCACATAGAACCCAATCCAACTGCCGACCACTCCCAGCGCTGAGTACGTGCTGGTGAACATGAGCGGCAGGAACTCGTACTTCTTCCCAAATATGATCTCGTGGAAGAGAGAGCAGTACGCGATAACGGGTATGCTGACGGCAATATAGAGCGTGTTGGCCCTATCGAACAGGAAGAACCTCGGCCTGCTCGGCGCTGGCGCAAGGCGGTCGAAGAGGATGAGGAATAAGATCAGCCAGAAGATGGTGTAGATGGTCTTGATTGGGAACTCGGCGGGCGTGAAGAGCAGCGGGAACAAAGATACGTGCCCTGCCACAGCGAGAGGCCGGAAGGCGCCGAAGTACCGTCGATCCTTGAGCGCGATCAGGGTGAAGGGTATGATGACCAGAAGAATAGCCTTCTCGTGGACATGATAGCCGAAAAGGAACGACGCGTAGCCGCAGAGGGTCACGGCCCCGATGAAGTTATCCCATGTTGGCTTGGCAAACGGCTTCAGCAGTGAAGGGACTAGTGCGGCCAAGGTGAGTGCGAGACACATCTTGGAGGTGATCTCGGGAAGAACCGCAAAAGGTGCAACACCGACGAGGCCCCGAGTACCACTTGTCAATGCATCTTCATTGATGGCCAGCCCAAGACGCGGCGCCACTGTCAACGAGTTAGTCTGCCAATATTCGATGACGTGTGGTTCTGAGGGTGCTTACAGAAGAGGAGAACACGGTCCGAGAAAGAGTATAATGCCCATATGTTGGGTGCCCAGTACGAATGGCAGAGACCTCTCTCGAACGGCATGAGCCTGCTCCATATCTGCAGGAGCTGGTCGGAGCCACCCCATAAGGCGAAGGGACCGAAGGCAAGGGAAAGAAGGGCAACGATGCCACTGCCCAGCTTGAGGCAATTGAGCCATTGGATCTGGAAGATGGACTTTGGGGACAAGCAGTAGGTCCGAAGGAGGAAAACAAAATAGGCCGGGGCCAGGTAGACGTAGATATGCTTCATGCATAGGAGGGCTGCAAAGGCAAGTCCGCTGTACAGCAAACCCGATTGCTTCCTGGCGAGGACAAGGGATGCGACAAGCAGGCCATACATGGTTCCATTGTACTGGAAGTGTATGTGGTCAACAATAAGGAGACCAGGAGAGAGCAGAATGGAGAGGGCAGCAGCTTGGGCAGCCTTCTTCGTTGTGCCATGCGATGAGTCCACAAACCTGAAGGGGTGGTCAGGAAACAAACATGTGTTTTCGCAAGTCAGGGCCGGGAGTACTCACATCTGTAGGGCATAGACCAAGAGAAGCTCTGTAACAATCACTGATGACCTCTGGAAGTAGACTGTGTGCCAGCTGTCATAACCCAGGTTGTAGAGCTTGAGCATTGCTGGGTCAACCAGCTTTGCAACCTGGGACAGGACCCATTCGAAGTATGCGAAGAAAGGAGGGTAGTCGAGAGTCCATTCTGATGTCTTCTCATAGTACCACTCCTGGAGAGGAAGGGTATGGGTGATGGCAAGCCAGTTGCGGTGGACTTCAAAGTCAGTAGAGTGGCTGTTGCGAGGCAATAATAGCACATTAGTAGGAGCTCATATGCCATATGCTAAAGCTTTCCCTTCAGGAGCACCGAGTAAGTGAGTACTCACTAGGCCGGGAACAACAGGACCTTGAAGGCAGTGGCAACGATGGCACATTGTGTGAGGGAGGGATATATTTCAGCCATTGAAGGATACCATCACCATCACCACCTTGACGTGGTGAAATGCCTGGGTTTTATGAAAGGAGTTGTTCTTTATGAGGGTTTGTTTTCAGACAGTGGATGGTGGCCACAGCCGGAGTGTCGCTGAGGATGAGAAACATTTGGACGTTGAGCTTGGACCAACTCGGGCTTAGATTGGCTGTATTCCTCGGTATTTCTTAGGGGACCCGACAGGTACCTTGTGTATCTGGAGGCATTGATTGTTTGATTCGGACAGTATAGGTCCCAAATATAGGACAGGAATAAGATAACTCGAAACGGATAGATATTCAGACTGCATTGATAGATATAGCTTCTTTTTCCTTGTGTATGATCGATCCTGTGTTCGTATCACCGTATAGAAAGATAGTTGATGCTTTCGAGGTCCAAGTACCTATTTCATTGTTCTCATGTCGAGAGGAACCCCACTAATGAATCTCCACAATCCGAAGTGGACAGTTCAATGAATGTTGGAGAAAAGGTCCCGATGCAGTGTGGCATGCGGCATGTGGCATGTGGCATGTAGCATTTACTGTATCTACCGTATCTACTGTACATAGGTACACGATCCGGAACAGCTTCCCAGATCGGCCGAAAAATGTAAGGATATTAGAAGACTGGAAGACAAGAAGACACGAAGGCAGGCCTAACAATTGATCTGCCTATCTGGCAGTATGGGCACTTTACCTTCTTCAGTAAGTACCTACCTAGGTAGGTATGTAGCAATCAATCCCCCCCATCGTCACGACTTTACTTTGCAGGGCACATCATCATGATAACCATCCTAGGCATGCACTATACCCGCACTGTTCCTTTTTCCTAAAAGCAGATGCAGATGCTAGGATAACAATAAACTCAATACCAAGAAAAAGAATCCAAGGGAATTCAATTTCTCCTTCGAATCCACTTTTGTTGCTGTTGCTACAACTGATTCCGGCAGCTCGAGAGCCGAAGTGTTTTGGAGTCAGGGTCAGCGCAGCATCCTGATATTTCTTATTTCGCCAGAGTGGCCTTAACAAACAGCGAGACACTATATTCCCTGAAATAAAAGTCCAGAATCATTGTCCTCAGCAACTCACGACACATCGAAAGGAGCAAACAAATCCTTTCCATTCCCAGTATTAGCAGCTTGTGCGTGTAAGCGGTCAGTCGTGAACATCTATACCAGAGATTCCAGAAATACCAGAGACAAGATGCGATCGCGATCGCTGCTGGCGCTCCTCGCCGGCCTATCCCCGGCGGCCGCCCAGTACCTGGTCAGCGACTTAAGCTTTGGCTACAACAACAAGTGAGGCCCCTCCATATCTCTCACCCAGATTCGGGAGCCTGGAGCTGCTTGAAACTAACAGCCCTCCCGCAACTACAGGATAAGTCCCAACAACGACGGGTCAATACCCAGCTTCTCCCTCCAGGGCAACCCTAACCTCCCCGAGACCCTCTCCAACAAGCTCATCCTCACCCCTCCTGCGCCCGGCAACCAGCGCGCCGCCGTCTGGTCCGACCGCACCCTCCAGCACACACAATGGGTCGCCGACGTCGACTTCCGCGCCAACGGGCCTGAGCGCGGCGGCGGCAACCTCAACATCTGGCTCGTCAGGGACGGGTCGCGCGAGGTCGGCACCAGCTCCGTCTACACGGTCGGCCGGTTCGAGGGGCTGGCGCTGGTGGTGGACACGTACGGTGGCGAGGGCGGCATGGTGCGCGGCTTCCTGAACGACGGCACAAAGGACTTCCAGAAGATCGCCGTCGACGGCCAGTCCTTCGGCCACTGCGCCCACGCCTACCGGAACCTGGGCAGGCCCTCGCAGATCAAGTTCCGCCAGACGGTCGACAACTTCCGGGTCGAGATCGACGGCCAGCTGTGCTTCGAGAGCGACAAGATCAGCATCCCTGCCGGTTACCAGCTGGGCGTCACGGCCGCGAGCGCCGACAGCCCGGACTCGTTCGAGATCTTCAAGCTGGTCGTCATGACTGATAACCTGAACCCCGGCGAGGACAGCCAGCAGGCGACGAACTTCCAGCAGCAGCAGCAACAACAACAACAGCAGCAAGTGGTGCAAGACGACGGGTTGTTCGGCGGCAATGAGGAGGACCAGCAACAACAACAGCAACAGCAGAGGAAGGACGGCTCCGGCCGGTGGGACTCCGCATTCAACGAGGACATAGCCGACGTCGACGCCGACGCCATCGTCTCCTCCAAGGCGCAGTTCACAGACCTGCACGCGCGGATCCAGACGATCAACCACCACCTCTCGAGCATATTCCGGACCGTGTCCAAGCAGAGGAGCGTGTCCGACAACCGCCACAACGAGGTCGCGGGCTCGCTCGCCGAGATCAAGGGCCTGCTGTCCAAGCTGGACAGGCTCAACGACCTGGAGAACAAGATCTCGAGCCTGGAGAGCGAGGTGCGGAGGCTCAAGGGCGACGTCACCTCCAGGGTGAGCTCCTCGGAGCGCTCCATCAAGGGCCTCGTCGAGGACAACCACCAGACCCTGCACGAGACGGTCAAGGCGCACGCGCCGAAGGGCCACGGCCGGTTGATCGCCGTCATCGTGGGAAGCCAGTTGGTCCTGGTGGCCGCGTACGTCTACTACAAGAAGAGGAAGTCTTCGCCCAAGAAGTACCTCTGAAGGTGAAGTGAGGTAGAGTGGTGTGGTTGGCTGCCTGCCACAAGGAGAGCATATTAGGGCCGGCGCGGGGATGTGTATCGTGCGGGAAAGGAGCGGGATTGTATAAAGCGGCGTTTTGCGTGTTTGTTCATGTGTAGCATTTCAGGGTGTCTCTTCTAGCATCGCGATATTGTCCAGTGTTTTTCTTGAGACGCGACTTCAGGCGTCTGATCTGTGATCCTTTCTATCTCTTGTCATCGCCATACACGTTCTTCTTGCCAGCAATGTCCCCGCCCCTTAGGGATCGATCACCAGGATAGCTCCATACTTCTACCCTACGAAGTCATGACTGCCGGCATTATGATCCTACCAATAGAGCGGAAAACTGTCATATATCTGCCTAGACCCGAGATCATGGCCCCCATACGTCCCACTGACGTCCCCCACTCGACACTTTACTCAAACGTGTCGAATGTGAAATCGTTATTCATAAATTCGCCTATGTCATTGAAGTTCTCGTCGAAATTTGCGTGCGAGTTGCTGCCCAGATCGAAGAAGTGGTCCAGATCATCCGCGTTGCCTTTGCCGTCATTACCCCCCGTGTTGGCGCCGGGGGGATCCGTGCTTGCGGCAGGGGCGCTCCCTTCCAGACCCAGACCGTCAAGGGCCGCGGGGTTGTCGAAGCCGGTCAGGTCCATCGGGACATCGTGACTGCCCGGCTGCATCTGTATGTCGCTGTTGGTCGGGTCGAGGGTGAATGTGGCATTGGTGAAGGGGTTGTGAGGGTTTTGGCCACTGGGAGGCGGCTGAGTCGTAGCCGGAGGGGCCACCTGAGCAACGGCGGGTGCAGCAGGGGGAGGAACGGAGGCAGAGGGAGGCTTGAGTACCTGCCTGGTGGCCAGCGGGGATTGGGGCTTGCCGGCTGATCGGCCGGAAGGTGGTCCTGGCTTGTTTGCTGGCTTTGGCGAAGGGCGCTTCGCATCGGAGGCCTTGACGGGATGGAAAGGGACGGCAGCCGGAGGCGCTGGGGCGCTGGTGCCAATCCCCATGTCTGGGAAAGGGGCCACGGGCTTGCTTTCGGGTGCCTCTGGATTGGGCCTATCTTGCAAGGACGTGGATGCTGAAGCCATCATGGGAGCAACCGGAGCAGAGGCCTGTCCTGACTTGGGAGGTTCCAGATCGATGACCATTGGTGCGGGTGGCTGGGCGTGAACAGGGGCAGGAGCAGGGGCAGGAGGAGGAGCAGTAGCCTTCTGCTTCTCTTGAATCTGGCGAAGATCTCGCAAGAAGACCGACTTTGCTCGTGTCTGTTGTTTGGACGGTCAGTCTGAGCTCTGCAATTGTAGGTTTTTGAAAGCATAAAGTTGTGGCTCCGGAACCCTGAGAGGCACCGTTGCCAAAGCAAGGATGTGCAGAGGGTATCGAGACTTACGATCTCTATCTCCATCTCGTCGAGAGTTGAGTGGAAGCTGTCTGTAGCTTCGCTCATCTTCTTCTTGGCACTCACGACAATCTGGTCTGCGCGCTCGGGGTTCTGAGTGGGCGCCTTGAAGATCCTGCCCATCTGAACCATCTACAAAGGGGAAGTTATGAATTAGCCAAACTCATGAAGGACAGACAGTACGTAGGTATGCGGACAACGATTCGCTCACAATTTCGTTCAGTTGCTTCTCCAGATTATCGGCCAGGTGCCCCTGGCCCTGGGCGGGATGTGTAGCTGTAGCTGTAGCTGTAGCCATCGTATCGCCGAGTTGGCTGAGCTGCGGATGAGACGACAGATGCGGAATGTGGTGGACTGCTGGGACTGGTGGTCGCGAGGCTGGCTGGCTCCCCTCGCAAGTGACCTGCAAACTGGAAAGCCAAACAACAGTGATGAGGTGCTAAATGCTGCCGGATCACTTCACCAAGAATGCTTGCCCTTCCTCGTCCATATAACTTGAGCTGAAGTGCAGAATTTAGAAGATCAACCGTCAATCCGTCAACCTGCCATACCGGTGGTCGTGGTAATGTAATCCGTGCCTAACGGGGAGAGCGCCACGTGAGGCTGATGAGGCTAAAGTTTATGCTCTACCTACCTACCTACCTAGGTACCTAGGTACCTAGGGTAACTACCTAGGTAGGTAGGTAGATATCTTATTTGCACGGTGTGTTATCTGCACAGTGTTTTATCCCGTTCGCCCGCCCATCTCTACGAATTTACCTAGGCATTCAATTACTTACTACCTAGGTACCTAGGTATGGTATGTATGTTGGTACACGTATCTAATAAATACGGTAAGTGATGCCCCCCACATCCTTCCAAATGTTCCCGAACACGCCCCCCACTATACCCACCTTTCCTGACGGCGGCAGTGGGCGGGCTTGGAACACGGCAGCGCACGGGTGTGAAGTCCGTTCTATCAACCCCTGACTGACGTCTATCCCCGGTGCTGAGTGGTAACCTCGGGATTGGGTCCTCGGGACGGCCAGGAAGCACAGGAAGCCCAGGCCAGCCCAGGCCAGACACCTCCTGATCAAAATATCATACGTTCTCTTGTGAGCGCTCACTCACGAGGTCGTTGCTCTCCCTCCTATATCTTTCATTCTTCGCTATATACTTACACTACACACCTAACACTAGACCCTATACACTACACTAGAAACTCCCAAGTAGCTTTGGCTTATTGCTTTTCATCCCATCAAATACAGCATTCCATTATCTCAGTCCGTAAACTCATGATCACTTCAACATGACGAACATCAACGAGTCCGTTGCACTATCCATCGATGTCGAGCTTGACGGTCCATGGGAGCTTGTATCTCGGCCCGTGAAGCCCAAATACCCAGGTCGGCTCATCTCACACTGCTTGTTCACTTGTGCTATTGTTCAAGGGAGCTAACTATTTCATCCAGCCAAACTCCATGCTCTGAAGGTCAGAGACGAGCTCGTTGAGCTTGTCCCGAGTGTCCGCACCAACGGCGGATTGATCTACCTGCCTGGACAGAGTACCAAAGAATATGAGGACTCAGACGGCGAAGCTCCTTTCCGCCAGCGCAGATAGTATGTAGCAGGGCCTGACCTCGTGACACACCCTTTCGGAAACCAGTCTACCCTCTAGCCTTCTACTATCATATCTCATGCGGATCACACCTTCTGACCAAGAACACAGCGCATTTTACCTCTCCGGTGCAGACTTCCCGGAATGCAGGGTTACATATGATATCGGCGAGGATCTTCTCACACTCTGGGTTGAGACGAGGAACCCGAGAGAAGTGCTTTGGAAAGGTCCTCTGCCCAGCATTGAGGATTGTGCCGCCCAATACGATGTCGACGCCGTGCGAGACATCACAGATCTACAGGTCTACTTGGAGGACGTAGCCAAGACTAGGACTGTATATGTCCTGCACAGGAACCAGAGACCGGATAAGTTGAGCTGGGAAAGCGAGAGCGATCCTATTCGTCTCGACACGTCCTACCTCAAGCCTGCCATGAACATGTAAGTCTAAATTCCTTCCACTTATCCAGATGACCCAGACTAGCATGAACTGCTTCAAACGGTCTCTACTTCTGGACTACCTTTGCTTCTATATCTTTAACGTCGAATGGTGAGAACTGATTTCGACATCACAGCGCGCGTGCCGTAAAGTCTGACTATGAGGTCGCCCAAATTCGCGAGGCCAACAGGATCTCTTCGGAAGCGCACCGTCATGTCCAGGAGCGCATCACGAGCTTTACCAATGAATCCCAGGTCGAGAATGCCTTTTTCGCCAAGTGCCGTGAACTCGGCGCCAAGGAACAGGCCTACGACATCATTGCTGGGTCTGGTCCCAACACCGCAGTCCTTCACTACACTGCCAACAATCAAAACTTCGGGGATAGGCAACTCATCCTCGTTGACGCCGGAGCTGAGTTCAACTGCTATGCCAGTGACGTAACCAGGACCTTCCCTCTGAACGGGAAGTTCACACCCGAGGCGAAGAAGATTTACACCATCGTCCAGGAAATGCAGGATACTGCTATCGCGAGGATCACGCCGGGCGCATCCTGGTATAGCATCGCGTACGAGGCCACAGATATTGTGCTCCGGAGTCTACTTGAGCTAGGCATCCTGCAGCATGGCCGCAACGGGGAGCTTCCTCCCCGCGCAGTCTCTGTGGCTTTCTTTCCGCACGGCTTGGGACATCTCGTCGGCCTCGACACGCACGATGTCATCGATGGCGTGAGATTACGAGGTGTTGAAGTCCCCTGGGCCACGCGGCTGAGGCCCAACATGATCATCACTGTGGAACCAGGAATCTACTTCAACAGGGAGTATATCGAATGGTTTTTGAGCAAGCAGAATCCCGACTTGGCTCAGTATATCAACAAGGCCGTGTTGGAGAGGTATTATCCCGTCGGTGGTGTTCGCATCGAAGACTGTATCCTGGTCACAGATGACGGGAATGAGAACTTGACGACTGCGCCGAAAGGCGAGGCGATGTTGAGGGTGATCAACAGGAAATAGGCGGGAACCCAGGCCGTGACTGATCCGTCGACGAGGATAAGCCTGTCGAAGGAACGGCACCAAGAAGCACGAGAACCCGTACCAACACACTTAGATACCCCCAGCAATTCATCAGCATTGACCCTACAGACCAACCAGTACCAAGTTCTGTGCCCACCGTGGATATAGCTGGAAAGACTGCTTGACGCATTCCGGACTGCATGACCAACCCAGGGCTGACCACGCAAGAACAAGGAAAACTTATACTATATATTGGCTACGCTATGCTACACCCCTTATACCCATTCACTTTCCATCAGTCGCTTCTCTCCCAAAGTCTACGGCCCCTGACTGACATTCCACATAGCCCCCAACAACGCAGGAAACTTCGCATTCCTCCACGTACTCCAGCTACTATCCAACAGGCCCCAGGTCTCATTATAATCCGTCTTCCCGTTACGGATATAATATGTCCCCTGGAGCGCCCAGACCGCCCACTCCGCATCATTGTTGGTCATATACTCGACAAGGCACGTCAGGTAACTGCTATCACCATCGCTCAGCCCGTCCACGCCGTCGCCGCCGGTCATGTCGACGCCGAACTCGCTCAGGAACAGCGGCGCGGTGAAGTTCTTCCCCTGCTCCAGCAAGAACCCGTCAAACAGGCCGTACGTATCCTTCTTGACCGCGCACGACCCCAGGTCCAGCTTGAACGTCACGGTGAACGAGTAGGCGTGGAACTCCCAGACGTGCTTCCCCCGCCAGCCCGACGTGTCCAGCACCCGGACCCTCTGCTCCGACAGGTCCGTCGCCGACGACACCCCTCCCACGACCACCAGGACGTCCGGGTTCGCCGAGTGGACCAGCTCGGCCGCCCGCCCGACCAGGTCGTACCAGTCGTCGAGGGGCCCCACGAGGCCCTGCAGGAGGAACTGCCGGATCTCGTTGCGCAGCGACATCCCCACCACCCCGCCCCTCCCCTTCGCCCACCCCGCCACCGACTCCAGCCCGCGGAGCCAGAGGGTCGTGTTGAAGTAGCGCGAGTTGGCGTCGTTGTAGCCCGCCGCCGTGTCCCACCACCCGTTGCCGTCGGTGAGGTTGCAGCACCAGCTCGCGCGCGAGACGTGGTTGTCCAGGACGGTCATGACGCCGCGGGCCCAGAGCTGCGCGACGACCTCGGCGTAGGCGTCGCCGGTCGTGGCGTTGGCGAGGAAGGGGTTGCGGGACACGGCCTGCGCGTATATCGCGGTCATGTTGTCCGCGGGGACGTTTGCGGCGCCGGCCGCCTGGGAGAAGGCCTGCGCGACGGGCTGGGCCGGGTTCAGCGCCCAGTCGATCGAGTACGTCAGGCGCACGCAGTTGAAGCCCTGGTCTGCGATCCAGCCGGCGAGGTAGCTGATGGACTGCTTGTGGAGGCCCTCCGGGAGGTGGGTCTCCATGTGGCCTGCCCAGTTCACGCACCGCAGCTTGACGCGGTTGGAATCGGCGTCGAGGATCCATCGGCCGGATGTTGACAGGGGCAGGGTGGGGATGCTGAGGGCCGAGGTGGTGAGGGCCACGACGGCCACGAGGAGCCGGGAGAGGAGGACCATGTCTTCGGGTGGTAAGTATATATAGCTGGGTGCCTCTCGTGTGATAGGCTTGTGCTTCCAAAGGAGTCGAATTCCAACGATGAACTCCTACTACAACCTCGATCGAGTGAGCATGCAAGAGTACAACAATAGCAGCGCAAGTAACTTCTTTTGCCCAATAGGCACAGCACTCGACACAGGATTCTATGATGATCTACGGAATAAAGAGGGCCTATCTTGTAGAAGACTTATAAGCGAGAGTAGGTGCGCCAGCAGCAGCAGCATGAGGAGGATCAGGAGCGGGATCAACCTTCCTGACTTCGAGAGGTCACCTGTAGAGAAAGGAGACTCCGTCGAGTATAGCAGAAATGCATCGTGGCGTGACCAGTGAAGAGATTATGCTCCATAAATATGCCGTTTGCCCCTACCTACCTGCTTCAGCTGAGGAAGCCACATGTACATGTGTATTACATCCAGACACCTGCACAGCAGCGTCAGATCTTCTCCGGCCATCGTGACTGGCAGTTCCGTATGGCATGAACCGGGACTCGTTGCAACCCAATATATGTTCCTAGAAATTAACGATACGGAAGCGAGCTGGGCTGCAGGACATGTGAGTATGTATCAGCCAAGCCCGGGTAAGAAAGGCTGAGACGCAATATCAGACCTGCATGAATATGCATACGCAAGTGGCTAGAATGGTAAGTCTGGGGTGTTACCGTTACATATGACTGCATGGGGAGGAAGGTCGTAGTCGTTTGCCGCACATGATTGGGGCTCACGGGAATAGGAAAACCTAAAATGGTAGGGTGGCTCAAGGTGATGATGGGTGGCTTCCGTTCGTGACCTTCCTTGAGTGCCAGCCCCTTTACCGGCCCCCGTTTTCGTTCGGACCATCGATGTGCTCCTTGTTCAGCGAGCAGGCATTTCCTGACAGTCGCCTCCAGACCATGAAGACCCTATCTCCTTCGTAACTCGGCCTTTTGCAACAAAGAGACATGTTCGTAAAGGAAAGGAGGCGACAGGTGCTGCACATAGTGTTATGTAATACACGCACTTGGGCTGCTGTAGTGACCTGGTCCCAATCGGCCAAGTAGATCTTCGAAACTGGTATCGGGTGTTCGTTCTTCGTAAATTCATAGATACAAGGGTATGTGCACACCACATGCAGTATGCCGTCAAGGCAGTAGGTACAAAAGAATAATTCGTCTCGGACCTCCTCCATGCTCGCTCCGCGATTCGTGTGTGCCCAGCCCTTCCAAGGACAAAAAGAAAGTGGGGAAAGAACGGAATGTAAATAAAATGAATAAAAGTAACGCTCGCTAAGTGGGTATTTACAATACAAGTGATGGGCGTGGGCAGGACTCTTTCAAGTCGTGCCAGAGGCGTTCGAAGTCGCCATCTTCGCCTCGAGTTCTTTTCTCTTGGCCAAGAGGCTCTTGAAAGCCCCTATGCACTTGACCAACGACTCCTCATCACTTGTGCAGAACCTGTAGCTCTTTTCCTCCGTAATGACTTGTAGACAATGTGTCTTTGTCCTGCTGACTGGGTCGATATCGACCACATTCAAGATCATCCCCATGTGAATAATGAACTGGACAGTATACTCAGAGTTGTCCTTGTAGAGTATCAGGTTTCGAGGTCTGAGTACAGCCCAACGATGTTTCCATTGTCGCACACCACCTTTGCTGCGGAACCACCAGAGCCAGCCTTGCCAAAGAATGCGGTCTGGGTCCCGTTCAAGGTTGATACCGCTGGCTTGACTGCCGTTCCGTGCGCTGATACTTGGTCTGGGATCAGCTGACGAGGCTGGAGGGGACTGGACTGCCAAGCTCTCGATTGAGGCCTTAGGAACGCGCTGGACCTCCGAGTCAGAGAAGTCGCTATGCGAGGCCAACTCAGCCCCTGAAAGGCCAGATGACTCCAAGGTCGTGGAAGGGCGTCGTGGTTTGTACGACCGCCTGAAACCGGTCGCGGCCAGGTCGATTGCTTCAGGCGAACTGGAGAAGAACCTGTCGCGGTCGTGCAAGATGTTGCCTTGTTCCGCATCGGGCTGGCTCAAAGATCCAGAGAGTATGAAAGAACCGCGTGGGCCGCTGGGACTGCCCAGGAACATTTCCTCCTCCTCTTCTTCTATCCTGGCATCCCTGCGGATGGTATCGACCCAAGCCTTGGCTTCATCGGCGCTCTGCGCTTGAAGATGATAGTTTCGGGATGGCGAAAAGAGACCAAAGACGTTCTCCCGCTTGTGCTTGGGATCCCTCAGCAGGCACACGGCAGTGAGGTCGGATAGGGAGATCTTGTGGCGCAACCCGTTCTCCTTCTCATCTTTGTATATGTAGAGCGTATTTGGCCGGTACACCATGTAGACGGGTTTCCAATGCTTCGTCCTCTGCGTTCGCTTTCGCAGACGGCCACTCTTGATTACACGGTCGAGTTCGAAGCTGCCATTCTGATTCACTGGCGAGAATGTGTCGCAAGAGTGCTGGCTCCTGAATCTCGAGGCTGTGTTGTGTGGAGGCTGAGAGATCGACGTGGGAGGAATAGGAATGGCGATATTGGGCGATCGTTTGACCGGATTGCTGGTGGCCAGCACAGATGGCATCGATTGTACGTCGGCCATTGCGATGGATCGACGTTGTGCATACGCTGGTGTTGTGGTTCTCTCGCGGAGATGGTCGTAAAGACAAGGAAATTCCCAATGTCGAGCTAGAAAGTAAGGGACTGATGACGGTATTCGGCCGAGGGTGGCGACGGGACGGGTATGAATGGGGTCGGTAGTGTCTTCGCAGGCCGGCCGCTCCCTCGATGGGGGTGTAGTATGAGCAGATTGATGATAAACCAAATGAGGAGGAAAAGAAAGGATCAAGGAGTGACCTGAACGTTATTGTCGGGGTGCGTGTATAAAGGAGAGGCTAGGCTGTCCAGGAAAGGCCTATGGGAAGCGCGAGAAATGTGAGAGGCTGAATCGATGGGAAAATGACGAGAAGAAAAAGAAGACCACAACGTTGAGTTGTACTGCATTGGACGGTGGACCAAGCTGAGAAGATCGACGCGATGGAGGATGGGAAAGTCTCAAGTAGATATGGAAATTCGTCTGGTTGGACCCTGACCAAAATAACACACACACACACACATGGCTATGGCCCGTCGGGGGGCTAACCCAGCGTTTCGAAACCTGTGGAGTATGTGTGAGTGCGCATGTGAGTGTGTGTTAAGGGTGTAGCATGCAGTATGCAGCATGCAGCGTGTAATGTACGGTTGCGGCTAGATGTGTGCGGACGATGTTCAGTCTATGGAGCAATAACAAGGAGAAGCAGTACGGAAGATGACGATGAAACTCGGCGAGGTTGATGAACACACGACTGCAAGCGTCGTGGAAGGAGAGACACGGGCAGCCACGGCAAGCCTGAGCGCTTGAGCAGAGTGCAGTGTGGCATTGTTGGTGGGTACTTAGTACCTCCTAGGGGGATCTTGCCGTTACAGACGGGAAATTAGTGGATCTGTGGGGTGCGTAAATAGTGAGCGCCTCCTGGAACACTCTGTTACTACTGGCTACCTAGGTACTCTAGTAAGTACCAAGGTAACGATTAATGGGCAGACCCGTCTTTACCATGCGCGGCATTTCAATGCAATTCAACTTGGCAATGCGGTCCTAGTAAGTCTACCGGTAGTCAACATCGAAAAACAACCTTAGAATCAACCTATATGTACCTAGGTAGTAACAATCACCCTTGCAGCGCCAAGATGCCTTGCAGACCAGTCGATATCCGGACTGGTACGGGCATAGGGATGGGGAAATAGCATGGGAAAAAGGGACAACACACATGCAGACCAACATGATCTATTGCCAATCAACCTTAAGCCCTTTAAGGTTCTGCTGGATTCTGCCATTACACTAGGTATCCGACAAGGGTACTCTGTTCCTATTCGTCCTGTTGGAACACTGCGCTGTGGCCTATAAGTGGCATCAGGCGCCGAGTTGAACCGCCAGAGGCCTTTCCGAAAGGCGAAATCTCATCATCAGAGTGGTATGGTATTGATAAGCTACCATTGCAGCCACAGGAGAAGTCGCTATGTCATTGAACACTTCTGGGGCTCTGTCTACGTCCTGAGATTACAACACTCATCCTCAACGCTCAGATCTTTTGCCATGGCGGAACCAACAGCAAGCGAGATAACATCTCGGCTCATGCAAGAGCTCGCCTCGATTCCGTGGGCCTGCAGATCGCTCGTTACCCACTCTGGCAGCACCGCGAACTTTATATCCAAGGGCACGCTGGTGAAGCCATTGTATGACGGAAAGACGGACGTTGTCGTGAAACATGGCGAGGCCTTCGTTGCTCAGCATCCTGCTCTAAAGCTATCTGCACTATGCCGTGTAAGGCGGCCCACTTGGGCTTCACGCACAGAAGCTTGGCCAATCCGCGGGGCACTGTAGAGTTTTGAAGAAGAGTGCTACTAAGCCGTGCAGAGGTTGCCTCGCGCCGCGGACCATTTCTGCTGTGTGCGGACGCCAAGGGTGTTCCACTCCAGCCCGGACTCGAGCACCGACTCGACCTAGGCACCCTCAAACTTTTGGGAGAGGTGGCAGTCCGGTGGTTGGAACCCTCCATGTCCGTCTACCTAGGGTAGTTGGTGGTTACAACCGACAAAGCAAGAGGTTTACTTCCACGGGAAACCATACAGCCATGGCTACTGGGACACCCTCTGCAAGAGATGTGGTTGTATGCTTGCCGTGCTGCCTCCCCGAGCACTGGTCGCTGGCTGCCCAGAACTTCTGTGACAACAACAAGATTGATACAGTTCATTATGCCAATAGCAGTCGTGCACGGGGGACATGCCTGCTGGACAATTACACGCCGGGCAGGTCTTGTCCACATACCATCCACACTGCTACACCGGGTTTCAAAGCGAGAAAGGTCTAAGGTCAGGGGCGGACTATACCTCGCTATATATATATATATATCCGTAGGCCCTAGTAGCGTCGTAGCCGACGGTCAAGGTACCAGGGGAACATGCACGCAGAAGGAAACAAGGAATTGAAGCTGCGGTATAGGCCGACCTGACGCACGGAGAACGGTTACTACATAACTAGAGTAGTCTTAGCGGATAACTCATCCTTTTAATCTAATATATAGAATTATTCTGCAATTAGATTAACTATACTAATCTACAACCAAAGAGCTCCCCCTAGCACAATTGTCATACAGATGTGTGACGGAAATCAGGTAGTTTACGGCGCGGAGGCTCGACTGTCAGTGTAAGTAATCAGCGAGCGGAGGTGCAGAAGGGCATACTGTCTTCAACAACCGCGCTGGGAGCATTTTTCACATATAGATAGGTTCAATATTACTCAACAGGGCTGCACGGGAGATGGTATAAGCAGAAGACAACCCTTCAGAAATGTAGTAGATGTTCGTTGTTCTGATACCGTAACAAGGCAAAGCGGCTAAGAATCGGAAATTGGTGTCCGTCCATCTCTTAATAATATTAGTCTAAAACTTAGCTGGAGTGAGAGGCTATGTATGCTACTGCAAATTCAACAGAGGCAATAATCCAAGACTGATATCTTTGGGTATGCGGAATTGGGATCGTTTCGGCTCTTTCACTAGGATTTCCCTGTATAATTCGGCGACAATGCCATACTTGAAATGACTGAACGGTCGAAGCATAAGGTGGACAAAGTGTTCCAACAGGTGTTTGCTACTTGGCCCCGGAAGTATATCTGTTTAGCAGTCTGTTATAAGAGGCCTCTCGCGTAAAAGACTCTTGCAGCCACAACGCGCAGAACATATGGAACGAGAACATCGGGCAGCTCACCAATCATGCTCCCGAGGTCTCCAAAATGTCGAAGGAGGACAAGAGATATCAATCACTTACGTGGCTTGTACCCTCAAGTACGCACAGCGGCTGCGTGACTTGCAGGACCAATCCAAGTACGCGCACAGATGCCTGTTCTTCTGGGAAAACAAAACACAGAACATTCATTGATACTGCATGCCCCAGCAGAAGCGTAGTGATGCTCGCCCAAAATATATCTAGGCTATCGATGCGTCCGTCAATCCTAGGAATCTGGCTGGGTGATTTGGAGGCAGGGAGAGCGCTCCAGCTCTTGCACACGATGCACGTGCTTGTTCTGTGCAACGAGGAAAATATCTGACATGCAAGCATCGCCCGGGTTCACAAGTCATAATGCCTATAAGAATGCCACTTTGAGGATCGTTCTCAAGCCCATAATAGAAACTCTTGAGACTTCTTTTTTCACTCATCGTTCTAGAAGCGATTTGGCAGCAGTGTTCTTCCGGGCTCCTGGCCGTGGAAGAGTTCCAGAATGGCGAATATCCCTGCTGCTGCCGCCGAAATCGCTTCTCAAGGAATGCAAGCGGATGGAGGCGGTCTGAAAGCCAAGTTGTAGACGCTTGGCAACCTGAACCATAACTTCCGAAAGATCCGGGAAACCGCAGGATAGATACGGAGATACGGACATATAGCCAGAAGTGGCGGAGGACCATTAAACCTTCTTCTCACGATCATCCAATATCATGATAGATGTACCCACTGGCCCACTGGTGCGCGGCACGTCATGCAGCTGACCGGGCAGGCCGACCTCCGAGAAGACAAGGAGACAGATCCGGGCGAACCTTTCACCTTTCAACTGGGATATTCGAGCATCATTTTCACAACACTCAATATAGCGTGTGCTATAACTGACTCATAGAAGTTTACGCTCGTATTCATTACTGCACTTACATATAAGTCATCTTGTCGTGATGGCATTTTAAGAAACTTTAGGCGCTTAATAGGGCTGATTCAATGTTGCTGTAGTAGGGTTGACTGATCGGGTTATTTTCTCTCGGCTTGCGGCCTGCCCGGCTGCCCGGCCATTGCGGCATAACATATAGTTCCTGCAGATTCGGTCTGCCGGGCTGTCCGGTTGTTACAGATTGATCGCGATGGACCGCCGCCAACGCGGTGCAAGACGAACCTATGCTGTTCAGGAGACAAGGCACAGACACTTGCGTGATGATCAGCGCGAATATGAGGCTTGAATACCGGTCCAAACCTCCTTAAGAGGCTTGGAGAAAATGTATAAAGCGATGCTGCGTTCCGAGATTTTGTAGGACATAACAACCATCACAACTATCACAAACTATCCCGAGCTCATCCAACACTCTTCCTGGATTGACAGCAACGATGCAAGCCACCATCCTCCTGGCTTTCGGTGTGGCCTCGGTGGCCAATGCCGCCGCCATCCAGAGCCGTTCTGGTGCTACAGGCTACATCTTCAAGCCCGAGAATGCGACGTCTTACTGGCAGGTGTGTTATATCAAGAATGGTTGTCCTCTCTGTTCTTCGCTCCAATAAGCTAATCGAATTGCCTCAGGATGCTATTCCTATTCTCTTCGACTTTGGCGAGTCGCAGCTCCTCTCCACCGTCGATGGCGAGGCGGCTGGAAACTCCTGGTGGACCAGCTCCTACATCACGGGTACCAATGGCGGACAATACCTAGCTGTCTCCCATATCCTTGTGAGCACTGACAACAGCTCCTACTACCGTGCCGCAACTCTCGATCTGGGCAGCCTCGACAGTTACAGTTCATTTATTGTCTATTCCAACGAGACTGCCGTACAGCCTGGCTCGCGCCTCAACCTGACACTGGAAGGCAATGGCTTCGAAGCTCTGACCGATGACAACTTGTCCCAACTACGCACATACAGCAACCACGGCGACGTCACCTTTGACTTAAAATACAACGCAACTTCAGCCGCAATTGTAGATGCTGGCACTGGCTTGTTCACCTTCGGCAGTGGCCTCAGCTATGAATGGGGCTTTCCCAACTCTTATACAGAAGGGAGCCTGACTGTCAACGGGGAGGTGATCACTGTCGACCCCGAGAATTCTTTCACTTGGTACGATCGCCAGTGGAACAACGGATTCCCCTACAACGGAAACTGGACTTGGTTCGAGCTGCACATCCCCAACACCGAATATAAGCTCAGTATCTGGGCCATCGACAACTCAAGCCCCGCCCAGGCCTCTCGCTTCGCCACTATTCGTACGGAAGATGGTTCACAGAACGTTGTGCCGACCACTTGGACCCCTGACTACACGCGCCACTGGTATTCCAACGCAACTGGAACCGATTACCCCCAGGATTGGACGGTCACCATTGGCGACTACGGCGCTCTGAGGATCTCTAGCATTACCGGGAGGCAGGAGGTTGTTGGAAAGTCAGCCTTCTACACTGCTTACGAGGGGTTTGTTACCTTTGACGGCCAATTTGAGGGCGACAATGTACAAGGCTTCGGTGTTGTCGAAGTCTTGTACGGGTCTTAAATACCCCCTTTTTCTTCGGTTTTGTTTGTTGGGTATACTGTCACCCAAAAACACAGGGCATACGGGACTCAGGGGTTGGGTGAATCCACCATATAAAGACCTCGCCTGTAGGCTATAGCGACATTCCGGCGTGTATAGGTCATGAAAATAAATTGAAAAACAATAATATGCGGGTTCGTACCAGCTTCTTGCCCGAATGTTCCCTACCTAAGTAGTCTCTATCCAACTGCGACTATGTAGTAATCTAGCAATGTACTGTGTAAATATCACTGCCACTTTCTTCATTATATTGGTACTATAGCTATCGGGTTAGCCCTATTCCTTTGAAAGCAGCCCTTCCTTTTGTTTCCAATGAAAAAAATATCATGATATATACTTTGCAGGCAGTCAGATCGTCATCTTGACTGGCTCTAACGAGCACTCAAAAGTTGCTGTTCCCTGGCTTTGCTGTCCGTGGGATGTCGCTAAAATCTTCATGAAGATTTATGCTGTCGAGCAAATGCAAAGATCATGCAGAGGATATAAATTATACCTTGTACGTGTACTGGAGTTTTTCTTGTTTTTCAATTCTTATTTTTAGTTTACCGACTGTCTGGGTCCGACGGGACGGGACGAAGCTGCGTTGCAGAAATTTAGGGTCTGATGATTAGCACTGCGCAAAACCAACACTCGGATCTTCATCTCTCCCATCTCTCATCTCATTAACCTTAGTTTTCTCATACATCCGGCCTGATCTGAAACAGAAAAAACTCAAGCGAAGCACGTGAATCATATTATCTTCGAATAAAATCTTCTCATAAGAATCCGTTTCGTGATAGCCAGCGGGCTCAATCAGTCAGTTATGGCCTCCAATCAGCCAGGGCCAAAGCCCTGCCGCCGTTGCAAGGAAAACGAAGCCACACATAAGATCCGAACAGAGCCAACATGCGGGTACGTCCCATGTCATATTCTTCCCCCCCTCTGTCGCAAACCCCTCCCTTCACACAAGTCAGCACACCGACTAACACACGATGCAGCTCCTGCTTCCGCCGCTACGTGAACATGAAGGCCGTCAAGCGGCTCGAGGTCCTGGGCAAGGAGATCGGCGCCGCGCCCACGCAGACGAAGAAGATCTTCGTGGGCCTGTCCTTCGGCGCCTCGTCCGCCTCGCTCGTCAACATGCTGGACGAGAGCATCCAGAACCAGCTGAAGAAGAGGCCCACGCCGGCGTACGAGCCGGTGATCGTGCACGTCGACACGGACCTGTCGCCGGCGGCGTCGGGGACGGCGACGGCGACGGATGACTCATCGGACACGCTCGTCTCCTCCCCGCCGTCACAGAGGCTGCTAGACCGCTTCAGCGAGCGGTACCCGGGCCTCCGATTCGCAAGGATACCGATGACCGCAATACTGCGCCCAGGCGTCAACAGCACGATAGACTGGAGCGCGTTGCCCATCGCGCCGAGTGGGCTCGAGGGCGACGGCCACGACGGGAGGGGCAGCAAGGAGGAGCTGCGCGACTTCTTCGCGCGCCTGCCGTCTAACACCTCGAGGGCGGACGTCACGCGCCTCTTCGTGCGGCACATACTCGTCTCCACCGCGGTGAGGGATGGTGCCCACGCGCTGCTACTGGGGGACAGCACGACGGCGCTGGCGGAGCTCACGCTGGGCGAGACGGCCAAGGGGAGGGGGTTCTCGCTGCCGTGGATGGTGGGCGACGGCCCGCAGACCATACGCTACTACAACGCGCCACGGCCACGGGAGGGCGGCGCTGCTGCTGCTGACGGCCGTGAGGCAGCAACGGGGGAGGTGGTCGCTACGCTGCCGATCTATTACCCCCTGCGCGAGATCTTCCGCAACGAGCTTGTCATCTACACCGGCCTCGTGACACCCCCGCTCACGGAGCTCCTGGTCTCCCCGGAGACTGGGGCCGGGTCTGCTGTTGTATCGCACAAGGACGTCAGCATAGACGACGTGATGTCGCGGTACTTCCAGGACGTTGAAGAGAATTATCCCTCTATCGTAGCCAACGTCGTACGCACGACAGCGAAACTAGAGCGCCTCGGGGCTGAGCATGGAGAGGCATGCTGTGGCCTTTGCGGGATGGGCCTGGACGAACTGGGAGACGAGAGGTGGAGGGGCGAGATAGGAGACGACGGTGGCGGGGAATATGGACAATTGTGCTACGGTTGTCAGAGGGCTATGCGCAACTGATCATAGACCTTCCGCCTGGATGATGTGGCGTCCAAACCGAGGACTTGTACAAGGCCAGTCTACGCCGGTCCATCTGATGAACTTCTATCTTGCCGAAAGACGCCAGCTAATGCAAAAGGGGGGGGGGGGTATCATACACACACAAAAGAGACAGAACCTGCGATTGTCTGCCCTAACTCCGTGGCAGCATCTCGCGTCCTGCGACTTCCCTACCAGCACCTCAAGCGTGAGGGTCAGGCAGCCAGAACTCCAAATGCTGATCAGCCGTCGCGAAGAAGTTGAACCGCGGGTTGTACGCCACGACAGCGGCCTCCCTCTTGTCCTCCAGGACATGCGCAGGCTCCAGCACCTTCTTCTCATTGGGCACGCCTAGGACATCCCAGACCAGAACATCCTTCTTCGAGCCACTCAGGACATATCTACCGTCCGGCGTGAAGCAACAGTCCCCACTGCTCTCCAGGTTGTGCGGGTTCTCAGACCAGGGGCCCCTTACGTTGCTCTCGCCCGGTGCAGCCCTTCTGGTGCCGCCCTCAGGCTTGCGCAGGTAGGCCTTCAGCTCGCATGTGAAGGCGTCCAATAAGAAGTGGCCCTTGCCGGCAGTCCCCAGGAGTATGTGTTTCCCGTCATTCGAGAAGGCCAGCTTCGTCCAGCCCTGCATGGTGTAGTGGGTGTCGACGCTGTGGCACTTGTCGACGACGTCAAATATGTTGAAAGGCTTGGTATAATTGCGGTGGTCGTACAGCAGGATGCTCCCACTAGAAGATGATGCGACTGCGAACACTTGTCCCGAGGGATCCCAGGCTGAGAGGTACGGCGTGCGGAGGTTGATCTGCGCGGTCCAGAACTTGGTGTTGATGTCCCAGAGCCTGACGGTATTATCGCGACCACAGGAGATGAAGTTGTCGGAGCCGGGGTGCACTGAGATGGAGGTCACGGAGCCCTCGTGGCCTTCGAAGTAGCGGATAAAAGAGTTGTCATGTGTTGCGAGGTAACGGATGGCGTCTGGACGGGTGGGAACCCTTGTCAGCTTGTATAACCAATGTTGAATGCGCCAGAGTGATAGATCCTACCGTTCTGTTTTGTGCTGGCATATATGATGCTGGAGCTGGCATGCGTAAACTTGGCTAGCTTGACACCGTATTTTTTACTCAACAAGGTCTTATCGTGGCGGCCCTCCCTGACATTGTAGATCTGGATGGTCTCGTCGCTCTCGGATGTCATGCACAGCTCGCCAGGGTCGTCGTAGTCGATAGACAGGATATAGGATGGAGGCTTGCCATCCTTTGGTTCTTCCCTCCTGAAGAGCTACTCGGGTTAGGTTAGACAAGGGTTCTCGTCTCGGCGCATTGTGCAAAGCAGTCGGGACCGTACCTTTGTTGGTCTGAAGTTGGCGATAACCTCGCTCACGGGAGAAGTAGCGCTGACATTAGTCCCCAATGTCCTTGTTATGTTCAGCTGGGGCGTATCGGCTGGTGACGACTCGGCATCGAGGTCCATTGGTGTGGAAGCCATAATGGCTGACTGGGATGTGAAGTCGTGAGAATGTGAGGGTGTGAGGAAGGCGGAGAGGGACAATGTCTAGCTGCTGTTTTCTGGTGCTGCAGGTACAGCAAGCCAAACGTGGGGCACGTAGTGTGCTACCTTAGGTATGCCACAGTACAGGTATTATCCCAACACGCCCCGGGTAGGGTGAGCATTGCCAATTACAGTTCAGACACGCTGGAATGTCTACTGAGGTACGGTAGTGTATACGGAGAGTTTCGGGTGGAGCCGAGCGCATTGACAAATCTAGTACGGGTCATTACGACAAGCATGTATACCGGACCTCAAAATCCAAGATATATACATTTACGTTCCACACTTTTTGCACGCATAAATATGTACTATTCAAGTATCTCGGTACAGTACCTGGCGGTAGTGTAAGATCTATGTGGAGATGTCCCATCCCCGCTCGCCGGTCTACATAGTACATCCTGTACACTAAAGCTCCGAAAACCGCAGCTTTATTTTCTGGCCCCGGGTTTGTTTCGTCGCAAAATGGGCTTCCCGTGGTTCGAATTAATTTACCAGCGAATACTTACTCAATTAATAAATAAATCATTCGCCCGTAAGCGTCATGTTGGTGTGTCAGATCTGGCTCTGATATAAGCTGCCACACCGATACCAGAATTGTAGCCACAGGCTCGGCGCATACAACCAACTGGGCAGTCTCTTCTTACTCAACAGTTACCCCAAGCCGCGCTCTTTCTTTTCAAGACTTCTCTTGGCTTCAAGTTGGGGACCCTCTCGTCTCTCTTCCTTCTTTGACCGTCGACTGCCCAATTGACCACGACGACGCCATGTCGACAACGGCTGGGTACGACCAAGCGCCCCGGGGCCCTTTCCCCTTCTCTTACAGGCAAATGCTGACCACTTCCACCACAGCGCCTTCATCGCAGGCGGTATAGCCGCCTGTGGCGCCGTCACAGCGACACACCCCTTCGAGACGGTCAAGATCCGGTGAGGCGCATCCGAATATGCTTGTCCGCGAACAGAACCCCCCTCACCTCCGCCGAGGACTAACGAGACGGGTGTGAATCACAGCATGCAGCTCCAGGGAGAGCTCCAGGCCAAGGGGCACCAGCCACACTTCTACCGCGGCCCCTTCCACGGCGTCTCCGTCATCATCCGGAACGAGGGCCTGCGCGGCATCTACAGGGGCCTGGGGACGGCCTACATATACCAGATCCTGCTCAATGGCTGCCGGCTGGGCTTCTACGAGCCTATGCGCGGGACCCTGACGTCGCTGATCTACAACGACACCAGTGTGCAGTCGCTGGGGATCAACATGTTCTCCGGCGCGGGGTCGGGAATCATCGGTGCCGCCTTCGGGAGCCCCTTCTTCCTCGTCAAGACGAGGTTACAGAGCTACTCGCCCTTCCTGCCCGTGGGCACGCAGCACAGGTACCGGAACGCCTTCGACGGTCTGCGCCAGATCATCGCCGCCGAGGGCGTCAGGGGTGTGTACCGCGGTGTCGGGGCGGCCATGATCAGGACCGGTTGCGGGAGCTCCGTGCAGCTGCCCACGTATTTCTTCGCCAAGAGGAGGCTGCAGAAGCATCTCGGCATGGAGGAGGGCCCGGCGCTGCACCTTACCAGCAGTGCCGTCAGCGGTTTCGTCGTGTGCTGCTTCATGCACCCACCAGGTCGGTGTTCCATTGCCCCTTACCCATTCTGGAGCCCCTGAGTCGAGCACGTACTGACGATTTTGATCATACAGACACGGTCATGTCCCGTCTCTACAACCAGAACGGAAACCTGTACAAGGGCGTGTTTGACTGTCTGGCCAAGACCGTGAAGACGGAAGGCTTCTTTGCCATATACAAGGGTTTCCTCCCTCATCTCGCCAGGATATTACCACACACCATTTTGACCCTGAGTTTGGCGGAGCAGACCAACAAGCTGGTCCGGAAAATTGAGGCTTTCGTGATACCACCTGTGGAGAGGAATATATAAAAAATAGAGGATGCGTGTTGGCTCAGTTCAAAAATGTTCTGCGATATCCGGATTAATGGCCGCAAAGCATGGGATCAAAATGAGTAAAGATGAAGCGTGGGTTTGGAAAAGAAAAGGTCCGGTAAATAGGCAGGAAGCATTTAAAACGAGGTCAAGAACGCGTCTGCTTGAGAGCCAAGGTCTCTGCAAGTGTTGCACCTTCGTCCTCGTCTGATCTGCTTGACGCCTAGATGATTATTCGGGATGGAATGACTTCCCTGTGAACAAGGGTTTGTTCATGAAAGCCAAATAAGGCATCCATCCTTGCCAGTCCGATCTTTCTCAAGTCAATGAATCGAAGGGCTTACATTCCATCCCATATTCTTCCTGATAAGAAGCTCCTGACTGTCAATTCTGCTCAGACTGGGCCTTTCCGGTCAGCCACTGCCGGATCGCGACTGGTCCAGACTGGCTCGATACTGGATCTCATCTGAGCGTGGAGGAGCGTGGATCATTCGCACATCTTCGAAATTGCCGATTATGGCTCTCCTGGCGGAAGGAATCGAGGTCTCTCGGGCCTTGCCCTCCCCCCCCCCCCCAATAGCGCTGTCACCTATGGTCTGCAACGCATAGATACCATGCGAGCCCGTCGTGTTCCTTTTTGGCCCTATTGCTACGCCCAAGCCCTTAGAGAATGACTTTATGAAGCCCCAAGGTTCGGTAATGTCGCGTATATGAGATACCATGTCACCATGGCTTGGTGGAAGACGAGGGCAGCGGAGATGGTGATTTGCGGCTCGACCGAGTCCTGGTACATCTTCATGTAGGCGAGGTAACGTATGGAAAGTACCACAAGCGGGGCACTAAAGGCAAAGGTAGTAACGATCGGGGATTTCGACCTCAAGGGCCTTTGGAGATTCCAGACGAGGGCGAGCGGTATGAGACACGTAGTCACGTCGCTGACGTTGTCAACGGCTGTGATGATCTTCCAATGAGGAAAAAACAACACCAAAAAACCACTGGATCCGCTCGCTGGTATCTCACAAATAGCTGGTCGTCGTCTCTTCACCTGCTTGGGACACTGGGTGGTAGTTTGGTCCGCCAGGATGCTGCTGGCATTGCAGTTGACTGCGAGCCCAACGATGGAGGCAGCACCCCAGAGCATATTGAGGAACAGGAATATATCCACTGCCCTGAAGATCCAAGAGGACTCGGATGGTGAGCCAGGTTATAGAGCATTTGCCCAGGCAAAGTACCACCATGAGGAGTGGTTGAGAGGCGAAGAAATGACCATCTCGATGGTCTTTCAATATTGTACTGCAAGTTGAGCTCTGACCTTTTGGATTTCCATGCTGATCTAAGCTGTACTTGCTCGATGATTGCCAGTTCTTCTTGGTCGTGACGGAGTTGTACTTGACAGATCCATTGGTCAGACCATATATGGACAAGGCCGACTGGCCCAACACTGCAGCCTGGGATGGAGAAGGTCAGCAAAACTATAATCGTAAGGGAGAGAACCCTCATCTGAGAAGGCCCAACGAACCGTGACGAGTCCAGCAAGGTGATGATATATTCCTCGATGAGCGAGGGGCCAATGCGAATGACGATATCCGTTGAGATTCGATGGGCTCATGTTGTCGATTCATGAAAGTCATATTTGCAGAGGTGTCTGCTCCCTGTGCTCTACCTGGCGTGCCAACCTTATTGCTATCGGAGTTGCCTGGACGGTATGGACTCCATATCAACTGCAACTCGAGAGATTATCTTGCATACCGGCCTCGAGTCCGACGAACCACTCACCAATAACAAATGGACCCCTCAAGTCTGCCTCTATCTTCGCGCATGTTCCGGGAAGATTCCATGGATTAGTGCAGATAGTATAGAAACGTATTCCAGTGTCCAGAATAGGTCTTCTCTCTATTATGCTGTGATCTACATCGCCATTGCCTCGGTTGCTCTGATAACTTTGTTCTCGGAGAGAACAACCCACGCTTATAAAGCCGTCTCTCTCCCGATATGGTACTTCCTTTTCCGCCTGCCATCTACCCTCCTACCCTCTTACCTTCATACCTCTTACCCTCATACCCTTATACCCTTATACCCTTATACCCTTATACCCTTATACCCTTATACCCTTATACCCTTATACCCTTATACCCTTATACCCTTATACCCTTATACCCTTATACCCTTATACCCTTATACCCTTATACCCTTATACCCTTATACCCTTATACCCTTATACCCTTATACCCTTATACCCTTATACCCTTATACCCTTATACCCTTATACCCTTATACCCGCTTACCCGCTCAACCCTACACTCCTAAAGTAGTATATCCCCATACCTCCCTACACAGCCCGCCACCCTCCACTTAGCAACCATCACGGAGGGATGTTCCAACCTCCATCTTAAAGGCAAACATTAAGGTACCCTACGTAGCCCGTTGCTATGTCCCTCCCTCCGCGCTTCCTTCCCTGTCATCAAGAGATGGAACAATCATACATCAGGAGCCATCTCGACAAGGCCACACAATGCATCTGTTTCTCAATTTGTGAATGGAGTATTTCATTCATGTAGGTTGGGCAAAGTAGACATATACGCTTTTCCAACCAACTCCCCCTCGCCCCCTCCATTACCGACTCACGCCTCCCGCCCGCCCGGCCATGCATGCAATATCCCCTTCAACATCCTCTGACCTAAGACCGCGCCTCCTCGAGCTCCAGCTCCAGCTGGCGGATCCTCTCGCTCTGGTCCTGGGACCCCGACACGACCCTCTTCTTCAGCGTCTCGACCTCGCCCGCCAGCTGGCCGATGGCGTCGTTCTGCGCCTCGAGCTTGTCCCCCTGCGCCGTGATGATCTTGGTCTGCGCCTCGATGAGCTGCTTGATCTGCTCCAGCGAGGCCTCCACCGCCGGCGAGAAGGCCGGCGAGGGCTGTGCCGGGGAGCTGGGCTGCGCGCCCCGTGCGGACGACGACACTGGCGCGGTGGACCTGATAGGGGACGGGATGCTGGCGTGTGCTGCCGGCGTGCTGACCTTGGCCGGCTCTGTCCGCACGGGGAGGGCGGCCCTCGTCACGGGCTTCTGCACCTCCTCGAAGGGGGACTTGTCGGCCTCTTCCTCCTTGTCCTCCTCGTTGTCCTGGAACTTAGCTGCCGCAGCGGCTATGGAGCCCTTCTGCTCTCCGATGGATGGCGGTGGTGCCCGAGTAGCAACCGGGGTGGGTTCCGGCTTCGGGGCCGGCTTGGCGGCGGGAGCGGGAGCGGGCGCTGGGGCAGCTGCGGGAGGCTTGTAGTCACCGGCCACTTCCTTTACAGGAGCGCCCTCGTAAAGACTCTGGAGGTCAATCTTTGGAGGCAGTTTCGTCTCGCCAGATAGCCATTCCGCAGCGGACAGGGCTGGCTTGGCACCGGTCGCTGGTGGGTAGATATCGCCTTGGAAGGTTTCAGCACGGCGGGGAACGGTGAAGGAGATGGGCTCGATGTAGGTATCGTTGACGGTCTTGAATGCGCGCATGATCTCGTTCTCGTGAAGCTGTGTCGAGTGTTAGCAAGCCGTCCTGGGGGTTTTACGGACTAGCTCATGTGTTGTGAGCACTTACGTTGACACCGCGCTTGGGCAGGAAGGCGATGCCCCTCTGGGGATCTCCCGACTTGTACTCAGACAGGAACTCGAACTTGTCGTTCTCGTATTCGTAGTATCGGATGTTGCCATCACTGGATGGAAGGAACAAGTCAGCCAGGTATCGTATCATTGTGTACGGATTGCTCTTGCTTACCCCTTGCCGGCAAGGTACAGACAATTGGTGGAGTCGTCCCAGAACGGCATGTTGACACCAGAGATGGAGTCCAGGTTCGTGAAGCCACCGATGGGCTTTTCCTGGCCTGGTTCCCAAAGCGCGAGCTGTCGGTCGCTCATGCGAGAGAAACCCGTAGTCGCGATTCGGTTGTGCTCGCCCAGCCACACGGCACGACTGTTCTTGGCGCCCTCATGGCCGGGCCCGACATGCGCCGGCTTCTCCTGGCGGACGTCCCACACGCGCAGCTTCTTGTCTCTCGAGGTCGTGACCAGCAGGTTGCCCGATGCGTTCCACGATAGGGACTGGACGATATCGTTGTGTTGCAGCGCCAAGGGTGCCTGGCCGGTACCGACGTCCCAGAGCTTGATGGAGAAGTCGCCGGATGCGGAGGCGAGGATGTTCTCGGCGGCAGGGTTGAAGAGGACCTGGCCAACCTTTCTGTGTGGTTTTGTTAGACTTGTGGCAAAGGACTATCATGCGTAAGGGTGCTTGCGCCGTACCTCGAGTGTCCCGCCAGCTTGCTCACGGGCGCAACATCTGCAGGCTCCTCGGCGTCGGTGAAGAGGGTGAAGTTCTCAGGGACCTCCCATATAAAGATCTTGCCATCGTCGGATCCAGAAGCGATGATGCGGTCGTTGAATGGGTTCCTGGTAGCCAATGTGTCAGATCACGAGAGGAAGCAGTGTAGGAGGAGAGTCATGGGCCGTCTTACCAGTCCGTGTCCAGAACCACAGCGGTGTGGCCACGGAAGAGTGGTAACTGGTCGGGTAGCTTTCCCTTCTCGTTCAGAGGGATGACAGCAAACGCGCCACCACCGCCAGACTCCCAATTGACCGACAGGTACTCCGGGTTTGACTTGATGAGATTCGTGTCCCACGCATTCCTACTGATGTGGAGGTTGTCGTAGCAGTACTCCTTTCGCGTGGGCTTGCCGAAGACGTGTCCTGCACGAGACCGTTAGCCGCGAGCAGCTCGAATTGGGGGGTGGCGGGGGGAGGCTCGGGAGACCAAACTCACGATACTTCGACGCGCGCACGAATCGGCCAGACATTGGTGCGGTGCTGGGTGCTGGTTGCTAGGACAGCTTGCGTGGCAATACCGGGTGTCGACTATGATGGGTAGCGAGGCAAGCAAGCGGGTATCCGGAAGGAAGGGGGGTTTGGTTGTGTTGCTGGTGCTCCAGCAACGGTATCGTGGGCTGGAATAGGTAGGTTGGCTCTCGGATTATGGGTTAGGTAAGGTGAGGTGAGGTGAGGTTAGGTCAAGTCAAATCAAGGCGAGGTGGATGTTGAGAGGTCAAGAAAGGGGGGGGACATAACGCATCGTACTGTACAGGCGGTCGGAAGTGCCAGGTCAGGGTTGCCCCGTCTCCATTCGCGAATGTCCCGGACCCGTCGACGCGGGCCCTCCAGCTCGCATAAAACATGTGGGGCCCGAGCTATAGTGTACAAGCTATACAAGCTATACAAGCTGACAAGCTGACAAGCTGTACCAAATAGTACGGACAATACCTATTGAAGCTGCACCTGGCCTGGCAACTGGGGCAAGCTCCGGAGAGCATTCTCCCCCTCCACTACCCACTACCCACTACTACTCACTACCAACTACTTCACTACTACTCACTACCAACTACCTAGGTACTCACTACCAACTTCCAAGGTTGGGTAGGTAGTTTCATGACTCTCCCCTAGCGACCACCATCCACTCAGGGGCTGATGCGCGTCCTAGACCATATTTCGCATTATATATATACTTGTTGTCTTCGTCTTCGTCTTCGTCAACCTCGTTCTGTAGTCGCCAAATATTCGTGATTAGGAATTCAATTGATTCTAGACATTTTGCAGAAGCCGAGCGTCCCATCTCCCTCGCGAGTAACCGCGAACAAACATATCTAATCCATCGGGTCCGGCCTGACCATTAAACCAGGCACAGCCTAAAGCGGACAGGCCACCACATAGAGAGCGGCGCTGATATCTAATGTGTGTGTGTGTGTGTGTGTGCAGTTCATGTCCTATGCCCCCTTGGTATTTCCCCATCATTCTCATCCATACGCCCCTTGTGTAGAAAATGCACTGCTAGGCAACAAAACCAACCCATCAAACTCCGACTGCACACATGTCAACCCAAGTCTGGCCAAGATACAACTTCACAGCTCAATGCAAGCCCATCATTCATCACCGTCCTCGCTGCGAGCAGCGCTACTGGCCCCGTTGGTGTTGCTCGCCGAATTGTTGATCAACTTGATCCTTGGCTGCGGTGTACTCGCGCTGGTCGTTGGCGCCGCTGATGTGTCCTTTGGAGGTGACGCGCCCTCTAGCTCGTTGAGTTCAGGGTGCTCCTGCAACTGCTTCTGACACTCCTCGATGAAGAATTTCTGTAGCATCGTCAGTTGCCCGTTCCAAGAGAAATACGGAATGTTTAATCATCTTACCTCGATTGTAGTGGCATCAGTGTGGATCAAGCTTCCGTCATCGTTGAATGCCCTGCAGTTGTGGCACATGAGCTCGATGTCCCTGCGCAGGTCGCCCAGGCTGTTGTAGTCCTCCTTCTTGATCTTCTTCTCAATCTGGTTCATGCAGATTGGATTCTTGATCACGATATAGTAGTCGGCCCATTCCTTCTTCGGGGGGAGCTTGATGAAGGGCCCGATAATCAAGCGCTTCGGTGGCTCGTCGTCATCGTCCTTGTCATCCTCATCTGGCTCCGGGTCGGGGTCATCGACCTCCAGCTTCATCAAACTATCGTAGAGATGGCGTAAGCTCTGTTGCAGGACACCCCGATGCTGAGCGCCGGCCTTGCCTTCCGCACCATTAGTCGCAGCAACCGATTTGGGACGTCCCTGGGGACCGCGCCGCTTCTTTGGCGCAGGCTCATCGTCGCCGTCCTCTGCCTTTCTCTTTTCGTTTTTACTGCCAGGCTTGCGCCCGCGCTTCTTCACCGGCGTTTCTACTTCCTCGGTGCTAGCTCGGCTGGGTTCTGGAGAGCCTTCAGACCCGTTGGCCGCCATCCTCCTCATGCGGTTCGTTTCCCTCTTGACCTTCTTGGCTTGCTTCCTGGCAGCAGCAGCTTCAGGGCTATCGTCGTCATCGTCGACAGCCATGAGCCATTGCTCCTCGGTCAAGCCATCATCATATTTGACCTTCGTCCTCTCACGCGCGCCTCGGCCAAGCACGACCTCGGTATCTTCGGGCGCATCTGGACTTTCGTCATTGAGATAGATGTCCGGGAGTTCATCTTCTGCCATCAGACGAGGCATTCTCTTACACCCTGGTTGGGTTCCGTAAGTTGGATCCCGAGCCCTTTCATCGTCTAGTCGTTGGAAGGTTATAAGCTCATTGTCGTTCCGCGCAAGAATGAGGTTGAGCTCCTCGTCGTCCATTTCCTCCTGTTCGCCAGCCTCGGCGAGGTCGACAGACTCAAGCAGGGTTCGAAGCATGGCATCACGATCAGTCTCGGAAGACTTATTATCGAAACGACCAGCTTGGATGACTTTGCCGTCCATGTCAAGCTTGAACCTAGCTCGCTCGAGGATCTTCTCCTCTACAGAGCTAGAGCTGATGAGTCGTAGAATGCGGACCTCGTTCTTCTGTCCAATACGGTGAGCACGATCCTGAGCTTGCAAGTCCTGGTGGGGATTCCAGTCGGAATCGTAGATGATGACCGTGTCTGCAGTCTGAAGGTTCAGACCGAGTCCACCGGCACGGGTGGACAGCAGGAATATGAAGTAAGGCGAATCCGGCCGATTGAATTCATAGAGAAGCTCAGAACGTTCTTCCGACTTGGTCGTACCATCCAGTCGAAGGTACTGAATGTGTCGCAACCGGAGGAAGTCTTCCATGATGTCCATAATAGCTGTCATCTGGAAGAACATGAGGACACGATGTCCAGTGGCCTGGTACTTGGGCAGAACACGGTCCAAGAGTTCGAACTTGCCAGCAGTCCTCCACAACAAATCGTTGCTAACGCTGGCGGGGTTCATTTGGTTCTCGACTTCATCAAAGACAAATGGGTGGTTGCAGAGCTTCCGGAGCTGCATGATCATATTGCTGAGACCCTTGGCAGTGCTCTTGCCACCCTTGCCGTCGCTAACGGCAATCTTTTGGTGAGTAACCATTTGCTTGTACAGCCGAGCCTGCAGTGCAGAAAATCTACATTTGATGACTTTCTCGGTCTTGTCGGGCAAGTCCTTTTCGACATCCTTCTTCAGACGACGCAGCAAGAAGGGTCGCAACACCTTGTGCAGACGACGAATAACAAGAATTTGCTCTTCTTCTGTCAACTCCATCTTGTCTTGGCCTCCAGTGTTCGCAAAAGGCGTGTTGAACCACTCGTCAAAAGTCTTGGCAGACTTAAAGATGTTGGGCAGAGTAAAGTTCAGCATCGCCCACAACTCTGACAGGTTGTTCTGAAGAGGAGTACCGGTGAGAATGAGACGGAATCGGGTTGAGTAGTATTGTTGGATTGTTGCGCTCAGCTTCGAGTTCGAGTTCTTCATGCGATGTCCTTCGTCAATGATCATGTGGAACCATTTGATCTTGCTCAGAATGTTGCGGTCCTTGATGATGTACTCATATGTGGTGAGCAACACTTGGAATTCACCGCGACGAATCCTATCCTGCTGTACTTTTCGAGTGTTGGGCGGACCCTTGTACACCACCTTCGTAACGGTCGGTGCCCACTTGTCGAATTCGAGATTCCAGTTGGTTAAGGTACTGAGTGGGACGATGACAAGATAAGGACCTAGCTGTTGCTTCCTCTCAATGAGGTAGGTGATCAAACTGATCGTCTGGATTGTCTTGCCGAGACCCATTTCATCTGCCAGGATACCGTTGAGGTTGTTGTTGTACAGGGAAAGCATCCACTGCAGACCCTTGATTTGATACTCCTTGAGCTTGCCGCCAACCAGCATGTTGGCCTGCTCTGTGACCTCTTCCTTTACACGATGAGCAACAGCATAGTAGTCGATCTTGCGATTACTCTCTTCAACATCTTCCTCCTCATCACTCGCTTCCTCAAGGAACTCGCCAGCATCATCCCCGTAGCGCTCTGCCGCAGCCCGTTGCTGAGCCTTAACAGAGGAAGCGAGTTGGTGCAGGAAGCCATCTGTTTGCCGGAGAAGGTGAGTGATACGCGTGTCCTTGGCTTGGTCGAGGAGCTTGAGGTAAGCCTCTTCATCGTTAGCCTTGAGGGCCTGCAGACGCTGCTTGGCATTGCGCTCGATGCGCTTCTGCTCTTCCTTCTCGATATTGAAGTGGTGGTTGTACATCAGTTTGCCCATCTTGCCCATCTTGTTCTGCTGGCTCTGCGCAGATGCCTGGATTTCATTCCTGTGGTTGAAGACGGCGTGCAAGTAGTCAGAATGCTTCTTCTTCTCGCGGTTCTCTCTGGCATCTCGCTGCTGCTTCTCGAGTTTCTCGGTGATGCGCGCCTCCCGAACACTCTGCTTCTTCAAGCGGCGGTACGAACTGCGGTTGGTAGTCATAGCCAAGTTGTCATAACACATCATCTGCCGTCCAATCCTATCTCGCAAAGCCCTCTGCTTGGAATACAGGGCAATAGACTTCATCTCGATGATCGCCTTGCGCCTAAGAGTGTCATCAACCTCGAGATTATCCTTGGAGGTGTCCCAGTGTGCCAGATTCCCAGGTTGTGTTTTCAGCTCGTTGTACCGAGCACTCATCCTGTTGAAGACGATCTTCTCACGATCGGCTCTCAACTGATCGAAGTCAATGCCCTGAGGGAAGAGGCCGGGAATGAGCAAACGGCTGTCGCGCCGTGTATGCTCGAAAAAGTCGACAGTCTGTTGCAACATCTTCTCAGGGGGCCTCAGTCTTTTGTATTTGGCCTCCTTTGGGGCGGGTGTAGGCTCTTCTGACTGAGACGGCTCGGCGCCATTTGGCCCGACCTTACTGGGCGTCTGCGACCCGGGGCCCTGAGCAGTAGGTGTTGACGATGATTGCAGGGCAACAGAGGCTTGACGGCGTTGACGAGAAGAAACAATAGACTGTCGCAAGTGGGCAGGCACGCCAAAGTTCTTGGACAGTGTCTTAAAGGCCTGAATTTGCGACCTAAGCAAGCTCAAATGCGCCGGTGTGAATTGCACGGGTGCGCCGCCGGCATTAGGCACAGCAGTTCCCGCGATAGAAGCCTCAGCAGCTGGGAGAGCCGAAGCTCCCAGGCTGGTCGTGTTGACCTGGGATGTGTGGGGGGCTTGCTGAGAAGCATGCTGTCCGGCTGGGTCGTTGGCCGGAGCCCCATTGGTGGCGGCCTGCTGTTGCTGCTGCTGTTTCTGTTGTTGCATTTGCAGGAGCTGAGCCTGTTTTCTGAAATGTGATTGCTGTTGGAGGTTGTAAAGGAATTGCTGTGTCTTGAGGAATTCGGGGTCATTAGGAGGCGTGTTGTTCTTCTTCATTTCCCTGAATTTCTGTGCATGGTCAGCAAAGCTAAGCTTTCTAAGAAGTCGTACGGAGGAAAGACAAAGGCAGGCATACTGCAACCACATCAGCGACCTGCTGCTGGGTAATATTGGCGGGCAAGCTGGCGCCCGGAAACTGGACCGGGGCCGCAGACTGAACGGAAGCCATGGCTGAGTGGTGGTGTATCTCGACACTTAGGTGAGATGTTATGCCGCGAGGACCAACTATGACGTTGAGGGCATATCCGTCAAGCAATGTGCCGGGCTGTTGGAAACGATAGACACCGTGTCGATGGATGGGACACCGAGATGGGCGGACACGAAAAAAACGGAGTAACAGCGGCGCGTCTTAGTGGAAAGCGTGCGGCGTGTCGGCAATGTGTTGTGGGGCACTGTCGGATGATGGGCGGACGGTACGTGCGGCGTCGCGGTCGAGAAGCACAAAGGGCCGGTGACGCGTTGTCAAGAGTGACGTCCGAGGTCAAGGGGTGAAGGGGTGGTTGTTCGGCGGCCTTGGTGCAGGTTTGCGATGCGACCAGTGGTGCTGACTGCTGGCTGCAGTGGGGGTGGATGCGAAAGTGAGGGACAGGTAGGGGTGAAAACGGGCAGTATGGTAAATGGAAAAAGTCAAATGATGACCAAGTGGGGGTGGAATCGCAGGTGCCTGCAGGAAAGGCGCGAAAAAATCGCGTGTGAAGAATACTGCTGGGTAGCTTTAGATGGTTGTCGATGGTTGCGGGCGATTTGGCGATGCGCGCGCTTCGCTTTGGATGGAGTGCAGTCGCTGGTGATTGAGAATGGGATTGACCACAAGTTGCGGGCGGGCTGCTGGCTGACAACCTTGGAAAGCTCGTAACCAAACTGCGCCTTTCGCCTTTTTTGAGTGATGGCTGCCTGAGGCCCCAAACGCACGGGCCCCAAGCTAGGTTGTACGACGCATAAGTACTAGTTGGCTTTACTGCATGCGGTAAGAGGTGATACCCCAGCCAATCCCAACTCCCATTTTAGCTTACATCAGCTGACCGACCTAGATAGGTACCTGGATACTTGATATATCCAAGTACCTGGGTATCTACGTGAGCACTGGCTCAGGGATCTGTACATCACTTAGACTCAACGGTCAGTAATGATGGTATTCACTGACAGACCCTGATTGACGGACAGATATCCAAACCGGGCGCACAATTTGACGGGCGTTGGCCACGTCTCTCCCACATTCCCCCACGCTGAAGAAGCAGACAATTCAACGCTTCACCCTTTTCTTATCCGGGCCCTCCTCCTCATCGTCGCTGATCTCTGCATACTGCGTGACCGGCTGCGTCTCCTTCCACGCGTTCGTGAACAGCGGGTCCTTCTTCGCCACATCCGCGTACTTGAGGAGAGCCTCCCTCGGGTCCTCATGCAGCATCTTGCTGAGCGGTATGTTCTCCTCGATGTGCTTCTCGTCAGGCTCGCTTCGCATGAAAGGTGTGATTTGCTGGACCTGTGGCCGCCGTGGGTCCAGAGACTTTCCGGACCCCGTGACGCCGCCCTTCCGCTGCTGGGCTGTCATCGCGCCCGGCGTGATGATGCTGTCGCCCGACAGGCCGAGGGTCTGGTCCATGGTGAGGGCTGAATTGTCGTCGATGTGGCGCTTCTTGGGTGCTTTGCTCATGACGTCTACTGCGCCACGTTTGGACATGGTCGGGTTATAGAGGACGTGCGTTTCAGCGTTTGCGGAGCCTGTAACGATTTGATTGAGCTTCTCATGCCAGTCCACCACAATCAATGGCACGCCGGGCGTTATCGGTGTGACATGCTCTGGTTTGAGGTTGCCAGGGTTGAGAATGTGAAGGTGACCTGAGGCAGATCCAGTAATGATACTCGTCGAGTTTGGAGAATATTTGATGTTAGTCATCGCAAACCTGTCGGACGTAGACGGGTGCTCGACCGAGACGAGAGGCTCTTTGAACTTCCGCGTATCCCAGAGCTTAATCAAGCCATCACCACCTCTTGTCACCACCATTCGCCCGTCCGAGCTGATGTCCACTCCACCTGTCCAGGTGTTCGGTGTATGCGCCTGTCGAACTTCTCCTGTAGGTCGCGTAAAGGGGGCGTTGCCACTGTACATCACCAGCGACCCGTCCAGCGCCGCAGCAACCAGGACATTGCTCCCGCCTTGGGCCGGCGCACCCCATGCCACCGCGGTCATCCTGGTCCGGCCTGCCGAGCCAGCGGCTTTCGACTTGAACACGATGATATCCTTTTGGCTGCGTTTGTTGTTGATGTCCCATATTCGCAGTGTACTGTCCGTCCCCGCCGTCACGCACAAATTCTTGTCGGTCGGGTGCCACGTACCGGTTGTGATCTCGGAGACGTGACCTTTTGTATTGTGCATGTCCCTCAGATACATATCGCCTTTCACAAACTCCGTCACAACCTCGCCGTCTCTAGACATGATCTTGGCCTGCGGATGCGGCGAGACGCACAGAAAGACACTACCGGAATGCGGATTGAATTCCACATGGTTGACTGGGTAGGACTCTGATGCTGCTGCGGCCGCGCTCTTGGCCTCCCAAGGGTCAACACTGCGGAAGGCGTGCAGCGTGCTCGGCGTCATCGAAGCGAAATCGTGTAGTTTGATTGTGCCGTCCATGGAGCCTGTAGCCAGCCTCGATCCCGAGGGGTCTAGAGACACGCTGGTCACGGTCCGGTCGTGGGTCTTGAGCACCAGCTCGTGTGATACGGGGTATTCATCTTCGTCGTCATCGTCGGACGAATCATCCGAATCGTCATCGCTGTCGCCATCAGAATCAGACTTGGCGCCTCCTTTGGATCCTTCATCTTTCACCTGTGGTTGAGCTTTTGGCTTCTCTGCAGTCCTGCGACTGCGGTCTATCTGCGCGGCGATATCTGCCTCCTTGGACTTCTTGCCGAAGGATGTTGGCAGGAATGCTCGCATCGGGTCATCCTCGGCGAGTGTAGGCTGCTCGACTTCGTATTCCTCGCTATCACTCATCTCTGGGAAGAGCGTATCTTCACGCGTGATAGAGTACTGTGAGGTCAGAAGAAAAGCCGGAGATGGGTTGGTGTACAGCTGAAGCTTGTTCGGGAAGTAAGGCGCGGCGTTCTTCTGAGTTGATGGGAGCAGGTTGGTTGAGAAAGGAAGGAAGGCAATGCGCCGGCAGGCAGCCCAAAAGTCAACATCGATAAGACTTCAATTGCAGCCCCTGCAGTGGTGGACCCTGGTGTCCGGGAGCGTTGACCCTTGGCTCTCCACTACCCGCCGAGACGGGCCCCGCGAATGACGTCCGACCATTACATAGCTCTACTAAACACAAAAGGTTCCGAGGTCTATCGCATTAATCATAATGTCTCCGAAACCACCTCAAGCCTCACACACGACCACGATCCTCTTCTTCGCCGTCATACTAATTGCCTTCTTCCCCGGAATCTTCCACTACATCTGGTCGCTACCACTAGCACTAATCTTCCCGTCTGCCCCCTCTCCCACCCCCTGGGAAGACATCAATATGGGATCCTGGTCTCAGAAGCAGTTCAACCTCCCCAGCAAATCGCGGGGCTCCTACCTCATCACAGACCACGTCGTCAGCTCGCTGCCCGAGATCAAGGAGTACAAGGTCGGCCTGTTGAACCTCTTCGTCCAGCACACCTCGTGCGCCCTCAGCCTGAACGAGAACTGGGACGATGACGTCCGTGCCGATATGAGCGATGCGCTCGACCGGATCGCCCCGGAGACAGGGGCAGAGGGCAAAAAGCTGTATCGTCACTCGGCTGGTTAGTCCTGAATATTCAATATTCTCATTTTGTGGCAAGTCTGGGAAACTGACATGAATGGTCGCAACAGAGGGTGCAGATGATATGCCCGCCCACATCAAATCCGCACTCATTGGGGCATCGGTGACGATACCTATCAGGGACGGCAAATTGGCCACTGGAACATGGCAGGGCATCTGGTATCTCGAGTTCCGAGCTTCCAAGCACCAGAGGCGCGTTGTTGCCACAATCCAGGGACAGAAGGCATAGAAGCTCAGTATAATTCACCAAATCATCAATTGACAAAGTTTTGGACTCGCAAATCCCGTTAGAAACAGAGTGAGATCGAACAGATAATGATATTCGAGATAATTCCAAGGGATCTGTGTTTCACCAACAGCAGACCAACCACACAAGTGATATGCACTACTATCACTGGCAAGCCCGACTCTACAGCTTACTCCTACATAAGTGATGCAGACTTGCACACTACTGGCATGTCATCTTCAGTCTAATAGCATGATGAATCACGGCCGCGCGTGTTCCGGGTGAACGAGTATCAACAGGCACGGAAGTATAGGCACTCAGAACGTAAGCACTAGATGGGTATCATCATTTGCATTCATCATTAATTCTACAACCGCCGCGGTGGCGAGGCCTTACGTCCTCGTTCCAATTTGACCAGCCCAACGCCGCCCTGATAAGCCAATATACCACATGCGGTCAAACACGCCCATGGTGAGAGTGGCCAAAGAATTCAAGAAACACCGGCTCCATCCTGCCCTAGTCAATGGGCCCTGTTATATGTGGAAGTCTTCTGCCTTGTCGCAACGATTCCTACTCGGCGTTCTCCTCGTTCATTTTGACGTCGTCACCGCCGGCCAGAACCCTCGTCTTGGGGACGTACCCGTCGGGCGCTCTGCCTCCAGGTGTCTGGGCCACGACGTTGCCACCCTCATCGACAAACTCGAAGTTGTAGCGGCTGAGCAGGTGGGGGATGGCTGAAAGCTGGGGTCCGTAGCGGGCAGTGTTGTCGTAGAGCTCGAAGAGGGGGACGGCCAGCAGCTTCATGTTCTTGGGGACGCTCAGAACCTCTGCAGATGGTCACGGTCAGAGATTGGACACGGGCAAGATGCATGATCGGGATGAATCCATCTGACTCTAGGGAGTGTGCTACTTACTCGTCTCGGGCAGCTGGATAAAGTAGAGTTTCTTGCACTCCTTTGGTCGCGTGACATGCGCGGGGACGAAGGGATACATGAAGGTCTCGAAGTTGGGGCGCCACCACTGGGCTAGGCAATCGCCGACGTTCCAGTCTCCTGCGGTCTGGCCGTCCCCCAGGCTGCCGACAGGAGCTAGGCGCTCGTCAAGCCTGGTCTTGAACCCCACAAGCTCGTCATCGTCCGGTTTCAGGTAATCGCCTGGGAGCTTGAAGAAGGCGTTGGCGATCTGGAGCATGAGGATGTGAGGGTGGTTGTGCTCGTGGCAGACGAGGATGCCCTCGCAGGTCCGTCGCATGCCGTGTACATTGTAGTGCTCCTCGAGCCGTCGAAGTCGTGCGACAACAGAAGGGTCCTCCTCGGGCTGGGTCTCTTTTACGCCAAACGTGTAGTTGGATAGGGGGAAGAGACGAATGGTCTCGGGCTGGTTGGCCTCGAATGGAAGAGGATCGACGGGTGGCTTCGACGACTTCATCGCGTCGGGCGCAATGGTCGACATTTTCGATATTTTATCGAGGGCGGTTGGACGGGATTGGTTGCGATGTCCTGTCTGCAATCAAGAAGGTCAACTTCAAGGAAGTCGAAGAGCTGCGCGACCCCTAGGGCAGGGACGACGGAAGCTTACGTGTGTGGTATACAACTATTGGATAAGGTTTAAAGTTCGAGCTTTGTTGGTGGTTTCCGAATAGAGCTCAAGAGACTCGGTACAGGCTGAATTGTGTAGTCTTTGTAAAGCGATGTCGTGGACGGTGAAAGGAACGACCAGACTACATACAGCCGGGGAAGGAACTCGAGTGGAAGCTTGGGAACTTCCAAGGTTGCCATTAGGATTCTGCCGCATCTGCAAGGTACGTACTGCCCGAAATGGGTTGCGTAGAAGATGGGCGGTGAGATAAGCTGGGCATACCCCGGCTCCAGGGGTTTGACAAGGAACAGGGGAACAGCATTGGGTGGTGGGGCTCGGCCGACGACATGTCCTATGTACCTGTCTGTGTACCTAGGTACTCGATCATAAACCACAGACATGGGCCCGGGTCAGTACTGATAGCTATATAAATTCCTGCTCTTGGATCTTGTTTCTACCTAAGTACATCATGCCTATTCATACTGCTCATGAGGAAGGTAGTGAGAGCTCAGAGCTGGGAATCTTTGATCTCTGTACACGGCGATGACTTGGTATGGTTACCGGCCTCTGGGTGACCGGCCACTTCAACTCCGGATCTTGACGCCGCCGTAGTGATGTTGAGACAATGCCGGACTGATCACACACTATTAATCACCCGCTGGGATACGATGAATTTATAGGAGGTGCGGCTGTGCCAATTGGAAGATATTCCGGTTACCTTGAAATTATTCTGATACGTCGGTCCTACCTCCTCTCCCCCCTCCCCGCATACTCGCGCTGAGGATGTCCCTGCATCTCACCTTCAACTGGTGTAACACGATGAGAGCCACTGAGGTTGAGTTGCTGTCACTGGCTCCAGCGGATGTGTAAATTAATGCCCGTTCTCCATGGTACATATCTAGTGCTGTTCCTCTAACCTTTTGCTGCCACTGTTCGAAAGACTCCGTTCATCATTGTTTTTCAGTACCAGCCAGATTGCAAAGACATCCCAAGGTCAGCAAGATGGTTGTAAATCCAATTCTCACAGATGATGAGAAGGAGCATTTCCTGAACAATGGCTGGATTAAGTGAGTCGTCACCCTCATCCTCATCCTCCTCATCCTCGCCTCCCACCTCCCAACACCTGACTCCCAAAAGAAAGACCAAGCCCAACTTACCAGCCAAAACCCCCAAGGATCCCTCAAGCCTTCACAAAAGACCAAGCCGCAACCTTCACCAAAGACGTCTGGACGCGCCTAGGCATGTCACCCACCGACAAGACAACCTGGCACACGCCGCGGACCAACATGCCCTCACACCAGTCCGTCGACGCCAGCTCCTTCGCGCCCCGCGCCTGGGCCGCCGTGTGCGAGCTCCTGGGCGGCGAGGCCCGCGTGCACCCGTCCTCGCGGTCCTGGCGCGACAGCCTCATCGTCAACCTCGGCTCCCCGGCGCGCGACCCGGGCCGCCCGGACCCGCCCTGGGCCCTCTGGGACTGGCACGTCGACGGGGACTTCTTCGTGCACTACCTCGACTCGCCCGAGCAGGCGCTCCTGGTCGTCCCGCTGTTCAGCGACATCCCGGCGGGCGGCGGCGGCGGCGGCACGGCTATCTACCCCGGCGGCATGCGGGAGATCGCCCGGCACCTGTATGAGCACCCGGAGGGCGTGTGCCCGCGGATGCATCCCCGGCACAGCCCGGGGTTCGGGGCCGGTGCCGCCGGAGGCGGGGCGAGCATGTTCAACGCTATCGGCAGGAGGGGAGCCGAGGGTGATTATGTCGAGGTGTCGGGGCAGGCTGGGGATGTGTATATCCTGCACCCGCTGATGCTGCACTCCGCGACGATTAACCCCCTGCGCAACGTGCGCATCATCACCAACCCGCCCGTCAGCCTGAGGGAGCCGTTTCGGCTCGACAGGGAGGACGGGCGGGAGTACAGCCTGGTGGAGAGGGCGACGCTGCGCATGTTGGGGAAGGAGGAGGAAGGTGGTCTTAAGGGGTGGAAGATCACGGGTCCGAGGGAGCGTGTTGTGCCGGAACGGCTCCGGGTCCAGGAGAGGATGAAGCAGGATGAGTTGAAGCGGCTGGAAGAGCAGCGTAAAGCGGCGGCTACTGCTACATGAGGAAATGTTAGGCGGCGTACGTCACGAGAGATAAGAGAAGAGGATTTTTCACTCTCGTCACGGTGGAGATAGATAAAGATGTGATATCATTTCCGTCATTTTCAATTCAATACAACAAACGAACTCGCTTTGCCCTATTTCTCCCATGATGCCATCTTGCCCTGTAAATGCAAGCCCCGTGAATGCCTATCAAACACGTCCTTGTCAGACGTAGCGTTTCGAGGCTCAATGCGTCAATAACAATGATATAGTGCGTCCCGTCTTGGCACTGGTAATGGACAGCTGAGAGGGGTATTGGCCTCCCTTTCCTGCCCCGTCCATCCCCTTTGGATATTCCGAAAACTCCGTAACGCTTTCAATTCTAGCGGTTTGGCATGTTGAGTACGGCACCGTTTTAGCCGTTCGTGACCAACGATATGCGTTCTTGTAGTACGTAGTACTGCGTAGGTCGAATTGAAGATGGTCTTTGGTGAGGGTAGGAATAACTTCATGCGTCTGTTGCATGCATTCGTTCCATGGCACACATGGCGCCATGATCCATCAATCCTGGCGCAATTCTTTGCGGCCGCTTCTCAGATTGTAAGCACTCCGCTCAGGTCGCATCTTTTGGGTTCCCTTCCTGGCGCGCTGCTTCTTGTTGCGCCTCAACTCAGCAACTCTCTTGTGGGGTGCCGGCTTCGGCTGATATATGTGTGCGTGAGTGTCT
The DNA here is from genome assembly GCA_021272945.2 of Cytospora paraplurivora. Classification (NCBI taxonomy): domain Eukaryota; kingdom Fungi; phylum Ascomycota; class Sordariomycetes; order Diaporthales; family Cytosporaceae; genus Cytospora; species Cytospora paraplurivora. Next base: position 371,130 of record JAJSPL020000016.1, read on the forward strand.
GCCTGGGTGGCATTGTCTTCTGCGGACTCTCGAGATGACTCGACGAAGTCGACAACCTCTGCGGTAGACGGACCTCGCGTCGCTGGCTGGGTTCCTGTCAAGGTATCTGTACGCGAAGCTCGCTTTGGAATGTTCATTTTGAGTGTCCCGATATGCATAAGCTCCCTCTGGGCGGCCGATTTCTTTTCGGCGTCGGTACGAGTAGCCCCATGACAATGGTCATCCTGCACGGGGCTGTTCTGTGCCCCCTCGCTCTCCTTGACAATATCTTGAGAGAAGTTTTCCCTACTTGCCCGTTCATGGCCGGAGGTGGAAGAGCCCTACTTCTTCTCCTCCCGCGCCAGTGAAGGATCGATGTGCGAGTCGGTCGAGTTTTTACCGCGGGACTTCCTACTTCCGGTGGTGTGCGTCCAGCCACGGATTTGTGTTGGCCCATGAGATGGTGGAGGTGCAGTTGCGGAGTAGTCTCTGATGCCTTCGTATGGGTTGTACATTAGAGTCCGTAGCTCGGAGCCATTATTGTCCCACGATTCAGCTTGCCTTGGGGCCGGCTTGATCTCGCGGTACTGCTTGTTGTTGTTATTGCGAGTTGACGATATGCTTCCGCTACGCCTTCCCGGAGAGGGGGGCATTCCTGAATGCGTATGGGCATATGGAGGCGGACTCTGTAGAAGATGCATTGGCTGACCGGGAGTCTTCTCGTATGGTGAGGGATGTTGGGACCCCATAGGTGCGGAAGGAGGGTACGATTGCTGCATATGATAAGGCGGAGGATGCTGCCCATGCATCATTGGCTGGGCCATATAGCCTCGGGTCCCCTGCTCTGTGCTCATCATGGGATGATCTGGGCCATATCCATTCTGAGCATAGGGATGGTCAGGATATGGCTGTGAGGGCGGCGGGGGCGGATAATGCTCTCCTTGGTCGACTGGCGTCATCATTATGTGTTGTGGGATCTGTGAACTTGACGCCGTCGGAGGCATAAGCTGGCCCGAGACTGAGCCACGGTGCAGTGGCCGGAGGGACGGCAATGGCTGCGCATCTATGCCGCTCGGGTTGCTGAAGGGTGTCCGTCCAGGAGATTCGTCCGCAGCCGGGCCTGCTCGGGGTGTTGATGCCGTAGGCTGCCCAGCGTATTGGTGCGCTTGAGGGGGCTCAGGATAATCGGTGAAGTGTGACGAGCCTTGTGGTGTGGGTGTGGTTGGGGAATTGAGTGCAGTCTGAAAGAAACTGGTGTGCGGTTGCTGAAGTACACCACCATGTTGTGGAGGTTGCTGTTGATTTAGTTGTGGTTGTGGTTGCGCCTGTGGTGCCTGTGATTGCGCGGTTTGTGGCGGCTGGCCGTTCTCGAACAATTGCGGATCCAGCAGAGCATCATCTGTATTCGGTACTGGAATATAGTGTTCTTCAGGTAAGCGGGGCGGTATTTGAGCTTGTCGCGTCATCTGTGGCTGTCTATAAGGAGCCTCCGATTCTCGGTAAGCATAATGCTCGGGATGCCCCTGTTGTGGCTGTCCCTGGTGACCGAGATACGGTTGCGGTGCTTGCATCGACTGGACCATTTGCTGCTGCTCATGTGGCATTCCAGGCCCTCGGTATGAGAAGTTATCGGGAGGTGCCAACGGGGATTGCGGTACCTGCTGGTCTTGGTACATCTGAGACGACTGCACTGCGTACGCTTGTTCGTGACCCATGAAGTGTTCAGGCATGGCCAACTGCATCGGTACGGATGGGTGCTGGGGGTCGGGATAGTCTTGGGATCCGAGCATATCGTCGCCTTGCACAAGCTCCTGCGCATCCCGCATCTGCTTGGGACGGACGGGCTCAGGCATCTGTATCGGGATATGATTTGTCTCTTCGACCTTGAGAACCACAGGCGGCACATCCTGGAGCTCTTCGGCACCCTGGAGAGCCAAGTCTGCCAAGAAATCCATAGCGGTTACATCGTGGTGTCGAGGTTGTGGTGAAGGCGCAGGAGGAGGCAGATCTGAGTTCCCAAAGACGTCTCTGATGGCATCGTAAGGTCTGGACATTGTCGGAGGCCGAGCAAGGACGGGCGATGTATGCTGAGCTTCCTGCAGGCTTTGGACGTCTCGAGCCTGCTGGGATTCCACAGTGGCACTAGCCTGCAGGAGCAGCCCCATGTTGTGAGCACCCCATTGCCGATCCTGCTCATCTTGAGCTTGATCTTCCTCCCGCTCCAGAACGAGTTGCTTTTCCTCACGTTCCCTCAAGAGCCTCTTAGCCTCGGGATCCTCGATGTCGTCTTCTGTCAAGCCTTCCTTTTCCATGAACCGGCCCATCAGACCCCGGAGAGTCTTCTTGACGTAAGCCCCTTCTGCCTTGGCTGCTCGTATGGAGCGTGAGGTGTATATCAGCTTGCCATCGGGGGGTACAAAGACTGTCGGTTTCCAGCCAGACTGATAAGGCCTGGGCGGGTCCGAGTCGTTGACAGAGCTCTCAAGGAAGAGGCCATGTTTTGGGTGTAGATTGTATTTCTGGACCGTTTCTTGATCCAGCTCGCCGTCAGCATACTGGGTTGCGTCATACGTCCAGAGGGTACGGTCAAAGAACATGGAACCAGAATTCGGCTGGCCCAGGAACTTTCTGCGTTTGGCCTTCGTTGCACCACGGCTCTTGTCGTTTGTCGAGTCCCGGAAGCCAATCTCATGGCAATCAAACTCGACGACTGACGGGACCATGATGCGGTTGTTTGGCATGTCACCAGCCCTTGGTCTCTTATTGATGAGACGCACGCCGTAGGCATCGGGATCGCCTGCGCCATTTGGAAGCGGAGGCATCGTATCATCTTCCTCTGCTCCTGACTCCTCGCCTTCCAATGAGGGTGATCGCGCAGGTGGATTCCTGCGCTTCCTGCCGCGGGTGCCCGCTGCTGGCTCATTGGGCGGTGGGGAAGGAAGGTCGCCGTTATCATCAACAGGCGAAGGGGATGGAGGCTGGCTGGCTGGCTCATCAGGGACGACGGCAGAGAGGAGACCGCCGATATGGCGAGGGAGATTAGTGCCAGGCTTCTCATCGAGAGCACTTGCAGGCCGCTTAGGGATGGGCTGGCCTTCGAGCAGATCTGCAGTCTTGCGCTTGCTCGGGGTCCGAGGAGCCTTGGACTTGTTCGTATCTGGGGCCAGCTCGGGATGGAGTTGAGGATATGGGACCTCTACACCTTTGTAGATCTTCCGATAGATGCCTTGCTCTGCGGCCTCCTCGGTAGTAATGGATTTGTAATTCCAGGACTCATCAAGTTTCTGGAAGAATATTAGACCTCATAACAGAGTTCGCGAGGGAGATGTGCGAGGGAGAAGCGCTTACAGTTACCGGCTCCCTGTTTCTTTGCAGCTCTTCAAGTATGTCAAGGCGTCTGAGCTGAGCATCAAGATGATCTTCAAGGAGGTCGTCCCAGCGATTCTGAGAGGTGTGAGCGTGTGAGCGTGCGACCAGAACAGGAAAGGATTGACATGAAAAATAATGAAGCATGTGTCCAATACTGGATTTGGAATACTTACCCGGAAAGATTGCTTGGTGTATTCCTGTTCGGCGGTCCATTCGTTGGTGGCACACACATTGCTGAGCTTTAATTTTGCGTCAAGCTCCGACAGCCGAGCTTGGAGTCGCTGCTTTAGGATGCCGGTGATCTCGGTGTACTGGTCGACCTCCTGGTGAGCATCGAATTTGGACTTGAGCAAATCGATGTTACGGTCTGCAATCTCCTCGAGAGCCGGTTTCATAGCAGCAGCGACGGAAGAATAAGCATTTTTCAGATCACGCTGGCGCTCGTGGGCGGCTTGAGCGCGAGATGTCTCGTAGACCTTCTGACGCCCCCGTCGTCCGGCCACGGGTTTTCTGCCAGCGCGAGTTGAGGCAGCTCCCCTGGCCGAGCCACCTCTTCCTCTGCCGCGACCTCTCTTGGTCGGGCTGGGTTGCTGGACAGCAGCGTCACTCATGGTGCCATTCAAGAGTTGTGTGGCTGGCTGTAAGTAAGTGCAAGTGCAAGTGCAAGTGCAGGGTGAGGCTGTGGAACGGGAAGGGAAAAGGGTGAAAAGTAGGCGTGGCAGGGATGGCCAAAAAACGTAGTTCAGTGATATGCCGCGAGATTAGTGATTCAGACTTTCAGAAGGTGAAGACGTATGAGTAATGGTAGGCACGGGGGTTTTCGTTGCCTTGCGATGTGTTGTCGCCGGGGGGGTTGAAGTTGAGTGAGCGAGTGAGGTTGAGTGATGTGATGTGTGACGGCGGATTGGTGGTGCTGGCTGGGCCCTCTCCAGATTGCCCTGCCTTGCCTGGGAGGATGGATGGATGGATGGACGGAACGGGATGGGATGGATGGATGATTGATTTGGCTGTGTTGGTCTAAATCGACCAGGCGTACTCGACCATAAAAGAGTTGAGGCAGGGCCAACAAGGACCAGAGAGACCAAAAACAAAGACAAATTAAGAGGCGACTACCAGTTCGAATTACCACAACAGCACAGTGGTCAAGCGCATCAATGAAGGTCTCGTCTCGACTGTTGCTGCTCTGGCTGCTGGCGATGTCCACGGCCACAGGGGATCTGACAGTCCCTGATCCGATCTCAATTGCAGGGTGCAGGCGCAAAGCTGCTGCTAACAGCGTGAGTATGTATGTACCTTGGTACCTTGTGGAGTGAGTTTCTCGCCCAACTTTCTTGGCCGTCGCCCGGAACGGATTTTCTTCACCTTTCCGCTTTGGGTATATGAAAAACCGACGTCGACCCTGGCCTGGCCTGGCTGGCTTCGTCAGGGTCGAGGTCGACAAACATTCAGATGGGATGGAAAATTATAAATCTCTCTGTATGTATATATATATATATATATATCTATGTGATGCTCTGGCCACTGCACTGATTCGGATACAACTACACTGGCTGATGATTCCCTCATGATCGCTTCTGAGGGGACACAGATCAAGGTCGGCTTTTCCCGCAGCTGTATAAGGGCACACATATATTTTGTTTGATGGATTATTTTTACCTTGATACCTACTAAGTTAAATAGACTTGCCTATCATGACTTGATACGTATGTATCTCTCTGAGGGTTCATCGCATTATCGCAGGCCGGTGACTGACCATGGCCCATACAATACAGCTGGCTTATTGCCAACATACTCAGTACGCTTGTGAGCTGGATAGGAGACCGGCAACCTAGTTTGTATTCTGCTCTCGCGACTGTTTCTATAGACTGCTGTAGCACAATCGCCTTGCTCTATCCCATGTTACTGATATCAGATCACTAAACATTTCAATTTTCATCTACACGTAGTCGTCGTCGTTGGTTATATAAAGTTGCCTAGGTACCTACCTAAGTATATACTCGATATGGTATGTACCCAAAGTACGTACATATATGGGGACGCAACGGCAGAACACAATGCGATTGAATTACCCAAATCTTAGATCAGATCGTGCTGCTAGACCGCCGGCGCACAGTACCAGTTTGATCCTATTAATGCTTGGAACCATGACGTCTGGGTCCGCGGCCCCATATTGTCGTAAGGAAAAAAACAGGAGAAACAGGAGAAATAGGAGTAACGGCCCTGTGAGGACAACACCTGGGCACTTGGTATGCCGGGCGTACCGGGGTACTTGACGCTGATTATGTCATGCTTTAAGGTCGGTCATGATTGGCCTGTCTGCGGCAAAGCATTTGTGGGCCCCACTCTTTTCAGGGTCAATCTGATGTCGGCTGCACTTATTAAAAAGCGGGTTCTGCAGCGGCTCACTAATAAAATAAGACAGACAGAAAGATGCCTACCTAGTACAGATATCAATATCACTATCACTATCACTATCACTAGCATCGATCTCATCACAAACCACACAGGGCTCAAGTAACATTCTGAAAACTTGAATTGTGTGCTCATCAAAAAGAGGGAAAGATGCCCAAGAAGCGCAAGGTTTTGCAGCAACAGCAGAGGGGGAAACGGAAGCCAGGTCAACCCAGGCTCAGGGACAAGGCACCCAAACTCAAGGCTGAAACTGGGCATGGAAAAACAGAGGCCAAATCAGGCCCCAAGAATCCTTCGCAGCTTCAACCTACCATCCCTTTCTCGCCCGAGGATGCCATCCTCCTTGTCGGCGAGGGGGATCTCAGCTTCTCCAAGGCGCTCGTCGAGCACCACTATTGCGAGAATGTAACAGCTACGGTATTGGAGCCAAGTCAAGAGGAGCTCATGGCCAAGTATCCACATGCAAAGGAGAATATCGACAAAATCGCGGCTGAGGGGAGCAAGGTGGCATATGGTGTTGATGCAAAGAAGATGGGCCCGTTCGCCCATAAGTCTGGCAAGGAGTCGGTTGGCAGCATGGACAGGATAAGTATGCCACCCTCCCAGAAATTTGCTGCAGCCAGCACTGGCAGCGCCTATCTATATGTGGCTGACCGTGTGCAACCCGCCCAGTATTCAACTTTCCCCATGTCGGGGGCAAGAGCACGGATGTGAACCGCCAGGTGCGCTACAACCAGGAGCTCCTCGTCGAGTTCTTCAAGCGCGCCTTGCTCTCGCTTGCGCCCGGTGGGACCATCATCGTCACGCTCTTCGAGGGGGAGCCGTACACGCTCTGGAATGTCCGCGATCTCGCCCGTCACTCCGGACTGCAGGTCGAGCGGAGCTACCGCTTCCAGGCGTCTGCCTACCCCGGGTATAGCCATGCGAGGACGCTCGGTGTCGTCAAGAACAAGCATGGCGACGTTGGTGGGGGCTGGAAAGGGGAGGACCGCCCGGCTCGAAGTTATGTCTTTGTGCGGAAGGATGAGACACCGAAGCCGGTGTCGAAGAAACGAAAGCGGGCGGGTGACGACGATAGTGATGACAGCGACGACTCGGACTGAGTTCCGACGCGCATCTTCTTCATGACACATGACCGCGTATAGAAGCGGTTTCGGTGTACTGCAGGGGAAATTCCGGTAGAAATCGGAACAACAATCCACATGACCGGAGAGTTCACCGCGAGCGTTCACCAAGGAGCCTTGAACGACACTCAGAGTAGGGGGGCGAGTTCGAGTAAACAGGATCACATTCCGGTTACAATGAGCAACTCACTCGGTCAGATCACTGCGTCGCAGCACGTCAAAGATCTAGGAGCAATACTAGGCGAAGTGGTGAGAAGGGTCTCAACCATGCCGCAACACTCACTCGCACAACAACGCAAAGGGGAGTTGCTGTCAGTATCGACGCTCCGCTCAGTGGGACGATAGACCTTGTGTCGCATGCTAGGTCAGAACATAGTTTGCGAAATACGCAGCCGCGTGGCTGGTCAAAGGAGAGATATCAGACACCTCGCAGAACAAGGGCCAGAAATTTGAATGGCTCAACCACCTGCGAGACGTGCGACTGGAAGAGCTGATACGAATATGTTTCCATGTGTGGGAAAAGTGCATGCGAGGCACTGCAGCCATGAGATCTACGGGGAGGCAAACTCTCAAAGCTGGAAGTCGTGGTATGACGAGCCGAGGTCGAGACGGCGGGTCCACTTCAGCGGGCGACATATGCAGTTTTTCGAATTCCTCTAGTTGCTGCTGATGACGACCACGGTAGAGCAATGAAAGGACGTTGGGCCACTGCGGCCTTGAAAAGAATCTCTATGCGTTAAGCCTGTCCCAATCCTCCAGCCAACACAAGCCTTCCCACAACCTTGAGACAACACACGGCACTGGAAAGAGGCTGCGAAGGTCAGTGGCGTTACCTTGGCGGCTGTCGCTAATCGGACGTGGCCCCCGCCTGCCCACCTAGGAAGACCTGATATCCTGATATGCAGATATGTAGAAGCCACCGGAGGTTGCAGCGGAACAAAGAAAAAACAACGAAGATCATCAGGTGCTTCTGCCATCCGTTGGGTCATATGGGCTCTTATATATCTCGACCGGTCAAGCTCAGCTGACTCGTAGCCGCATCTGCAACGCCCCAACACCCATCATCAGCCTTGGACCCCTTCTCCCCTCCCCCCCCCCCACTCTAAGGCGAGATGCCCCCTCCCCAGCTCTCCAGCCATCCTCACATCTCACATGAGACGGTACTGTACATACCTATGGTACTGTACATACCTACCTAGGTACGGTACTGACACACTGCATGGTAGTAGTGTCCTGCATGCTGATCGACCACCCCATCTAACCCATCAGTACGCACGCGCAGCCTGCAATGTACTTTTTATGGTCGCACACACAGCCCATCATCCTGCCATCGTCAACTCCTCTCCTGCACCTCGCCCGATGCAAAGCAACATCTTCTGTGGATTTCTTGCCTTTTCCTTTCCTTTCCTTTCCTTTCCTTTCCTTTCTTTTCTTTACTCCGAAACATACACACAGACAATATATCCCACCTCTCCCAACCAACGAGACTCACACACTGTGCAGGATACCTACCGAGTACATACAGCGCAAGCGGGGGGAGAGGGGGGAGGGCGGCATGGGGGGTTCGGTTTCATGCCCTCGATTGCTGAGCAGAAATCACACCCCGCGCTCGATGCAGGTAGCCGCTCTTACTTTCCGTTTCTTTTGCTCCTCCTGGGGGGCCCGGGGGGTCCTGCGGCGGGGTGATGCATGTATTGTGCTGTAGATGACTTTCTTCCTGGAGGGGAGGACTTCTAGGAGAGGATATCTAGGATAAGTCTTCGGGGATTTAGCTGTCTCGTGATATGCATGACTAACAACCCTCGGGTGCTTTGCATTTTGGGAGAGTCGAGGGGTCATCTTCGTTAACTTTGCATATCATGAAGACGTTCAATGTTGTTTCGTGGTGGTGGGGGGGGGGGGGATGGAGGCGAGCAGAGGGAGGAGGGCTCTCGCTCGGGCCGCATACTCTGTTTTACCTTAGATGATGGCCCATGATCACCAGATCTCCTGTCCTGTACCCAACCTGCTCTCTTGTCGTACAGAAAGCAGGGGATCACAGTATGTACATAATCCTGACAACCTAAGTGGCAGTTACTTACACAAAAACTGCCCTTATCGAGGTTAAGGTTTGTTTTGATGGTCGCCCTCACCCGTCCTCGGGCCGACAATGAGACACGGCAGCCTCGTCTGCCGAAGTAGGAATACGGAGTCTGTTCTTGATATCGCAGACACACACACACACACACACACACAGAGGACCGTACAAACGAGCCCTTTCCTCTTCCAAAAAACCCCCTGTATATCGATAGTATATCTAGGCTATACCTTCCCGGGCTGTATACCAACGGAACCCATCCCCATTTGGGCCTTCCCTCCTCTTCCTGCCACACCCCCTCGCCCCCAAGAACTTCCCAGCTCCCCGGCTCCCAGCAGGCGAGCCCGGGCTGGGGTCCCGTCACCCTCTTCCCACCCTCACCCTGTGGCGTCCCTGCTCAACCCGACACCCACACTCCATGACAGCTTCTAGTCCCCGTCCTATTGGCACATACCCATCTGACACCTGCAATGCAAGTAATGATTGACCCAGGATACTGGCCCAGCCGCATGGCCTTTCTTCCTTTCTCCCCCCCCCCCTCTTCCCTGCCAAGGATAGCACACGCCAGATATACCCAAAGCCGCAATCATCCCCCCGGCCGGGATGATATCCAGCAACGGGAATGGGGGGCTCCCACGGGCCCTCCCAACAAACAGGTTTTGGTAACGAGGCGCTGAGGTGTGCATGTACATATACAGAGCTGGCCCGTACCCAATTGATGGAGCCCGTCCGTCCCGTTCGCCGACGCCGCGGCTGCACTTATCGTTTCGTCGCCGTTTCTGTCTTGGAGGAGAGGCCGATAGACGGGGGATGCCTTCCCCCCTCCCCCCTCCCCCCCCCGCCTTGTGAGAGCTGAGCTGGGCTGGGAATGGAAGGCAAGGTGGCAGGGACCGGGTCCGTAACTGATGACCTGGCTCAGGCGAGCGAGGCCATGCGTGTAGGTTGTCGATAGTCGAGATGGCCCCTTGCGACAGGGAGCAGTGGGAGTCCCCTCTGGGACATACGTATCTCGCGATGACGGGAAACTAGAGATTGAGGGGTGTTTCTGATATATCCTTCTGTGTTGATGTTCCTTTTGATGCCTGGAGTTCCTACCACCAGCTTACTCTGATCTCTTGATAGTCAGTGCATAGAGACACAAATCATAACATTCGATTACAGCCGTACTGTTGAACATACGAGCTCGCGGTTCCTCCGACTCCCTTCCCTTGAGAGCTCCGAACCCAGCCGTCCACTGATTTATCATGGTCGGAGTGGCTTTGGAGCAGGCTGGACTCCAGCGCGAAGACTCTCACGGCCAATGTTTGCGGACATATTTGCTTGATGTACTCAAGCGTATGGGCGAAGGGTGAGGACAGGGTCAGAGCCCCTGGGAGGGTATCATGTGTCGTAGACTTTACTGCGACCTTAGATAGTGGATGAGGTGAGTTGACATTAGATGACGATGAACAACGTGATGATTGGTATTCGACAACCCCGACCTCTTCGTAATTCGTTACTGACAAGCCAAAACAAACTGTAAACAAAATGACGATAACCTCCCAACCTGCGATTCGGGATGACCAATGTGCCTCGCGCCGCGAATTTTGATCTTTTCTCTCGTGCGCCATCTTCCCAAACGGGTGTGTTCGAAGAATTGAAAATAATATGAAGATATGCTCCAAGGCTCAAGCTGCGAACGCGCCTTTACGAACCTCCTCCGTGGAGACACCATTACCAGCCGTCAATAGTCTTGCCTGCCAGGGAATATACTCGCCTTGGTCATTCACGCATTGACTATACCCATTCTCACAGTGATAACCAGGAGGGTAGCAGATACATGCATAGGATCCCACAAGCTCCCACAACGCAGATAGTAGTTCAAGGCAGGGGAGAGAAGTAGCTTTGTCCTGAGATCCTTCCCTGGTAGAGATAGACGAAAAGTAGAACCACAAAAGTAACACACGAGGGAAACCTGCTCCAATTGCGAGAGCTCCACAACAAATTCAGGAAAAGTTCCCCCCAACTTTTCATTTCAGTCCACCTCCGTCCCCGCCCTAGACTCCTCACGTCCTCCCGCCACTCTAAAGCCTCGAATCGTCGGCGCATCTGACCGCCGTGATGGTCTTTGAATCGAGGAAGCATACCGGCCGCCTCCTGGGGACATTCTGACGAAGGGGTATAATTATATTTTCTTTGTTTTATAGCAGATAGTTCCCGACCCGAATAAAGAATGCTGATGGAAGATCAGTTGTGAGGATAATTCTTGCTATGCGCCGTATGCTGTTCGAATCGTGAGTTGCCGAGGCATCGTCGAGTATTAAATTCCTGGATGATGGGTGTGGAGCGGGCATGATATGCCTGTGTCGGAGATCAAACAAACAGACCAAAGAGAGAAGCTCTCCCGTTGATATCCAGCCGCTCAGTGTCCCATCTAGCCCTTGGAAGGAAAGGGAGCCGTGCAAAGAGGCCACTTTGTGTTGAGTGTCGAATACGTCAGGTTCAAATGAAGGCTGCGAAGCCACGTGGCGGTTTATGAGAAAAATCATTTCAGCCAGCCCAGAAATAGGTCTTGGTCTTGGTCAAATCGGCTCCTCCCCCTTGTTTCCATAATCACGAATTCCACCGCTTGTTGCTGTCCTTATTTGCGGAATAATCAAAGCCATTCCCTCCTTCGTCATGTAGATGCCCTCGGCCGAGTGGCTCAATCTTCATACCGGATCCAGGCAAGCCTCGGGGGTCGTGTGGTGAGAGGTAGCTGGGGAAACTCTGCGTCGGGTGAGGAGGGGCTAGTCCCTGTGGAACGCTCGTCGTTCGATACAGACTTGCTGGGGCGGTCTCGTAGGAATTTCGCTGCATGCTGTCAAATGGTGCGGCCTCGGGAAATTGCGGTGGCTGCGTCAAAGGGACAGGCTGCTGGTCCACATAAGAGCCTGACTGGTGTGACGGTTGTTGTTGGTGCTGATGGTTGAAGGAGTAGAGCGATGAAGCGGATGGGGGGTTTGTTTGATGCCATGTCTGATACATTCCAGAGGCTGAAGTGTTGCTGTATTCGGTCGGCGAGGTATATAGGGATGGACGGCGGCTAGAGGCATGCGGGTCCGAGAATGTTTCCTGAAGAGGGATGCTGGTGGATTGAGACAACGGCGGCTGGTTGCTGTTCACGCCCATTGGGTTAGCCTCCACGAAGTTCGGCTGCCCAGCGCTCAGATCAGGTTGCATCAGGGTTGGCTGATGATATTGATGAGCTCGGACCGGGAGCTCCCCCAGAAACGGTCCACCGTGTAAGTTACCGGCAGGGCTCTGGTCAGTGCTGGAAGTCGATAGCAGGCCGTGATCTGGAGCCTTCGGAGGCGAGGCTGTGGAAAATGTGGGTGCTGGGTCACCCTCGTCATCTTCATCCTTTGGGACATCGTCATCTTCGTCATCCGACTGATAATTCTCTGGTATCTTGTCATCGGCCATGACGTAGACCTCGGTATCAGCATCTGGAAACCCTCAAATTAGCATCGACATCTCCAACGCCCCCGGAGGGGGAGAATGTCAGTGATGGACAGACCAATCTCGCCGTTTTTGTAACGCTCTTGGTAACGAGCCACCTTGAAGATTTCTTTGAGGAACGGCTTCTTCTTGGCATTATTGGGGTTCTCCGTGTCTCCGAAGAAAGCCGAGAGCGCCTCGAAGGTCGCCTCTTCCAATTTGCTGATGTTGAGGTTCTGCTTTTGGATATCCTTATGCTGCAAATGATTCGGCTCGCTAATCATACGGAGGATGTGATTGAGTAGATGGACGCGCTCTGCTTCCCGTCAGATAGTGACCCGAATATACCAAGAGGGTGCAACGGCGTACCAGGCTTGTAGAGATGATCCGGTTCCTTGTGCCGGACTCTCTCGTCTCTTGACGCCCCCCAGGGTTTAGGCCACCAGTCTGGGGCCTTCGCGTCAGCCCCAGTGTAAGGGTGGTTTGACTGCTTCTTCGGAGCAATTAACTTGACCCATGCCTTCGCGATCAATTTGCAGGCTGTTTGCTGAATATTCTTGAATCGCTGGTCACAGAACTTCCAGACCTCCTCCTCGTTGCCGATTTTGATGCCCCTCTTGGATATGACCACCTGCACCGCCGGAAGGTCATCGTCGACAGTGTTGTCCCTTCTTCCACATAAGCCACCCCGTTGCCTCTTTCGAGTTCTGTAAGATGTGTCGTCGTCGTACGTCAGCAAGCCTCCAGCTCGACGACGGTCATATTGCCGGCGTCCACCATATGCGGAGCTCATCTGATGCCGAGCTTGATTTACGTGCCCATAGTGACCCTCCTCGTAGGTTGGACTCGGCGCTACCAGCCTTCAGGTCAGCTGAGGGGACTAGGTGTATGGGAAGTGGGTTCTTACTTGTGTTGGTAGTCCCGGTATACCATTGCAGATAGCCTGGGAGATCAATATACCGCTCAAGCAACATCTTCCCATTGCCTGCTTCTTGAGGCCCGCTGAACGTGACAAGCTTGCCCTCCTTGGTGATTCCAGCCATTATGAAATGGTGAATGGGTATATTGCAATATTCATTGAGCATTGTGTAGATGTCCTGAAACACAACATCAGAATCCGTAACCGTCCTTGGATATGCGTACTTGCTTACCATGGGATGTCTGTGTTGGTAGATGGGATCACTGGGAGCTCGGCCTGCTGGCATCCTGTCCGCCTGCCAGTGGCGGGCCGGCTCTCTTGGTAAGACCATGGTTGCAGATTTTGGAGAGGGGGGCGCGAGGTCTTGGGAAGGTGAGCACCGAGGACGGGCTAAATAGCTATAGCGAGTTAACAAGGAGCGTCTAGTCCCGCTTTGATGCCCTTTGATGGGCAGTTCCAGACCACAGAGCTCTGAGGACGACAACGACCCGGTGAAATCTGAACTGGGTTCGGTCAGTATAAGATGGGTTGCCACTGAGGCTGGAAGTAGAATTGTACGGGTATGGCTTCTGCGTACCATACGGTGTCCAAAGCCGCTTGGCTTTGCTCGCCTGGGGAAGTGGACTGGGCTTACGGTGGTACCAGAGTCGCAGGTGTGACAGGCAAGAGTAGATATATGAGAAAGTACGGAACGAGAAGAGAATCTAGACAGGAGTGGCAATGCAGATGAAAGAAATGAATGGATAGGAAGGATGTAGGACTAATCTGCCCGGCAAGGGGGTGAACTTGAGTGGGGTGGAGGGCTGATATATGTGCGAGGGTAGGTCTAGGGCGGCACGAGAGAAGAAGAGCAAGCCATACCTGAGAACAACTGCCGGATGATATTGGTTGGCCCCTCGAGAGATGGCAAGATTCAGAGAGCAGCGAGATCAAGTTCAAATCCCAGACCACTAGACACCGGTCTTGTGCGTGTCTGTTGGAGCGGGAGGTTGCTGAAGCCGAGTGGCACGGGAAGCGGATACGCACCAAACAGACTCCCTGGCGATGATACGGTCGACAGGGTCGATGAGCCCTGGCTGCTAGGTATAGTCAAAATTATGGGATAGCGGACATGGGCAACAAAGACTGAATGGTGGCTTGTGTCAGAGAACGGGGCCTGTATCAGCCGTCAATCCTGGGATAAAGGTCCCAGCGTAGCAGCTTGCACAGACAGACCAAGTCGCCGTGATCACGACCCTGGAAGATTCGGAGGTCACAGACTTCTTTGTCTGTTGTGCGGCTGTGAAACATCGGGGAGCTGCTGCCCACTTGCCCACGGAGGTCCTCTCCACGACGAAGTTCCCGTCAAGGCCTCGAAGTACGAGTATTGCCCGTGTCTTCAGGATACGGATGTCTCTTCTTGGATCGGATGGCGACGGAGAGCGGTCCGCAAGTGCTTCCGCTGATAATAACGTCCAAACACACAGCGGACGGTGGACGGTGGAGAATGGAGGAGAAAATAAGCCGACCAGACGGACGAGCAGAAGCTGAGGGTACCAGGGAAATGCAGGCAAGTGGAACGAAACTCGAGGACACAGAAATGCAGAGTCCGTTTGACAACCCTCTCAGGGAAGGGAATGGCCGGGTTGTTTCTCCTGTCGTGGCTGCTAGTCGATTCAGTGCTCGCCAGGGTAGCCCGGTGGTCGCGGCAGATGGCAGATGCAGTGGAGTCGACAGTCCAAGATACCAACGGACAATGTCGAGTAGGACCCTAGGCGAGGATACAACAAGATCGAGTCCGTAGAGCGGAGACTTGCAAGTCTGGAATTCTCAGGTCTCCTGTTTGGGCACCTGTAGCTCCCCAGCGGGTGGCTGCGGTGACTCGGTAGTAAAGGATGCAGTGGTTTGAGGGAGGGTGTATTATTGTGTTGGAGCGTATGACGGCAAAGGGAGATGCGGTTCGTCACTTGTGTTACCGGGACGCAGCAACTGAACTTTCGTCCTCGCTTGGTTGAAGGGACGGACAGAGAAGACGAAAGCCGTGGTTAAGGAAGCTGGGCTTAGCTGCGAAGATGAGAGTAATGTATGTAACGGTCTAAAAAAGTGCCACCATAGTGTGTAGGTATGTAGTGTACGTGTGTGATGGAGCCCCTTGGCAAGGTACTGGCTCAGATAAAATAGAAAAAGACATCCGCCGCGGGCTACAGACCCTTGTTCCATGCAGGAGACAGTGGAGATCCGAAGAGAGCCCAGTGCGTGTTATGGACCAAGAACAAGTGCTCGGATTCGAGCGGGAGGCTGAAGAAGAGGGTACATCACTGAGCGCAGACAGACTGGAGAAGGAGAGTGGGATCTCGATAAGGGCGGTCCGTTGAGCTATGACGGCTTTGAAAGACAAGATGAGGAGAGTGACGATAGACGATAATAAATTGCTTGCTTGCTCTGCCTGGCGGGTTGTCATGCGAATGGCAGCCAGCCAAACGAGTAAATCCCTGCCGTAACGTGCTTTTGCCCAACACCTGGCGGATTCGATGACACCTTGTACCGTACACGCCGGGGGAAGTACAGTAGAGGAGGCGGTCCAAAAGCAGCTGTATCTGGGTGGGGGAACACGGGAGACTGGTCGAGGGTGAAAAGGGCTTTCCCTGATGCATGGCGGACTGCAGCAGCTCTTAGGTAGCCCGAGAGTATTCCGCACGCCAGATTGGCCACGAGTAGCACAGTGAGAGGAGAGGGTTGGTAGAAACTAAGAGTTAAAAAGCAAGTAAGAAAGACACCGCAAATTTCTCCGTACTGAGCAAGGACAGAGGCCTCTGCAAGTAGGGCCTCTATATTCAATACGCTGGTAATGATGATTTCCCCTTCAAGAATGAGACTTCTCAACATGTTCAAGCCTGGTCGGGACCAGAGTCATCGAGCATGAGGCATCTCGAAAGCGGGATAGTGGGTGCCCCAGATGGAGCGATAGCTTCTGAACTCCTCTCGGCAGTACAAGACAGGACGATGCAGATCGTCCGTCGCCATCATGTGCTCTGCACGGAGTACAGTATACTGTTGTCCCGTGTATCTTGTAGTACAGATGTACTTCGTTTAATGTATGTGTGTGTGTGTCTGTGTGGAGGAGGGCAGGGTATGTACACTAGGTACAGCAGGAAGCAGGGCTCCTTGTATGGGTCCCGTTGCGGGTACTGCAGATGACGAAAGGGACCCTCAGTGCCATCCGTGTCCCATCTTCAACGCTCACGAAGTGACAACGGCGCGCAGATAGACGAGGATCCGTCGAGATGACATATCGATAGCAGCCGTGTGAAGGTGTCGCACAGCAGGTAGGCGGCATAGCGACCTACCCGTATACCATAGTAGTCGAGGATTGCGACACCATCAGGAGCGAGAGCTCCGTGTCGGCAAGCTCGCAATTGCTCAGGAGCCACGGCTCGACTCGACTCGGCCATGTTTGCGAGCAGCGATGGTGAGGCCTGGTGGGTGGGGAGACATGTAATGCTTTTTCTGGGCCTTGTCATATGTAGAGAGATGCCCATGTTCCCTTCCATCTCAGCCAATAACGCCCGGCAAGCGCTTCAATGCGAGCTTTATTCTGCCGTTCAACGTGATTGGCCCCGGCGGACACCCGGCAGAAGAGATACATATACCGTAGCACTGAGGTTTGAGAATGCGGGCGTTTGAGGTAACAGTCTTCCGGTCCCATTCTCCCGTTGGGGGGTGCTCAAGCAGGCAAGCTACTGCACTGCGCTGCCCATACGAAGCGATCGAGAATCGCATGGCGACCGAGGTAGACCACCCTAACGGGTGAACTGGAGGTATATGTATATGTATGTGCATATGTGTATATGTGTATGTATGTGTGTGTGTGTGTGTGTGTGTGTGTGTGTGTGTGTGTGCCACTGATGGGGAGACGTCGTCTTGGTTCTCTCGATAACCCTTTAGTCCCTCCTTATTACTGAGGTACAGAGGGTTTGATGAGTGCTGTCATTATCATAACAGCAGTACAGGCTGGGAGAGAGTTTGAAGAAGGGATGCCAAGATGTTTCGGTGTGGTCGTCGATGGTGCCCTGGGCAGCTGGCACGCCTGGCCATGCCCAGGTGGCCTAGGTGGCCCCATGTCGGGTGTGCGAGGTGAGACTCTTGAGGGGCGCCATGCCAGATTGGAACGGAGACCCTGTCTTGGAACCCAAGCCCACTCTGCCACTCCAGGTCTGGTGGGCCTCTTGGGTAAGACCTCGCGAGGCAAACATCTCTTCAGCTCCAGCGAAGAGAACGTGGTCAAGATGCCAGGATGCCAGGATGTCAGGATGCCAGGATGCCAGGATGCCAGGATGCCAGGACGCCACAGGACGGACAGGGTTGGTCGGCTCTGATGGGTCCATGGGTGGTTGAGGTCTAGGATGCGCTTGTCTACATTAGTAGAGGCAAATAATCCGGATAATTAGGTCGGTAGGTAGTCAGGCAGGTGAAATGTTACAGGAGCGTAGGGCCAGTGTTCAGATAGGTACTCAGTAAAATGTTCACCACAATATGAAAATTCGGCTGCTGACTTACGTAGGAAATTGAGTATACACTACACAGTCTGCCCAGCCGTTCCTGCCGTCCGGGGAACGTCGATAGTACATAGTGCGCTAGTACGAACTACGGAGTAAACTACCCAGGTATCTGACTAGCACGTATGTACCTAGGTATCTACGGAATCCTAGGTACCTAGGCATACACTCCCTACACAGATAACACAGTACGGATTGTTGCCAGAATCAAGGGTAGCTCGGCCGCCATATCCAGCTCTCGCTGCTGCTGGAATTTCTGGAGATACCTAGGTAGGTACTTGGTAGTCGGTGGTCCATGGTCTGTGAGCTGTGAGCTGTGGTTCGTTGTCTGTGGTGTGTGAAATGCAGCGTGTGACTCGTCATCACATCTGCAATGGCTATGGATCTACAGAGCACAAATTCCCACTTTCATCCACCGAACGCATGCCCGAGATGCCTGCCCAAGCTGAAAGGTACAGGTCTTGAACAGGACCTCACCAAAATTTGCACGTCTCCTGTTAGCTACTGTGACGCCCAACCCTCTAGACGCTTTACCGTTTCTGTGTCTTCTGCTTCTTTTTTAGATGCAGCCGGCCATTCTTCTGCCCCCGCCTCGGCCAACTTACGGTACCCGTCACCTTCGCTGACCGGCCGTGACGAGCGCGGGTCGACCAATTCTTCTTACGTTCGAAAGGGTCACACCCGAAGCTCAGGGCGGAGATATGGTATATAGGCGGGTAGGAGGTCCACCATCTACATAGCTGTATGTACGTTGATGCTATGGGAATCATATACGTACTGTGAGATGGTGCCCCATACTGTGAAAATTATACCACAATTGTGCAGTCCTATGCTACCTACTACCTACTGTATAGTGTACCTAATTGCAAACCCATTCGATCCACTGACTGACTATGGTCCGCTCCGTTGAGGTGGGTTTTTTTCCTATGAGCAGGTGGGTCGAACCTTTGGGTTTCGATCTGGTGGTCTGCGATTTCGACCGCAGACATTTGATCAATCACAATCACAACAATGTGATGGAGATACCCGTCCATGCCGTCTCCATACTCTAGGCTGCTCACAGTTTGTCAGCATAACACTAACTCATGATGGGTAGAGATACAGGTCCCCCTCCTTCGAATATTCAAGTATCTCATCAAATACCTTTCAGAGCCCGTATGTAATGACCGTACGATGGAGGCGGTGGAGGATGCGGCTTCAGGGAATGAGGCGGGAATCCAATCCCGTTTTGGCTAAGGCTCGACAGCCCCCGAACGTTGCGCTGGCTGGCTGGCTGGCTGGCAAGCTCTTTTCGTTTCATTTCGAAGTTAGCGCAGATCTCACGGGACGGTGCGATACGTAGTGTACATACTACAGTTGGAGAGCCCTGTAATAAGGTGGGCCTCAGAAGTCTCTAATGCCGATGTAGGTACCTACCTACGCCTACTTGGGTACTACACAGTAGGTACCGGTAGGTCATCTTGTGGTGAACCCCCCCGCCTTCTGAACATTGTCGCGCCTTCCTTACGATACGAAGTCTTCTCCTTTCCTGGTGATTCATCAGGGCGTGCACCTGCAAAGTGCTATGAATCCCCTCAACTAAGCAAGAACCTTGGAACCTTAAAGCAACGACACCCCTGCCGCGGAAGGAACTCCCAGGCTTGCTTCTCCATTTCTTCGCGACTGCCCGCACAGCCGGAAAACAGGCCTCAACATATCCGCGTCGATAGAGAAGGATTTAGCATGGGGCTACACCAAGGAGTAACCTGGCACGCCTCACCTGGGCACAGTAGCTAGACCTGCTAGGGTGCCCAGGGCGTACCAGTTTTCGACGTTGATACACCCCGGGGCCTGCAAGATCTATTGGTGCATCCCGAGGTCCGTCTGTCACCCTTCCTCTGGACAGCGCCCATCATCGAAGCTTACCCTTTTGTCTACTATGGTGCCCAGAGCAACCTCGCAGCTCGGCTGGTACACATAGCAGCAATGCCTCTCGGAGCAGATCGACTTCTCCCATGTACCCTGCACGGTATCTTGTCCTTCCCAGCTAAAGACTGCCCAGGTGCCCCAGGTGGTGAAGCACGCCGAGTATGGCCCTCGGGCCCGAGCTTTGGGTGGTACATGCCGAGGTTAAAACGACGAGCTATTCGCACAGATCCTGCGTCGGTATCGGTCGGCGTGACGCTCCGTCTTCATGCTACACAGTACCTCGATTGGCGCTGGCGGGAAACGGCTTCGCATCGCGCTTGGTTGTTTTGAGCTTGCAGGAGCAAGCAGACCACCAGGGCCAACGAATGCTGTGCGACCGGGCAATCGTGCCCCTACAGCATCAATCTTGCTTTTTCTGAGGGTGGGCCCAGATCTTTAACTTTGGCTAGGGGCTACCTGTATCGGCACTTCAATACCACCCTTCGTGGGTAGTAGTGAAGTCTGGAAGATTACTGGATTGATCTCGGCAATGTTAGTACACACGGCGATGGGTGTCGAGATCGCAATATACTTGTGTGTCTTTTCGCCGGCCGGCTTCGCTTTCGACATTCGCTCGTTACAAACACCTATACGGTTAGGGACCGGTCTATTCCGCGTACCCAAGAGTCAGGTACGCATTGCAAGCACCATTGCGGACTAACGGGCAGAGCCGGCGGAAGCTCGGATGGGCTTAGATGCTGTGTCTGCCAGGTTTGGTAGAAGCGCCGCGGAAAATGGACAGCCGTTGGAACACATGGGGCTGCCCTTGCTTTCATAGCCTGTCCCGGAACCTTGGGTGGCAGCCACGCCATCGTGCATCTGGACCAACTTGCCACAGAACTATTTCAGACATTATAGTGCTGCTTTGATCTGCGATTTACTCTTGCGTTGTTACCGGCCAGTCCACTAGTCCCTGATGTGTACTACATGTCAGGTCATGTCAGGGAAAGTTATACCGCTCGGAAGCCATCAAGGTTGTCCGGTCGGTAGTCCTTGGGCAATTTCTCAGCTTCCCGTGGGTGTCCCAACCCTCGCCTGCAACAGCGCGGCAATCATCTTGACCGGTCTCAAGAGCCTCAATCCTTCCCGACCACCCATTCTGCAAGGGCAGAGCGGATTAGTGGCACATGCCTCACTTATCATGTGGCACAAAGCGACCGTTGCCATGTGTGTACCATTGCATCGGGTCCGCTACGAACCCTGGACCCCTGCTGTGTCGACTGTTGAATTTATGATATGGAGAGGATGACGCCTCCCTCACATTGGCAGCACATCCGATCGGGGCGTCTTTAAAGTGCCGGCCCGGCCTGAATACAGCATGAAACTTTGGGAAACTACTACAAATCCGACAGAGGAGTCCATGAAGTTGCTAACCACACTCCTTGGCCCTCACCAAGGCTATGATGTGTATGACAGTAAATTCGATCCCGTCCATCGACTGTTGCACAGCACCAGTACCTTTGGATATTTGTTGTTGTTAAACCTTCAAGTGCTGGAAGGCTTCAACAGTGGTCAGCTAGATGTGGTTCGCAATACGCAATAGCAAGCTGCTTGGTTTTCAAGGACCTCAACATCGGCTTCACTCGTTTCTCTGGCCAGTGCTGGGTCCTCAAGATGATCACGCGCTGCTTTCGCAGGTTATCATTGCTGACCAGGACATGACATGTTTGTCGCATGGCTCCATCCACCTCAGATTGGGCTGGCTCGACACAGACCCCATCATCTTGAAGGAGGCAGATTAAGCCGACCTCACGGGTACGAAAGGGCATGCAACGGCCTGGATCTCCACATTGCCATATATACGCACTATCAGGTAGCGAGTCAGGCCCCATATCCATATCACCTCAGCGGTCATCGACATTGCTCAAGTGTGAAGCGCAAGTCTTGGCCCGAGAAAGGCACCCCGGTTGGTGTCAGGGGTAGACTCCAAAGACGTCACGATAGTCCCACATTTCCTGTCAACAGCGGGAGCGTTGGCTATGTCAGGAACCCCTGTCCATGGCACCAGACCTCACAAAAAGCTGGAGGCTTTTGTCTCCGCCCTCAGCCACCAGCTTTGACTTTGCCTGTTTGAGACAACTCGGTGCTATGTCTCGGGGAGAAATTCACCCGATGAAAAGGAAGACAAGACCACGGTGGCTACTCTGCCTTTAGGATGGAGGTCTTCCTGCCTCATTCGAGATACATTAGACCAGATCTCCGTCTAAGGACGCTATAGCAGCCACAAACAACACCGGGATATCAAACCCCGGACGGTTCTGTTGGCGCCCGGGAGTCAAAAGTCAAGTGAATGCTACATGGAACTCCACCTCATCCACTGTGTTACTACCGGATGACCTTCCGCCAGTGAACCGGAACCATGGTTTCAGCACACAAATCCAAACCTCTGATGCAACTTCTCCTGCCGGCCTGTTCCTCTCCAGGGATCAAATTCGACAAATCGTACGACTGCGGCTACGCTGTACCTATTCTGACCTCATTCCCCACCAGTTTGAGGAATCCTTGGAGCTACGAGCCAACCTTGAGACCTCATTTTGGGCTTGACGACATCTCATTCGGCGGGTGGTGAACGGGAGCCCAGAGCTCACCGTAGGAGGAGCACAGTGTGGCACCTTGGCCCTCTTGATAAGGTCGCTCAAGTAAAAAGGTGAGACAGTGACGGAAAACATTCACATGCTGCTTCTTGTCAGCGCTGGCCAAGCTTGTAGGTACCGATGTTACTTACAAATGCAAGTCCAGTATACTTACCTGAACACCACCTGGCCCTGAGGAACAGAGTACTGGCACCTCGAATGGGCGCCCAGTCGGCGGTGCACTGCTGTGGCGATCGCCTTCCCAATTGCGCCGGCAGGCTAAGTATACTTACATGCAATACAACTTGATGTGGATAAGAAAGGAGCCTTGCTGTCGGCAGTCACGTACAACCCAGACACCCAGCAAAGCCAAAGCAGCCAAGCATGTCGACCAAAGCTTGGCGCCAGATGCTCTCCATCCTATCCCAGATACGACCTGATGTTGATCTGGTCCAACTGCGCAGCCCGCCACGCATTAGCTGCCACCTGGTGAGGCTTGTTACCACCACGTCTCCTCTCGCAGACTTTGACAATCCGAAGGCGTTGTTTGTACAATTATGGTTCTTGATGGTGCGGTCCCATGATTCTCATGCAAATAGCTTGTCTACAGGCGGGAAGGGACCGGAAAGCACCGCCAGAAGTAGTGCGAAAGCCACAGGCCCAAACCAATATGGACGGAGTCACCACACGGATCCATATCTTCATGCCCTTGTCACGAAGGAGAATGAGGGCAACTTTAAGAGCTTACAAAGATTCTGGGAGGTCGCAAGCACGAGAGCAAAGTCATAGAGTCCTTCAATCAAATGGTGTTTCACTGCTCAACGAGGGCGGTGCTGAATGTCAAACAGTTGTACAGTACAGCTTGCCCACAACGCTATAGTAAGCCGCCAACACCATATCCGGAAGTCTTTGCATACACACTCTGTCTCCTGACTGCTTTGTAGACCCGGAAATCGGCGGGACGGCATGTTGTGCAACCGGAACAACATGTATAGGCCTGGTAGGGCTCAGCCAAGCATTATAGCACCAACGACAACAAGCAAACGTCCATTGACATCAGGCTTTGACGTACATATATCCATACGTATATTACAGAGGAGCACATATTTCCTGCTTGGATCAAGATTCAGCGCATATTTTGGGGGGGGGGGGGCAATCCTTTCTCCGATTTCCAGTGAAAGGACCAGTCAAGATGTTCCGGGTAACTTGAGCTCGAATGCCACTTGCCCCTCACACACGGGATACTCCTCGCCGGGGAAGAGTATCAGGCCATGAAGTCGGCCACGCTCCTACAAGAGGAAGGTGTAGGATCTCGGCAAGGCTGTCATGTTGACACATGTTCAGGATCTTGGACTCGGGTTGTGATATCCTCCTGCCCCATATCTGACCAGACTGAGTGGAGAAGGGACCTTCTCACATGCCTGCCACATCTATCACCAGGATCTCGGTCCGTGAGCAGATTCCCTTTATTTCCCTTCATCTTACATCTGACCGTCAATGATGTTCCTGGATATTCCCATACCCGTGTAAAGTTGCCGACGGGGCGGCCCTCCTCCTGATCCCGCCTGTGGCCGCCCCCTCTGCCGAATGTGTGCGATTGATTGCACAATCTTTGCTTCTGTTTCATTGTCCATTCTCCTCCATACCGTTCAACAAACGTCTTCTATTTCCGGTATTCCAACTTGCCGCGCACAGAACCGACAATCACTGACCCCCGGTGGAGGCTATCATCGGCTATCGATCCACACATTCCAGCTTCCATATGGCTTGAACTTTATGTTGGTCAGACGGTCCCTAGATGCCGCGTTAGATTAATATGTGGTGGGAGGGGTGGCTGACTCATAATTTAGAGACACAGATTCAGCTTTCGGCTACGCTTGAGGCCAACAGGAAGCATTACGTTGCAGAGGCTGTCTGTCTATGTTGGTTTTCTCTGAATATGGCCTCAGAGCCCCCGTCTTTCTTTTCTCGTATCGAGCGAGTCCTCACAGGCTGGGTCGTGTTCACCCCAATTACATAAGTATCTCGGGTATGTTTCCCCGAGTCCATAAAATCCTCCGGCCGGATCCTCTTCCGCGCTCCCTTGTCTGTCTTTCAAGGGGCGCCGGGGTTCCTGTTCCACCATCGTGGCGATCATAAGCGTCTTGCGCGTCTACGCCGGGGGGGGGGGGGCCTGCCTGTCAGAGCTGACCCCTTCGGGTACGCGGAGTCAATGCTAGTACACATGTAGCTTCGCCGCTGACCACAAAGACGCGGACGAAAGAACAAGAGGTCAAAGTGCCTTTGACCCCCACCGAAGTCCTCTCGGGGCGCTCCGTTCCCGCTGTGACACTCGGGTCGGTCGATATCTTTCCCTTCCCGTCCGAGTATCCTCCGTCCCGCGATGCCACAAACAGACAGGTTTCTGTGTAGGTAGGAGCCACATATAAGTTCATACTCTCATACATGCATGCATAACCAAGCGCCGTAGAGGAGGCTCTTTTATGCTTCCCATGACCGGTGAGAGGCGAGATGACCTGGGATACATGTACACAGTGCGTTCAAGACCCAACTCCCCAAGACAGTACACGTCCTAGGGGTCCCTGTAGAGAAGGGCAACGGAAAAAGCAAATTCGCCTGGGCAGAGTATCCACCCCCGCGTTGGTCCGAATATTCTGTAATTCTCTCGTGTTATTTCTCCCAGCAGCCCCTACACCCTTTCCTCACCCCCCCCTTCCCCAGAGCGCGTCTGGCCCCAAGCCACAAGCTTACGCACCTATATATCTGCCCCCTTCAGCCCTTGTCCCTGGTGGGTGACACAACGTCGATGGAAGGTCACTGGAGAGTCGAGACAGGAAAGGAGAGTCACTGCCGTCATCGAAAAACCGTGCGCCTTTCGCCTATCATTGCCCAGTGCCCATTGCCCATTGCCCATAGTCCACATACACCACCCCCTACACATTACAGACCCTGGAGGCCTGGAGGGGTCCCCTGGTCATACAGTTAGAACTATGTACAACACACCACACTCAAACCCACACACCATCTTCTCACTGCCCTGCTCACACACTATATCGACCATGCAGATAGATGCCTGCCGGTACGGGTTATGTATGTGTATGTGTATGTGTATATGTATGTAGGTATATGTATGTGTGAGTACACTACGTGTGTGTGGGATGGCTCGCTTGTGAAAGAGACTAGTAGTTATGATTTCGTTGCCGAACCCACCAAATGATTTAACCTGCTTTACTACGCTGCCCGCCGCGCCAAGCACATGCTTTGCTTCGCTTACATTGTTGCGTTCCAAATCACTGAATATCATCATTCACGACACACCCCACCGCCGCCCCATAAGCACCAGCACCAGCACCAGCACCAGCATCAGCACCACCATCGCATTTGCGATCGGACTCGCGACAGCACTAGCCGCCCGGCCCGATGGGGCTCGGGGGCTCGGCCCACCGCGATTTGTAGTTGCCTTCCCTCTCACTCACTCGTCGTCCCTGTCCAGCCCGGCCTGCTTGACCAGCGAGTAGAATATACCCCCCTTCTTGATCAGCTCCTGCGGCGGTCCAAACTCCGCCACCTCACCCTTGTCCAGGACTACCACCCGGTCGCTGTCGAGGATGGTGTTGATACGGTGCGCGACCGTGATGATGGTCCGATTGGAGAACAGCGGGCTCCGCAGCGTCAGTTGCAGCATCGCGTCGGTCTCGACGTCGACAGCCGCCTGTGGGGGAGGGTTCGGGTTAGTTTGTTTTGTTTTGTTATGTTTCGTATTGTGTGTTATCATGACGAGAAACAGGGAGCATGCGGGATGACGTACCGTGGCCTCGTCTAGGACCAGAATGTTCGAGGGCGTGAGCATAGCCCGCGCCAGGGAGATGAGTTGCCGCTGGCCTTGGGAGAGGTTGGACCCTAGCAAGGGTTGTGGTCAGTATAAAAGATTCCCAAGCTCACTCTCCGCCGGTGTCTTCCGCTGCTACTCAAAGGGAACGAGGCGTTGTGCAGGGCGTGGGCTCAGATGGGGGAGGAAAAGGAAGGCTATCAGTCAGATGAAGCACGTCGCCAGCCGGCGACTCGCGCGTGTTGAGGCGGCGCCGGACGTGACACAGGTGGGGACGAGTAAGTCCCAGCCAGGCGGGTACGACGTGAGGTGCGCTTCTGGGTGAGTGAAGGCAAAGGAGAGAGCCCTAGCTCGTGTGGATGGCCACGAGACCAGAGCTGCCTGCATGTAACAGAGATCATGCAGGCACTTCTCTTTTCGGCAGACGAAACAAGCTGTACATGAGAGATGACATCGATCCTTATCCACCCACCCACTGTGACCTCCCCAGTCCCAGACTCCGTCGGGGTGGCCGCTTATTTCCTTTGCCGCACACCATTTTCTCGCATGTGCCAAGACAGGTAGGAGCCGGGGCGTCATCACAGCACGGTGGAACACAGGGACGTTGTGCAAAGTTCAAATGCAAGAAGAGAGCCGACGGAAAGCGAGTGAATTACGGATTTGATAATGTACTCACCTCCTTCGTGTATCCTTGAATCAAGTCCGGCATCCATACTGGCAACATGGCTCTTGAGTCGGGCGTGCTGGCAGTAACACAGAGTCAGTGAGGCCTCTCAAACCAGTGCAACACAGGAACAACGTTTCCTGCCATGTGGCTGGGCCCATTGGAGGGAATAGCTCCTGTGTAGCGACAACGTACCTCGAGAACGCTCCACAGTTCGGTATCCTGCAGAATCTGGGTCAGCATTCGTAACGCGATAGCCACTATTCGTCCGAGACGGGCAAGTAAACTCGAAGGATCTGTAGGGTGGTAATTCCCAAATGGTCGGACGACCAGGTAGCATCAACACAAGATTGCACACGCATAATTCCGCCGACCCACTGCCGAGCTGAGGAACTACACCACCAAGATCAAGTCGTCGGAGGTTTGCCCATACGATAGCCAATCTCACCCGCAGGGCATTGTCTCACGGGAGCGAATCCCCACGAGGTGTTGTCCCCATGAGCAATCACTCCCTATCGAACCACACCTCCATCCGCGGTGCAAACGGAGGGTGAACAGAGAAACCCCCGACCACTGCTCCGTCGCCTTGTGTGTGTGTGTGTGTGTGTGTGTGTGTGCAACCCTTGGTTGAGATTACCTGACAGCTTGGCACAGTCCACCGGAAGGGGCGGCCAGATGCCACGAAATGCTGGAATGTGGTGACTTACATCATGAACATGTCCTGGGTCCAGGTTATCCCTGACCGAGCCTTCGAAGAGAGCCGCATCCTGAGGTATAATCGCCAATCTGCGGCGAAGATCCAGCAAGCCAATGCTGGACGTGTTAACATTGTCTATAGTGATGTTGCCACTGGCCGCCTCGATGATACGGAAGAGGGCTAGAGTGAGACTACTCTTCCCGGCACCCGTACGCCCCACTACCCCGATCTTCTCGTGCGACTTGATATCAAGCTTGATGTCTTTCAGCACGAGGTCCAGACCTTCTCGGTACCGGGCGCTGTAGCCGTTAAAGGAGATGGCGCCGTCGGCAGGCCAGCTCGCGGGCGGGCGGCTGCGAGGGTTGATCTCGGCGGCCTCGCTTGGCAGCCTGGCGTATTCAAGAACACGCTCCACCGAGACAATGTTCGTCTCCACCTCAACGGTCTGGCGGACGATCCAGTTGAGCGATGAAGTAATCTGAAGGGCGTATGACATGGCCAGACCGACCATTCCGGCGCTCAGGCCGCTGTGACTTGCGACCGACACGATGGCGAATCCTGCGGCTGCAAGGATGACCACGGCGCCGATGAACTCAAGTCGTATGGCCAACCATCTGTTCGCGCTGACGGAAGGGAAGAAGGCCTTGAGATTGGAGTCCACGCGCCACTCGTTCTCGCGCTCGAACCTCTTCTGCTGACGGTATGCACGAATGGTGGAGATGCCACCCAACGACTCCTGGAAGTGCGCGTAGATCGGACTGCGGCTTACACTGTCCAGCCGCTTGAGCTCCCGGGAAGTCCGCAAGTAGTACCGCTGGATCCAGATGTACATGGCACCCATCGGGAGGACGAGCCCGATGAAGGCAGGCGTTGTGAATGAGATGACGGCGATGGTGAAGCCTGATTTGGCCACGTTTACAAAAAGCATGTTGAAGGTTCGGGCCAGAACCTCGTCCACTCGGTAGATGTCAGACGAGAACCTGTTCAGGATCCGACCTGCGGGAGTTGTGTCAAAGAAGCTCATGGGG
This sequence comes from Cytospora paraplurivora, assembly GCA_021272945.2. Classification (NCBI taxonomy): domain Eukaryota; kingdom Fungi; phylum Ascomycota; class Sordariomycetes; order Diaporthales; family Cytosporaceae; genus Cytospora; species Cytospora paraplurivora. Next base: position 399,742 of record JAJSPL020000016.1, read on the forward strand.
CTTCTGAAAATAGCCTTTGCCATCCGCTCGTGCAGTTTCCTCGAGGCCTCGATGGAGCAGAATATCCACAGTATGAGTGTCTGAATGACCGTCAAGCTGGCAGAACCGATGCCGAAGGCGAAGTAGACGCCAATGTACTTCCCGACTTCGGGATTTGACCCGACTCTACTGTTCGTCTCTGCCCAATCCTTTAGCCACACGTTGCCGCCAATCTGAGCTGTCTGGGCGGCCAACAACGCAAATAGATACACACAAACAGCGAAAGGATCGCTCATCTTGGCATATTCGCCATAGATGGACCACTTCACCTTGCCTTGCTCGCTATGCTCCTTCTGCTGCCTGGTCCTGCTCGGCGCAACTTCCTCATCGGTAAGCTTGCCCCTGGGCCCACGGAAGCTGGCAGTACTGGCTCTCCTCAGTGTGGCCATGCTGCCTGCGCGCCTCTTAGGCTTCCCGGCGCGCGGACCAGGTCGGATAGGCTGCAGAGAAGAAAGGCCGTCCTGCGCTTCCTCCAAACCATCTTTCTCCTCGTCGTCCTCGAGGGACGAGACTTCGCTGTCTAAGGAAGAACTGTCAGGACTTTGCCCCGAGGCAGGTCCCGGCGTAGCCGATCCCGAACTCTGGCCAGCGGATTTGTATAGGTCCGCGACAAAACCGCGCATTGCCAGGAGCTGCTCCAGACTTCCCTGCTCCACGATGGCGCCATCTCTGAGCATGACAATGTTGTCTGCCTCGCCTAGGACCGGAATGGCGTTGGTGGCCAAGATACGTGTCTTCGAGGCGAGTAGGCCTTTGGTACCGAGCACGTTGTCGGTTATGTGTTTCCCGACATGCGCATCTACGGCGCTCAAGGGGTCATCAAGGAGGTATACATCTGCTCGTGCGTATACAGCACGAGCCAGAGCAACGCGGGCCTTCTGTCCACCAGATAAGGAGATTCCTCGTTCACCAACCACAGTTTCGTCACCATCCGGAAGGACTTTGAAGTCATCCAGCAGGGCACAGGCGAAGATAGTCTTTTCGTAGAATTCGGCATCGTATCGGTAACCGAAGATGATGTTCTCCTTGACCGTGGCGTTCATGATCCAGGGGCTCTGCGCCACATATGCAATTGCTCCGTGAACTGTGACACTACCCTTGACTTTATACAAGTCGCCGAGGATGCTCAACAGGAACGACGACTTGCCGCTGCCTACCCTGCCAACGATGCAAGATAGCTCTCCCTTACTAGCGGAGAAATTGATATGCTCCAGAGCATTCTTGTCCTTGTTGTGGCGGTCCCATGAAAAGCTGCCATCTTTAACCGACACTGTCTCCTCTCCATTTTCCTCGACAGTTGGCCTTATATCGACGGCGCCTTCCTGAAGCTCTTCGGCTGTCAGGAAACTGGTAAGCCGACCGACGGCCACAGTGGCCTCCACGATTGACGATATCACCATGGGGAAAACTGCCAATGGGAAGGACAGTAGGTTGAAGAGTGCAAGAGCTGGAAAGATGATGTCCGTCGTCAGGGGCTCGTCATGGGTGAGCACGAAGACAGTGAACGTAGTGCACGAAACGAGGAAAGGGGTCGTGCTAAAAGTGAAGTTGGCAACAGCTTGAGCAGCCCCTATCTTCCGAAGCGTCTTCAACTCTTGCTCATTCCGGACGTAGTTGAGCTTGTTCATGAAAGCAGCTCCCCAGCTGTACAACTTGATGGACTTCATCATGCCGACTATTTCAGCGATGAGACGGCTTCTGGTGTCCTTGTTCTTCATCTGCTCCTTCTGCAGGCTTTTCATGAACCGAGCGACTAGGCCGTTTACAGGCACAGTTGCAATCATAACACCAACGCCAGCCATCATAGACCAGCCTACCAATTGGTATAGCGAAATCATGCAGATAGTGATCTGGAATGGGGCAGACCATGTCTGCTGGGCGAACTGTGTAAGATCCTGCAGACGTTGCGCATCGACCGCCTAAGATGTTTCTGTGTTAGCGGTTGCAAGCAGTAGTTCCAGCACATATATCTTATATCTTGCAAGGCCGAAAGATCATAGCACAGGGTGAAAAGGCACCATGTCGAAGGGCAGCCAAGGTGGCTTCCTGGCAAGACCACCCTTGAGCCTGGCCTCCTACATCATAGAGCGATCCACCCGTACAGCGCAAAGTATGGAGAGTTTGTAAGGCAAGCACCAGGCACAATTGCATGAGCAGAGGCCTGTCCATGGTGCTGGACACCGCTCAGGGTGGGACGGAGAAGGGACCAGAAAGGAGGGGGAAAAGAAACAAAACAAAGAGAGACAAGGGTGTCCATACCATGTAGTTGACGATGTCACCTGTCGACTTTGATGCGCGCCCCTCGTTGGAGAGCTTCAACGTCTTGCGGTAGATTGCCGAAGTCAGACCGGCTTTGATCCTCATGCCTGAGACGAAGGCTCCCTGGAAATACTGGTGTATCATGGTGGTCTGGAACACAGCAATTCCGAACATAGCCAGCGCAATGGCGGCGCCCTTGATAACAGGCTCCGGCTCTTTGCCCGCACCATACGAGTCCACGAACGAGATGAGGTATTTCAGGAGCTGCGGCTGAACGAATGCGGAGATATCGTTCAGCATCTTGAACAAGCCAGCAAGCGCATAGGGTCCTCCGTAGGCGCGAAACACTGATTTACAAAGTCAGCAATATTCTCTACATCAGGCAACATTGATTCGAATTGAAACCAGCTAGCATTGGTCTTGACGAAAGGGATTTCAATGCCAGAAGGGAGAAGGACTCATGTTGAAAGTACGTACTGGCCAGCCACAGCGACGGATGCTCGCGGTGTTCCAGCTCATATTCCCAGGCCTTGTCGAACGCTGCCCCAGTTGCCTTGGTGGTATCGCTCTTCTGCAGCGCCCAGAGGTCCTCTTCCGTAAGGTAATTTTTGTAGCCGAACTTCATGAGCGGCGTCATCCAGGAGAATGTGAGCCGCGAGAATATCGTCGCGTACTCGGCCGGACACTCCTCCTCCTCGACCAGCGCCTCATATTGACTACTGGGCTTGGGCCACTGCCACTCCACAAGGAAAGCGAGGACCGCCAACCCGACACCCACGCAGTACGTCACAAAGTATGCCCGGTTCGTAGTGTAGAGCTGTTGCGAGATCAGGGATCGGAGCTTGACAGCCAGGGCTATCAGCAGGAACAGCCAGTAGAACAGCACCACGCCATTGGCGTTTCGGAGCCTTGCGTGTTCGAGCCATTGTATCGAGAAGATGATGCCGAGGGAGACAATCGTGATCGTAGTCGTCCACACCCTGAAATCACCAAACCAGATCTGGGGGTAATTGATGATCTGGAGGACAAGCTGGGCGGCAAAGTCGGCGATTACTAGAGCGAGTAGACCCTGTCGAGCGCAAAGATGTCAGCAGTTTTCCTTCAGGTAGGCACAATGCGTTGCAGCCTGGATAGAGCGATCGCCTGGTGGGGGGGGGGGAGCGCTGGGGTTAGAATCATACCTGCTTCAGCCAAAAATGCCAGCCCTTCGATATCTCCGTCGGTTTCCTCGACTTCAGCAGCCATACCACCGCCAGCGACCCAAAGACCAAGCCGAATACAGCCACGGAGGCAACCCAGACATCGATGAAGCAGGGCGTAAAGTCGTAGCGGTAGGGGCTCAAGGGGCCCCAGCCCTCCTCGTTACCGCATAGCGGCTGTTTGAAGTCCTCGCCGGCGCTGAGGTAGCCCTTGCCGAGCTCGAACTGCGAGGCCCTGTAGCCGGAGAAGGAGCCCGAGTCGAAGATGGCCTTCTGGGACAGGGGGGCGTCGAGGTCGAGCTGCATGACCGGAGGTTCTCGTCTCGTCGTTGCGCTGATATCAACTGCGGCCTGCTGCGGACATGCTAAAGAGGTGCACTACGGTACAGTGAGAGGTCGTTACTCGGTGGCCTTTGTCTTGGCTACAAAAGTCAGGACTTGAAAAACCGTCACTGTGTAACGTTGACTTGTTGGCGAGATAGAACGAGAAGACGGGTGTCCGATACGTGGGGGTATCTTGTTCGGAGGTCACTGTACACCAACACTTTTTTGGGCCGGTCTAGGACCACAAGTACGGCGCAAGTACGGATTAGAGGCTTAGGCGGACTGCTGCGTTTTAGTGTAGGCCCAAGCCGATGACGTTCCGTGCCTGCGTGTCTGCATCATCCAGCCACATGTGCACGCATTGGGGATTGATTATGGAGATCATCCAAACTTGACATGCTGTTCAGAGGAGATATTGTATACAGGAGTTCGTCAGTGCCAAAGGTCCCGTGAATATCATATAGAAATGCTTGATCTGATAGGTAGACTATTCAGTCTTCTGGTAACAATAACAGCCACTGAAAAGGTACTGCGCACATGTAAACGGGCAGGCCCGCCCAACCATGCTTTGTAATACATGCACGACCCTTCGCCAGCTTCTCTCTGCAGGTGGAAGCGGATCCCAGTTCGTGGCATCAATTGATTGCTGCTTGTCCCGGTACATAGTAACTGTGTACCTAGTAGGTAGTTCCATTCCACCATACTGAAACAACCCCATCAACTAGATGGATACTATGTAGCTAGCTGATCGACTGGGTTACAGTCCAGGCATCCCAAACGCCAAATACTCATAACACATCAGACCTCCCAGCATGAGTATTTCGTGTCGTCCATGTGGATACAATGCCTCATCCATCTGGCACATCTCTCAGTGCTGGAGAGCCAGTTTATCGCAGGTCCACGGATGGGAAATACCGCGGGCCTGCAAAGCCCTTCGCAGATACCCCTTGGACGTCAATGTTGTCTGAAGGGTGGTACATCTTTAACAGGATATATCTCCCGGACACTGGAGGGTCGAACTTGATGGTGCACCGATTTTTGCCCTTCTCGATGAAGAATTTCGCATGCGGCGCCAACAGTTCCCCTCCAACGGCCCGCACTGCTTCCTGAGTAGCCAACTGTGACGCCTCAGCAGCCTCGGCGAGCGACATATCTTGCGTACGTCGGAATGTGGGTGGCGGACTATCATCGTCATCCTCAAACTGCATGTCTTCATTCCAGGACCCAAACGTGTTTTCTCCATCCTCACTGTCATCACTTTCGAAGGGAAGCAGCCCGATCCTATTGGGTGGTTCCCGTCGAAGCCTCTGGCGCGTTGACTCTTCCGTCTCACTACAGTCCGTAGCTATCGTCACGGGAAACGGAAGGGGGTCGACCGGAAACACAGCGGTCTTGTAATCTGCAGCATCGTCTAGGCGACTGTTGAGATAGATCCGCCTCTGACGTACTCGGGTCACTGAAGAAGTGGTTCCGTCCTCATTGTGCCTTACCGACAGTATTGGGAGTCCGTTGTCCCGTTCTGTAGCCGTATCTCGATTGTCAGGCGATTGCACGTACTGGATCTGGTACTGAGCGGTCCTGGCGAGCACTTCGTCTGACGCCATCGAGACGAAGACCATGCCCTCTCGTAACCTGCGCCAGGTCAGCTTAAGATAGGCCAATCCTTTGCGCAGCAACTTACGGTGAAGAGAACCCATGGGCCGGTGCCCTGATCACTACCTCCTGGAGTGTAAAAATTGAAGCACCTTGGTGTCTAAGCACTATGTTGCATCGGTTTCGCTTGGTGCAATAAACAGAGTCGTCGTCCTTCAAAATGTTCTCTGGCGGGTTGATACTTTCATCTGCGTAGATGCCGCCATCACAGCTCTCAATTTCCATCCTCAACTGACCAGGTTCAACTTGCCCAAACCTGCCGTAGCGAAAGCCCTTCGAACTGGTCCCGGTCTTTTCAGAGTCTAACCTGCGCCGCTTCACTCGACGGCTATCTTCTGGTTGGTCTTGCTGAGCTGTGGGCGAGTTCGGTGATGCACTAAGAGGGGACATGATGGTAGCATTCGTATAATCTAGTAGTTGCCGCAACTGTGAATTTGCGTCGTCAAGGTCATCTTCCAGGTCCTCGAAACTTGCAGGATTCAATGGTCTGGTTTCAGATGCACGGTATCTCTCGAAAGGCCGGGGGCGACTGGGGCGAACGAGGCGGGTGGGACGCCCACTGGGAGCACCGGGCGCAGGCAGCGTAGGGCTCCTCCGCGTACCCAACGAGCGTAGAGGTGGGATCAAGGCAAAGGTAGGCAGCGTTTCCGTGAGTCGGGGGGCAGGCTCTCGCGAGAATCTGCGTTGAAGGTCCCGCTGGCTTGAGGACATGTTTGCAGCGGATCCACTGTCGCCTTGGGAACTCATCAACCCTCGAGGGACTCTGTGTCTCGCCTCCCGAGCCTCCCTATGGACGTTTTCTATGGGGCGCCGTTCTCGGGCTGTGGGCAAGCCTCCGTCCACGTCTCTCTCAAGTTCCACTCTTTGAAGAACTCTGTGAAGAGGATATTGCTCCCCCGCAGTCTGATTGACGGCTCGCTCGAGTTCTTCTTCCCGTACTTCAGCTCTTGAGAAATCCAAAAGACGGCGTTGGCCTTGCGACTAGACGTATTGACGTGCGTCAGATAAAGGAAGAAGTCTCGGCGGGTTGCGTTGTATCATCACATGCACTTACGGGCATTTCAAGGACAAGGATGGTGGGTAGGGACGAAACGGGGCCAACCAAGGCGTCCTCGATTTCGAAGCAGGGTGTATGCTCCCACGGAGCTAGGTTCGTACCCGAAAGTAGTATGCTAGGTCTGGCTGTGAAGGACGCAAGATAGAAAGAGGCTGGGCGAGTGACGAGGTTACACGGCTGAGGTGCCGAAGTTGTAATGTAGTAGTCTACCTTGAATGACAGAGGAGGGTTTGAAGTGCAGGTGGGTAGGTGGGATGGAGATGGGACTGCCGTGCGACGTGCGACGTCAATATGCCCCGGAACCCACTACCTGGAACCTGCAGGGACCTGGATGGCCGGCTAGAATAGGCGCTAACTACCTAGGTATATACAAATGTACACTGTAAGCGCACCTGGGCAGCCTCACACGACAGCGCTGGAGGGTTAAGCTTAGAATAAAACGTGGAGGGCCCTGGTCAACTTAATCCCTAGTACAGGCCAGTACAGAATTACGCTGAAGTACTTAAAGTACATACATCCAGCTAGTTGGCGATCCTAAATATCTCCCGGTAACATATTAATTTTCAAGTGATACCGTACCCCAAGGCTTGGGACTAGAATCTAAATTTGGTTTTACGATATCAAACGGAGCCTGAACACACGAGTCGTTCAAAACGAAGTTGCTCTAGACGGGGAGCAAGAGTTACCCACCATCAGCTTGGCCTCCAGAGCAACTGGATACAAACGGTCTGAAGCTTGAGCTCGATCTCCCAACTTTCTGTTGCCTGGCCCAGGAGCGTACAGTAAGGAAGACGCCACACCTGCTCAACGGTCTGCTGAGCCTGCCCTTCTTCTCTTTCGCCGCTTTCGAACCCGCAGGCGTTCCTGCTGTGGTGTTTCTGCTTGTCTGAACCGCTTGCCTTTTGCCTCATCCAAGTTCACCCATCTCCAAAATGGACCACACTCCAGCAGCAACCGTACAAGGTCAGGGAGACAAGGCCTCTTCGCAAATAAACCCCCAATCAAACCAATCCGCGAGCACAACCCAGGCAGCGCCGGTGCCTGACGCGACTGCGATCCCTCAGGGCGACCTTTCGAATCTATCACTACCGGCGGAGCTACCGGCCGACCTGCATTCTTTCATGATGCCACATGATGGTAGCATGCTGAGCGCTGATGCGCTTATGAACATGCCCATGATGATGCCTATGACGTTTGGCGGCATGGACGGCTCTATGGATGCCCACGGCTTGCTCAACATGCCGCACTTGCCACAGAATGGCATCAGCAATGGTAAGATGTTCCCACGCCTATATTGGCAACGTTACAGTATGGTATGCTCACACATGGGCAGACGAGATCGCGCTGTATGATCGACAGATTCGCCTCTGGGGAATGCAGGCGCAACAGAAGATACGGAACGCGAATGTGCTGCTCATCACCATGAAAGCCTTGGCAAACGAGATCGCCAAGAATTTGGTGCTGGCTGGCATAGGGTCTTTGACCATCATCGACCATGAGAACGTCACCGAGGCCGATCTGGGAGCTCAGTTCTTCCTTTCCGAGGAGGAAGGTCACCTGGGAATGAACCGCGCGCAGGCAGCCGTGCCTCAAGTCCAAAAGCTGAACCCGCGCGTCAACGTCATTGCTGATACGGATGATGTGCGTTTCAAGGGCGCCAGCTATTTCGCCCTCTTCGACATGGTCATCGCAACGGACCTTGACCCAGCGGCCCTCAACATCATCAATACCGCTACACGTCTCAATATGCGCCCTTTCTACGCAGCAGGTACGCATGGTCTTTACGGCTTCATCTTCGCAGATCTTATCGAGCACACATTCGTGATTGAGCGAGAGAAGCCCAACGTACCAACAGAGCCAAAGGCCGAGACCAGGACGCGCATCATCTTTGATGTGCAGACGAAGAAGGAGAACGGAAAGACAATCGAGATGGTGTCGAAGAAGGAGCTTTACAGCACCTGGTTGCTAGCGAGCGATGGAGCCTTCCTGCCCGAGGAGTACACCAAGAGCAAGAGACGTCTTAGGGCTGTCAACCCCACGCTGTCCTGCCTACGGGCGCTCTGGGAATTCCAGCAGACACACAGCGGTCGCAACCCCGGACCTAACCAGAACGATCTTGCGAACTTCACAAAGTTGGCGACGCAGAAGCACAAAGACTTGAGTTTGCCAACCGAGACCCTCACGGCCGAGCTGCTGCGAAGCTTCTTGCAGAACATCGGCTGCGAGATAGCACCAGTGACGGCTATCCTTGGCGGACAACTGGCGCAAGACGCCATCAACGTCCTCGGTCAAACGCAACAGCCAATCCAGAACATGGTGATCTTCGACGGCAACACGATGGAGGCTAGCCTCTACCCACTGCATCCACAGGGCCCTCTGGGTAACCAACTCCTTTCTATGGGCGGGATCCCAGGACTATCGAGCATGGGAAACGGAGACATGCACGGACTGATGAATGACCCTTCACTGATGAACATGGCTTTACCACCAATGGACATGAACTTCAGTGCTCATGGCCTGGGTGCGGGCGATGCACAACAACACTTCGCCGGCACTGAAACAGGCACAGCGTCAGGCACGGGCGAGGCGCCCACACAATTCCTGGCTCCAAACACGGGTGCTGACAGGACGCAACAAAGCGGCCAGTAAAGAGCCAGGAAGGAAGACATTTATGGAACATGGACTGGGTAGTGAAAAGGGGCGGAGAAATGTATTGGCAACACTGCCGTCAACTGGAAAATAAAGGCTTTGGGGCCTAGTGCCATGACATGGCATGGCATGGTGTTAAATGTACAATAGTAATGTTCTGTTCTTCTGATACCTACGTCAGAGGCGTCTTGGGAAATGGGAAGGCGGGCACTTGATGAAGAACGTAATCCGAAGCACAACCATCTGCAATCCAGGATCTCACTCGTCCTGTGAGTTAAGCCCCACGATACCCACGATACCTACTACAATGTACTAAGTATGATGCCGAATGACTACATGCGGGGCCTTACCGTTTTGGGCAATCATAGCTGCCCAGGTGTGGCGATGCAGCTCGTGTACCAACTGCTGCAGCTCCTAGACTTGTGAACTGGCTCGCTACGGGCAGACTCGCAGACGGGCAGACTCGCAGACGGGCAGAGTCACCGAAAGTATAGTCGCTCTAAGCTGATGAAATTACCCAGGTTACTCGAAGAGAGCGACCAGTAATGTCCAATCTTGTAGTCATTCTGTGTCGCGGCAGCTGGCCAGTCCTGCCTGTATTGAGTCGGCGCCACGGCTGCCCCGCGATTTGCAGATAAGGTCAGAGCCTTCCCGCTCGCCAGGCCTAAAATTTCCTTCCTATCTACAATCTCATCGATAGCAACAATTTCCCAGCGACTTCACGACCAACAGGCAAATCCTTAACTCGTGATTCTACATACCAACATAACAGACACCCCTAAAAGTCGACTCTTCACAAACATACAAACACACAAAAACACAATCACAGCCATGGCGGTACGAGCACAATTCGAGAACTCTAACGAGTGAGTACATGACTACCCCGCCAGTAGGCGCAAGTAGCAGGTGCTGACTGGGAGTGAACCGATAGGGTCGGAGTCTTCTCGACACTCACAAACTCCTACGCGCTCGTTGCGATTGGCGCGAGTGAGAACTTCTACAGTGTCTTCGAGGCCGAGTTGCAAGATGTCATACCCATTGTCCGTACAACAATCGCCGGTACCCGCATTGTCGGCCGATTAACAACAGGGTATGCTCGCTCCCCCCCCCCCAAATACCCAACAAGCCTTCGCTGCCTTGTGTCGCGAAGAGCTACGGGGTGCCAATCATAGGTTTCGGGCTAGCTAACACACAATGTCTGCAGAAACCGCAAAGGTCTCCTTGTCCCCACCAGCACGACCGACCAGGAACTTCAGCATCTTAGAAACGCACTGCCAGACGGAGTTAAGATCCAACGGATAGAGGAGCGCCTTTCAGCACTCGGCAATGTCATTGTCGCAAACGACCATATCGCCTTGATACATCCGGATCTGGAGCGCGAGACGGAGGAGATCATCGCCGACGTGCTGGGCGTGGAAGTCTTCAGGCAAACGGTGGCCGACAATGTCCTCGTGGGATCATACATGGCACTGTCAAATCAGGGTGGTCTCGTGCACCCAAAGACCTCGATAAGTGACCAGGACGAGCTGTCCAGTCTTCTGCAGGTGCCCTTGGTGGCGGGATCCGTGAACAGGGGTAGCGCCGTGGTGGGAGGTGGCATGGTGGTGAACGACTGGATGGCTGTGACAGGACTGGATACCACGGCGACAGAGCTCAGTGTTATCGAGAGCGTCTTCAGGCTGGGTGAGGGTGCGGTGCCGGGTAACATCAACACGAACATGAAGGAGACCATGGTTGAATCATTCTACTAGACTCTGAGGCAGTCTTGAGGGTCTGGAGTATCACTTGGGACAGCGCGATTGAGCCAGAATCAGGACAGGCCACGCCATAGCGCTCAAGCTCTAATAGCATAAATGATCAATTACCACCGTTCTCCTCCCGAAATCAAAAGGACCACTTGCAACTAACCAAGGTCCGCTGGGTCGAGCCAAAGTAATTGGTCTGGTTGCACCTGGCAACATTGGAAGTCAAATTCCAGATGACAAATCTCAAGACATGCCCAGGTGGCGGCAAGGGAGTATATGGGAGTATGGGATTCCAGGGTGGGCCTGATTGACAGGTTTGGCGGCAGATATTCTGTACCATAACCATATGCAGCACATATCTACACGTGTAGTATCGATCTATCTGCACTGCACCACTTTGTAATCATGTAAGGTACCTGTATCAGACCACAAAGACTTTTGGAGGTCGGGTGGTGCTGCTGCTGGACATACATGCAGTGTACATACGGATCCGTACATTGCTTACCATAAACGTAGTACTGTTTGCCGTCATACGAGGACCCCTAGGATTCCCAGATACGTAAAGTACTCAGACATGTGGAAATCCGACTGGCTGGACCCCAGCCACCAGCCACCGCAACAAAAACTCCCGAACAGCTTGTGACGATTGCGTACATTGCGTACATCGCCCACCTTGGCCGAAGCATCGGGCTTGGAGTATAATTTTCGATGTGGTCCGTCGATCCGGATCGTGGGGAGGATTGAGATGGATTCCCTCTTCCCTCTTCTCATTCTGCCCGTTCTGCCCGTTCTGCCCATCTATGCAGAAGAGCTTTCTCGTCGGCCCTCTTCCAGTCCTACTGCTTCTCCGCTGAAAAGGGAAAAAACCCCTGGCTGGCGCCTTGTAGACACCGAAGCGAACCCCACCCCGACCTCGCGTGTCTCGACCGCCTCGAGCAATCCCACGCCAAATTGACAACACAAATCAACAGAGATACAAGCACGGCCGGACTGTCCAGGAAACGCCTCGACCATACTCTCGTCATCCGGCATAACTCAAGCAGAGAAGGAGAGTTTGGGCAGAAATCCGCTTCAACCACGCGACAATACTGCCCATACGTATCTATATCACATACCTGGGTACCTATATATCGGCGCCGCCGCCCTTCTGTCGTGGAGCCTGCTGGCCTGCTGGAGAAAGGGAGAGTCAGGAACGCCGTACAGGGATCGCTCTGCATAAGATCTGCAGTACTACGTCCAGACTTGTGCACGCCGACTTTCCAGACATTCCCAATTCACAAGAAGATCCCAGACATTCCCAGATATTCCCTCGAGTCCCATCTGACCATCCTGTCCACCCACCAAGGACACGATATCCCCCCTCGGGCTTGGTTACAATACAAGGTTTCTTAGCCGGAGTTTTAGTTACCCGCCCCCTCTCGCCTTGAAACGGCCCGCCTCTGTTCTGATCAGATAGAGGTCCTCGCTGCTGGGTAGTAGGATTCCCTTCTCCTCGGTACTTCTCGTGCCCAGCACTTTTATTACTCAATACAACCTCCTCCCTGCACTGTCTACCGCGGGAACAGGGTACCTCTGGCCCAGAGATAATCTGTACGGGGCTTCTCCTTTCCCAAGGGCCCACCCTCTGTCTCCACGAAGCCTCAGCCGGCACTGCTACGCACCGCCTGCCATGTCGTCCGACCTCGAACCCTCGCACCCAGATGGGGCAGCTCTCACACCGCGTTCCCCAGTACATGCAAAAGGACTCCCTGCTGCGCAGTCGGATCTTGGTCACCGCCCAACAACCTCTAGTTCTCCCTCGACAACCTCACGGACCTTCCCTTGCTACGACAACGTCAGTCTTGCCCCCCTTGACGAATACCACAGTGGCTACGGTTACACGGAAGAACAACAAGTGGAACCGGCTCCTCTTGCACCTGCTTTAGTCAATCGCACGGGACACAGTCGAGGGCAATCGCTCACCAACTTCCTTCCTGCAAGCATCAGGTCGAGGCTGCAGTCACCAGATAGACCAACAGAACAATCACTTCCTGACGAAGACGATATGGGGCTTACCGGCGAGGGAAGGAAAGCCTTCAGGCAGTCCGCTCCCCAGTTGCATCCGATACCACCAGAAACCGCAACAGAAGACAGCCCCTCGCCAGAGACGACACCGAAAAGGCTTGTTAGGAGCCAGACCGCCGACCCGACAAACGTGACACCCAAGAATGCCACGCCGGCGCCAGCGCCGGCTCGGCTGTCGTTGCTCTCCATGTTCACGAGGAACGCGAATATTGAGGTGACTCCCGCCGAGCACGAGGAGTTACTCAACATGAAGGTGGAAGAGGCATTGTTCCCGGCTGGCTCATCCGGCAAGGACACCTTCTCACCGGCGGCATACAAGAACCTACAGCAGCAAGCCACGGGCCTGTTAAGCAAGATGCAGAATGCATACCGCCAGAAAGCACAGCAAGTCTCCCACCTCGAGAAGGAGCGGGAGGCAGATAGGGATGAACTCGAGGAGGCGGAGACGCGAGCCACGCACCTGAAGTTCCAGCTGGAGGACATGGCATACAAGGCCGCCGAGCAGGAGCAGCGTATGAAGCAGCTGATGGAGGAGCTCGCTGCCGAGCGCCGGGCCCGGGTCGAGGAGAAGAATTCCCTCTTGAAACGCCTGCCCGCCCAGTCCCAGTCGGAGGCGGGTAGCACAATATCGGAGGACCTGGGCGTAGACGACGTCGAGACGCAGAAGCGCAAGTGGCGCAAGAGCAACGGCACCGACACCAGCTTCGAGACTGATGACGACAGCATCAGCCTCGAGGGCGAGAGCGTCTTCTCTCGGCCACGCAGCCCGTCGACGTCCACATACACCACCACCCGCGGCGTCGAGACGGGCAGTGTCATTGACATGCCGCTCCCCACGCCATCGTCGACGCGTGGGCCTGCCCCCAACCGCAACTCCGTCGCTTCCTCCCACCGCAAGAGCACGCAGCAGATGAGCACGTTCCAGAAGCTCATGAAGGGCATCTCAGGGGACGGCAGTGACGCGTGCCGCAACTGCAAGGGGCAGGACACGAGCATGGCCTGGGAGACGGTCAGCCTGCTGCGGGACGAGAACAAGCACCTGAAGTCGCGGGTGGGCGAGCTGGAGGACTGCCTCGAGGGCGCCCTGGACGTCGTCAACGGGATCGGGTTATGACTGGCGAACGAATGTTGAAGCGAGGAGCGCCGCTATCTCGAGATTAGGGGCGCAGCAGCATCAGCATCGGCATCGGCATCGGCATCGAAATCGGCATCGACATCGGGGACTGTTGTTGGGGGAGGTGATGATCAAATGTCTTTCTCACTAGCGACTCTACGGAGTATCTCGCTCGGCCTGTACTGTAGCCTCGCATTACGGGCGCGCTTGCTTGCTACCCTCTTGTTTCTTTTTCTTTTCTTTTTTCGTCTCTGATTCTTGGTTTACAAAGCAAAACCAACAAACCATCATATTGTTGTCATACTATATTTTTCCTGTATGAAGCATGCATGGCTTTTAGTTTAGCGTCAACGGCATTACAAGGCTGCTTGGAAGGCTGACTGGCTACTTTGACTGGCTGGCTGGTTGGCTGACTGGTCTTTTTGTTGCATACCCCCCTCCGGATAGATTTGGAACAGTTTTGGGAAACGGCACTCGGACACTGCAGCTTGATGCTTGCCTGGGAAGAAAAATAAAAACATGAAACCCTCATCGTACAGATATCTTCGCTCTTCGCCGTGGTTCTGTACTCTCTGTGCGGTTCTTAGTAGTATGAATAGTTCCTCAATGAGAAGTTGGCAGCCTTCATGGTTGTGAAGCACTACTCGGAAGTTACGGTGCCCCGTGGACATGGCACTTTGTAGATTGTGCGAGTCATTCTCGAAGCCTTATTATCTTCCCACTGAGAATTGAGGCTCCCAATACTCACTGTCTTGTAGGATAGAGACGTGACATATGTAGCCTAGCCCCAAATCGATTGGTCTCGACCTACGTCCAGGTCCAATCTGACTGCTGTCATCTCCCAGACAGCAGGAGGCCGACCTGGTTCTCAAGACCCGATAGTTTGTTGTTCATCCAGCGCCCGGCGGAAGAAGTTGTTCCACTTCCGGGGGCATGTGGCTTGCAAGCTGTCTCCGTCCTCGTCCTTCTTTACCTCCTCTTCCTCGTCTGCCTCGTCCTGGTGGTCATGTCGTGGTGAGCAAGTCCTTGTGGGGAAAGTCGTCAGGATAGTTTTCAGCGATATAATTTGGTAAATCTCATTGCTTGGATGTTGCTCGATAGCATGACCCCGCCTCGGAGTCTATTGTGTACAGCGGAACCCGCCTTGTTCTTTCCAACCCACACGAAAGGCCCTCCCCCCTCCTCCCTGCCTCTAGTGGTGCGCCTCGCCGTGTCCCTCGCCGTGGTGCTCGTCTTGGAGGAAGAAGTGTTCATATCCGCAGTATACCGCAAATGCCACAGTCGCTATGCCCAGGCCGGGGAAGCCCCCCTTGAATCGGTTCCACCTGCTGAAGAGCCCGCGGTATCGCCATGCCTCGCTGTGTTCCACGTGTTAGCCTTCGCTCGTCAGGGGGCGCCATTGAATATCATCGATGTCGCGGTCGCGGTCGGATATGAAAACTGACTTCCTCTCCCATGGGTCGTAGAAGTTGTGTTTCGTTGCGGCTTCCTTCAGCTTGTTGATGTCGAAACCGGTGATGTTCCTGGGCTGGCCGTGGGAGGCCCGTAGGATCCTGGAGTCTAGTCAGCGGGATGCCCGGGGAGAAAGTAGGGTTGATTCCTTGTTCAAGCGTACATCGTAGGTCGCAGCATCGTGAACCAGTTCAGTCTGTTGAGAGAGAAGGCTGGGCTGGTGTTCCTTGCGAGTGGTTCCAATTGATTGTCGAGGTCGGTTATCAGTACGGTAGTTACAGGCGGCGGCGGCGGCGGCGGTCATTAGACTTCCCGAGCGCGCAATTGGAGGTTAAATTGCACACCGGCGGGGTGTATTTAGTAGCACGGCGCGGCTACCCGCACAGACCCTTCCTTGCGCTTAGCCCACTCAAGCACTCAGTCGAGGCGGGAGCTCGTGCAATCCATCCTCCGACCTACGTCGCCGAAGACAAACCTCGCCAACAGTGTTCCTCGCCAAATTGAAAAAACATCTTAATAAATCTGAAGCGCAGATAGGAAGGACAACAACCACTTCGACACAGTATCCTCATCTCGACAGCCATACACGATACAATCCGATCCGACCCTCTGCTTGCGTGGAAGTAACACTCTCTTCTCTCTTCTCAACATCTCGTGCTGTGACCGATGCAACGTCAGTTCATCGTACCCTCCACAGCAGAGACGGCACTTTCGATTTCACCAACGGGGGACTCTGGGCCCACAACACTGGGCGCAACATCACCATGCCTCCGCAGCTGTCGAGGTTCCAAAGCGGGCCAAATAACGTCGCTCCCTATCAACATCAATTCGCTGGTCTGACCCAAGGCCATTCTGCTAACTACCCACCACAACTCGGCACACCATCCCACCTCAACCCGAACGCCCAGATACCATCCTTCGCGACCAATGGCAATGTGCTGGGCCTGGGAGGAGGTATGAACTCTGCCGCCGCAGCAGGTTTCGGCGTTGGCCCCGACACGGGCCTGGCCAGCCAAGCAGCCAGGATGGGATTTCATAGCGCAACCCTCCAGCACCAACAGCACGCCCAACAACAAAGCCATTCGGTAATGGGGGACCATCCTGCACGCACTCAGCTGGCCAAGGGCCGGATACGAGAAGTCTGGAAACATAACCTCGAAGAGGAAATGGCCGTGCTTAGAGAGCTGGTGCTGAAGTACCCATATATTGCAATGGTGAGTTGAGCGCGGGCGCAGGCTATTGGAGAGCATGCGTGGCTGACCTGGGTGGTGTACAGGATACCGAGTTTCCTGGCGTTGTCGCGCGACCAATGGGTGGATTTAGAGGGAAGAGCGACTACCACTACCAATGTCTGCGTACAAACGTAGACCTTCTGAAGGTCATCCAAATCGGCATAACGTTGTTTAACGAGGAAGGAGAGACTCCGGCATCGAAGCCCGGCCTTTTAGAGACATTAGACATTGGCGGGACAGGGCGGAGAAACGCGAATCAGACCCAGCTCCCACACGCCTGGCAGTTCAACTTCAGCTTCTCCTTGAAGGACGACATGTTCAACCAACAATCGATCGAGTCGCTACAGCAGGCCGGCATCGACTTTGCGCTCCTCGAACGAGACGGGATTGACCCACATACCTTTGCATCTCTGCTCATCCCCTCGGGGCTGACGTTCTTTGATGAGGTCAGATGGATATCATTCCATGGAGGCTATGACTTCGGGTACCTTACGAAGCTACTCATGTGCAAGCCATTACCGAATGACGAGTACGAGTTTGCGAGGCTTATGAACACCTACTTCCCGAGCACATACGACGTGAAACACCTCATGAAGCACGCCATCAAACTCCACAACGCAGGCCAACTGACTCCATCCGACCCGAGCACAACAGAACTGCTGCAAAAGTTCGAACAGAAGTCAGGCTTGGAGAGCATAGCAGACGCCCTCAAGATCAAGCGTGTGGGATCTGCACACCAGGCAGGCTCTGATTCCCTGCTCACGGGCAAGGTGTTTTTCCAGATGCGCGAGAAGGTTTTCAACGGCGAGATACCCACCGAACACGTCGGCAAGATCTGGGGTCTCGGTGTGCCGGACATAACAGCTCCACCAGGCGTGGCCCAGCAGCAGACAGCGACGGCAGGGGTGGACGGCACACCACCCCAGAACCAGAACGGCGGACGGGGCACAGGCACGCCGAGCACGCCCAACCAGGGAAGTGCCGGCCTGGTGGGAACCCCGGCTGCGCAGTCACACAACACGAACGGTGTGACTAGTATGGGGCCCATGACGCCCGGGGGCGGAGGGGGTGTCTTTGGAAACTTCCAGTTGGGTGCCAGATAGGACGGCCCATAGTATCAGCCTCAGCAGCCTCAACGGTTCCGGCGGCAGCGGCGGCCGCTGCCTGAATCACAACCTCCTCACTTTGTTATGCCGGTTTGGGGTCATATCATGTATCAGTTTCCCAGTGTAGAGCAGTACCCTTGGTCCAGGGGTAGCGAGGAAGAGGCGTTCCATAATCAAATGAGCAGTGCTTGGGTACAGCAGGGCGATCAGCAACAGAGCAGGTCACTATCTGCAACGGCGGCTGAGTTCTGGCCTAGTCCTGAGTCTAGAGTTCCCGTCATGGCTCGTTCACAGCCGAGATCACCGCTTCGGGCTCGGCCTCTCTCGGAGGGAAACCTCCCTGTCATCCCCAGCACAAGTGAGCAAACCGGACATGTTGGTGGCGGTCGTGGTGGCGGCGGTCCCAGTCTCTGTCTCAGATTCAGATGCGGAAGCCAGCCGTGACGAGGGCAGAATGGCGGCCAATTTCAGTCATGTGATAATTAAGAGCGATCAAGGAGCGCAATCCGTCCATGCGAGACGGCCACTCTTCCCCTGTGTCACCTAGGGGAGAGGGGGGATGACTGTGCCTTCCTTTCGGGTGGTTATAACGGAGTTAGGAGAACGAAAAAGAAAAATATTCGGCACTCGGACTGGCCACTCTCTGGACTGGAGTGGTCTGGTAAGGGGGGTTTGTGAGGCGGGTTTTGGACCTTTGTACTGTAGTTTCTGTCTTGTTCGTCTTCCTTCATCCTGGCAATGGTGTGGATACCAGTCGTGGACAGCGGAATAATATCCATCCCAAAGAACCTTGATCTGGTTTACACGCTTACCTGTATACACCTCTTGTTCCTGCTATCGTGAACGTTAGACCGAAGATGTCGGTCCGACCCCAAGACTGAGATCGTATACCGCAACACGACTGCCACTCACGCACACGCAATGGCTCTCGTAACGGGCAACATCTGCAAGCCCGGGCATTTATGCTGATGGTCTACATGCCCGCCTCAATCATCAAGCACGGGCAGTAGTCAACGTGCGGTTGTTGTGTGGTTGTTGCATTGTTGTCACCATGGATAGTCTACATAACTCCCCTCAAGACAGGTCTGATCACGCTTCCCTCACAAAACGTTCCTAAAACGCCGATTCCTATCCCACCGAAACAGAGAACGCTATGCTATGAGCCCAAAGAAAAAAAGAAAGCAGAAAGAATAAGAGATGGTAAAAAAAGGGGTCCTGATGATAGCTATACCACTTGCTGGCCCTCGATGCGTTGGATAGTAGCATTCTCACTTCCATCATTTGCCTAGTCATCCAGTCCCTATGAAGAATACGAAAGGGAGCCCCGTCCACGCCTGGCGAAGTGACATCAGGAGCGTTTCATCTACGTGATATACACCTTCTTCAGCTTGTCCGAATCGTAGACCTCCCCGGTCCTGAGGTCCTTGACCCTGCCCGGGGGCAGCCCTGCCTTGCGCGCGTAGGCCTCGAGCTTCTGCTGGCCGTAGACCCGGCCGTTGGGGAGGAGGAGCAGGTCGTGCTCGACGTGGCTCTGGGTGTGGTGGGCGTAGGGGACGCTGCGGGCCAGCTCGTTGAGCTCGGTGGAGCAGATGGGGCACACGGAGCTGGTCAGGCTGGTGTGGTGCGACGGGGTCGACGAGGAGCTGGCGTGGCTCGAGTGGCAGGCGGGCGTCTTGAGGGCCGAGAGGCCGGACTGGAGGGCGATGTGCAGCAGCGGGAAGGACGGGAGGCCCAGGAGCGCGTTGTGCTTCTCGGTGAAGATGTCGGCGAGCCGGGACCAGCGCGACTGGTCGTACATGGCCCGGTGCTCGTCGTCCGTCGCGTCCGGGGGGAAGGCCAGGAGGATGCCCGCCCGGCCGTAGTCCTCCGGGAAGCTCTCCTTGAACGGGTAGAGGTACTTGCGGGCGAAGTTGATGGCCTCGATGAGCTTGTCCTCGTCCTGGGTGCGCACGAGCTCGATGTACTGCTGGAAGCGGAGTTGGAACTCGAGATTGCTCTGTCCGGCGGGCGGAAGGGGTCAGTTCACATCGCACATCGAGGGGTGGTGTCCCATCAGATGACTAGGGTGTGAGGACTCACGTCCATCTTCCTCAACTCCTTCTTGTTCTCGGTGCACCAATCCAACGCCTCCTTGACGCTCCTGTTCAGCAAGCTCTGCCGTATCCGGTTCATCTGCTCGAACGTCTCTATATCGACCAGGTCCACAATGCCCTTGTCTTTAGCAAGGGCTCTCGCGCTCTGGCTGTACCCTTGCCTCATGAGGTAATCCACCATCAGCCGGTCCAGCCTCTTCCGTGACCAGTGCTCGTACTTGACGTCCTCGAATGCGTGCATACCCGTCAGGTCGTTCAGATGCCGGGTGCGGGCGCCCAGCTGCTGGTACAGCCTGGCCTCCTCCTGGTCGCAGCTCTCAAGCTTCCGCTTGACGCCGCGCACGCGGGCGATGATCGTGTCGAGGTTCCGGAGGACGTCATCGGGGCTGGCGCCACCCTTGAGGGCTGCGTTGGCCGTGTCTTTTAGTTGCTTCTTGACGAAGGTGTCCTCCTTTGCGACGGTGAAATGGGCTGAACGGAAGTTCTTGTGGAGGAGTTCGTACGGAAGCCGGACGAGGGGTTGATCCTTCGGTACAGAAAGAACGTGTTAGACATTGGGGATCATGCTCTATCTGTCTATTGTACTGTACTGTACTGTATTGTATGGCAAAGTACATCCGTCCAGTCGTACGGGGATGTAGCTCTTATGGCTCGCGGGTGTTCACTTACCAGTAGGAGGTGGTTTGCATGGTCGATCTTAGTGACCGAGTGGTCTGCCATCTTCAACCAAAGTGCTACGAAAAAGGATGATAGCTCTGATACGTAGTTTCATGAGTGAACGTTCGTGGGAGGAGATGGTCGGCGTTGGTTCAACGCAATGACGCCGTTATCAACCGATAAGCGGTACCTATTTAGTAAGTACCTAAGTAACTACCTAGGTAGGTACTCTAGTTCTCTCCAGGGCTACCTTAGTATTTCGAGGTCCACCATGGAACAGGCGTGTACGATACACTCAGTCCTCGATTGAGAACCAGGTGCGCTCTTGGTGTTGCAGAGATGATGCGACCGATTGCCATCCCTCGCACTGGCCTCTATTTTTTCTAAAAATATTTTTCTTTGATGAGTATTTTTCCAAGTGCGTCTTGTAGTGTAAATGGCGATATCCCTTTCGAGGAGTCAAAGGTCAAGTGTTGGCGGTTAGTGCTGAAGGGCTCTCCTCAACGATAGGTACAACACAGATGTCTCTGTAATCAAAAACCCAAGCCCGAGATCACCCATAACCAGGCGTGCCAGGCACCGGATCGATGCGGGGATAATCCTGTCTATACCGGTCTACGCACCCATCCATACTGCCATATTGTTGTAGCTTTGTATCACTTGACCCAGCTCGGCGGGCGGATTCCAGTGCAAGCGTCAAAGCACGCACGCCTCTGTCTGTAATACAGTAGGTAGTGCTCTACATTAGGTACTCTGGGCATCATTGGATGTGCCGAGTCTGAACTGGCAGGCTGGCAGGACGGCGGTTGGCAGACTCAAGCAGGCTTGATCCAGTTCCAGAAACTGGTTTCCCATTCAATAGATCAATCGATAGATCACCATTGCCGTAGTATGATATATCAGGTCTACCAGCCGGAGATGAGCTTGAGAAACAGGCGTAATCAGTGGGATGCATTGCTAGCTTTTTTCCTGTGTCATACGGATGAAGCAACATGCAGCCAAAATCTCACCGGTTGCCTCAAGGTAGCAAGGTTGGCAAGCCTCGACTCGGCTGCACAAACATTGTGTTACCCGAATATGCACCTGTACGAGGTTGTATGTACCTACCTAGGTAGGTATGTCGCTAGGATGGTGGGTGTGGGTTGGATGGGTGGGGGGGAGATGAATGTTGAAGTTGGGTTGGCAGAGCTGGTTGGTTGTAGAGAGTGGGTGGTCGTGTGGTGGTGAAGGTGGTTTATGAAAAGGGGGGGGATGTGGTCTTGAAACAGTTACGGTACCATCGCGGTAGGGGTGGTGTGGGTGCATCAGGTGAGTTTGTTCGGAGTCCTGTCAGCGCCTGTCAGGCTAAAATCAGTCAGCATGAACGGATGATGTAAGCAGCTGGCACCAGCTGTTGACCAGCATCGCACGGACCAACTAGCCTAGGTACAGATGTTTCAAAGTGGATTTGCCTAGTGGGGACTCAGCTGGACTTTGGTCCTTGAACCAAGGCTGGCCCCTCCACCCTTCAAAAAGCAACCAGCTCGCTCCCGACGACCAAACTCGCCAGCTCACGTGAATCTGGTCACGAGCATCCACCTCCAGAAGGACCAGCCGACAAGCTGTATAGGTATGCATCCATCGATATCTATCTTTTCTTATTCGGACTTGATTAAATCTGACAGTTGGACATCAGATAAAGCTCCTGGAACCACCAGATCTGTACCTCGACGCCGTTGTGCTTATTCCGACGTCCATTTGTCGCCGACGAGAGCCATCTTTGACTATCAACGCAATCAGCACCTGACTTGCCACATGACAAGCTCTTGTAAGTGCTATAAATTCCCCTAGCTATCAAATCTGGCCCTTTGCACATCATTCGCGCCAGTGGATACTGCATCGCAATAACACCCCAGTCTCGACGCCATGATGGATTTCATGGTCAATTCTGGTCATCAGTATGGCCTGTCATCCTTCTGGCAAGAGGCATGCCTGTCCTCAGAGTCGCGCCTTATCTTGCGATAGCAGCCGAAGGCTCACCCATCTAGAGGCTCAAGCGAGCTATACTTCCCATCGTGAAGATGAATATACCTCGAGATGGTTTCCACAAGGCGCAAGTGGCCTTGCCTGTCATTATTCTGCTGACGCGTCGACGCTATCCGCCGTGGCCCGACGTGTTTACCATGTTGTGACCTGTAGGCCAACCTGGACCTTGGAGGCACAACGTATGGGCTCAAAGTCTTCACAGTCTCTAACTAGACTCACAGTCAGACAGTCTTCTGGACCCTAAGGATACATGTCTTCAGAACTTGCAGCACTCGTGATGGCGCAAGTTGCGACCAACGAGCCCGATCTTTCAGCCCTCACCAGCTCCCCACCACAAAAGCGCAAACGCCCTGGCGAGACTTCACCCGACCTGCGCCGCTCTAAGCGTGCCAACATGCCTAGTCCGGACCCAGGAGATACCTATGCTAACAGCACGATGGACACTGCCCATGCTGCTGCTGCTGGCGTGAACGTCTCTGACTTCGATGCCCTCCAGCAGGCCGCAGCTGGTACTGACCATAATGATGCCGCTGATCCCGCCAATGCATCCAGCACCGCTGCTGCGGCTCTGGTGTACCCAACCATTCATGCGCCACAGCCATCCGAAGATACCTTTGCCGCGCAGATCGGCGGCGAGCAGGAGACTCATCAGGCCCTGGTGCCCTATACTCACGACGTATCCCAGCCTGAGGGCCTGCCTATGGACCACCAGGCCCTGGCAAACGCTAGTGCTGTAGTCCAGTCGCCCGAGGGTGGCATACACCAGGACATGCCCGGAGCTCGTTATTCTACTACTCCCAACCCTAAACCAGCTGTTGGCTCGGAAGAGTGGCACAAGATGCGAAAGGATAATCACAAAGAGGGTGAGTGTTGGCCATCTGGCCAGGACAAGTCGTAACCCCTCACCCCTGGAGCTTATACTGACAGTCCGAAGTCGAGCGCCGCCGCCGTGAGACAATCAACGAGGGCATCAATGAGCTTGCCAAGATCGTCCCCGGTTGTGAGAAGAATAAGGGTTCCATTCTGCAGAATGCTGTTCGCTACATTACTAAGCTTAAGGAAGATGAACAGCAGGCTATTGAGAAGTGGACGTTGGAGAAGCTACTCACGGAGCAGGCCATTGCCGAGCTGAGCTCTTCCAATGATAAGCTCAAGAATGAGTGCGACCGGCTCTACCAGGAGCTTGAGATGTGGAAGCGACTCGCCCAAGGTGCAGGCCTGTCTCCTGGTGCCGTCCAGAACGAGGAGGGCTCTGCTGGGCAGGACGCCGAGCAGAAGTCATGATTGCAGGTGCCGTCTTTGACATGGCTTGATGAACGCCTTCCTCTTTGCTTTACATTATTAGGTATACCCTCGCGGTGGCACTGTTGCCACCGCCTTCGATTCGGTCCGTTTGGGATCGCGTTCATCATATTCATTCCGACACTGGGTCAACAGGACAGATTCGGGGCGAGACCTCATTTTTGAGGTTGCGGCGTTAGGGTTTCTTTTCTGACAGCCGGGGAATGCCTGTGTAAACGTCAAGGTCTTTTTCCTTTCGGTGGTCATTGTTTTTCCTTTCAGGGTAGGGGCAGGTTGCTGAGAGTCTGCATGTCAGTAGACATCTGCTTTTAGGGGCGCAAGGCGCAGTCATTTCAATCCTTGAGAATAAGGCAACATAATTTGCTCTTGTGCATACACTTCGAGCATAGGCGTTCCGGAAGGAGAGGCTGCCATATCAGGTGGTGTTGCCGGTGGTCATGCCACACGATGGACACTGCTTCATGGACACTGCTTCGGCGCAGATGGGCTAGATCACCTTGAATAAAAGAAGAGGGGTTTGTCGTCTCCGACGAGCTTTCATATCAACTGCAAAGTGTCAGACATCAAGATTCGATTCGGAACCTACAGGACTCGAGGCATGCATGGCAGAATACTCTTTATCTCCCTGTCTCTGCATGCTCGCCCATGAGGAGCGTAGTTCATCCTCAAGTACTCGAGACCTCCCCCTCAAGCTCCATAGATACCGCAATTCGTACGCTGCACCCTCCGATCCGAAGCGCATGGACATACCTCTTTTGGTCACGAGGCCAAGCCCGAATGTTGACTATAACGAAACCCCGAAGTTGTCATGAGATGACAAAATGTTTTCTGCTAAAAACGACCTCGGGAACCAAGAGACCGTCCCAAAGGATCCCAGAGCCCAGCGCAGCACGCATTTCCGGTGGTGACGGTATCGTTGCAGCTAAAGTTCGGCTGGACATTCCCAAAGCGGCAAGGCCGAACGGAGGGGTACCAGCGAGCTTGGCTTCCTGGTCCCCGCCTCTTGCGCATATCCCATCCCAGGCCTCTACCGTCCATGTAGATAAGAAATTATGTTGAGGCTGTAGCAAAGAGATGGAGAGCCGTCATCACGATAGGTTCCAAAAAGAGCTTGACAAGCTGAACTTCTTTGTGAAACGAGCGATGGAAGCTCGAGCTGGCAAATGAGATCTCGCCGTCCCGAATGCTGTCAAAGGTTCGCGTCTTGGAGTCGTTGGATCTATAGATACTATCATAGCATAGTACAGTACCGATACAGTACAGTACATACATAATGCGCCTTACCCTGCTCCGGAGCACGTTGCGGAGTCGATCGAGGTCGCCACATCACCAGAAGCGGCACTGATAAGCCGCCATTACACAATGCACAGAGGTAGTGTACATACCGTTATCCCCGCGGTGCGGAGTGCGGAATACTGGAACCTTGGAAGAGCTACCAATTCAATTGACCGTTTTGGGGCTACCGGTTCCTCGTCACGCCTCAACGGCGACGTAAATACTCCTCGCGCCCACTTCTGGGACTCCCGTTGTACCCTATCTCTTGTACTCGCGACTTTGATATAGGTCCAATTGCTCAGCTTCCTTACGTTAGTCTTCTTTTATCTTTACATCTTCCTATCCGGACCGGCGCGTTCCCATTGCAGGACTCGAGTATAAAGAGCCACCTAGGTACCCACGGCTGCCCGCTATGTCCGCCCTTCGGACTCTCTCGCGGCGCACTGCAACGAGCTCCGTCAGATTGATCTCTCCGCGTGTCAGCCCATCTTTCTCCCTCTCCAGCCGTTCATTCTCAGTAACCTCCAGAAACATGGGTCTCTTCGACGGCGTCGAGCCCAGCGCTCCTACCGTCAAGACGGAGGTCCCGGGCCCCAAGTCCAAGGAGCAGATCGCCGACCTCGATAAGGTCTTTGACACCAGAGCTGTGAACATGCTCACCGACTACAAGGCCAGTATTGGCAACTACATTGCCGACCCGGATGGGAACGTCCTGTTGGATGTGTAAGTGTCACTCAACTCTATAATATTGTCGAGTTGCCAGGAAGGGACCAGCTGACGCCATGATACCTGTTGCGCAGTTACGCCCAGATCGCCTCCATCCCTGTGGGATACAACAACCCCTACCTGAAGGAGGCCATGAAGAGTGACGAGGTCGTCGATTCTCTGATCAACAGACCCGCCCTGGGCAACTTCCCTTCCACCAACTGGGCCAGTATCCTGAGATCCGGTCTGCTCAAGGTGGCCCCCAAGGGTCTGAACCAGGTCTTCACGGCTTTGGCCGGCTCAGACGCCAACGAGCTGGCTTACAAGGCAGCATTCATATGGAAGCGACAGCAGCAGCGCGGCGGCTACAACGTTGATTTCACCGAGGAGGAGCTCCTTTCGTCCATGAACAACCAGTCTCCCGGTGCCTCCGAGCTGTCCATCCTGTCTTTCAAGACCGCCTTCCATGGCCGCCTGTTCGGGTCCCTCTCCACCACGCGCTCCAAGCCCATCCACAAGCTCGACATTCCTGCATTTGACTGGCCCCAGGCCACCTTCCCCCTACTTAAGTACCCCCTCGAGGAGCATGTCGAGGAGAATCGCAAGGCCGAGCAGGACGCGCTCGCCGAGGTCGAGCACCTCATCAAGACCTGGCACCTTCCCCCCGCCGCCGTCATCGTCGAGCCCATCCAATCCGAGGGCGGTGACAACCACGCCTCGCCCGAGTTCTTCCGTGGCCTCCGTGAGCTCACCAAGAAGCACGACGTGCTCCTGATCGTGGACGAGGTACAGACCGGCGTCGGCGCGACGGGCAAGTTCTGGGCGCACGAGCACTGGAACCTGACCACGCCTCCGGACCTCGTGACCTTCTCCAAGAAGGCGCAGACGGCAGGTTACTACTTCGGCAACACTGAGCTGCGGCCCAACAAGGCATACCGGCAGTTCAACACGTGGATGGGTGACCCAACGCGCGCCCTGCTGTTCCGGGCCATCATCGAGGAGATCGAGAAGAACGACCTCGTCTCCAAGACGGCCCGCGTGGGTGACTACCTGTACGGCAAGCTGGAGGCGCTGGCCACCAAGTACCCGGGCCAATTCCTGAACCTCCGGGGCAAGGGCCAGGGAACCTTCATCGCCTTCGACAACCCCAAGCGCGACGAGTTCGTCAAGAAGGCCAAGAGCTTTGGCGTCAACATCGGCGGATCGGGCGCCAGCGCGGTGCGGCTCAGGCCCATGCTTACCTTTGAGGAGAAGCACGCCGACATCCTGATCGATGCGCTGGAGAGGATAGTCAAGTCATTTGCATAGGCAAGCAGTACATGTACGGGGTACAGGGACGTTGCCAGTATTCAAATCTGGGTTAGGCGATGCAGAGACGAACGACATTCGGGTCAGGGGTTTTACGAGTTTATGCATCTGGAGTTAGTGGAAAGGCGGGCGGCCGCCATTTGTGATTGTTAGGGGATGGCATTTCTCAACTTGCACGATTGATTTTCGATGGTTCTCGATGGGGTTAGTGGGCCAGCAGCGATACCCAATCGGGAGGGGAGTGCAGGGGAGGGGGGGCTGGGTGAAAGGGGATGTCAAAGCCCGGCGGCAATGAGATACATCAATCAACACTGATAAGATCAACCCGAGGAAATCGAGAGACGTGGATGTTGATCTGGCGTGTGTTTGCCGCTCTTCCGCGCACCGATGAGAGTGTGCGCCGTGCCGTTGATGAGACCGCGGTGTAAACCAACCACACACATTATCGATCTGTTTCCGGCACCGAATTTCAAAAGTGAGCGTAGCGCATTGCGATGCAGGCCGATATTACAGAAGCGTTATGATCCTTGCCGTGCCTGAGAGTTGGTAATCTCGCAGTTGCAGCAACATTTGCCACCCAAGAGACGTCAGGAATCCTGGCATCCCACGCATCGTGCCGCCAGTCTGTGCTCGTCGTGCTCATCATCCAGGGTTTGACTCGCGCCAGGAGGAGAGCTTGGACAAACGGGCGGTCATGGACGAGGACCATCACGTTAAGCGAGCCTGGGGCGAACTGGTTGGACAGATCTAATGTGTTCGCGTGCGTCCCAATGTTGAGGTGCCGAGGGAGCGTGATGGAGCATGTAGAGAGTCCTTCGGGCCACAGCGGGCTTGGCAATGCATGGGTGCCACGAATACAGAGGCCTAGCGCCAGGGGAGATGATCAAGACACCCATGGATATGGATACCTAGGTACCTATGTGGTTGAGTGAATAGATACCGAGGTAGGCTGGCAGGCTGGTAGGTAGCCACCCGCAGGAATCGACATCTGTTCTGGGCCCTTCATTAATGTATAGGGATTCGAGCGCCGCGGGCCTGGTACGTAAAAGCTCTGGGTCCGGCGTTTATCAGCCCATCAGCCCATAAGCCCATAAATCTATAAGGTGCACCTGGAGGATGCTTAGCTTCGCGCGGGCTGCGAATAGCGATCCGTCAGCCAGTCCGCCATTTCGAGACTTCAAAATTTCTAATCTCATTAAAGAAAAAAAAGGAAAAAAAGGAAATATACCGAGTTTCGAGTTTTTCATACTTCCAGACCCGTGACGGCTTCCTCCCTTTAATTTTCAAAATTTTCTTTCTGCCTCTTCTTTCTCTTATCTTCTCCTTACTTTTCCGTTCTCGCTCTTTGTAATCGCTGCAATTGACGCCCAACACTCAGCTAACGCTCTCTGGAGGATCGCCCCGTATTTCGAGTTGCGCTTGAACACCCGAGCGTCCTTTTTGACATGTTCGGCATTGTCCACGTCTCGAGCTGTCGAGCAAGGACCACAATCAGCCCCTTGTCTGTCACCGTGCCATAGTAGCTCCCCTACAACCTGCAAACCCCCCCCCCCCACCCCCGAGCAAAAGACCTCTAGGGCATCGCCGATCTAGCGTCTACGCCCTGCGTCCAGCTCGCTGCCAGCTCCCCCTGTTCTGTACTCCGTAATCCCTACTCCCCTGCAGCGAGAGACGAGAGGACCGCCTCTTGATTCGTCCAACTCGCCTGGCCTCGAGGATGTACTATAAACCCGTTAAACGACGTCTAAAGAGTTGGAGATCATCCACAGAAGTAAAGTTGTTGCTGTGCTCTTGTGGTAATGAAAAGAGCAATTAATTGATGACGTGTGGTCCCTTGCCTTTAAAATTAAGGTTGCCTCTGACATTGTCTTTACCTCTGTCCCGGTGCTTCTAGTCCGGCGGGTCGATCTCTGCCTGTCTGCTTATTGCGGTGCTACGGTGCAGTGTACTGCAGTACTGCGGTCAACTGGTGTGGAAGTTCTGGGGTTCGGGAAATTTAGCTGCTGAGTTGCGCCTTCTACGCCTCTCTCCGGCCCCTTCCCGTCTTCCGTCTTCCCTACATCCCCCCCCCTGGCCTATTTCCGGTGCAGCCGGCCGTGCCTTCCCACACCTTCACCTTTATTTTTGCGCCTTCGCCCCCGTTAAAGGTCTTTCTACTTCTTCTTCCCTTCCCGCCCAGTCGCATGCATCCCCTCCTGCATCTTCACACCTGTCCCTAATACCACCGAGACTGCCATTCTCTTGGTGTTTGCTGGTTCGATCGACGACGACTTGTCTCACGCATCGTCTGGACCATCTATACTGCCTTTTGGTGTTCCAATTGGCCCGATTGGTCCCGAGCCACGTCTCGGTTTTGCCTTGCAGTACCTCCTCATCCTCCTGCCTCCAGTCGCCCTGCTCAATAATACACCAACAACGGTTAACGAATATTGCAAACATCCCCTCACATTCACCCGGAACTCTTAAGCCACTTACGGAGGGAGCGATGCACCGCAAGCTTTCCAACCCCTTTTCCAATTCCTCCAGCATGACGCCACACGAGAAGCTTGGGGACCGCAGGCCCTCCCAGTCTCGGACGAACCGCCTGACCCAGCTGTTTTCTTCCTCGCCCAAGAGCAAAGACAATCTGTCGGCTTCAGAATCATTGCTGGCTGTACAACAGATCTCCGCCCCCTCGTTAGCACTACCGACAATTTCCTTGTCGACAGCCACGCCTGGTGAGCTGCACGACGAAGTAGACACGGAGACTCTGTTCGCTCCTCCATCCGACGCTGAGAGCACACGCCAGAGACGTGCAGAGGCCGAGTTCGGCCCTCTCCTACACCAGAGCCACAGATATGTCAGCAAACACAACGGAGGCACACTAGAACCTCCGGTTGAGGACGACCCTCCTTACTACTACGTGCTCACGACCTATATCAGCTATTTGCTTCTGATCGTGCTCGGCCACGCCCGCGACTTCTTTGGAAAACGATTCGGCGACCCTAAGCGTTACAGCAGCATCCGAGGCGGCAATGGTTACGCTCCTCTTACCGACGATTTTGACAGCTTCTACAGTCGCAGGCTGAAAAGGAGGCTCGATGACTGCTTTGCACGCCCCATTACCGGTGTACCTGGCCGCTTCATCAACCTGATGGACCGCACCTCTGACGACTACAACCAGACCTACAACTACACCGGCACCACCACCGAGACCCTCAACATGAGCTCATACAACTACCTTGGTTTCGCACAATCTGAGGGTGCCTGCGCAGACGCTGCCGAGGACTCTGTCCGCAAGTACGGTGTAACGGCCTGCAGTCCCAGAGCCGAGGCTGGAACTTCCGACTTGGCGCAGGAAGTCGAGCGGGAGATTGCCAAGTTCGTAGGCAAGCCCGCTGCAATGGTCTTCTCTATGGGATACGTCACCAATGCCGGTACTTTTCCCGCCCTGGTCTCCAAGGGCTGCCTGATCATCTCGGACGAACTCAACCACGCCTCTATCCGAGTTGGTGCTCGTCTCTCTGGCGCCATGATCAGGTCCTACAAGCACAATGACGTGGTTGATCTGGAAAGGAAGCTGCGGGATGCCATTTCGCAGGGACAGCCGCGCACACACCGCCCATGGAAGAAGATCCTCGTTGCTGTCGAGGGTTTGTACTCTATGGAAGGTACCATGGTCGATCTTCCTGGTATCATCGAGTTGAAGAGGAAGTACAAGTTCTTCCTCTTCGTCGATGAAGCGCACAGCATTGGTGCCATGGGTCCTCACGGCCGTGGCGTTTGCGATTACTTCAAGGTCGACACCAATGAGGTTGATATTCTCATGGGTACCCTTACCAAGTCATTTGGCGCGAACGGAGGCTACATTGCTGCCGAGAAGCACATTGTCGACAAGCTGAGGAGCTCCAATGCTGCGACACTGTATGGAGAGTCACCGGTCCCGGCTGTTCTGATGCAGATCCTGGCCTCCCTGAAGATCATCTCTGGCGATCTGTGCCCTGGACAAGGCGAGGAACGACTGCAGCGCATTGCCTTCAACTCGCGGTACCTTCGACTGGGTCTCAAGCGACTCGGATACATCGTCTACGGTCACGATGACTCTCCTATCATTCCCGTCATGCTGTACAATCCGGGAAAGATGTCAGCCTTTAGCCACGAAATGCTCAAGCGTAAGATCTCGGTAGTGGTGGTCGGCTACCCTGCCACACCCCTCATCAGCTCGCGAGCCCGATTCTGCGTATCGGCTGCACACAACAAGGATGACCTCGACCGTTTGTTGGCTGCATGTGATGAGGTCGGCGACCTCCTGCAGATCAAGTTCTCCTCCGGCATCGCTGGCGGGCTGGAGCCTTTGCCCGCGGGCGTGACGGCCGAGATGGAGAAGGAGATGCGGAAGAAGAGCGGACACGGACATGAGATGGTCAAGGCGCCTCGGTGGAAGCTAGAGGACGTGGTTGCCAGCGGTGTGCGTGATGTCCAGCTGCCTTTGCGATAGGTTCGCCGTTATGTAATGTCTAGTATCGTTTAGACGGATACGGAGTTGTGAGATGACAAGGGGATGGGCAAGACCAGCAAGGGGCACTTTTATTTCATGATGATGGCGTTTTGATGTATACTCTATGACACTTTTCGATTCTATGATCAAATGTTTGGTTGCGACCTGCACAATCATATGGTGGCTTCCAGGGGAAGGATGGCACGAAAACCGAAACCGAAAAAGAGAACAGGGGGTGTGTGTGGAAAGAAGGGGAGGGGTGGCCCAACACACGCACCTTGTGATGAGCTGCGTGCAGCCCGAGGACCTAATATGTTACATCTTCCCAAAAGGCCATCGCTAGAGCCGGGAAGATGACTCTGGAAGACAGAGAGAGATTTTAGATGGTCAATGAATACGACTTCCTAATAGCTTCATAAAAATGCGCTACTCGTGCCCGTTTTTCCCCAGTGCAGTGGAACGTAACCATTTACAGTGCATACATACCTATGTAATACAATCAATCACACCACTAGGTACAGAAGAGAGGCAATCGTGAGTGGTCTGTGCTTTCCTCTCCAACGCGTTAAGTGCATGTTTGACCTTGGACCCTTGCGCGTCTCGCATCTTCCAGCAAACCGGTAGTGGCCAAAGGTCCTGCTGCCTAGTCGATTGCCTGGGCAAACGAGCCGAACAGTATTGAAAAACAGATTTCCAGAGCATTTCGGGTCGGGTTGCCTCCTTAAAACACGAGACTATCGCCATTCTTTGCCTTTGAATGCTTGGACCATTGTTCTCCTTAGCGCGTTTCTCCTTTCGGCACGTTCACTACTTTCTACACATCTGAATAGATCAATACAACCGAAAGCGTGCGTGGACCGAAGCAACGAGGGCACTTCTTTTGTTTTGATATACGCTCGAGGTTGCTGCATGTGCCTCACGCCGTTACCTCTAGCGGAGCAGAGAACCTCATAATGACCTCGCAAAGACGCCGCCGTGGTCAGCAGCAACAGAGGCTCACCTTCGCACCGGTCCCAAAGTCTGACTCTCCAGGCCAGGAAGGGCTCTCACCCGCCAGGGTTAGATTCCAGTCGCCAAAAGAGGCAAGCAGCCCGAGCAGCCTTGCAGTGCATCCTCTCAGGATGGGACGACCGAAGCAACCGAGACAGCAGACGTTGGAGTCGTCGATGGGTATGTCCCCAAACTATTCTTCGCTTCCTGGCGTACGCGATCAATCTCTCTGACTAATGTCGATATTCAGCCAATGCAAAGACTGCAACGCCGTCCATACAGCAGTCTTTGGGCGGAGACGAGGATGCTGAGATGCTACCTTTCTCTATCGGTAATGACGTCCAAGTACGTCGACGGCAGGCAAGCTCCCCGCCTTCCTCGTCTTTCATGTCAAAGTCGAAGAAGCCTTCGCGTCACGTCGTGGACAGCGACTCAGACACGCCTGTCGAGGAGGACTTGCGTATCGATGATGAAAAAACCGACGGCGAAGGCCCTCCGAGGCACGAGGTTGCCCGAAGGAGTCTTCGTCGTCCGCCGAGGCATCAGCAAAATGATGCGTCAGACATGCAGTCGTCGCAGTCCCTTCCGAACCTTGCTGCATCTAGTGATGATGACTCTGATGATGCGCCGCTGGTGACACCGAGATCAAGTGTACGGCGCAAGAAAAGCCGAAGAGCCGTCGAAGAGGAGGGTGAAGATGATGACGACGTCGTCGTCGCTAGTACCCCTGCGAAGCGAAGAAGGCTCGGTGGTAAAGCCCGGCAGGAAACTTCTGTGATTATTAGTGACGATTCGGATTCCCCACCGGGTAGATCACGGGGCCAAACTACACCGGAGAGCCGGGCATCGGCGGGCCCCGAGTCGGCTCGCAAGACCAGATCGAGCGCGCGCAAGGGCCACCGTTCCGAGAAAGAGAAGAGGATGGAGCTTCTACGACGCCGCAGGGCTGGTGAGAAGAACCTCACCATGTCAGATCTTGAGGCGGAGGAAGACGAGGAGGAGGGAGACCGCGGTGCTCTGTATGATACCGACTCGGATCACCAGGCTCTCGATCACTTCGAGGATGAATCTGAGCTCGAAGCGGAGCAATCAATCGCAGAGAAGTCAAGGAGAAAGGGTCGCCTCTCGAAGAAGCAAAGTGTGGAGGACGGGGGTGGCAACGGGGGTGAGGACACGGAAAACAGCGACGGGAACCTGGCCAGCTTCATTGACGATGATGACGATACTATCGGAGTTCCGGAAGAGGCGCTTTACCACATGCCGCTCCAGTTTACGAGGGCTTCCCGAAAGCCCCTCAAGGCGCACTTCAGAGATGCTGTCGAGTGGCTCATCCACCGCAGGATCAATCCTGCGTTTGAAAGGGACGACGAAGTCTACAAGACGGCCTGGACGCGGCTCAACGACGAGGTCATGGGTCTTGCGAACTCCAAGTTTATCTCATCGGTCTGGAGGCCCGATTTCTACCGGGTCTTAAGGGCCCGACCGTACTTCGAAACGGTAGAGCTTGGTACCGGTCATCTTGCCACAGAGTTCGAGAAGTGCCAGGCGTGTGGACGATCGAACCATCCTGCTACGTGGGCCATACAGTTCAAGGGAAAGGCGTACGATAGCTGGACCCTTGATGAGATCGAGAAGGAATCTGACTCGGAGGACTCGGAGGACTCGGACGAGGAGTCGACCGACTACGACGCCGATGGTAATAGCCTCCCGCCCGAGGACAAGCAATTCTTCGTCGGAACGGTCTGCAACAGCAACGCCGAGACGGCACACAACCTACTCCACTGGAAGCCGGCCCTGAGGGACTGGGTGGACCAGTTCCTGGAGAACGGGGGCTGGCTGACGCCCGAGAAGCTCGCCGAGCGCGAGAAGATGAAGGCCAAGAAGCGGCGTAAGTTGGCCGACGAGATCGTCGAGGACTGCGACCAGCGCGACATCATCAAGCGGCTCTACGCGGACTTCAAGCACAACATCGAGCTGGCGCAGACCAAGGACACCACCAAGTCGTCACGGGGAGGCCGGCGCTATGGGAGGTAATGCCCCTCTCGTGGGCATTCTTTGTCGTGCCAGGGGAGGTCTGTCGGTCTTCTTTTTGACATCCGTGTCGAGATTGCAAGGGCGTTATCGTTGGTGCTGCACATATCTTGCGCTTAGGGTCGCGTCTGGGGCGTTGAGTAGGCAGGAGAGGACTGAACGTCACCTTTGCATCGAGGGAAATCAAGGCTTCAAGGAGTAGTAGGGCTTTTTTCGGTCCTATATCACCCTTGAAGACCTTAGCAACGCTGATAATACAGCACGGCTTTGGGGGGGGGGGGCAACAACGAACGTCATGATCGGTACCGTATGTTGGAGGCGTCCTCTCTACGTGTCGCATAGGTCAACTAATGAAAATATCTCGGATTCGGAGCAGTATGGGGCAAAGTGGAGGGACAGCCCGATGTATGGGTCGGATCAGTGTATTTCGAGGTCAAGGTCAACAACGTATCGGCGTTCTTTGGGATTGGGTGGGCTCTTTTCGAGGCAAGGAGGTAGATCCGGGCGCGAGATAGGGAAAGAGAGAGGCGAGTAGCAAGTCCGATCATGAGATTACCCTGAGCATCGATGATTTTGAAAGTTGCTTCCTATTTATCGTACTCCATTCTCCCGTGGGTTAGCCTGACGGCGACACTACGTCCTCCACAGTGACACTTGAGGGCTGCTTTTCCCAACTGCCTGTTCACGCTGCTGACCTGGGGATGTTTCACGACAATCTACGGCCATCGGCATTCATTGATCCAGGTCTCAAGAGGATATACCGAAAATGCAACAAGGGCCGAAGCAACTCATACTTAAGCTACATACATACCTACAGTATCTGTCTGGTCCGAGTAAGCATCCATTGGCTGTCCACAATAGCAGAGCACAGCCGAGCTGATGTTTATGTACAAACAGCAGGAATATGTAGACACGATTCCTCAACTCAACCGGACCACAAAACAATACCGACGCCGAAGCTCTCGCTCACAAACAGTGACACAATGACAGCTCTTGCACGTACAGACAAGCAAGGAGACGGTCCGAAGACGGCAAGAAGGGGGGAAGAGGGTGAATGTGTTGTAGAATTTGTCTCATAGAATCGAAGAATGAAAAGAAGAACCCCAGAGTGAAGAGGGGGTGGCCAAAAAAAAAAGGAAAAAAAAAAATGGGGGGGATTTCCTGATAGGAAACTGAAAGAAGTCTCCCCTCAGGCGATCAAGGGGAACAAAACGGGGGAGATATAAAACATCTCCGGAGTATCGAAGACGAAAAAGGAACTCCTCCCAGGAGGGGGAACCCCCAGAAGCCAACCAAGCCGCCCAGGAGCCATAATCCATACATGGAAATATAAACCCTCCAGCCCACCCCCCGCCCCCCCCCCCCCATCCGCTCAAAATCAAATCCAAGATCAGAACTTGTTTGCGTCATGCTACAATGCTTTCTTTCCCACTATAATAAAGGTGTTGCTTGCCTGGTCTCTCTTCCAAGGACCAACGGCCATATACTCATCAATAATGACGGACGGACAGTCCGTCCGTCCGTCCGTCTGTCTGTCTGTTTGTGTCCCTCCCCGTGCATCTCGCAACCCATACATCCCGGATTTCCTTTCCCCAAAAAGAAACACAGCCCCCCCCCCGCCAGCCAGCCAACAACCCCAAAACAGACGTCCTTATATGATCCCACCCGGCGGGTCATACCCCGTAGCCGCGCCCCTGGCCGAGGCGTTAGACCCCAAGCCGGCGCTCCCGGGCGCGTCGCCCGAGACGTCCACCTGGGCGCTGTTCGTCTTGCGCAGCATGAACATGGGCTTCTTCCCCTCCTTGTCCAGCTGCTTGAACAGGATCAGCGGCTTCTCCTCCAGGCCCAGGCAGCGCTCCTGGTCGCCGTAGACGATGTAGAGCGCGTACTGGTCCCAGGGCGCGTTGATCTGGTACTTCTTGAGCGCCGCCGGCAGCACCTTGTAGCACGGGTCGTCCAGGCTGACCCGGAACGACTTGAATATCTCCACCGACGCGTTGCTGCTCGAGCTCTGCGGCGTGTCGGGCGCCGGCGTCTGGCCCCGCCGGGGCGCGCCCGCGGGCTTCTCGCTGCTGTTGCTGTTGCTGCCGCGCGAGACGTCGTAGCCGCCGCCGTGCTGCTGCCCCTGCTGCTGCTGCTGCCCTTCGCTGTCGCGGAAGGTCGACCGGCTCGAGGGCGTCGGCTGGTCGGCGCGGTATGATCGGGAGCCGAGGGTCGTGCCCCCCATGCTCGGTGGCGATGTCGGGGATGGTATGTTCGGTGATGGGTAGGATGGGGATGTGGCGCTCGAGCCCCCTTGCCCGTTCATGGCAGCCAGGTGTGACGACGACAGCACCGCCCTCTCGGCAGCGCTCGACGGGTCCAGCGTCTGCTCCGCAATGCCCCGGTCGTGGCTGGTCTGCAGGTGTGATGGTGATGTGGTCTTCGGAGTCGTCCCGAGGACGATCTTCTTGGTCGAGTATTGTCGGTTCAGGTTGGCCCCGGATTGGCCGCCTGACGACGACGTGGGGGCTGGCGGTGATATCGTCGACGTGTCGTAGCCGCCGTACCCTTGGCCATTGCTAACGTGTGGCAGTGGTTGTTGGGCATCCTTCACCAGTCGCAACGCTGGCAGCATGTCCTCGCGCAACCTCCGGAAGTCCTCGGCCAGTTTCCTGAAGTCCTGCTCGAACAGGTTCATCCGCTCGTCGCGTAGTCTCAATTGTTCCACCAGTTGCCTTATATCCTTCAATGTCGCGGTAGCGTATTGGGCCTCGGCGTCGGCAGCTGGGAAGAAGGCCGTCAGCATGGGCGTAGAGCTCGTCTGGGGCAGCCGTGCAGTCCTGTCACCAGGTCGCAGGAGGGGCCCTAACTTACATAGTGGCACGTAGTGATCGCTCTCTATGGGCACATCCTGGGCCTTCTTGACGTGGTAAACGCTCTTGAGTATGGTCAATCTGTGGCCTACACTGGTGATGCCCATGGACTTGAGGTCGTCGTGTAGCAGGGCGATCAAGGCTTCCCCTACGATCTCGTTCTCTGTTTCCGAGACGCAATGTCAATATACCATGGTCCCCTACAAAGCCCTGACGGGCTTTTTGTCTATGGTGTATCTCACGCACCAATGAATCGATCCGAGTACTGCTGCAGGCCGATTGTTGCGATGAAGTCGGCGCACTCGTCGGCGGTCCATTCTGATATGATTGTTTCGGGCAGGCGATCGGCGCTCGATCGGTAGCCGTAGGTGGTAGGGGTGTGTTCGTTCGATGGAGGATCAGAGTCGGTGGGAGAAATGGAGGCGTCGGTGTGATCTATAGGCGAGCTCTCGTGCAGATCCCGCTCATACTCGTCGTCGGCATCGGATTCGGCATAAGCC
This sequence comes from Cytospora paraplurivora, assembly GCA_021272945.2. Taxonomy (NCBI): domain Eukaryota; kingdom Fungi; phylum Ascomycota; class Sordariomycetes; order Diaporthales; family Cytosporaceae; genus Cytospora; species Cytospora paraplurivora. The sequence goes on from JAJSPL020000016.1 coordinate 437,853, forward strand.
GTCCCTGTGTTGAAACTCATGTTCGAGTTCGAGTTCGAGTTCGAGTTCGAGGTCGAGGCCGAGCTAGAGGCTGGGTCGTCGGTTGGGTTGGTGGGGGAAGAGGTAGGAGGGAGGCAGGGCAGGGCAGGGCAGGGCAGGGCAGGGCAGGGAAGTCGTGTATCCTATGCGGCTGCTGGCACGACGGGAAAGGGTTTGTTTGGGACGGAAGAAGCCGAGGTTGAAGGTTGACGTTCTGGGTTGAGGATGGAGTCAGGTCGAGGCGCGAAGTGTCAAGCAGGTCGTCGAGCGAACGGAGGCGAATGCAGGCGGTGGGCTTGGGACCGGCTGTTGTCGTCCTTGGAAAAGGCTCAGCCCGCAAGGTACAAACGAGTACGCAGCGGTACCTCTTCTGTTTCGAATGGGAAACCGAACCGACGGCAATAGCGACAGCGACAGCGACAGCGACAGCGACAGCGACAGCGCTTGAGCGGTTACAGGAGCGTCGGGTCGTACACGGTATTGCGTCCTGGGTCCTGGGCTGGCGTTCCTGGCCTTGCGTTGGGTTGGTGCCGCCAGAGGCAATGCGGAAAGGTCGGGCTGCGAGGGTGACAAGCTCAAGGCACAGTGGTGGTTCGCTTCGTGGTAGCAGCTGGGGCAGCAGCTGGGGCTGGTGGGATGGGATGGGGATGGTGGGATTGCCCGCAGGAAGATTATGTCGTTATGTCGATGGAGGGGGAGCATTCCGTAGCAAGCAGCAATAGCAGGGCAGCCCACATACAAGGTACGTACACACACATACAGAGAGACCTCGGGAGTTACCTAGGTACCTGGGTAGGTACCTGGGTAGGTACTCTAAGTACACATACGCGAGGCCCGAGACTTGGGCCAAGACTTCAAGATGCAAGAACTTAAAGACTTTGGGACTTGAGACTTGAGACTCAAAGACTTCAAGACTCAATGGCCGTCTGTGTCTGCCTTCCGACCTCCACATCAACCATTGGCACAACAACCGAAAAAGACGAGACGGGGCTTGATGACAATGTACGCTGTATGTATGTATGTATGTATGTATGTATGTATGTCTGTATTGTATGTACCGTACGTACCGTACGTACCGTATGTAGTGCGTGTACATTGTGTACGGTACAATCAATGTGTTTGTTTATGTGTGCACTAGGTACCTAAGTAGTAAGATCAGTTGTTTGTTTGATTCTAGTGTACCGTAGTGTATCTGTCTGCAGACTGGTGGAGCGAGCCTCCGCGTGGAGTGTGATATGGCCGCTGATATTCCGTACCATCCCATCTGCACTGCCCGTCTTCAATTGAATTGCTGCTTTTGTGTCCACTGCCAAGTGCGCCCTCAAGCCACCCGCCGCCGAGACTAAGAAAGACTTCATAAAATTGTGTTTGCCCCCCAGGCGCCCCCCTGAATACCAAGGTATTCAGTAATAGACGTTGCGGGCCAGGAAAAACAGGCTGGATGTTGGCAGGGTTGGCTGGCCCGGCAGGGTTCTAAGTTGGTAGGCAGGGTCGGTTAGCTTTTGACGGCGGCTACTGACAAAGTACTGTACCTACTGCCCAGGTTGCCCCAGTCATGCATTTGCGTGCCGCCGTGTACGATGTACTTTGTACTGTGTTACTGTGTCACTGTATATATACGGTACCTATATATATTGCTCCACTGTCCTGTCCTACAGTAAGTAGTGTACTGCCCCTCCTCGTCGATTCCTCTTGTTTACGAAGAGCACTCCTTCCACCTGCGGTCTTCCAGCCCGCAGGCCTGTTGTTCCTTTGCTCCTAGATTCATCTCTACAATCCCGGAAGAAGTCCCTAGCCCGAGCATGCGGCCACCGTTGCGGCCATGCTTACATATAGCTCGGGAAGAGGTGAATCCTGCGCAGTCTAGGGACCGAGCATTGACGATCCGGAGGAGGGTGCTTTGAGATGGGATGGGGGAAGGTGTACTTGATTGTTCCGCCAACAAGTGCTAGGATTGTTGCCCTCCGTATTGGCAAAAGTAAAAAGAGACGAGATGTGTCTGCCTGCTCTAGATGAATACGCCGCGGTGGAGCTTCATGTTTAGGCACAATGGGCTGCGGCTTGACTGCGTCCTTGGCCTCCTTCGGAAGCCGATCCTCAAATGGCCTCAGACAGTATAAATACAAATAGGAACCTCACAACGCCAATCAATGCCCCCCCTCCAGAGGTGAAGAAAGATTTCGTTTCCAACCATAGATGCTCGACCTATCTCTACTTCCCGAACCGGGAGCCGACTAAACTGATCACTCGTCCCCAAACCCGCGGTGCCGTGGATGACCAAATGCATCCCCCCTATCTCATGCGCTGTAATATTCCCCCAGCCCTGCAGTATCCAACTCCTGACTCAAAGCTCCCACGATCTGCATCCCCTCGATGTCCGCGATGGTGTCGTTGAATATCTTGGACAGCTCGTTCAAGACTTTCATACGGTTCCACTCATGTCTAGACAACCAGATATGATCCATCAGTTCGCGGTTGATCTGCTCAAGCTGTTCGATAGTGCACCCCGATGTCCGCTCCGTAACCTCTGTCAGAAAATCCTGGATTTCCCCCTCGTGCACCACTGGCAGTTGCTGCGACGAGGACGACGAACCGCCCGAGTTCCGGACCTCAAAATTGTCAGAGGCGGGATCGTTGAGGAGGTTGGGCAGACCGAGTCTGGAGCCGCCCCGCTCCGTTGGCGCCTGAGAAGAATTGGGGCTGCTCTGCACATTGGGTAGGCCTGTGCCAATGCTCAACTTGCCATGCGCAATGGCATCTGCTTGGGAGTGCATCCATGGTGAGTGGCTGGAGCCTGTCAGCTGGCTTGGTCCGGAATGCCCAGAATGACCAGAATGCCCGGAGTGCCTGGAGTGCTGGTCTCCTGGTGGCTGCGTATCCAACAGTTGCGAAGCATATTCCATGTCGACATGGAACCCATTCGTTGCCTGAGTACTCCAGTTGCCAGACGACCTGTTCGCCGTGGATGGGTCATTCGTCGTTGAAGCCTCATTTAGTACAGCTGATGGCGACACACCAGGTGGGAGCGACGTAAGGGCCGAGACCTGTGACACCTGCTGCGTGCCTCCAGCGCTAACCCCAACCGAGGTAGATGTGCCAGGCCGTTGCACGGCAGGAGGCGGTCCCATCTGTGAAGATCGTTGTGTCGCCTCATCTGTTCCGCTCTCTATCAACCTCCGGGGCGGCTCCGAATCGCCGTTGGTCATGTGTGAGTCGCCTGTCGGGTCACTCCCATCAGGACTCATCACCCGGAACCGTGCTGTTGTGGTGTTCTCTGCCGCGCCGATCCTGATTGGGCCGACCTGGGACTCGCTGCCTTGCCCATTGACATCTGACTGAACCATACCGATTGCCTTCAGCATGGCGGTCTTCTTCTTCTGCTTTTCCGCAGCTTCGGCCGCGCGTTGTACTTGCCGGTGGTGTAGCGCGTTCCAGGGTGCGGGGCCACCAAGTTGGGCTTCTATCTCGGCGATGTCAACGTCGACGTTGCTCTCCATCTCGCTCGCCTTGAGGATCTTGTCCTTGTCACCAGTGTTCTTGGCATCATGAAGCAGTGCCTTGATGTCTTTATAGTAGTCCATCGGCCGTGCATAGTACCCATTGGACAGCCGCTCCTCGATGGTGGCCAATTCGAGGTTGTACCAAACTTTCTTGGTCTCAGTTTCGTACAAGACATCTATTCCATCCTTGTCCTTTGCAATTACGAACGGCCTGTCCTGGGCCTGGACGTCCGGGCTGACATAGTTGGGATCGGCCTCTTCGAAGAGATACCTGATCTTGTCCTGTGGAACCATCGGTTTGTAGAATGACCGATATTTCTTTTTGATTTGGTCCATGACCGGTTGCAAGCGCATCTTCAAGAGGTTCAGAAGCTGCCGATCCCTCCTTAGCTCTTCCTTGATCTCGGCCTTCGTCTTCGGCTTCGGCGGTGGCGGCGGAGCCAGAGGCAATTCTTCCAGTATCCTCTTCTTTCTGGTGGATGGATCAGGAAATTCAGCCGGCGATTTCCTGATATTGGAGGCCACGTTGGAAAAGAACTCCATGCGGTTGTCCTATGCACAGTCAGCTACAGTGATTGAAACAATAGACGAGACGATTGCTCACCTTGTTGGGCCGGGCTATCTCAATCCTGTTCTTTTTGGTGAGTCCGAACAAACGTTGCAATATGTCCTTGTCAACTTCGCTAGTTTCACAGTCGGCAGTCGCAAACAAGAGGACCGGGTCGGTTTGCGGTATGTCCTTGAGCATCGTAACCAAGGTTGTCATGGCAGTAGCGCCTAGAGTCGCATGCCAGGCATCAATGTGTGGAATATATACCACGCTGGGCTTATGGCGTTTCACCTCTGTGAACATCCCAGTTATGACCTGCTCCGGAGGCTAGGCGGTAAAGTTAGCAAAGGGTATCTCGCGATAATATAGTCGATTGAGCACTCACCCGTCCATCACCAAGGATCGTGGCCAGATCCAGATACTGTACGTGAACTCTCTCGAAGTGATGTAGGATAGCGGCCGATATATAATTTTGACCCATACCGGACTGACCAGTGATGAGCAACCTCGGCCTAAAGACGCGGGCGCGGTCGAAGTCTTGCTGCAGATTCTCTCGCCCGAAACCATGGTCAGCATCCTCGTACGGCTCGTACATGGCCTCTTCTAGAGCCGTGATCTTAGGTTTGAGCGGCAGGATAGTCTTAACGATGTCTTCGATCGCCGCAAATTGATCGCGGAGAAGAGGAACCACGGCCTTTGGCAAAGGTGCAGCGCTCGATGATGCAGATCGTTCAGACGAGGGGACCATCTTCTTGATGGAAATCATGAAATCCGTCGCATGGATGCTGATCTTCGCGGGGTCCACCACAAGCTTCTGTTCAGACGAGTAGATCTGAGGGTATGTTCGCTGGATGGCATTAAGAGCAGCCTCAGTACACAATGCTCGCAGATCGGCACCGCCATAGCCTTTCGTGTTTTCCGCAAGACTCTTCCTGAAGTCCTCTGAAAGACCCCAGTCCGTCGTGTGGATATCCAAAATCGCTTTTCGACCATCAACGTCGGGCAGAGGGAAGTAGAATTCTCGGTCAAACCGCCCTGGTCGCCTCAGCGCCGGATCGACGTTATCCGGTCGGTTGGTAGCTCCAATGACTATGACCTGACCACGCCCGTCCATGCCATCCATCAAGGCAAGGAGGGTCGAAACGATCGATGCATGGATCTGCTCCTGCTTACTGGATCGTACAGGTGCCAAGCCATCGATTTCGTCAAAGAAGATGATGCTAGGTTGCGTCCTCCTGGCCTCCTCGAAGAGCAATCGCAACTGCTTCTCAGCTTCACCCACCCATTTGCTCAAAGCATCAGCACCCTTGCGCATGTAGAAGGTGATTTTACGCCCGCCAGCACCGAGTGAATTTGCAAGAGCGCGTGCAAGAAGGGTTTTGCCAGTGCCAGGCGGGCCGTGGAACAGGACGCCCCTTGGAGGGGTGACATGGAAGTTCTGAAAGACCTCGGGATACAGCAATGGCAATTGCACCATTTCCTTGAGCTGGTCAATATGGCCTGCTAGACCGCCGACCTTGCTAAAGTCCACGGTCAGGTCAACTCCGAGCGGGTCCGCGTCTGCAAGAGCCTTCTGGTTCTTGATCTTGCCCACACTCGGCGCCGCACCGATCCCAAGGTGATCGAGATGCGCGTTCGGAACGGGCTGCGCAAGTCCACCACCAGCAGCTGCCGTGGGTGTCACACCAATAGCACCGCCGATACCCGATCTCGCGCCCATCTCATCGTCACTACTATCCGATTCGACGCCCCCGGCAGCGCCGGTTCCCCAGGGACCTCCCAGCAAAGAGCCCAGACCACCAGCTCCGCCGAATGGGCCATAAGTTGTGTTGAGATTGCGATCCATCCAATGCCCACCATTCCGCTTCCGACGCGCAGGAGTGCGCTCCGTTGGCTGTTCTCCATCATCGTCCTGATCAATCCCGAGCTGGTCCAAGGGCTTTATCGTGTAATCAACATTCTTGCGCCTTCTCTTGCTCGGCATGTCCTCGTAAACGATTGGCGTGGATTGGCGGCGTCGAAGAACTCGAGTTTGTGAGCGGGACGTCCGTTTCAGGTCGTCAGCCTCTTCGGCCAATTCATCCTGGTTGAGTTCTAATTCGTCGTCCGAGTCTCGTTGTCGGCGTCTCGGTCTACCTTTGGCTGCTGCCTTGGCTCGACCGCGCGAGGCTCTACCGCTGGAATATTCCTCGTCCTGTTCACCGCCGGCGCCTACGCCTTTGTTAGACCCGTCTGAGCCCTCGGCCCCAGAGTCGTCTGGCTCAAAGTCACTGCTTTGGTCCTGCCCGGACTTCTTGCCTTTATCGCTCCCTTTTCGTTGAAGCCGTCTGTTTCGCCGGGGTTGTATCACGTCCGATTCATCATCGCCACCTTCAACAGCGACTTCAGCGACTTCAGGTACAGCCTGACGGGATCGGGTCATCCTACGTCCGCTTGCGACATCATCTGTGTCTTCATCTGCCACCTCCTGCTGTGGTGGCGCCTCTTCCATCGGGAAATCGCCTTGGACAGGTGTAGGTTCGTCTTCGCTTTCGCCTTGCTGAGCTTGAGCCTCTGGAGCAGAATCCTCGATGACGTCGGCACCAGCCTGGGCTTCTTCCTCATGATCAGGCTCTTCCGTGGCTTGCAAACTGGTTTCGTGGGAAGCCTCTGCTATGGGTTCGGGCGCTGGCTTGTTGACAGCCTTCGCTGCTCTTGTATTGCGAGTTGCGCGGGTCAAGGTCTCTGGACTCTTGCTTCTCGAGGCAGAATGAGCCGGTTGTTGGTGCTTCCCAGAAGTCGTGAGCTCGACGAATTCATCAGCCTCTTCAGTCTTCCCCCTGGTGCGCCGGGTGGTCGGTGCGGGCGCGTTCGGTTCCTTGGTGGCCCTGCGGTTGGCTAGGTTCGTCTTCAGTACCACGATCTTTTGTTTCCTCCCCCTAGACCTGGTCGTCTCATCGTCTTCGCCATCTGAGTTTGGAACGGAATCATCTACGATCTCATCCTCGCTCTCCTCTTTATAACTGGGGTGCTGAACGGCAGCCTTCCTTGCGCGGCGCCCAGAGGCATTAACGGGAACATCGTCTTCTTGATTGTCGTCTTCACCGAATGAGTCTTCCTGTACACTATCCGAGAGTTCCTCATCATCGTCGTCGATGTCGGAGCCGCGATACCTGTTCGTACGGCTGCGGCCGGAACCCTTCCGAGAAGTACGTTGTGCTCTTTTTGGCCGCCTTGGTTTGTCCTCGCTTGGATCGAAGTTCTCGTCTTCAGGGTCCGACTCATTAGGATCAAACCCCTCCCAAGGATCTCGCTTCCTCTTGATAGGCATGTTGGCAGAGAAGAAGGAAAAAGCAAACGTCGAAACCTTGCCGGTAGGTTGATAATGGGTACGCTAATGGTGCTTCAACCGCAGATGCACCGCAGTACTGGCGATGGATGTTCGACCCTAAGTATTTGGGGATGAATAGTCGCGGACAGGGCCTTCTTAACGACTGTTATTTACAATGTCAGTGTCTGGCACACGCGTGGTCATGCTGAAGGAGTTGATGTAAAGGGTTGCCGAATGTTAGTTCAGACGTATCGTCGCTGGGATTGCGCCGGCGTTGGGGACTGAAAAGCGGCCGGGTTGTGGTAGATTGATCCGAGTGACACTTACATCGCGACTGTAGATAAAGAGCGCAGTGGTGGCTGTGGATGGTGATGATGGGGACTGGCTGGTTGACTGGCTGCCTGATTGCAAGACAGCGCGTCGCCTGCGCTGCAGTACAGTGCAGTGTCCACGGTCGGGGACGAGTAGAGGAATCCTAGAGCGATGGTATAAGCAGTCTATGGACGCTGATGCAATCTCTGCAGGCAGGATCGGAATAATTGATGAAATGCGATTTATTTGCGTTGTAGGCTGAGCGCCGGATTATTTTAAATCGAGGGAATGTAGAAGGCTGGAGTGCAGCGTCTTCACAGCAGAGCTGCCACTGACTGACTTGGCGGGAAAAGATGGCAGCGACGCGTCCCGGGAAATGTGGGGCTTTTCACCCTTGAGCCAATCACAAGTGCTAAAACTTCTCGCAACGCCCAGCTTCGCCATTCATCTCAGTAATCCGTCAATTGCTTCATCATCACAATAGGAACGTAAATTGGGCCAGAACAGACCAGTATTGTTACATGATATCATATTGACTGCCAGCTACAATCAGACATTCACATTTGAAATATAGCCAGTGAAATGTGAGGTCGGCGCATCAATTTATACAAGCTAGAAATGATGACAGCTTGAAACACCACGATGACTTCGTGAACGATAACAAACTACCAGAATGGGAAGTTTATTTTGCCATGTGTCGTCATTCCTTCTAGACTTTCTAGGGTACCGCGTGGTCGGGACTACTCCACACTGGCGGCATGGCGGGATGAGGCTCAACCAGAATGACATGTGGGCTTCGATGAGGGGTCAGGATCTTTGGCAGATCGACCTCGGCAGCGCCCGAGCCAGATGGTTCCGCCTCCGCGACCTGGGAGCAGGGAGCAGGTGGGCAAGGGGCCTGCAGGAGGGACAAACCGGAGGGGGAGGGGGAGTAGTAGGGCTGGGCTGAGTGCATGTTTTCTCTCGAGTCTCGAGGGATCGCAGTCTGTCGAGTGACGACGCACATGTTGGCCGGCCGGAACGCCGCCAGCAGTCTAGGGCCCCACGACTTGTCGAATACCGAACTGGAGCGGTGAGCTTGACCCAACAACCTTACACCAGTGCTTGCTTCGTGGGCAGTCTTGTTTTTATGAGGCCGTTTCGCCAATCGTCCGGAGTCGGTTGCCAGGTGCTATCAGGCTCGACTCACGCTCAGTGCTCAACCCCAACGAGCAGACTCAGACTCGCCTTTTTTTCCCACTCGGCTTCGCGAATGAGTAGCGTGTGTCTGTGTTACTTGGGAAACCTCCATGTTCGAACGCCCATGTCACTTGCTCGGGTGTGACAAGAGGTGCGGATACACAAGAGGTTCTCTCGAAAGCCTTGTGGGTTCTTTACATGCTATGCTATGCTATGCCACGCTGTTCTGGCCCGACGAGGCAAGCGATGGGTCTACCCATGGTGTGTGCTCGCTTTGATTCGTTCTGAGCCTTCCGGGTTGTTTCGTGCCTGGTGAATCGCGGCGCGCCCTGGACCCAACCTCGCGAGCGCCCCACCCTCCTGGTTTGAAAGGTGGTAACGCCACGGCCTCTCTAAATGCTCAATACCAGCCGTATGTCGCCTCCGGCATCATTCTTCAGATTGACTATCATAATCATATTACCCTCATCGTCTTCCCTGTCTCATCCTGGGGAAGGTCAGCGGCAATTTGAGCTGCGCAATACTGTCCGTCCTGCCGTCCACCTTGGCCTTCTTAATCTTGGCGCCGATTTCCATGAAATATTGGGTCATCTGCTTCTGCTCGATCCCGAAATCTTCTTTCAGATCCCAAGTGTCGGTCTCGAAGTTGTCCAGTATACATGCAAAAACACAGCAGTGCGTCATAAGCAGATCCACATGTTGCTTTCGCATGACGCCCTTGTCCGAGAACTTGCGGCGAATGCTCTCGATGACTGGCGGTGGCGCGGGTGAAAGTTCCTCGATGAGCTTGTCCTTCTTCAAAACTTCGCGGGTGCCCTTATCCTTGCCTTTCCTAGTTGTCAGGTAGAAGAGCATCACGAAGTAAAGGTATCTCAGAAGTCGCAGACGGGGTACTGCGCTCTCCCCTGAGCCAATGCGGTTGATCCGATGAGCCACGAAACGGGAACGCAACTGGATATCCTCATTCTTCTTGACAGAATGCGCCCAATCATTGACCTGTATCAGGTCGAGTATGTCCTTTCCGATCAGATCCTCCGGCCTGTATACGTCTTGGATATCCTCTGCTTCGTAATTGCCCTTGGGAACTGGTTTGGCAGCATCAATTGCGCTCTGCAAATCCTGCTGTGTCGCGACGCTCAGCGTAACATCCTTGATTGAGTCCATGAGGGCCTTCTCGGACGAGTCGAGCGTGAGTGTTCCGTCCACATGAGGCTTGCGTGGTGAGATGGCGTTTTCGGTGATGGCTGCCAGAGCCTTCTTTGCCTTCCTGGTGCCAAAGGCTTGACCAAGCTCCGTCTTCAATTCCGACATCTACGAACAAGTTAGCAACGATACCCGAGCAATCGGATGATATAACCATACGTTTGAGAGCTTCTGCGACTGCATGGCTTCCTCTGGGGCCTGCTGCGCCCTAACGGAACCCCGTATTACCATCTTCTTGGCCTCCACAAGCTGCAATTGGCCGCTGGCAGGGTCGAAAAGACCGATATAGTGTTTCAGCAATGGCTGGCCGCCCTTGGGTTTGTCCTCCCGTGCTGAGTAGTCCAACGTCCTGTGGCTCGTGGAATGGAGCAAGAGATCACTGGCGGCATGTCTGGGTCGTTTCGTTGGTGCTCGGGAATATGTGTTAAACTTGGTGTCTTGGGGGATCGCAATGCCTGAAGTGGTGGCTGTAGTTGATCTAGTCAGAAAGGGAAAATCATAGAAATCAACGAGCAAATGACTGCAGCATACCTATTATTGGTGGTGAGGCTTGCGCTTCAACGACCGAAGAGACCTTGATTTTCCGAGACTTCGAAGACGCTGTCGAGTCTGCCGAAACCTTCTTCTTCTTCTTTTCCGACCCTACATCGTCGCTTTGCTTGCGCTTCTTGCCTGCGTCCACCATCGTGAAGATTTGACCTTCCTGGAGTACCTTAGTGCTGTTGGAGTTCCTCGGCCACGGATCAGACTTCAAACTCGCGAACATGCAGGCACTCCTGCCAAAAATTCTAAGTTGTCGGCGGGCAATATCGTTGCCCGAACTTTTTCTGCCAACTTCACCACCTTCCTATCCTGTCAAACTGCACTGACCCACATATCCACTTTTTCAGTTAAATGTTCTACATAATTCAATGTTGATGTAGTACATCATGGTGACGGCGCACAGGACAGCTACAATTTCGGAGGTTGATGCTTGAGATATCGTCCTCTCGCCCTCTGGCCCTCGAGTGTTTACTTAGTAGGCAGTCTCTTATAGGCAGGAAACGCACTGGGATGTCCACCTCGGTCTGCCTAGGCCGGATGACACCAATAGCTACGCCTAGCTTACGCTCGTGTGACGTTGACTACTTGGGACTTTGCCTACTGGTGACGAATGAATGAATCGCGCAAGCATCACGGTCGGTACAGTTCAGTTGGGTATGAAGCGAACTTCTTTTTTTGATTGTCATCTTGAATTGGTCAAGACTCGTAGTGCAAGTCGGTTGCGAGGCAGTTGACTGTGGCACAAGTCCTGCAAACACTTGACCGGGCGACCTCCAATTGATGTAGACAGCCTTCTCGAGTTCCATTCATTTGCCAACCCTTGAGCGTCCTCAAGCTCCCTTCTAGCTGCAATCCTCCACAAAAACTTGGGTCCAGGAATCTCAGGAGATCCGATCCTCCCCAACACAGGCGAGCGGTGGACTGAGTGATAGAAGCCCGACGCGAGTGATTACTCAGGGGCTGGTAGTGTTGTTGTCATGATGGCTCGTGTGATGCTCAAGCTGGCGTGAGGTCGAGTGGTGCGAGTTGTTTACTTGCTGCAGAGGAAGTTAGTATCCGTCTACGAAGACAGCGAGGAGCGAGCCAAAGCTTACGATCTAGCCCTCATCTTTCTCCTCTTGCGCTTGAGGCGCCTGACGCGCTTCTTCCTCCACTTAGCTCTCATCGTGAACGATTTGGTCTGTTGGCGGGGTCAGCTAGCTGTTTTTGCTCCATGACATTGATAGCATTCCAATGGCAGCGCCCACAAGCGTGGTCGATCAACTGAAGCTGATCAACTACTGGATGGGCGCATGCCGAATGGTCACGCTGGAGGTAAGGCCACTTACGAAAGTTGACGATGAAAGTTGTGTGATGTTGGAGGGGAAGGAAAAGTGCAAGTGGCAAATGCGGCCCCGAGGTTTTGTAGCAGCCTTGTGTGTGTGCTGGTCACGTGTTTTTCCTTAGCTCCACTCTACCAAAATACATGTTCCACAGCGTCCTTATCCCAGCACAGACCACCCTGGGACCGCGTGAATGAAAATGCCCAAGTGGGATATACGTTTCCGGGTTCGAGTCTCTTCATTGGGAGCATGACTTAATCGATCATGACTGGAGGGACATCAGGAGGGAAGACAATGAACGAGCAGCTCTCTCCCGAGACGATGCCGCCCCTGGAGCTCACACTAGTTCTCGCTGCCACCCGTGACATGGGCATTGGCATGCGAGGAACTCTCCCATGGACTGGCTTGAGGAAGGAGATGGCATATTTCGCCAGAGTCACGAAGCGGCTTCCGCCTTCAGTGAGATTGCACCGCCGTCTCTCCTGTTTGGTTTATACTCATGCATACAGGTTGGACCTCCGGCCGTGAACGCAGTAATCATGGGTCGCAGAACGTGGGAAAGCATACCACCAAAATTTAGACCTTTGAAGGGAAGGCTCAACATTGTCATCACTCGCTCATGTGACAATTCTCCTCAGGAGCCAAGCAACCTGGAAACGGACCCGGTGAAGGCCTCATCCTTGGAGCATGCGATAGCCTATCTGCGAGAGAGGCCTCTTGGGAGTTTAGGGCGTATCTTCGTCATTGGAGGCGGCCAGATCTACGCTTCGGCACTTGAGATGAAGGAGGCCAGGAGGATATTACTCACTAAGGTGATGTCGGATTTCGAGTGCGATACGTCCTTCTCATTAAAGCTCAGCGACGACGAGCCTCATTCGCATTGGGCAAAGAGGTCTAAGCAGGAGCTGGACAGCTGGACCGGAGAGGTGGTCCCGGAAGGCATTCAGATCGAGAACGATACGTCCTACGAATACCAGATGTGGGAGAGGACGGATTGATTCCCTTTGAAGACAAAATAAAAGTACATTTGTTCATGATCCTGACCATAACTCGAAACTCCTAGCCCATATACCAGCCCCTTCTCATGCGATTTGTCTATTCTTTCATACATACCAGCACCACCAATTTTTTTCACCAAAAGACGGCTTGCATGTGTGTGGTTATCTGAATCGGCTGGTGGGCTCTGGTTTTGCAGCAATGCTCGACTTCACATCAAGCGGACCCGTTTCATCCACCAGCTTCAGCTCAGCCGTGGGCTGTTGCTTGAACACTTCCGCCCCGTGGTAGAGCAACGCAGGGTCCAGCATTTGGTCCAGGTTCTTCAAAGTGGACCTCGACCAGCTGACAATGGCCGCAACATGCCTCATGTCCACGTCCTCCTCGGCCTTGAAAATATTCCTCCACACTGCCGAGGCCATCACGGCATCCCCCTTGACCAAGCCCTCGTCATAAGCCAAGATTACTCCTCTCCACGTCTGGAATAGGTTTCCGAGGTGTCTTTGACGGAGCATTCGCGAGGACATCCCGTGGTTCACCTCCATTAACTCTTCGGCATGGTTGAAAAAGTGGTTGACGAGCTGCAACTGCCATGCCTGCCAGGCATTCTTTTCGAGGCATCGTAGCCTGACGACAACGAGGTAGAGGTGCAGCATAGTAACTTGCGACCATGTGCTGAAGGTAGGTGGGAGACCAAAATCTGCGACGCATCCCGTCAGCCCAGGTTAGCCATATTAGGAAGGGCCTTAGCACCCGTGTGATCATACCATCATGCCAGACTCCCCCTCCGACGCCCAACTCCTCGCCGTCCTCTGTCAATGGTACCTCCTCCTTCTTCCGGAGCTCCTCGGAAATCTTATAGGCTGCCGACGTCGAGCAAGCCTTGTAGATGGACTCTGTCGCGCCGTAGATCTGGTACGGTTGGACTGCCTTTGCTGGCAGGAGGTTGCTCGCGATGTTCAGAAGTAGAGTCCCCAGTCCAGTGGATTTCTCGGGCTGTGGTGCATTCTGCTGTCGACTCGGTACGGTCTGGTGGAACTGCCGCCTTGACGCCGTCGCGATATCTGTGATGCAGGCTCGTTGGGACACGGATGGAGCTTGGTTGAGCTCATAAAGATGCCGCATCTGGCGGCGCGCGAGGGCGCGACATGGTCTGCATACTCGGTCGGCCATCTTGAAAAGCCAATTGGTGTTGCGAAGGCGAAGTAACAAATCCAAGGACTCCGGATGCAGCTGTCGACGATCTCAAATTTCGAGCCATCGGCCTGTTCGCGTCAACTGTACTGGCGCATCCAGAACAAAATTTAGTGGGGCTACTAGCTACCCTTGCAACGCAACGCGGTTACTGCCGGGCTGCGCTCATTGCCTGGCATGTGAGCCCAGAATTCTATGAAGGCACCACTACCGTATACAGTCACGTCAATTATTTCCGTGGAAAGATCACCTGGGTAGTTTCTTCTAGGCATCCTCTCCTGAAATCATATCCCATAGAATACTTAGCCAAGACTCTTATGACTAGATCATATAGCGCTATAAACATCGGACAATAAATCATAGAGCTAGGAATATCTCTGTATAAGGTAGGAAGATAGCTTCCTAGGTTTTCAATGAATGATGACATGTACCTATGAAAGCCACCCATGTCTACCAAACAGGTTGCCTTCCTTTCGCTCGATTTCCAGCACTGCCAAGCCCTCTCAAATCATTTGGTGGGGTTAGGAACAAAGGTCGTTGGAACACCATCACCCCCCGCCTGCTGGTTGATGAGGCCACTATCCGGCATAACAACGGTCGGCGTTGCTGTAGGCAGATATTCAGAAAACTGAGCACACTCAGGAGGCCTGCACTATGCAAGCCCAAGATCATCCAGTCCGTCATATATTGCGACTTTCTTTTGTGGCGTTATCTCGATGCCAGCTTCTGTGACAGGTGAAGACGATGCTGCATCTTGCCTAACCATACCTTGAAAATACCAAGGAGGCGTTTGTGCCGCCAAATCCAAAAGAGTTGGACATGGCAACATCAACTCGCTTTGCTTGTGCCTCAAGAGGCACGAAGTTGAAATCGGCGCCAACATTTGGATTGTGGAGGTTCAAAGTGGGAGGGACCACGTTCTAGCAAATGATTAGTACATACGGTCGTAGATGAAGTGATAGGAAAGTTTCTCACCTCTGAAATTGCCAGCACGGCGAACAAAGCCTCAACCGCACCAGCTGCTCCAAGTAGATGGCCAACCGCCCCTTTGGTGCTGCTCACGGTGACCTGGCTCTCCTTCTCAACGCCGTCCTCAGCAAGCATCAAAGTGCTTATCGCTCTCGCCTCTGCAGCATCGCCGATAGGGGTGCTTGTTGCGTGAGCGTTGACATAGTCGACCTGTCGGGGTTTGATCTGTGCATTTTTGAGGGCTCGTTTCATGGCCAGCAATGCCCCTGAGCCATCTTCTCGGGGCGCCGTCATGTGGTGCGCATCACCACTGCAACCGTACCCGGCAAGCTCAGCCAGGATATGTGCACCCCTGGCTTTAGCGTGCTCGAGTTCTTCCAGGACAAGGACTGCTGCGCCCTCGGCGATGACAAACCCGTCCCGGCCCCTATCGAACGGTCTACAGCTAGCGCTGGGGTCGTGGTTGTAAGCCGTAGATAGGGACCTCGACCTACCGAAGCCCGCATACGTCAAGGGGTGGATGCAAGACTCAGCACCACCAGCGATCATGACGTCTGCATCGCCAAAGGCAATGAAGCGTGATGCGTCTCCAACGGAGTGTGCGCCCGTGGTGCATGCCGTTGTGGCAGAGTGGTTAGGGCCCTGGAACCCGTATTTCATGGAAACATGTCCAGCGGCAAGGTTGATGAGAATCTTGGGTACGAACAACGGAGAGACCTTCTTGTAGCCCTACCTATGATCTTAGCTTTCCATGGTTCCTTGGCCCAGGCGGGTCCGGAAGGCCAGGCTCACATCTTTTTCGAAAGCGATGCTGGTGGAATAGAGCTCATCCAGATTGCCTATTCCACTCCCGAGGCAAACTCCGGTGGCCTCGAGGTCGGCCTGGCTGGATGGCCTCCAGCCTGCGTCGGCGATGGCCATCTCGGTCGCTGCGACGGCGTACTGCGCAAATCTCGACATGCGTCTCTGCTCGGTGGTATCAAGCCAGTCCGCGGGGTCCCACCTCCCCTCCGCCCTGCCAGCCTTGCCACTGGGCACGAGGCCGGCGACGGAGCTTGTGAGCCCTTTCCATTGGGCCCGCGGCTCGGTTGAAGTGACATCAACAAGACCGGATTCCCCGGCTAAGAGGCGTTTCCAAGTGCTGCGGGCGCCAACCCCGAGAGGGGTAATGGCACCAAGACCAGTCACGACAACTCGTCGCATGCTTCCATGTCCAAGCTATGTTGGATACTCGATTTAGTACTTGACAGGTGCTTAGAGCGGGCGAAAGTGTCGTGGTAATGTGAAGCTCTAGAACCAATGCTGCGTAAGGGGCCCAATAAAAACGGTCCGAAACAGGCAGGCGGTCGACCGTTGTTCGGTTGTCGGTCTCTGGATGTAGGTTTCAATAGGGTTGAAACGGGCATGGAGGACCCTCGCGAGTCCCCCCAAACTAGTAACCCCCTGAGGTACTTAAGTATTCAGACATCCCGATGTCCCCTACGATAATCAACCCCACCGGTTTTAGAAATGTGTGTCCAGAGCAATAAAACGAACATGGCTTCTCCTTTTACTCACGGATAGACAATCTCTTTGGGCAATTATACGGCGTCATAAATGCAGCCGCAGTCGCAGCCGTTGGTCCACCTAATCGAGTCAAGTTCAGTCAGCCGGCTTGACTGCCAGCAGAAGGCCACGAGTACTTCGTCCGAAGCAGATATTCACCAAGGCCGTCTGTTTCATCTACGAGTGCTGTATCGAGTACTTGGTCGGCATACACGTGTGAATTCCCTCTCCAGAGAATCCGAGCGTGGCTGAAAGACGTTCATAACACGTATCTGGCTGTGTTACCCGCCCATTACCAAGCCGGTCGATGGAGCCTATATGACACTGGAGGATACCAGGCTTCTCATTGCTATCTCGCCAGCTCTATTCAGATCAATAGCATCAGCTCCTCTGACCAGCTACCGCGGCTCAAGACCTACAGCTGTCTTCGAAAGCACCCACAGCTTGCTAGCCCTGAGTGGTCGGGTTTGGGTCAGACCATCGGTTGAAGTGAAGAAGCAAGCTCGCCTCACGAAAGGGCGACGTCCAGTGGCTTTCATCACATAGTTGCGATCCCGTCTGCAAACTTGGTCAGTCTTGGGTCAATAGGACGCTTTGTTCGACCCGGAAGCGGTCCTAGGTCTTCTGGCGCGCAGGCGTCTGTCGGACTTTTAGGTAGCCCATATATAGCAACCACTCCACTCTGACATCCAGCCCTGAGCCGGCAGTGTTTGATTCGGTCTTTGTGGTCAAGCTTCCTCCAATATGTCCCAACAGTATAGTGACAGGCCGTCTGGCACGGCTTCGGGAGCGAATGTGGCGGGGGATGGCCAAGACCGTGATTCAGAGGTTGAGGTCACGCAGGCTAGCGGAAGGGAGGTCGAGCCTGGGTCATCAACGTTCGACACTCCCTCGACGGGCCGAATCAGTCCTGGCAATGACCTCAAACAAAGTCTATCGCAATGGGGAGAGTCTAACCTGCAGGCAGCCGACAGCGACGACGAGGGATCAGAATATGAACTCCTTCTAGACCCAAATCTGCCCAAGGAATACACTCGGCCTGGTGTGCCAGCTACCCGTGTGACATCTCACTCGACGACATCTGACGAAGAGAAAGATATGTTGGACAATGGAGAGGGCGGTGAGGACTCTCCCTACCCCGAGGTCAGGGCTGCTGTTAGAAATTACGACATCGACGCACCATGCAATACCGTGAGTGAACTCAACGTTGATCACACCGGAATACAGGCTGACCATAACAACAGGTGCGTGCTTGGACGATCGGTATGGCGCTTGTCATCGTCGGTGCATCGATGAACACACTTTTCTCGCTCCGTAATCCATCAATTGGTCTCGGAGCTTTGATTGCTCAGATCATTGCCTGGCCGATAGGTCATGGCTGGGCGAAGGTTATGCCAAAGAGGCAGTTCAACACCTTTGGTCTGAGGTGGTCGCTGAACCCTGGACCTTTCAACATCAAGGAGCACTCAATCATCGTTGTCATGGCTAGTGTCTCATTTTCTGTTGCATACGCTACCGACATCATCCTGGCACAAAAGGTGTTCTACAAGCAGGATTTCGGTATATGTTGGCAGTTCATGTTGACCATCTCGACTCAATCACTTGGCTATGGCATTGCCGGTATCATGAGGAAATTTCTAGGTAAGTGAGACCACGGGTGGGAGATGATACACACAGAGCTAACTCCGGTGTAGTATACCCGGCATCGATGGTCTGGCCTGGCAATCTGGTCTCGGTGACACTGTTGAATGCCATGTACGAGATTGAGGATCGCCCTGACCCCAAAGTCCTTGGTGGGAGGATGCCACGATACAGGTGGTTTGCGTTTGTCACCTTTGGCGCTTTCGTCTACTACTTCATCCCTGGCTTTCTGGCTCAATTTCTGAGCACGTTCACATTTGCGACCTGGCTCGCTCCGCAAAACCCAGTGGTCAACCAGCTCTTCGGTGCTTCGACGGGCTTGTCCATTCTGCCCATCACCTTCGACTGGACACAGATTGCAGGGTTCGTAGGCTCCCCTCTGATTCCCCCGTGGCACGCCATTGCCAACACACTGATTGGTGTTGTCACCTTCTTCATTGTTGGAGCCTCCGTCTTGCACTATTCAGGTGTATGGTATGGAGAATTTCTGCCCATGAGTGACTCTGGCACATATGACAACACTGGCTCCACCTATAACGTCTCCAGAATCCTATCACCTGAGTTCACCCTGGACCAGGAGGCATACAAGAACTACTCACCTCTCTTCATCAGTACAACTTTCGCCTTGTCTTACGGCCTCTCCTTTGCCGCCATCGCTTCTCTTATCGTCTACACCTACCTGCACCATGGCAAAAGGATTTGGAACCAGTGGAATAACAGCAAGATGGAGCCTGAGGACATCCACATGAAGCTTATGAAGAAGTACCCGGAGGCTCCAACGCTGTGGTATGGATGCTTGTTCGTCCTGGTATGTGAACAATATCCGCTTATAGACCGGACACGCGAATTGACCATTGCGTGCGCAGATGCTGGCTCTCGGCTTCTTCACCGTGCTCGCTTTCCCTACCAACTTGACCTGGTGGGCATTCTTACTCGCCGTGGCAATCTCCTTTGGCTTCGCCCTGCCGATTGGAATCATTCAGGCCATCACCAACAACCAGATCGGCTTGAATGTCTTGACAGAGTTTGTCTTCGGCTATATACAGCCCGGACGGCCCTTGGCACTGATGATCTTCAAGACTTTCGGTTACATCACCATGAGCCAGGCACTCAGCTTCGTATCTGACCTGAAGTTTGGCCATTACATGAAGATCCCTCCGAGGACGATGTTCATGTCCCAGGTCGTTGCTACGACCTTCTCATGCTTCATTCAGATCATCGTCCTCAACGCTGCTTTGAAGAACATACCGGAAGTATGCACACCGACCCAAACCGAACACTTTACCTGTCCAGGCGGTAAGGTTTTCTTCTCCGGTAAGCAAACCACCCTCATACAGTCCTGTCGGTCGTCAAGACTCCAAAGCTGACAACCATCTAGCCTCGGTGATCTGGGGACTGATCGGGCCAGCCCGCATCTTCTCGCCAGGGCAAGTCTACGCCGGTCTCTTCATATTCTTCATCATCGGCGCCGTCGTCCCCATCATCTTCTACTTCGCCGCCAAGCGGTGGCCCAAATCCCACTTCAAAAACCTCATGGCCCCCGTCATCTTCGGCGGCGCCGGCTCCATCCCCCCGGCCACGCCGCTCAACTACCTGTCCTGGGGCATCGTCGGCTTCCTCTTCCAGCACCTCATCCGCAAGCGCCACTTCGCGTGGTGGAGCCGCCTCAACTTCCTCACGGCCTCGGGGCTCGACCTCGGCTTGGCGCTCAGCACGCTGGTCATCTTCTTCGCCTTCACGCTGCATGACATCAAGCCCCCGTCGTGGTGGGGCAATGATGTTATCAGGACGACGATGGACTATCAGGGCACGGCTATCCAGAAGGTGCTTCCTCCCGGTCAGACTTTTGGTCCGTCCACTTGGTCGTGAAGCGATAGAGTATGGGCCATAGGTATCGGGTGTCATCCCTTAACAGGATTTCAGGGATTGTCGGTGGGTCCAAAGATTCTGGGATGTCATCAGTTGGTGCAGAAAGCATTTGGCCGATATAGTCAGCGGTGACTTTTCGTATCCGAATATACATATACCTTCCTCGGCCTATTCTTCTGCTTCATACTCTTCTATTCCTCACCCTTCTCCCTGTCTGAACTGTCTTGTAATCTCGGCTGCTCAAAGAGTTTTGCCTCAGAGAGCATAGCCACCGTTTCCGCCATATACCAAGCCGCAGCTCACCTCCCTTCGGAACGTTCCAAGTTTCGCAGTGCTGAGGCTTAATAGGCAGTTTCGTATTCTCGTGCCTTTTCGTAACTCCGTCGCCGGCTAGATAGATATATGCTGCATCTCCCTCGTAGGCAAAACACACAACTAGGATCTTCGACCTTCACCTCTACTGCTAATAACATTTATGTCTCTGGCCTCCTTCCCCAACCCCACCTCATTTGCGCCTACAACTCTGCAACACTCTGTCACAGAGCTCAAGATGACCGCCGGTAGCAAGCGCTATGCCCCTCCTACTTTATCATGACACGTACAACTCCCAGCACCGACAACATTTGATATGAAAAACAAAGAAAAGAATTACCACACCACACCACACCACACCCCTCCCCATACAGCATCTTCAATTTGACGAAACAGAGTGTTCCTCGCTGCAGGCGTCCGAAAAAAGCCACCCAGGAAACCCTCATAACCATCACTCAGTAAATCGCATCATGGGGTACAGCGGCACGTTCCCCATCGTATCACCGCCGTTGACAACGTCCTGCGCCGCGTCCCGAGGGATCGGCGGCGCGGCAAACGCCTGTCCGCCCCCGACCTCGAACCCGCCCAGAGTGGCGGAGTCGGCGAACATGGCGACATCGCCCAGTGCCGACGTGGCCTCCCCCACGCCTGGGCCTCCGCCTCCGCCTCCCCCTCCCGCTCCCGCTCCCGCTCCTATTACTACTCCTCCTCCGCCTCCTCCTTGGCCGCCCGTCCCCGGCGCCGCCCAGTCTTCCCAGAGAGTGTCGAAGTGGAACCACTCGGCGTCGCTGAGGAGGTCGCCCGCTGAGGTCGTCGGTGTAAGGACCGTGGGCATGATACCGGGGGAGGTTGACGGACCCCCGGGCAGGTTGGCTGAGCCACTCTTGTCGAGGTCTGGCTGTGGTTGTGCTTGTGCTTGTGAGTGTGATTGTGGTCGCTGCTGCTGAGGCTGTGGAGGCTGTGGAGGCTGTGAGCTGAAGACACTAGTGGTGGTGGTGGTGCTCGGGTTACTGGTCGGGGCCGTGGTGGTTGGGGTGGTATATGGCATGAAGAAGTTGGCCATGGGGTCCGGTATGTCGGCCCCAAGGAGCTCGTGGGGCGTGCTCGGGAGGGAGGAGGGGTCGTGTAACGAGGAACCTGCTGGTGCCCTCGCGACGATCATGTTGTGGAAGGTCGTCATGATGTACACGAGCCTGCCGGCCTGGGGATCCGTCTTGGCGCAGTAACTCATGACCATGAGGGCCTTCTGGTACGTATCGGCATAGCCAGGTTGTTTGTGAAGGGCGCCGAACTCGCTGCTCTGCACCACGAGTGCGGCCGCGAAGAGGAAGTGGCTGTGTGGTGTCTGTCAGTCAGTCATGTATCGTATCGGGGACAGCCCGTGGGGGACTCGGAATTGTAACTCACATGATGAAGGGGTCGCGCTGCGGCAGATAGCCACCCTCATATCCCATGTGCACCAAGGCCACTGTATGGAACGAGGCACTGACGCACGCCTCGGAGAACTTCTCCATCTTCGAGCCCGAGGGGATCACCGGGCGAGGTATCCCCAGTCTCTCCTGCTGCATCCTGTTGATCAGGAACAGGAAGAACGGCCTCGTCAGCAGGATGACTGCGTGGCAGTACAACAGGTTGACATGCAGCACCGCCATGCCGTGGGCGGGGGCGATCGTCTTGTCCATGGCTTTCCGCCAGTGAAGGCCGGAGTGATACTTCTGCGGCCCGCCTTTGCACTGCTCCGAGATGTCTTTCGCAAGCCTCGTCGAGATCTTGCGCTGAGAGTATACCTTCTTCAATATGAGACCGATCACCTGGCAGCTCCGTACCGCGGCGTTGAGGCCGCCTGATGATTCGGGGTCAGTGTTCGTGTCCACGAGGTATTTCTCCTGCCCCAAGTACCTCTCAGGGGTGACCAGGGCCTCAGCGGAGCAGTCCTCTTCAGAAATTGATGTCGGCCGTCCCAAGGACGCTGCGAGGAAGCGGTCGAGAACATAGAGGCTGCGCCATACGTTCCTCCTCACAACACGTATCGCGACGGGGAAGATGACCATGGTCTCCTGCCTGTGCAGGCCCAGGGCGTAACCGGATCTCACTGCCATGCCGTGGTATGCGTATGCAGCGTTACGCTTTGTCCTCGCCAGCATGTAGACAGACATGAGCAAGAGGGCCTGGACAGACCAGAAGTCGGCATCCTCGAACCCTGAGGTCGGGTCACATAGACACTTCGCGTTCCTGAAGAACATTTCGGCACGGTCCATTTGACCCGCCTGGACTTTCTGGATGATGGCTGTGTCCTCACTGCCAGGGATCGGCGTGGCTAGCACAAGGCCGATAGCAAAGACAAGATATAGCAAGCATAAGAATGTCGGTTCGGCTGCCAGTGGATCCTCGTAACAGAGATCGACCTGTTGGGCGAAAGCTTTCCTGTCAAAGACTTCGATCAGGCCGCTGGTGTTGGTCAGGTAGGACTTCATGAGCACACCCGCCGTCTTTCGATCTGGAAGTAAGAGTGAGGTCCGAGTATCTGGTGGGAGAGTCGACGTCAACTCCATCAATCGGTGTCGGCTGGGGTCCATTGTAAATTGCGAAGGCCCATCCACGCTTTCGACAATCATACGGATGAACTGGAGGTAAGAGAGTGTCGCGGAATCGCCAAGGTATAACAGCCTCCCCGTGGGATCCTGGAGCATTCTGGTCTCCGTGTACACCTCGGCAACCTCATCAGCACCGCTGCCAGTACTCTGTCTGGTGTGCGACTCAAGTAGCCCCAGTTCCCTATCAGGTTGGGCGGGTAGTGGGGGCGGCGGTATTGGAGTAGGAAGTCCCAGGAGCCTTCTCGGCTCTGTCATATCTGAGGCATGGCGCGAGGCGGTCAGAAATGTCGCCGTGTTCTCGGAGGTCGGCCTCTTTGTGCCTGGCTCCTCTGGAGACACGACATCATCCGGGGTCGACCTCCTCCGCTTGGCGGCAGGGGATGAACCAGAGACGACTATTGTACCCTGTCCCCCAGTAGCAGTAGGAGTTGTCGAGTGCCCATTTCCCCTTTCGGCAAGGTATTCGCAAATCAAATTCCTCTTCGTACAGGTGTTGCACGGCTTTAGCCCATTGCACTGTGTCGTAATTTCGTCAGCAGCAGTCACAGTGATGCGTTAAAGGGAGACATATATCGTGCAGAGGAAGAGTGGGATGATGAGGACGCTCGGTTTTGACACAAGATCACGGGCAAAGCCGATCACGACGATGTTGTTAGGGCACAAGAGTGAAGCAACGACAAGAGGACAGAAAACTCATGATGGAGGCACCAACGTCGCGCATCGATGAGTGGACGGCTGGCAGGCAGGAACTACCCAAGTCTTGATCACTAGGAGAAGCCTGCGCATGTTCCAACTCGCTGGGGCACAATCCCAGGAGAGTAAGTAAGCTGCGTGGTAGTGTCTGCTTGGGACGGAAGACGACATATATACGGGCCTTGTGCCCAGTCCCCGCTGTCAGGCTGCCCGGTATTGCACGAACTGATAGCCTATGGTACACGGTAGGACCTACCACACGGAATGAGTGGCTCCAAGCCCGTAACTGGATATCATTGCCCCGTCTGTACTCGGCTGTCTTGGCAAGTGGGTGTGTAGACTGTATCGGCCGCTGTCGCCGCCTTCTCTTCCGTGTGACATACACATACCCCAGGGCCTAGCGACGATACAACGGATGATGCTGGGAAATGGAAGGAGACACTGGGAAGACGGCGAGGGGAAGAGACGCATGAGATTTGGATTATCCTGAAAAGGAAGCTCACCTTCTGTTTCCGGCGTTTGCAAGACTCGCAAGCTTGAGCGGTCCGTATTCGCTTGTCATCAGGGACCTTTGGCCTAGTCATGGCGACAAGACCGACCGAGTGTCAAGGACCTAATACAACAGCGATCAATGGGAACAGTCAAGACCGGGACAGGACAGGACGGGACAGGACAGGACAGGTAGGGGTACCGCCATAGGCGGCCCGTCACCGGGTCTTCTGGGAGTTCAGGCGCGTGGGGGGATTCCCGTGTCTTGGGTCACGGTGGACAGGCATGGAACGAGTCCGGACCAGCCCCCGGAGCTCTCGGACCTCTGAGGCGGAGAAACGCACGAGTTCCCTGTGGATTTTCCCCCGGGTAAAAGGTTCGGGAACCGGGGACGGAATGGCGGATATAAAGGGCCCCGTCTTGGATTCCGGGGTCTGGGGTGGTCCTGGAGCTGAGTGCGGACCGATTGCGGATGAGGGAACGTTGACGGCACGGGGTGGTGGGTAGGAAGTTCCAAGGCACGTGGAGCCCATATAATCCACTCCAGGCTGGATTGCTGGAAGCCACGAATCCGGAGAGCAACGCACGTGGATATGGTAACCCTGTATGAAACTAGGTGAGCCTTGTTGCAACCTGCCTGACGAGTGGGGTTGGTCTAGCGTACGATAGCCAACCTGCTGTTGTAGTGGTAGTAGGTGATGGCTGTAGTGGTAGTAATAGTAGCAGTGACAGTGGCAGTGGCAGTAGCAGTACAGTAATTGTATACCACAAAGTGTATGATAATGTTGAGTAGCCAGCGATGTCAGGAACTTGACCAAATCCACAGGACCAAACCGATGGAGCACATGAAATAAGAGCAATGCTCTGGGTGTGTAGTAAGGACAAATGAAGGACTACCTATATCTGAGAGTGGGGCCCGGCATTGTGCATGTAGAGATGGATCCATGGATATATCTACACAACATAGACTACTCGAGTGTTCCGTACCTCGGTATGCTGTCAGTAGTATGGTACGGAGTGACATCACTTGAGTCCCCAATGAAGCAAAAAGAACAAAAACAACAAGAGCATGGGGTTTCTGTCCGTGTGTCCGTGTGTTCTGTGTCTCTGCGTATCCTGACTCGTCTTGTTCGTGGCTTGTTGCGTTGTGGCTGTTTTGGACATTGAAATGCTTTGCTATTGCCACCCCCCTCCCATATGTGTTTATTATAGACTACCTAGGTACCTAGGTAGGGTACCTAGGTACTCCAAGTACGTATGAAACTCTTCTCCCTCGTCAGTCAGGCTCGTCTTGGGGTCTCACAATATAAGCACCTCAAGATCGCCAATCTGACATGTGATCACAACGAAGTCTACTAACTAAAAAGGTAAGACGAATCCGGATCTGCTCAAGTCCGAAGATGTGTCAGGTGTGTTAGGTAGTGTACTTTTCAGTCTTGATTACTTGATTACTGTAGTGTAGATATAGCTGCAAATCCCGGCGCCGATCTTAGGCCGAGATGATCGGGATATGGCGCTATCCGCTCTAGCATAGTATGTAGAAATGTAGAAACGGGGGGCCTCCCCCATCAATCCTTATCAACTCCTCTTTTCCCACCAGCTAACCACCATCTATCTCCCCTACCTTCCCACCGACGACAGCTCATGTTGTCACCGAGTATGGCACAACTGAAGGATCCAACGCCTGCCAGAGAAAAGGCATCCCCTGGCTCAACCCATCCGGCCCGAAGCTGCGCGCCCCGACCTCATTGCTGAACGCCTGCATGGTGCCCTTGAACGTCACAGCGGCCGCCCGGGTCTCCGCGTTCATGCGCGCGAGCATCTCTTCGTCGTCGAACATGTGCAGCAGCGTCCTGTTCGTGTCAGCCAGCAGCGGACGGGCGAAGAGCCCGGCAAAGGTGAGCTGGGTGACCACCTTGTCGAGGGGCGGCAGGAAGTCCACCAGGGCTGACGACGAGGACGACGAGGACGACGACGAGGCATTACTGCCGTGGCTGCCCTTCGTGGTCGGCACCGGCGAGTACAGCGCCGGCGGGTGGAAGGGCAGGGTCGACGAGACCGAGAGCAGCTCGTTCGTGTTGACGGTGTGGTGGGCCGTGGAGGCGAGGTGCGCCATGTGAGTCAGCACGTCGACGAGGGCCTCGGCGGACGCGATGGTCTCCGGGAAGTCGATCACCTCCGCTGGGCCGTTGGCCTCCCTGGCCCAGGCCTGGAGCTCGGAGTCAGCCTCGACGTCTGAGTCGGAGTGGTAGTACGACGCCACGAACGACGCCACGAACGCGCGGATGGCGCTGTGTATGACGGCTGCATCCTCGTAGAAGGGGAAGTGCGAGAGCTCGGGCCCGACACTAGGGTTGATGAGGCCACGGGACTCCAGGTCGCTGAGGAAGTAGTTGGCCCTGAAGGCGCCGCTGCTGTCCTTATAACGCGCAGTGGCGTAGTCCTGTGCCGCGGTCCCCTTGTAGCCAAAGATCTCATCCACTGCTCCCCCCTCGACGAACAGCACCGTCGAGGCGAGTGGTTGAATGGAAAAGACCTCGAACATGACTACCAGCATGATACATCAGCGCGAGTCACGACACATAATCAACAGGAGGATAGGACTCACGGCGGTCGAGCAGGGCATAGACGGGATGGCTGGCGCTCACCGTCCTGATTGCCGCCATCCAGACGATCTGGATCACCTCGTGTGTCTGAGCAAGATGGTTCCACTGCGCGAACCAGAAGTCGTTCACGTTATACATTATTTTCGCAAGCAGCCAGTCCTCATCTTCATCCTCCGGGGTGTAAACCAGGTTGGCGCCCACGCCGGTCCGGATGGCCAGCGGCAGAAAGTTCCCCGACGCTTCGTCGATGAAGAAGTACGCATCACAGGCGGGGGCGTAGACGTCTGTGCGGGAAAGCTTCGCCTGGTCGGAGTGGTCGGCATAGAAGAGCCTGCCAGCACCGAGTAACTGCCTGAGTGTTGCGCCCGCGACCTTGGTCACGACTGAGTCGTCCACCTCGAAGGCAAGCGCGTCGGATGTAGGGTTGAGTCTCCTGATAGCGTAGGGACTGGTTGACAGCCGCTCCATCGAGAAGAGCAGATCTTGCGTGTAATTTGTAAGTATCCCGGGCGCGGGACCCTTGGGGAGTGTCTTGGTCCATTCGCTGTCATAGAGCAACGTATAGTCCTCCAAGGTCTTCAAGCCGTCATACTGTTGGATGTGTTAGCCCATACAAGCTTCACAATAGGAGGGTATCACGAGACAGCTTATGCCAAGGCAGATTATACTCGGCAATCAACAGGTGAGGCGTGCGGGAAGATCCACGTACCTTTCCAGACAGATTTCCCGCGATGGCTGCGGCGCTATCTTCTGCCGTCAGGACCTCCTCTGCAGTGAGATCAGTCTGCAGCGACGCTAGATCTGCCGCCGCCTTCGCTTTGCCCAGGATACCCGAGGGATAGTAAGGCCCACCAGCAACGGCGGGCCCGTACGTGAACCCAGCTCGTATCGTTGCGAGGGCAGCAGCTCTCGCTTTTGGGTCACTTGCAAATTGCGTCGTTGTGTACCTGGCGACCGTCGAGTCGTTCCTCTTTGCTTTGGGGACCGCTACGGCATCGCCAGGTACGCCCTGCGTGGCAAGAAGAGCGAGGGCGCTGAGCAACAGTTGTGAGAAGTGCATCTTGGGGTGGTAGATACGGCTCGACTGGTTCGGGGCCAGGTCGTCAGGGACTAGACTAAAGCCGCGATCCATCGAGGACATCTACATGGCGGCGGCAACGAGCTACTTAAATAGAGCTTACTGAGATGGCATTCGTGCGATGCTACACCGCAACACCATTTTTAGGACTCTGCGTGTGTGCGGCTGATGCTGACATGTTGGATGTTGGATGTTGGATGTTGGATGTTGGGGGCGGCTTATAAGGCCGGGATCCAAAGGTTGGTTGGTTGCTGTATTAGTGAGGCGCAGAGACGCAACTGGCGGCTTGAGTCAGGCATCACATTCCATTCTCGTCTATTTACAGCTGAATCCTAAAGCACACTATCGAGGCTCTCGATGTATCCCTGTGGCTGCTGACGTTCATATAATGCCGTGTTAACCGTCCCATGTTCCAACAGCCCAATCCCTCGAAACCTCGCACAGTAAGGCTATGCGGTGTCGTCGATAGGTCGCGGGTCGAACTGCTTGGCTGCAAAGTGCCTATACCGGCGTGCATTCTGGTAACGCCATTGCTTTCCCTTCCACAAGAAGGCAAAAGCAAAGAGCAGGACGACGAGGCCAATGGCACCGATCGTGTTGAATACGTTGGAGATGCCGACTTTGGCGATCCACGGCGACATTGCGAAGACGAAAACGGTGCTCAGGGTATTTCTCGAGAAAGTGAGTGCTACCAGCGCATCACCGATGATCTGGGTTTTGGAGCATCATGTTAGCATTGAGTCTCCAACTGTTCGCAGCCTCCTCTGGAACAACCTCATCGGTCTTCCAGGAGCGGGAATAAATATGTATCAACTGACCTCATTGTACGCATCGGTCATATAAGTCAGAGCAATACTGGAAATGGGCGCTGTTCCGAAGTTGCAGATGCCAAAGGCAACAGCGACAGCCACCCAAGACTCTCCACCCTGGAGAGCGTATCCGAACCAGAAAGCCCCGGCCACCTGGAAGGGAATGAAAGGCACGAACACCCAAAGGCGCATCTCTGGCTCATAGATTCCGTTGTTCTTCTTCGCCAGCCATAGGATGACCCGATCCGACAGTGGCCCGCAGATGAGCGAGCCAATTGTGGTACCAATGAAGGGGGCCAGGCTCATCAAGCCGACCTGACTTGAGTTGAAGTTGTAGGGCGGGAGGATCATGTAATCACTCAATGCAGCCGACATCACGGTGGACCAGGCCAGGAGAACCGCGTATACCAGGGAGAAGTAAGCCACACCAGGAATGGTAAACAGGATCTGGAAGGGCTGGTATGCATGTCGAGCGAACAGTATGAACGGCCCTTGGGTTGTCGTTGTCAAAGCAAGTCTTTGCAAGTATGGCTTGCGAGGTATGGCCGGGTCGATCTGGGCAGACGGGCAATTGCTCTCGATGGGAGCCAGGGTCGGGTTGGCCTGCTTCTCGGGGTCCGATGGCTTCTCCTCGGACTGGTCATTCGGGCTCCCGTGTATTACCTCGGATGAATTTGGTCTGCTGCCATGGATGACGGCCTTGGTCCAATCATACTTTGACTCTTCAAAGCCGATTATAAAGGCGATGAACACAAGACCAAAGAAGAGTGTCATCCACCACCAGACCCATCGCCATCCTTGAGAGTCCGTCACAAAGCCGGCAGCAACGGGTGCCAGGTTCGAGCCAAAGTTCGTCGCCCATATGTAGATCGAGTTCATCAGACCTCTCTGATGGACGAAAAATACGTCTGAGACGGTCATTTGTACCATGGTCTCGGCGAGCGATCCGACCCAACATTGCAGGGCGTTGACGCCCCACCAGTCCCCCGCAGTCTTGGTCCGGGCAGCCCAGATCATGATGCCCATCTGGGCAGCACTGCTGATGATGTAGATCGGCCTCAGACCATACTTGAGAGCAAAGGGGATGAGCATGAAACTACCAAGGGCTAATGTTGCACAGCCAATGGCATAAGCGTTATTCCTGGAGCACATATCAAGTCAGCAGTGACCACATTCGGTTCACGACATGTAAAGTCAAGACGGATTTGGATACCAGACAGCCCGGCAGTAGACTTACATGAGCTCGGCGTCAAATCCCAACTCATCTTCCATAGGTCCCCATGTTGGAGTCGTGGCATTCATCTGAGCAAATGCCATCAAGGCGTAGAAGGTGGCGAGTCCAAAGTTCAGGTACTTGCGCCAATTGGGCCAGTTGAGGGGGTCATTGGGATCACTGGTAGGACGTGGTTGCAGAATGATCTCACTCTCGGCCCCGGCATTATTGACTCCCTGGAGTCTCTCCAGGCGCACCGTCCCAGGCGGGAAAGCAGGGTCAACGATCCAGTTGTCTGCCATGGCGATGCTGTAGGACGTAGGATGAAGCAGCTGGCTTGAGACACCAAGAGTCCTAGGTAGTCTTGGACACTCACCTTCGGCATCCTGAAGATCAGGCAATGCCTATATAATGCATCTGTGAATGTAACCAGAGTATGCCATCGTTATCAATTGCCACAAACAGATACGAAGATATGCGGCTCGAGGTCAAGGGTTATTATGATAAGTCAACGATAATGATGCCGGTGGATGAATACACTCGACTAACACGGCTTCGTAAGTGATGGGAGAAGGAAGGGGTTAGGGTTCATGGGAGTGGCGTGGGGGTACCCCCAGTCTACCCAGTCTGCAGGATTCGCCAAAGAAGCCCCTTGCCAGTCGGGCATAAAAGAGCTGCAATGAACACAACGTCTTTTCCCCAAGAAACTTGGCTATCAATCTGGTCTGTTGGCCTGAAAATGTTTCATGCGGGTTTTACGTATCCTATCTTAGTCGTTGACCTGCAAGTCTACCTCATGTACAGATTTGGGTGTAGGTGGGAACATGCATATGAGTCGCTCGTGTACGCGTTCTTATTGATAATCCGTCTACCCTGGCTATATGATACTATATTGCTTGATTGCGCAAGTGTTTACTGGCTTTCAGCTCCGACACATACCTGGTTTGATAAGTGCTATATAATATACCGACGAACGGCGTAGCATGCCGATATGCAAGACGCAACGAGTGTTACTCGACAAGATCTTCTTATTTCGATGTCGAGAGATGAGAACTTCACATACTCTTTCGATCGTACGAACTGCTGTCTATTCTTGGTCGCAGGAGCCGCCTCTGGGAATAAAGCCCGGCCCTAGCGGAGACATGTAGTTGCAAGGGCGTGGCCTTGTAATTGGCACTCCCTGGCAGGCAACGACGCATCACGGCCTTGGGTTGAAGGTCAAGGCTCAAGCTTCAGGGCTGTGGTACCGTCACGACTCCCTGCTTAGCATCAACAAGTATCTACGAACGCACGTCATTGTCTGGCCAAGGAGGTCGTCTCTCGTCCTAACCACCATCGCCAAGGGTCCAAGTCCGAGTTGTTCACCCAGGGAATCAAGCGAAGAGGCATCGAACCACGATGTCGGCCATGGCAACCACCCACCCACAATGTGTCCTGGAGCCAATGGACCTCCATGACCAAGCTCAGTTCGAGGAACTACTTCGCCAGCGCAAGATTTGCGGTTGGAGCAACACGCCACATCACATTACAGCATGGCAGAAAGGCATGGAGGCGGGGACGAAGTACCTTTTCTGGATCAAGCCCATGTCACAGTCACATGTTCGGGCTGGGCACATCTCGCTCGACAATGAGTACGAACCACCGTTCCTTGAAGTTGGCGACAAGTCGATCCTCAAAATCGGGACCCTCTTCATTCTCCCGGAGCACCGCGGTGGAGGGATCGGTCGTTCGGCCGTCGAGACGATGGAGAGCTGGGCTGTCACGGAGCCGTACGGTTCCAAGGATTGCAAGGCCCTAGTCATCGATGCCGTCAGTCGCAATTACTCCGAGGACGATGAGTGGCGGGCTGAGTACCTCCGGATCACCGGTTTCGAAGCAAACCCCAGGGGCGCAAGCAACGAGGACTGGTATGCCCGGATGGGCTACGTGAAATATAAAGAGCAGCCCGTGTATCCGGGATCAGGCCCCGGTGCAAAGGGGGACCTACTCTGGGGCTCCTTCCTGAGAAAGGAGATACAGTAGTGTGCTGAGGAAGAGTCTCTCATCCATGGAAAGACGTGTTCTATTGGCTGCACTACTCTCGAATAGATTACACCACCGGCGCGATTGTCGTGAGATCACCCTGAAGCTCGATCTCGCCCACAAAGATGCTGAGGCCTGATCTCGCTCACGGGGATTCGGACCGATGTATGGCCCAGGCCGTCACTCCAACGTATAACCCCATTATATGCTATACTACCTGGTGATGCCTGGGCTATAAGTCATTGAGGAGGGGGGTTTAGGACTCATGACAAGTGCGATGTGGGCGAACTACAGTACCTTAGACCAGTTTTACCCCCATGTAGCTCCATAATAATACATGGGTCCTACAACGGCAACGAGTAATAAGCCATTAGCGATAGCCTTCTCACCATCGGATAATGCCCCCGAACAACTGAGCACATACGGTAGACTGCAGTACTGTAAATGCCGGACGGATAGGCTTACTTACATATATTGAGGACTTATATAGAATATCGCCATGACCAGCACACACGGGAGCTCGCAGCCGGTGCTACAGCTTCTCCGACAAACAAAGGACAAAGGAGAAAGACTAACGCTCCCGTCGGGTCCGGGAGGTCTAAGTAAGTACGGAACGGCGTTCGCTACCTAGGTCGAAACTTACTCCTAAGGATCCCCGGTATGGTCACACAACAACGGGCAACGCAACCGCAACTGGCTAATATATAGAGTCTCGCTCGGACTTACCCTCGCCTCCCCCTTCTGCCTCTCTCCTTCTCCGACCTGGCATTCAAAATGTTATCACGATGTATCATGGCCTGACGTGCTATACTGTGTATGGCTCTCTCTCATCTTGCAGGCCCCTCATCCGAACACTCACAATACTAGACCCAGAAGTCTGCCCGTCCCCATCCCATGCGTGCGGGTAATTCCTACTCCAGCCCAGCACTTACCTTGACGGGCAGAGGCTATATCCGACAACAATTCCCCATTTCCCCGGACCTACCATTTCTTATATTTGCTTTGACATCGTGGGAACTCATCTCTGATTCTTTCTTGCTGTAGCTTGCCTTGTGTATATTTTCGTAAGCGTCTTGGTTGTTCTTTTAGCGGCATACACTGTGTCATCCACGGTACTCTCCATAGCTTACTAGATCCACCTACGACAGACATCCGCTTCTTCTATCTACTCCTCGGATATGGGCCACAATGGGTTTACGCTACTAGTCGGCACATTCAGGGCTCCTGAAATCTACACCATCGTGTTCAAACCCTCCGGGCACCTCAACGAGTCCCCCTCCCTAACCGTGTCGAAGAAGTCTACAGCTGCGGCGGGCCACTCATGGCTGGCACTGTCCAGAGACAAGACGAGGCTCTATACGACATGTTGGGCCCAGCCCCCATCAGTAGCCTCGTACCGGGTCCTTGAGGACGGCTCGGCCGAGCTCCTGAACCAGAAGGAGATCCGGGCCCTGAGCGGCTACGTGGCCGTGACGGACAGGCACCTCTACTCGGCCGGCGGGCCGAGCGGCGAGGTCTTCCTCCTGAACGACGAGGACGGCAGCATCGGCGACCTGGTCCAGGAGGTCTCCTTCCGCAGGGCGGAGGAGCTGGACGACGGGAAGCGCGACGGCGTCGCGCACGGCAGCTTCGGCGGCCTGCGGCACGGCTCCCACTCGGCCGACCTGTCCCCGGACGGGAGGAGCCTGTACGTGGCCGACATAGGCCACAACTGCATCTGGACCTACTCGGTCGACGAGTCCGAGAGGGGCCGGCCGCCCCTGGCGCCGGGTGTGAAGCACATCTCCCCGAGGCCCCACGACGGGCCGAGGCACACGTGGCCGCACCCCGACGGCAGGGTCCTGTACTGCGTGCAGGAGCACAGCAGCATGGTCGACGCCTTCAGGGTGGCCGAGGACGGCCTGGCGCTCGAGCACGTTCACGGGTACACGATCCTGCCGGAGGGCAGGAACGTGGAGGACTTCTGGGCGGACGAGGTGCGCCTGAGCAACAAACACAGCTTCAACAGTAATAACAACAACAACAACGACAACAACAAACACAACACCTCGCAGGCCGGGCGGCGCCCCAGGTACCTGTACGCCTCGACCCGCGGTCTGCAGCCCGAGACCAAGGGGTACGTGGCGGCCTATGAGCTCAACGACGACGGGACGATCGCGGGCCCGGCGGTGGATATATTCGAGACGCGGACCAGCGGCGGGCTCGCCAACGCCATCGAGCCCGCGCCAGCTTGGGTATCCAGTGAGCAGGGCGAGGAGGAGCTCATCGCCATCACGGACAGCGAGCAGGGGTACGTGAGCATCCTGGGGTTCGACGGCAGGAGGTTCCGGGAGGTCGCCGTGACGAAGCTCGAGGGGGAGAACGGGGAGGTGGTGCAAGCCGCCACGGCGGTGTGGCTTTGATGACAAGGGAGGATAGGTTTGCGGCAAGTAATACAGAATAGTCTCATCGATCGGCACCTACGGAGTGTGGCGGGAAACCTGTGCACTACTTCCAGAAGTCAACAAATTTTCAAAGGATTTCAAAGAAGACTCACCGTCCGGAGCCAGAGGGAGCCAAGACTGCATTGATCTAATATAGCGCGTGTGTAAGGAGGCGAAGTAGGAAAGGCCGGGAGAAGGTCTCCTGCTCGGTGGGCAGATCTTGGGCCCGAGAGGTTTTTGTTTCAGATCGAGGAGGTAGACCTAATTAGCCGTTATAAGCGAACAGCCAACTGGGAATGCTGCACCCGGTTTGCCATGTGCACCGAACTATGATACAGGAATCCAGGGTTCCTTCTTCTCCATAAGCAATCAAGGTGCAAATACCAATGAACTTGTCCTCATTGACAGCCATCTCGAGAGGGGCTCTTCCACGACCGCCTTCACAACACCCCCGAAACCTCGTGCGACCAACACAGTGATGGAGTGTCTACACCTCGTCTTCCACGTTGCCTACCCTTCAGAGCAGCATTTCCCCCTGGTTATCTCGCAACCTTCAGTCCTGTCTCTGTCGCTTGCGTGGCGTCTCTGACTCCTCCGACGGCGAGCCTGTGACGCCTGCAACAGCCTCACCGCCATCAGTTATTGGGGGGCATGTTCTCTTTCTCGAGGTATCAGTTCCCGTTCGATATTCTACCACGAGTCCCTTCCTGAAGACTAGACTCTGCCGCGTATGTATCGGTACAACGATCAAGAAAGCACTGATAAGTATCAACGAATGAGCGGTACTCCAGAGTGTTCCACTTAAGTGTGAAGATAATACTCGCCCCTGGGCTGGTACCTCGTATAGCTTTCTCGGCACGGGGCCCACATAGTACTATGATCTCAATTTGACTTGCTTAACCAAGACTCTTGTGAGAGCCTCATAGTCGTCGTGATATCGGAAGACTCCAAGCTTTATGATGCTCTTAACCTCCCATAAAGGCCGCAGATATACTTGGGCCTGGTTATTGATCAGGTTCAGTCGCTACATTATCAGGCAGCGTAGTTATAGTCAGCTGTATCTGATAGAGGGGACTCAAGCGTTGTCGTTGAACCAACAATGATAAGATACCGCGGCCTCTTGGGCATTGGGAGCGTGTGGGCGCCTGGGCAGGACAATACCAGGTTGATATGTATTCGAGCAAGCTGCTAGTATATATATTAGTAAGTACAGATAAAATCTTGGCTGCGATGGAACTTTATGCTGGGTGCGGCTGGGCCCCTACAGCAATTCGAAAAGCAAAGTAAGGATAAGCAGCGGGTCTTATAGGGGTAGTGTTCAAGTCTTGAAGAATAATTGCTAGCTAGTATCATGGAACGGCTTCAAGGACTGGCCAATATCTCTCAAGGCAAAGTTATATTTCCCTGGAAGCAGTCTTGCAACAGAAGGTGGGCTGTCATTGGCCGATGCTACGGTACTTGTGTAGGTATGTGCTGTGCCTCAGTGAGTGGGGATACGTATGCAGCTCCGCATAGGTAACCAAATCTTTCAGGAAGGATCTCCACCAGGCAATTGCTGTGACGCTCGCATCATTCTTCAGTTGAATTGAGTATAAGGAATCGTTCGCTTCCAATGCATCGCTGGCGACGCAGCTAAGCCAACCCCAGTCCAGCCCTCCGCTCAACCACCTAAGAGTTCGAAGACTGTCTCCCAGCAGTATCGACACCCGCCGCTGTCTACG
The DNA here is from genome assembly GCA_021272945.2 of Cytospora paraplurivora. Taxonomy (NCBI): domain Eukaryota; kingdom Fungi; phylum Ascomycota; class Sordariomycetes; order Diaporthales; family Cytosporaceae; genus Cytospora; species Cytospora paraplurivora. Next base: position 473,964 of record JAJSPL020000016.1, read on the forward strand.
CAGCATCCTTGGGAACGAGGCGGAGTGGCCAGTGACCAGGCAGCCAGGCTGAGGTGACCTTGGTGCACGATGTGGCTTATCAATACGACAACACTCGGGCTCGAGCAGGTCGTCGACGAGCAACAATGCCAGTTCGTCATCCTCTCACACACCTGGATGCCTGGGGGCGAGGTGACCTTCCAGGACATGGAGGACATGGAGGACATCAATAACGTTGCGTCTACGAAGCCTGGCTTCGAGAAGATCACGAGGACTTGCGAAATTGCTAGGCGCAATAACTACAAGTACGCTTGGATCGACACGTGCTGCATTGACAAGACAAGCAGCGCCGAACTTAGCGAAGCCATCAACTCCATGTTCCGCTGGTACCAGAAGGCCGAGATCTGCTACGTGTTCCTATCGGACTTTGACCCGCTTCCCTCGAAGGAGGCCTCAAAGAAAACCGAGGATCTCAATTGGGATTCATTGGTAGAGGAGAAGCTAGGTGGCTGTACATGGTTCACGCGGGGATGGACTCTGCAGGAGTTGATCGCACCGGAAAACATGGACTTTTTCGACAGGGAGTGGAATCTCCTGGGGCAAAAATCCAAGCTGGTCATGCCTCTCTCTAGGATCACCCATATCGACGAGTCAATCCTGAGAGATAGCTCTATGCTGCACACGATACCCGTGGCGAGGAGGATGTCATGGGCAGCTGGCAGGGAGACGACGCGTACCGAGGATATAGCATATTGCCTTCTCGGGATCTTCGACATCAACATGCCAATGCTCTATGGCGAGGGGCCGAAGGCATTCATGCGGCTGCAACAGCATATTGCGAGCGAGACCGCGGACCTCAGCCTGTTCGCCTGGGAGTGTGCCGAAAGGACGCGCGAGTTTTCCGGCCTCTTTGCAGACTCGCCTAAAGATTTTGCGCATTGCTCACAACTGAGAACATATCATACCCAACTGCCGAATGAGATAGCTATCACCAACATCGGTGTTCGCTTCGACGTCTCCCTGCATAGACCGCGATGGGAGACGCCTTGCGTTGTGCTGAGTCTCAACTGCATTCATGTCTGGGGGGATTACCACAGATGGATGGGTATTCTATTGGTACCGCATGGACAGACGTATGTGAGATGGAAGCCCTTCATGACTGAGCTGTCTCAGGACGAACAGGACTGGTCATTCCTAGGTGGCGCGAGCCCCACCCCTATCTATGTGCTGCCGCGACTGAGACTGGCAGACGTCCAACGCATTCGTGCCCTCAGTGAGACCAATATAACTCTAAGATATGACGAAGAATTATCGAACCTGATCGTCTCTCTCAATGGATATCCTAGTGCGGCATACTTCCCATCGGTTAGGCGCAGGATGACAGCCTCCAACCCAACTTCATCAGATTTCTCGTCTCCTCCTCCTCGAACTCCAAGAGGCATGACAGAAGCCCAATTTAGGGATCTTACGGGTCGATTCGGCGGAGCTAACTTCAAAGTGCAAGACACTGACGAGTTTGTCGGACTCCAGGTGATGGACGTCAAAGTTGGCCCCGGGAAAGCAGATAAGCAGCGACTCGTCGTGGTAGTTCTCTTGCAATGGCATGGCATGCAGCCGAATCTCCATCATGCCATCTACAGTGAAAAGGATCAAGGGGCAGCAGGCATATTGGTACGGCGCATGTCTAGCTTGCCAGCGCAGCGACGTTTGGAGGAAGTACGGAAGTACCTGTTGATGCACTGTTCAGATCTGTCAGGCTCGCCGATATTGGAACGCATGCCGTCGAGTCTTCGCTTCGGGGGGAGCGGATGCCAAATGGACATAGTGACGAGAAAGTCTGAGTGCGGAGGGATTTTACGCGGAGACCACACTATATTTATCGATCTGTCTGCATCAAGGGTGAATGGAAAGTGAGACAGCGAAGCCGGTATGCAGCCAAGCGCGCAAGATATCTCTGGAGGTCTTCAACCCTGGAAACGCATCCACAACTAGCCATCCTGCTCTCGAGACGTATCCAAATATGCTGATTGCTTTCGTTCGTCGTAAGTGCAACCATGATTGCTATTTCAGTGTCAAGAACTTGATACTCATCCTCTCGGGAGTCTTAGAGACGGAGTTCCGAAGTAAAGAATAACACAGAGGAACTTTGGTTACAGTAACGGGGTCGACTTTGTTTTCATCAGACGAATACTGGTGACAGACCCTTTCTGGTGAACCGAAGACATTGGGTGACCTTAGGTGACCTTGGGACAACACTGGTGGCAGCCTCTCATCAGTCATGGAGTTTGACTGGTGATCGGATCATACGAGTGACGAGACTCGCCGGGTGATCAAGAACCTCTGGTAATCGAGAGAAGCTGGTAACTGATGCTGGTGATCGAAGCTCTTGTTGTGTGGATATCTTGTCGAACGCTCGTGGTACTAGATAGGATCACCTTGATTGCCGTGTGCTTGTCCGAGTCGTTCGTTTCTGCTCTTAGCATGCAAGGAGTCCTGAGATTTCGTCCCTATGATTCTCCACCTGGAGACTGTTCCCAGCCCTGAAGACGTCTTTCCCTCACGCCGGTCAACTCTATAGCCCCTTGGCAAGTGTCTTGGCTGGGATCACCCGGCAACTACTTCTCCGGTTGCCCAGGCATATGATTGTGTAAGTGGGACAGCCAGATTAGGTAGAGATAGGAGTCAGAAGATGTTGTGAATAAGAGCTACTATGTACGCAGTGCATCCTTTCTACTCGGAGTACTCTTGAAGCCTTCTGTAAACAAGCCGTCCGCTCCGCCATAACACGCTCCGAAAGGTTAGAACACGGCTAAGCATCCCAGAGTAAGCTTGGATCACAGTGGCAAATTTCGTGTAGATAGTGGATCAATAAGGCAGGCCCGTGACAGCCCGTTCGAAAATGCACCTCCTAAAAGCACATGGTCCCACCGCACGCCGGAGCCGGCGCACCAGATTTTCCGCTCAAAAAAAGCTCGGACCAACCGCAAATCCACAGAACGTCCAAGTCCACACCAGAATTTCTCGCCAAACCCATCATAGCAAGTGACGACTAGGACAACGACTTCGAGGCAACACTCAATTCACACAGTTGCCCATCATGTCTCTCGTGTCGGGTGAGAAGGTAATTGCGATTGCCCCTCGATCTCGCTTCTGATGCGGAAGTCACGTACAGACAGACACTGACAAATAATGCGTCCCTCTAGTCGAACTTCCAGTTCATCTTGCGTCTGCTCAACACCAACGTTGACGGCAAGCAAAAGGTTGTCTATGCTTTGACCAAGATCAAGGGTGTCGGTCGCCGATACTCTAACCTGGTCTGCAAGAAGGCCGATGTCGACCTGAACAAGCGCGCCGGAGAGCTCACCTGTACGAAACCACCGAAATACCCCGAGACCGTATGACCGAGACGTCGAGATTGCTAACGGAGAGGACCCAACAGCCGAAGAGCTCGAGCGTATCGTCACCATCATCCAGAACCCCACCCAGTACAAGATTCCCGGCTGTACGATGACCCCGATTCCGATTCCCGATAGACGGGCGACACAGAACATATTTGGGCTGACTGGTGGTATTTAGGGTTCCTCAACCGACAGCGCGACATTATCGACGGCAAGGACTCCCAGGTCCTCGCCAACGGTGTCGACTCCAAGCTCCGTGATGACCTCGAGCGCCTCAAGAAGATCCGCGCCCACCGTGGTCTCCGACACTACTGGGGCCTCCGTGTCCGTGGCCAGCACACCAAGACCACTGGTCGCCGTGGCAGGACTGTCGGTGTCTCCAAGAAGAAGGGAAACTAAAGAGGAAGTTAGTTGCTGGGCGTCTCGGACGGTGGGACGGATACCAACGGTTTTTTTCCCTGTTGCATTGCTGCTTCGCCGTGGATGGTCAGGCGTGTTATTATGGCTTGCGTCTCTTGGTTTTTGAGAAAGGGCATCGTCGCCTGCGTTGGGCTGGTCGACAGAATGAAACCATGAAACCGGTATCTCACCAAAAACCAAACAGGATTTGCGGAATTGAAACGGCATTTGAAGACAAAATGATCCTCTACGATGCATCGTGTGAAGGACATGGCGTGACAGCACTTCTATCATGTGCATTCTCTTCCGCATCTCCCGACAGCCGCCACCAATCAATCCGAGCCGAGTCTATACATTACGAGCATTTTTTCCCGGAACGAGATTGTAGTCTTGAGGTGCTGCTTGTTGAGTGTTGCATTTTCAGTAAGAAGAGAGGCGATGGGCTCAATCGTCTTCTGTAGTGACTGCCGTATCTAACACTTCCACCCGTCCTTGTCCCCTGGTCTCGTTGGATATGAAATCCGACAGACCCTTGTATGCGCCAGGCTCAACGAATCCCACAACCTCCCATTCTGAACCCAGCACGTCCTGGTTCTCCACCTGTTCTATGTAGCCCAGGATCTTGTCCTTGACCGTCCCGGGTGCCTTCTTCTCTCCGTCATCCTCCTCTCCCTTGCCCCCCTTGCCCTCCTTCCCCTTGGCGGCAGCGGGCGCCTTGACAGCCTGCTTCAACACGTTTGTCGAGCATGTGATCCTCAACCTCATGCGCGCCCTGGCGACGGGTATGGGCTGTTTCGAGATGAGGGCCTTGATAGCCTCCAGGGCCTGACTCTTGGCGCTCTTGGTCGTCACCACGCCGGTCCAGACGTGCTCCCTCTCCTTCTCCTTGGGCCTGGGCTTCGCCTCGCCGTCCTCCCCGGTCGCCGGTGTCGCCGCGCCGCTCGCCGGCTTGGCCTCCTTGTTGTTGCTGCTGCCGCCGCTGCTGCCGTCCGCCTGGCCCTGGCCCTGGCCCTGGTGTGCCTGCTGGCTGAGCATGTCCAGGGCCTTGTCGATCATACCCGTGGTGTAGACCCTCTTCGTCCTCGGGTCGACGAGCTTGGAGGCGACTATCCCGACGACCTCGTTGTGCACGCGCTCCAGCTGGGCGGCCCTCTCCCTCTCGCCGACCTGCAGCTCCCCTCTTGTCAAGATCTCGAGGATGATGTCGTTGAGGGGCACGTCCCGGCCGAAGGCCTTGGCGAGCTCGGCGGTCGGGGCGGTCTGGCCCTTGGAGACGTTCAGGAAGACGTTGGGGATCTGGAGGACGTTGTCGAGGTCCGTCTCGATGCCCGAGCGGTACTCCAGGACCTTGTTCTTGTAACAGGCTATCTCGAAGCGCTTCTTGCCCTTCTTCAGGCGCACGAGCGACACGTTTGTCAGCTTGATCTGGTTGGAGGGCTGGTTTATCTGGCGAGACATGACGAGGGCGGGCGGTGGGGTGGTCGTAGTCGTAGTAGTAGTGGTGGTGGTGGTGGTGGTGGTGATTGTTGTTTTGTTTGGCTTGTGGGTGGGAATTTGCAACCCCGCGATGGTTGTCGTTGGAGGGGCAAAGCAAAATCTAGATATGGACTTCTAACGTGCTCCTCAATTGCAGGCTGGATAAATCGCTTGTTCTCGGTAACACTATTGAAGGAAGGGTTGTAATTATTTCGTCATGCAGAGCTGGGGATGTAACTGTATTGTGATTGCTATCAGAAGGCTTGTTTGTCCCAACTTTTATTTTTTTACTCCATATCTCGCTGACGATATGCCGGCTGACCAAGCGTTGGATGATGTCGCTCGGTCCTTTGGCAACCAGGCACATGCCCACGCTGACTGACTGACGTCCGCAGCGGCGGGTGACTAACAACAATCCACAGGCGAATTAGTAGCACCGAGCAGTCAACCTTATCAGCCTTGCACTTTCGTCTTAAGTATGTCTAATGATTTGGTTGAGTGATCAGTAGATTGGTCCGAAAGGGTCTCACTTTATTCACTTTTATCCGAAATCTGGCACACGCTCTGCATTGCAATATATCATCGCATTGCTCCTTGTACAATGAATGCAAATGCATCCAATGCACGGAAGATTCGGTACGATCCAACAGGAGACAACTGGCAAACATCCCTGGGAGCGATGAACTAACATTACACTGGAAACACCTTGGAAAGTAGGTATTGGAGAGATGATCCCACTGCCTACATGTCACTGCATACTAGGTATTCACCGCCTAAACCTACCTAGGTAGATAAGTACCGTTCTGGTGGTTGTTTTAGATACGACTCCTGCTGTTGGGCGAGATGGGCGAGATGGATACTCTCCTTGCACGTTGCATATGTACAAGTCGTGATGTCTGCTCCATGTACCTCCAGTTATCTAGGTATGAAGTACTACCATACTATGACAGTTGCAGCCCTGGAGAGTTGTATTTAGGGGCAGGGGATCTGGGCGGCTGACCTCCAGCTCGCCTGCTAGCCTGGGCGGCAGGGCGGGCTGGGGTATCTACTGTCTGTAGATAGGCATCGATGACGCTCATCTGGGGACTATCAGTCAGAGGACCCGTGGACTATCAGAGGATCCGTGTGGGGCCTAGAGCTTCACTATGGACGTAGTAAGTCGGAGTGAGCCAGTTAGGAAGCCACACGACCCTCCTGCAAGCACCCCTGGCAGGTTGCAGAGCAGACACCCCGGGCCTAGGTAGGCCCTGGAGCAGCTGGCAGTAGGCAGTTCGCAGTGGGCACTTGGAGAGTGGGCAGCGGCGATAAGAAGAACGCATCCCAGCGTGGCAGGCGTGGCAGCCCGGGTCAGTATGGCAGGCACCAAGCCCAAGCAACCTTGGAAGACGCAGGCACGCCATGCAGGGCGGTCCCCATGTCCGTCCGCATCCTCGGCAACCGCTACTGAGAAGCACCATTCCGGTTTCGTAGAGGTACTCAATGCTCCCATGTCCCCATTGCTCACATGCTCACTCACCGTATTAACCTGCCTCCAAGCTCGTAGCTCGTAGCTCCAGACTTCCCTTCTTCTTCATCTTCTCTACACCTCTCTCTCTTTCTTGACCTGAGATCCATCCATCACACACCATTCCATCTCTTCGTCATCTAGTCCTTGGTATTGATAGCTCGTGTATTGCTACCACAAGCATCTCGAGCGCGCAACAGCCCATTTACGCAACAACCCGGTGCCCTCAGAGCCTACCTATCCGCATCTCCTCACCACCACCTTCAACATGAGGATCGCCACCTCAGCTCTGCTGGTTGGCGCCGCCTCCGCCGTCAACCTGCAGCAGGATGCCCAGCATGTGCTCGGCGGTGCCGCCGAGAAGGCTCAAGATGTCAAACATGTCGCCTCTTCGTGGACTGATAAGATCAAGGAGTACGAAGCTGCCTTCGGTTCCATGACCTCCGAGGCCAAGGCCGTCTGGGACGAGGTCTCCCTCCTTGTTCCCAACGCCTTCGACGCTCTCCCTCCTCTGACGAAGCCCAAGAAGCATGCCCGCAAGCCTGACTCCCACTGGGATTTCATCACCAAGGGCGCCGAGGTCCAGAATCTCTGGACCAAGGCCACTGCCGAGTCTGAAAGCCATAGAGTGGTGGGCGGCGACCTCGAATCCTATAACCTGCGTACCAAAGCTGTCGACCCACGCAAGCTTGGCGTCGACACTGTCAAGCAGTATAGTGGCTACCTTGATGACGAGGCTAATGACAAGCACTTGTTCTACTGTACGTTCTTTCGCCACAACGCATCATACATTTCTCCATTGTTGACTTCCAGCTAACATCGTCATGCAGGGTTCTTCGAGTCCCGAAACGACCCCAAGAACGACCCCGTCGTCCTCTGGCTCAACGGCGGCCCGGGCTGCTCATCTCTCACCGGCCTCTTCTTCGAGCTTGGCCCATCTTCAGTCGACGATAATGTCAAGGTTGTTTACAATGACCACTCTTGGAACAGCAATGCTTCCGTCATCTTCCTCGACCAGCCCGTCAACGTTGGTTACTCATACAGCAGCGACTCTGTCAGCGACACCAACGCCGCTGGCAAGGACGTCTATGCCCTGCTGACCCTCTTCTTCGAGCAATTCCCCGAGTATGCCCACCAGGACTTCAGCATCGCTGGCGAGTCCTACGCCGGTCATTACATCCCCGTCTTTGCCTCGGAGATTCTGTCTCACAAGGACCGCAACATCAACCTCAAATCTGTTCTGATCGGCAATGGCCTGACAGACCCTCTCACCCAGTACCCTCACTACCGTCCCATGGCCTGTGGTGACGGTGGCTACGATGCCGTGCTCAGTGAGAGCGAGTGCCAGTCCATGGACAACGCCCTGCCCCGTTGCCAAAGCATGATCAGCTCTTGCTACGAGAGCAAGAGCTGGTTGAGCTGTGTGCCTGCTTCCATCTACTGTAACAACCAGATCTTGGGTACCTACCAACGATCGGGCCGCAACCCTTATGACGTCCGCATAGACTGCGAGGGAGGCAGCCTTTGCTACCCCGGCCTTGGCAACATCGACAAGTACCTGAACAAGGAGGATGTCAAGGAGGCCCTCGGCGTTGAGACTGTCGACAGCTATGACAGCTGCAACTTTGACATCAACCGCAACTTCCTCTTCAAGGGTGACTGGATGCAGCCATTCCACCTGCTCGTCCCGGGTATCCTCGAGCAGATCCCTGTACTTATCTACGCCGGCGACGCCGACTTCATCTGCAACTGGCTCGGCAACGAGGCCTGGAGCAATGAGCTCGAGTGGCCTGGACACAAGGACTTCAAGAGCACCAAGCTCACGCCGCTCGAGGCTGACGGCGAGGAGTACGGCAAGGTCAAGTCATCCGGTAACTTCACCTTCATACAGATCTACGGCGCTGGCCACATGGTCCCTTACGACCAGCCGGCTCCTGCTCTGGACTTCTTCAACCGGTGGTTGAGCGGCGAGTGGTTCGCTTAAAGAGTGAACAGGGCTAGACGAGGCGTTTGAATAGACCGATAATGCCAGCTTACATGGGCCTGACGGTGGTCGTTGGTTGGTTTCTTTGAAATACAGTGTATCATACATAAGATCGGGTCTGCTTTCCTATAAGAGAAATCTCAGATTATAAACACTTTCAGGTATCCGTCACTCTTGTACTTGAACTTATCGTGTGACATGTTCCTAAGGCCCTCACTCACTCGCTGTCCGGTCTTAACCATCTCAACCAGGGACCCCAAGTGATACCGTATCTCCACTGGTTTGTCTCCTAAGTCCAGCCATAGTTTGACTACCGTGTTCTAACAGTCCGCAATGCTGTTGTATGACTGCACGGTCAATATAGCTTAGGCATAGACCAAACATGTCAGACTAAACAGGCCAGGACAGAAGATACAAGCCTACATGACTTGTAAAGAAGATACCGAAATTGAACTGTCAGTTTTGCCAAACTTTGTATACCCATTTGCTCGGCGTCTAAAGGCATGAATATTCCAACCCCCCTCCCCCCACCCTTTTTTTCTCTTCTTCTTCTTTCTTCTTCTTCATTTTTCTTCTTTTTTTAACCGGCGTTCATCGCCCTCTGTATGTAGACTAACTAAGGTAGACTTTGTCTGTACGTGGCGTCTCTCGTGTGTTTTGGACCCGTCCGGCCTCTACAGAGTCATCCAGCTAGCCAACGAAACCCCATTGAAGAATCACTGTGGTATATATGCAGTGACTACGGATAATGCCATTGTGCGAAAGAGACCTCTCAAGTATAACTCGTCAGGCAAGGAAGGCAAAGAAGGCCAGGCAAATCCTGAGATCTGCAACAGACGTTGACTTTCGCCCGTGCTAGGTCCCGAAGAAGCAATCACGAGACAAAAGCGTCAATTGCATTCGTCTTCACTGAAGTTGGATTGGGTTGCATAGACAGCGAGCGATACACACATACACATACACACAAATCTCCTCGTGACCTGCAGCAAAGCAGAAGCAGAAGCAGAAGCAGAATAGCGTCTTGGGATATCACATTTGTACATAAGACATCAAGGTCTTCTTTTTAATTTCAATAGTAACAACAACCACCACAGCCCGCCCCTCCCCCCTCCGGTCTCCCCCATCACCGCCCCTGCTCCCATGACCCTCCCCTTCCATTTGTTGCTGGGAGGGTCTGGTAGGGTAACACATCTCTCCCAACCCTTGCGCATCCCCCAAAGGTCATGAATCCGTCCCAATGCCGGCCCCGTTGGCCCCCCCCCCAAGCCCAGAAAGAACAATAAAACAAATGAGCCATGTCCCGTTTCGTGCAGGTGGAAACCCATATACCTTAGGGGTGTCCTTTCGCTGGGACTCAGCTAAAATTGAATATCGTGAATAAGAAAACCAACTAGAGTTAACAATGAATGGCGACAGTATACACCTTGTCATCGTAGAGAGAATTATCGTGATGATAATCGCCTGCCAATCGTCCACGAGCCAGGTGTGCTCCCGAGTCTCCCACGTGGCCGTTGTTAGCGCAGGGAATAATATCCGGAGTTGGATCTCAGCCGCCCGTAGTATTCGCAGGTGCGAGCATGCCGGAGCCAGCCAAGCCACTCCTAGGGTCATAATTGGAGGGAGACCCCCTGCCTGATGCCTGATGCCTGACGCCTTGTCGCGTTTCAGCCATCCTCAACGCTGTGCTGCAGCATCATGCTTGGGGACCTGATCGAAGTGCGACGACCATGCTGAAGGGGCAATCAGCTATAGCACTTGAGATTCTAGTTTGTAACGGTGGCCATGGCCATCAGCTGGTCAGAAGCGTCCGTTCTTCGTGTTGGCTCGCCGCCCACGATGCGCATCTCGAGGACGCATGGACAAAAATTGAATATCGGAGGCTGATGTGAAGGGGAATGCATGGTGGGTACCATGCCTCAAGGCGTTTCGGTGGCACGTGCGGTATGTCTCCTGAAGAAAGGGAAGCCGTTCATCCTGAAGCGACTTGGTCTCTTTTTCACGGTCTTATCCTCAGTCGATTTGAGGGTGCTGCTAGTGTCCACTTCGAAGATGGGCTGCCCATCCATCTTGGGCTCCGTCATGCTCTTCGCGGAATCTGGAGCCGAGATGAAGGGTATAGGGTTGCTTTTGGGCCGCTCTGTCGACTCCTGACTGACAACGCTCGTCCCTTTCGTACTGGGAGACAGAGGCAGCCTGCCAGTGGTGGCGCTGCTGGCACAATCGCCAGTCGTATGGGCATAGCCACTTCCGTCGGTCGTTCCGCTACATCGTTGCCTCTCCGATTTGACGGGACCATCCTCGCCGAAAGCGACTTCTTTGACAGGTTCAAACTGATGGCTTATGCCACTCACCGCCTTATAGCCGCCTCTCAGTTCTGGGGTGCTTGCAGAACGTGCAATGGCGTCTGCGGTCTGGGTTGGACCTGCGCTGGCTTTCGTGGGGCCGTCTTGCCGACTCGTCTTTCGCTCCGCATCCGATTTCGCCAATGCTTCTGCAATTGTTTGCTGGAAAATGCCCGAGTTGACCATGAGCTCAGCGACACAATACTTCGTGGCAGGCAGGATGTCGGCCACACCCTGGAAAAGTGGTATGGCGAACATGTTCATGAAATTCAACTGGGACCTGAACTGGGAAGCTCGCTCCGTTAAAGGCGGCGCCATGAGTGAGGTCCGTATATCGAGTTCCTTCTCCATGTTCCGCTGGCGTGCGAACTCATCGGCCAGGATGTCCATCCATTGCAGGGCTGTCTCGTGCTTTCGGGCCTGTGTGACTTCTGTAAGTTTCGTATTGCATGCTAGAAGGGGTCCTGTGATACGTACCACATTGCTGATATCCGCGCATTTGATCAGCAAAGCACAAGCGAGACCCTTTTGTTCCTCGACCAGGCGACTATTCCAACCTTCAGTCGTGTCGTTTGCGGCAAGCTTCTCCTTCAGGTCTGCCAGCCTCTTCATGTAATCGAAGTGCAAGCCCATATCGGTTGCCAAGATGGAGCTAATCATAAGACTCCGCATCTTCCTGTCTTCAAAAGCGGACGGCCAGTGCCTCCGAAGTATTTGCGAAAAAGCTGCACAATGGAAAGATTCTAACACGGAGCGATCGTTATAAAGTTGGGCAAGCGGGGCATTGAGTGTGACGAGAAAGCCGTTATTTACACCCGGATGCCCAACGTCATGTCCGATAGCTGTGATCAACAACGTCAGAGCCTCGAATGGCATCAACAGAGCTTCCACGGGCGATTTGACCGTATTGACTGCTGTCTCGCAGTAAGCGTATGGCATGATGGTGTTGGTATGCAGGAGGAAACTGAAGGTTGCCTGCAAAACATCGACGACGTGGCGGAAATTGTGATATGGTACAAAGCTGTTGTAGGCAGCTCGGCAGGCGATCACGAACTGTGTGAGTTGGTCTGGAAATATAGCAGTTAGCAGTGCAAAGAGCAGACGCAGACCTGCAGGACACGCCGAGCAGTCCTGTCAATCGAGATCACTCACCTGGAGGGATCCGCCAGTGCTCCAGTTCGGGCATCGAGAGTGCATGGCTAAATATGAGTGACGCCGCCACCACGAGCTCGTCATCTGAAAATTCGTGTGCGCAGAAATGCCAATTGCCTACGGCCCTGGCAATCTTGACTTGCCTCTCTGCTGAGACTGAAATCCTGAATGTGCCGAGGGAATTATCGTCGTCCTCGTCGTCCAACCTGCAAATTCCCCTCATGAGTCCGGACACCATTGCCTCGCGCAGATAGGAGAATGGCTTTCCGCTGGTATCTACACCAACCCAAGACCGCTTCCTGTTTTTCCGAACCTGCATTGCGGCTTCACGTTCTTTTGCAGCAGCCCGGTGAGCCTTATATGCGTGTACCTCCAAGCTCTCAATATTCTGCGGCTGCAGAGGACTGGTCATGACATCTGCTGCCCCGAACTCAAGACATTTCCTGATAAGTTCAGGTCGTGAGGAGGGTCCTTTCGGCGAAAATATCGAGACGGAGGTCCAGCCTACGGCGCCGGATTCCTCCACATCCGACTGTTGCGGCGGAGGGAGAGATATGACGGGAATTGCCACGACATGCTTCATCAACCTCAGCATATCAGCCTCTGCAACAATCCTCTGCAATAATCTCAGACCATAAAGTTCGACGTCAGATATCTGGGCATCATTGTCCTCCTTTGCCAATCTAGTATGTGGGGATGGCGACCTTGATCGATAATTTCGCTCTGAAACTCTCTCGTCGTACGGTATATCTATGAGTATGATCGTCGGGTTGTTGTCGATAGTGGACGCATGGTGGACAGCGGACAGGGTAGACAGACAGGAATCGCTACTTGAGCACACATGGACTGCTTGAGAGTTAGAAACGACCTGCCATGACATTACGAAACATACCGTCACCAAACGCCTGTCTCAGCGCTCTTAAGCTTTCCTTCAAGTGTTCTGGTTCGGCACATGGGGTGTCGTGGCTTGCGACGCCATCGATTCCGTCAGGGCCGGCAGGTGGTATTTCGCAGGCCCTGCGATCGACGTAGATGACATTTGCGCCGATTCTGTCCATGGCGGTGTTCCAAAGACCGCGGCCAGTCTCGCGACTGGTGCGCCTTTGCTGCGGACAAAATGAACCGAGACCAGACGGCTTCGGCGATGCGTGAAAAGCCCGGGGCGGCTTCAGGGATAGTTTCCAGTGACAACCGACAATCGGGCTCGAGCGGCGGTCACCTAACCCCGAGGGCGATTGTCGGCCCAGGCACCGAGTTTGCGATTGCGAATCGGGATAGCGCCAGCGAACACAATGTCCGATGGTCTATAAAGCTGGTGTCGGAAAGGTACTGCGAAGGCTAGATGACCGAGTAGTGATGGGGCAGCGTCTCCATCAACAGGGGCATTGGACAGTGGAGTGGAAGTACTCGAGAGGGTTCGGATGCGGAAGTCGTGATAGGTACTGTCGCGCTCGTCGGCCGGGGTCACAACGGGCCGGTGACGTAAAGTGTGAGTGCGAGCGAGTACGGGCACCGCAGGAACTGGCGGCGGAGAGAACAGAGTATCGATAGTGTCGTGTTGTGCCGAGTAAGGCCAACGTACTTAGTCAAGCGGGTCGGGACGATCGCGAGATTGGTGGATGATTGGTATGGAGAAATTGATCTTAGAAGTCGAGGCGGTTCGCGTGTCGGGTCAGTAAGAAATGGGAGGTCGAGAGACGGTCAAGGTAGGAGAGGTCGAGTCCGATGTGGATAAGAAACGTGTAAGTAGGAAAAGGCGCGGGTGGTCGTGTGCCGTGGCTGCTCTTCCGAGATTGTATCTCGAGGCAGGAACTGGGAGAGTAATCTGTGCGTGCGGATGGAACACAAGAGAAGGACAGAATTGAATTGCGAAGGTATGCAAGGGAAAGGGAAAGGAGGGAACGAGAATAATCGTGGTCGTAGTTTAGTTTCAGGGCCAGGATGGCGCATCGGGGTGAGCCATTGACCAGAACCAGACCGAGGAGGCAGGTCAGGTTAGGCAGTTCGTAAATTCTGCGTCTCGCAGGAGAGGAAAGTACAACAGGACACTGGGTAATTGTGAACAGGAGCACAGCGCGAGCAGGAGGAGGTCGAGGAGGAGGAGCCGGGAGGAGAGAGAACCAGGCCAGGCGGGAATTGATTGGGGGACTGGACTTTGGGACTTGTGGACTTAGGGGACCTTTGGGGGGGGGGACCTCGACGGACCTTGAGAGAGACCTTGAGGGAACTTGGGCCAGAACAAGGGCACCTCGGCGCTCTCAATTCGAGGTGCAGGTACAGGTGTAGCGCTCCATCGCTACCTTGGTACACAGATAGGGCAGGCACTGCCCCAGGTTGGCCCTTCTTCTCACCCCCACTATACACCCAGACAAGGGGGCAGCTACGGCTTTTTGGGTTTTCCATTCTTTCTCTGCAGGTTCTACAGGTACGAATTTACATACATACTTGGTTGGTACCTAGGTAACGATAGGTTACCTAGGTATGTAAGTACCGCGTATACCAAATAGGAAGAGCCAGGGGCAGATGCCAGGGTACCTTGGCCTCCTCGGCTACTCCTGCAGACAACCTTGTATTCCCCTATCAGCTACCTGAAGACCGGGAAGCCCAGCAATGGTTGGGAAAAAAGAAACTTGTGCTGCTCCTGCTCACCGTCAGGGCCGGACATGAAGGCAGAGCTTGGAGATGGCGAGTCCTCTTTCGCTGCATTTACTGCCTGTCCAGTAATTGAACTCGTAAGCTGCACAGATGGCAGGCGTCTCCGTTCTCCGATGGTGAGGTTGACACCTGCCAACTATGCAGTATACAAAGTACATACCTAGGTACCTACCTAGGTATGCTTGGGAAGGTACCTAGGTATCTACTTAGGTACTGGTTTATGTACTGCTCGCTTACACAGATAGCGCTATACTTGCAAGGTACCGCAGTCATCGGCAGGCGATCGCTCTCTAGGGCCCAGTGCGAGTGGGTACCTGGATGTTGCAGGAGCAGCTAATACAGTACGCACTAGCATACCTCGGTATGTAGGTACTGATAAGACACAGCACAGGCTGAGTCTGTTTAGCTTTTGTATGCTCAGGTGCTTATAGGGTGTTTCAAGAATTTGCATAATGGGGTTTCGTTGACGAGGGCTGCCTACCGTCGACAGCGAGGGCAATGCTTGCCTCGTGAAATACCTTACCAAATACCTTACCTATACGCCAAAAACTTTGGCGAACAGTCGACAACCCAGGCACGTATAGGTATGTGTTGTATATATGTACCTACGTAGTGTACCTGTACCTAGGTATTTATAGTACATCTGTCCCATCAACCCTCTGGCCAACCTTGAAAACCTTCCAACTTCCGAAGAAGTCAGCCTGGAAGATTGCCCCCCCGGGTGAAGAAGAGCGACGTGGGTTGGAGACTCTCTTCACTCCAGTTGACCTGCATGGCACGGAAACACCGTAGCATCTCAACAGCAGCTGAAAAAGCGAACAAGGCCCAACCCCTCTTTTTTCTTCTAGCCTGTCAGGCTTGTCCGCTCCTGTACACCTTGGAAGCGCTGCGTTGCTGTACTTAGTGATGTACGTACTGTGTATCCCGTAAGCCCCCTTGCCGGGACACGGTTCAAGGAAAACGAGAGACAAGTAGGCCAGTTTGATTAGACCGGGTCATTGCACGGCTGTGCTTCTGGGGTGCTACAGCCGGGAACAAAGCGCGGAGTCAAAGTGGAGTGTGACGAAGCACAGAGAAAAAGAATGTTGACTTTGTTTGATGCAGCCACCATAGTGAACGATAACGACGATGGAGGAAATTTTATAGCACTACTATGTGCGTAGTGTAGCCTGGTTGGTAGCGTACAGCTGGTAGGGAAAAAGTAGTCAGCGGCAGCGGCAGCGGCAGCTATCGCCTTACACTAATACCTAGGTAGGTATTTATCAGCTACCTAGACCTGTCTAGTCATCCATGGATCTATGGACTCTAGTGGTTGGCCCGTTGACAGGCTGGGCTACAGGTCGTGTGGGGCCCGGTGTGTGGTGCAGATGGTGGTCAGAGGCGTGGTGATGCAGCAATTGCATCTTCGTGCAGTCTGAAGGGGTGGAGAAGGGGTGCGAAGGGGGTCAGCCCGGTGCTTCCGTGCGCCTTCCAGAAGACGGACAGAAGGCAGACCGAAGTTCTATGGAAGCAACAGAAACGAGTTATATCCCGTCAGCGACGCTAGTGACAGCACGTCTTACATACTATAGCAGTGTAGGTACCCCAAAAGTAGTAAAGTACGGATGCGTGGTTGACCTAGGCAGGTCCTATACTGGCTGCTTCAGGGTACCTCCTTGGTACGTACCGGCCGGGGCCTTCCGTTCACCTGCAGACCAAGCTGGCCGGGCAGTTTGAACACTGAATGAATATACGTACCTAGGTAGGTAAGTCTTCTGTCTACTATGTAATGCTATGGATCAACCTTGGAACACAAAGGATATGGTCATTTCTGCATGCATCTTTGTTTGCCCATCATGCTCCGACCCGTCTGTCAGTCCACTTGCGCTGCGGTTTCGAACTACCTAATCTATGGATGGCCACGAAAAGGCCCTTGTCTAGCAAAAGACCGACAGACTCGGACACAATGAGGTTCAATTGTCAATATCTGGGATAGAGTCCGGAAAAGAAGAAACACCCCATACACCCGCACTTTCCCATCTACATCGTGTTGATACTTGTACTTGCACTTGACAAGGCAACCTTCGAGACTCGACTGGAGACTCGACTGGAGACCCCACTACCAGACTGTCAGACGAGGCTGGTGTACCCAGTATTGGGTGAATGAGGCTGATAATGACGAGATCAGCACGGGGAGATCTTGAGCGTTCAGCTCCACACATCGTCCCGTGGTGCCGTTTGTGTACTTGTGTACAAGGCCTCTTACTGCCACGGAACTGCCTCTTCGGTTGTTGTCCTGCCGTCAAGCCTTAACTAATATGGACTGTGTAAGCCTTTCTCTCCCCTCCCCTACCCTCATCTCAATCTCATTCTTCATCACATGTAATGGGACAAAGACCGGGACCAAAGCTTAACTGTCGTCGATCTGCTTGTCTGCCTGTTAGCCAGTCATCCGGGCGGGATCGTAAATGACGCCTAGGTGCTACGGTCAGATACGTACTTGTGTATAGGGAGATGAATGCTGTGGGCATCGGGCAGCACCACCACTCAAGTAGGTATTCAGTACTATAGATATTCACTGTATGTGTATACGAATTCACCGATCGTGGTGGCAAACCCAATCCCAAACTTTGGACCCATCATCCTCCAGCATCACTGACTCCTTGACTTGGCCTTGTTGGGCTCTGCCTGCCATCCTCGGATGTCAACATCCAGGTTCAAAACACCAAGTCAAGTCAATGGAGAACTACCCACAATAACGTAGGTACTCAAAAGGAGACGTGCATAGCACTGCTAGTATGTATATGTGTATGTATATGTTCTCTGAGACCGCAAATCTCGTCTATTTCCCATTCCGTCATAGTCTGCATCTGCCCCCTTTTCCGAGACGCGCAGTCTAATACGCGTGACTGACCTTCCTGATGAAGAAGACCATGATCGACGGCCTCGGCCAGGCGATATGTACGTGTAGGCTAACCAGTCTACCATGAGACTATCTTATCCGTACATAGTAGTCAACTGGTGTAGATACTTGCCCATCCCGGACGATCAGGAGCACGGCATATATGTACTTACTTGCAATACATCTGATCTGCCGCTCTCACCACCTGCTCGATTCAGTAACGAGTGATGGTACATATAGACTATCCGATTTAAAATGTAGTGAGTGTACTGTGGCTCTGAGGAATTTAATCTATGTATTCTGTCTAAGCCCTGTCTTGCTCTCATCAGAACAACGCCTCCAGTCAAGCACGGCCCGTTACTTCATTCTACCCACAATTTGTATTGCATTCTGTAGAGCAGCCATTCGTCCATCTGGACCATCTAGCCATCCGGCCATTTAGCCACCGTTGCTCGTATATGTAGATTTATATCACGGACGCGGCACGGGAAGGGTAGATGCTGTACCCCGGACTCATAATCCAGTCGAGGCAACCGCCCGGCCCCCGTTCCCCCCCCCCTCCCGAAACCCCGTACGCTCATCATGCGTGTCTCGTCCGTTTGTCTCTGTTCTCTGACCCCGCTCGACCAAACACATGCACACTTCGATATGAAAGGAAACGGTCCGGCCTCTTATTTGCCCAAGCCTGCAGGTTCCTGGGAGAGAAACCTCCCGGGAACTGTCGTGCTCTCCCCCAAACGAAACTCACCCAATCCACGTCCACGCCTTCATGATCATCCCATTTGTGGGAAGTGCAGCCACCGGGTTCATACCGGCGAATCAGCGGCACCGTCTGGAAATGTTCGAGTATAACGAATACAGAAAAAGAATCTCACCCGGATAGCTTATGTGCCCTTTTTCATTCCCGCACTGGTCGGTCGGTAGCTTTATCAACCACTGGAACCCCCCTTCCTTCACCCACACACCTCAACGTACCTTGGTATCTACTCGCAAGGGGGAAGGGTGCAGATGGGTGGTGAAGAAGCAGCGTGTTTCAATCCTTTTTCTTTCCATAGACAGCCTAGCCTGACAGCTGACCATCTTGCAGCTCCCGGGATGACTGACCACATGCATGCCATATATCCATCCATCCATTCATGCAGAAGCATTCCTGATATCTGCCTGCGTCTTGGTCGATCTCGAGCCGTCCTCGCCCCGGCAACCTAGCTAGCTTGGGGAGAATGTCGTTTCGCCCTCGGTCCAGCTGCCACCGCTATGTATATCCCCCAACCCAGGACTCTCACAACGTACCACACCAAGGTTATCTATAGTGGTTAGGGTCAGTCGATCCAATGCCGAGTAGGGAAAGGGAAAAAAGGACACACAGAGAGCCAAGTGCCTTTTTTTCCTTCCTTCCTCCAGTACACGAAGGGGGGTCCATGACCCAAGATGCCCCCGCCCCCCCCCCCAATGGCCGGGCCGACGGCCAACTTACGTTGGTTACCACATGACGGCCCTTGAGAGTAGATACATCTGCTGGTACGACGTCGCGTCTATCGTCCATCCGATTGTTCGGACTGAATGTTAGAGGCTACCGTCGAATCAAATCATATATATATATACACCGTTACCGATGCGCCGGGGCCTGAAGTCACCACGACGAAACGACCGCATCACTTCTCCCAGTCCCTCCCAGTTACCGATGTCACGACCAGAGGTTTGGTAGACCTCTCATGAACATCACGAGGGAGGACATGCAACAGCCGGTATTATGGTAGCTCCCCACCCCCGCCCAACCACCAAGCCCCCCCCCCCCTCCCTCCAAAGAAAACCCGGCAACGGCACGGCCAACGGCACGGACTGGCATGGCAGCATGGCATGGCGTGGCACACCACCGGGAAGGGGAGCTCCTCTTTCTGCCTCCGGTTAAAAGCCAAACGCAGGCCCTGCAGGATGACGATTATTTTATATAAGAATAATAATAAAAACTACCAAGGAAAAAAACCCGAAACCTTACCTCCTTGCAGACAGGCGCGAGGCCCGAGGCCGAGGTAACACTACAACGTGCGTCGAGCACTGCATAACCTAGTCTGTGGCATCTCTGGAAGATGCGAAGATAAATCACACAGGGAGCTCCGGGGGAGGAAGCATGGGGCTACCTACCTACCTACCTACCTACCTACCTACTGGTTTGGTACCTCTGACGCCTGCCATTCAGACCTTACCCCGGTTTGGGTACAGTGATCCTCCATGAATGTTGCTCACATGCAACCGGAGCTTAGCTGCCAGTCAACGAGTAAATAAGGCTGTATAGTTCGCACAGGCACACATGGATAATGTAGGACCCCCCTTCCCCCCAGGGCCTGGCCGGAAGGAGGCTCCCTCCTGCGGGTCACCCTTTCAGTTCCGATCAATCCGACCTCAATTCCGCACCCTGCTGTGCAACGACAGAACACGACGTTTCGTGCAGCTCCGTAGCAGGGCAGGGTTGGCGGGCAGGTGCGTGTTTGTACGATAAATCTTATGCTCTATTGACAGTTGGGCTTCCTCTAAGGTCTACCGGTATTCCATGTCCTCTACCCCGTCCAGGGATGTATGAATGCCACCTCTTGAGTCCCCCAATGACGCGGGGAAACACCTTGCTCCCGCGCCGCACGTACACCATCTGCCTCCGCCGGGCGGCCAGTTTGCCAGGCAGCGCAGAGCCCTCGACCCGGAGACGTCTATCCCGCGGCCGAGGGTCAGGTCGAATGCCCGCTCTGCACTTGCTCCCGTGTATCATGGTGGCATTCAGTGCTTTTCTCCTACATCGCTACATATAGTAGTCAAGACGACGGCCATGGCTCTTGAGCCGGGGCACCAAATCCTCGGACTGCCGCGTGATCTTCGCCCTCAATCTGTGACAACATGTCCTGAGTGACTAGCGAGACTCTGAGCCCTGGCTGTTGACAGCGGCATCATCGTCTTCATCCTCATCGGTAGGTTCGAAACGGCGCATGATCTCGTCGAATTTTGGTCCGCCGAGCGCGTGGTCGCTGCGCCTTCGGTAAAACAATAAATAAGCGTGCGATGTAATCATCGCCTGGGGGTTCTTGGTACGGCCCGCAAATGTGTCTAAAGGTTCTGGATTAGTACGGCTCCTCAACGTCACAGTCGGACCTCCTACATACCGTCAAACTTGTACCACTGCCCGTCAACAAAGTTCTTGGCGAAAGCTGTGTAATGGCCGCCGCCCAAGCCACCCATATGATCGTCGATTGCGATGAGGTCATAAATCTCCTGTTTGCCATCCTCCTTCTCCAGGACTCGGTGGCTGATATCGAGGCCCTCAATTGGGAAGTCGACGACAGCATCGATCTTGTCGCGGCGCGTACCGCTGCTGCTAAACCGCTTCAGGTGGACAATGAGGATGTCTGGCGTCTTCCAGATGTCGAATTTCTTCGCCGCTCGGCGGTGCTCCTTACATCTGGGGCAATACCACTTGTCCTCCTCGGATAGGACCTCATCCTTCTCGAACTCGTTGAGGCAGTCGTCCAGGCTGATACCCTTGTTATGACGCATCCTGCGGGCTTGGATCTTAGCCTCCAGCTGCGGGTCCTTGAGCGTCTCGGGGCTCAGGAATGTTGGGCTGCCGTAAGCGCTGTCCGCATTTCTGCCCGTCTCCCTGCCGAAGACCACATCCCACGCGGCAGGATCCCAGTCAACAACAAGACCCTCTCCGAGACGGACAAGGGGACCACCGTCTACCATGGATCCCCACTCGGGGTCCTCATCCATGATGTTGTTCGATTGGGTACGACGAGCGGCCTCACGCTGATGTTGCTGCTTGTTAAATCGCTTTTGAGCCTTCTTGGAGTAGGTCTTATGGGCCTTGATCTTCTTCCTGCCTCCATTCTTCCCACCTCGAAGCTTCGTGTCCTGGGGTCTCAGGGACAGGTTCGGTGGCTTGTTGACGTCCTGCAGGGTATTAGGCTCCTGTTCACCAGTCGGGAAGCTCCAGGTCGGAGTATAACATGCCTTGAGGTCGGGAAGACTGGTATCGCTGTCCTCCTCACTCACTTCTTCGACCATCCGCGTCTGGACTTCCGTTTCAGTGTCCGGCAGGTCATCGGCCTCCTCAGTACTGCTGTCCTCAGTCGCAGTTCCGGAACCGGAGGGACTCGGCATGTCATCGTCACTTGGTGTAGGAGGCCGCGGCCTTCTGGTATCAAGTCTTGGAAATAGTCGATCGGAGCTGGTGGCTTGCCATCCAGTAGGGACCAATGCGTCTTCTCTGAAGAAGCTAATATCGAACAAATTCTGCAAGTCTCCCTCAAGGAACACCCCTGGATTGATGAAATCTGGACGCCGCCTGTTGAACTCCTTGAGCACTGTTGAGGTTCTTAATTCGATGGTTAGTGATTGATCCTATTTTCCTCTGATGCAGCAACATACTTCTCTGAGTCCTCTTGGGATCCGCTACGAGTTGGAACTGCGTCCCGCATTGACACGTCCACCATGTCTTCCTCGCCTTCTACGGAGTTGGCCGTAATCGCACCATCCTTGGGTGAGTCTACTTCCGTGAAACTCGCAGGCGATGCATCTTGATCCGACTTCTCGATCGACTCTGCATTGTGCAAGTCAGAGAGCGCTGGCCAGGTTGTGAATGTGGCAACCTTCTCCAAAACCTTGCGACGGATGATGTCTTCGTCTTGCGCCTGCGGATAAGTCAGCCGAGCAGTCCATATAAATGTCAAAGAGCACAGGCAACGTACCTCTTTGGGGTCTAATACGATGAAGTGCGGAGGTGAGATGTTCTCCGAGTTCCTCAATGAGTGGATCCTGGACTCCTTGTTGGACCTGGGGTTGAGTCTGTGCAGCACGGGAACCAACAATTTCTCAGCCATCGGGTCGTCCCAGTTGGGCACATCTTCTCTGTCATTGTTGTAAGAGTAAAGAGCCTTAGCCTTCCTCTTCCCTTGGCGCTTGATATTTGTGGGCTGGTCTTCCAGCTCGTAGAAGTTAGGGACATCATCTTTGCTGATCTCCGCGCAAGCCTGGTCGGAATCTTCGTAGATCTTAAAGAACTTATCTTTGTACTCTTCCGCTCCAACAATGCGCTCAGACGGCACTCCAACCCGTACAGAAATGAACTCCTTCAACTTTTTAATGCTAGCGGTCTTATCGAGCTCAACCTTGATCGTGACTGGCACGTCGTTGAGTGGGAAGAATTTGATCTGACAGAACCACATGCTCTGGATCGGTAGCGGCAACGTCAAGTTGGTGAAAGGGTCAAATGTTATGCTGACCTTGGCGCACTCGGGACACACCAGGGTTGACTTGTACAGGCCAGTAAAGAGGTCGCTGATGATAGAGTCATCTCGCTTCTTGTGAATATCCCAGACTTGGGCAGCCAGCTGTCGAATCGCTGCTGGGTCGTTAAGCATCTCATCTGTGGAATCCGGTTTCTCGATGTAGGGCTTCTTCTTCACTCTGTTCAAATCCTCCTGAAGCCCATCCAGTAGGAAACCGAGAAACTCTTGGGTGTCCTGCTGTCCCCAGCCGGAGAACTGAGGCGCATAACGCCCAACAGTATCCTTGAACGACCTAGGTGTAACGGAGCTCGGCGGGGGCTCCTTGTAAAATTGCTTCATCAGAAAGCCGTAGGCAAGAGCAACATTGCCATTGTGACCCAAAGGGTTGTCACGGTTCACCTCTTCGTGGTGTTCATCAGCCAGAAAGTACTTTGTAAGCTCCTCGACGCTGCGGATGCATTGGAGAGCCGAGTTCATATAGCAGGTGTTGCCCAAATTGGTAAGTCCGGTCTGTCCCAGGACACGATCCCCCCTGGATTGCCGGCCACGGGTCCAGATACTCGACGGAGCAGGGCTATTGCGACTACTGCGGGTTCCCTTTACTTTCCCACCGGCAGCCAGCTCGGCGACCGCACTTGTAAGGGTAGCTGGGGGGTCTGTCAGCAAGCCACAACACAGAATGAAGCTTGGGGAGACTTACAGGGCTTGTTGGACGCCTCTACCGAAGCACTGGTTGCAGGGGTATCGGCAGTCTTGGCGTCCGATTCGGCCGTGTCCTCTGAGATGGTGGAGCTGGGACCAGTCTGGTTCTGGGCTTTACCAGCGGTAGAGTCCTGGTCGTTGTCCGTACCCTTCTGTTGAGCCTGGTCTTGGGTATCATCTCCAATGCGTGCCACGGTGCCCGGCGCATTGTCCTCGGTGTCAGATCCTGCCTGCGTCTCCTCAATACTTGCACGATCCACCTCGAAGCTGTCCAGGCGTCCAGGGATATTCGGGTCGTTCTCCTCGGTAACGGCTGGCGCCAATGGCTCGGCGTTGGGTTCGTCGATTTCCACCTCTTGCGCGCCCTGATATTCACCCTGAACTGAGTCGGCATCTCCTACAGAAGTGTCATGGTTGGAGGCGGGCACCGAAATCATGTCGACATCGTCCAGGACATCGGTATTCTCGTCGGGGGGGAGGCTCGGGGCCCTTCGTTTCAAGGGCGATGCCGATCGCGGCAGGTCTTCTGGGCGTGACATCTTCCTTTTCTTGATAGTGGAAGACGTGGTGAAAGGGAGCTGCCTACGCAGCTCCAGGGTGGCCGGCTGGGGGACGCAAGGCGAAGGAGTACCTTGGTAGGGCGTCACCAAATTTGAGGATGGAGGGCAGGCGGCAGAATATCGTGGACGATGGGAAGGTTAAGTCGACCTGATGGAGCGCTTAGTGGAGCACAACCATGAAGTGCAAGAAAGAAAAAGAAAGAAGATGGATTGAATCAAAGAGAACAAAGTTGATGTTGATGTCTTTTCAGAAAAAAGTGTAGACATAGGTATGTGGTCATGAATCAAAAGGGTTGTGGTTGTTTCGGACGATTATGCCCTGGGCGCAAAGGCAGGACTATCCCGTCTCCTGCACCTGTAACCCCGTGGGAGTCGCAGGCGGGCCACGGTAACTCAGGGAATTTGGGATGGCATCTAGAATATCTAGACAGAAGTCGACTTACCTCGGAGCAAAAGGAAGGCGGGAGATACCTAGGTAGGTCGGCGATCGTGTCGCGTCGCTTGCAGCCTGTTGTAAGCAACTGCAATTCAGTTCAGTTCAGTGGTTGGCTGTGCTGGCTGGCTCGCTGCACTCCAGTGGTTTGCACTGGTTTGCTTGGTGGATTGGTTGGTTTGTCTGGAAGGTGCCCTTCTGCCGCCGGGGGAAGCATGGAACTGTGAGGTCAGAAGGCGGTGACGAAAAATGTCATGGGAAGGACCTCGGAGGCGGCGAGGCACACTTACAGCCCTGGGCCAATCCTACTATAACAGACCAGCAGGACCAGTCGACAGACGGGCAGTATTGATACAGTGATGGAAAGTGGGTCTGCTCACAGAAATTTGCTGGCTAGCCTCTAGCGGCCTGGTGGGGGGTGGGGGAAGCTGAAAGGATTAATGGATTGGGCGGATTGGCAGTAGCAATGATGTGCAGGGGCTTGGGGGCAGCTGGAAGGCCGGGGTAGGGTAAGGGGGGGGGGGTTTGTGTGTGGTGGTGTGGCCAACCTTGTAAAAGGTGCATCATCAGGGGATTGCAGGTGGCCTCTTCATCTACCCAGGTGGTCATATGTACTCTGAGGATCCGAGTGGCTGGTTCATTTCCAAGGTTCCTTTGCATGCAGCATTCATGAACTGTGCCTCGTTCCAACTGCATGTCCATGATGGCCTATCTGAGAGCCCTCTTATACCTTTTCCATAATCAAATACAACCTCCTTTCAACCACCTGCTTGTAACAGGCGATGGGGGCCATATGAACTAGATACTTCTCGATCCACATGGACACTCGGCTGTGACTACCTTCCCAAGTACCTAGGCATACTTTTGTAGCTAGTGGCGGCGGAACATGGTTTTGTATATCAGAGGAAGCACAGTTCTGATTGCCTGCCATCCTCGATCTCACATATACAAATATCTCCTGCATGAGAAAAGCACACCGGCCCCAGGGCTCCTCTCCCGTAGAAACCCCCTTTTACTGTCTACCGTTCCCACCAACCATCCATCCATAAATGCTCACCCCGCGCAATGATCCATCCTCCTGCCCCTTCCCACTACCACATCTATCAACCCCCCAACCTCTATACCAGAACTCCCAATTTTAAAGCTTCGGCTCCAGCTCCTCATACTCCGTCAGATCAACGACAGGCCGGGCCCCAGCACTGACGGGCAGCCTGGCCTTGAAATCCCTGATGTCGTTGACGAAGACGATCTCTGTTCCGTTCAGCGAGGGCGGGTTTTCCTCCTGGCGGCCCACCACACCGTTGGTCTTAGCAGTGTGCAGCTTCTTCCAGCTCTCCACGGCGGCATCGATCTTGGTCTCGACCACCTTCAGGTCGTGCAGGAGGTATTCCCGGAGGCCCTCGATCTCCTTGGCTTCGTCATGGCCTGCGGCGCTTAGCCTGGCCTGGAGGTCGGTCGCCGCCTCGGCCTCCTTCTCGGTCGAGCTGAGCTCCAGGGATTTGACGAGCTCCGAGATCTGCTTGGTGGACACGTCGCTGGTAGCTTGTGCAATCATCCAGACGGAGACCTTGGCTCGATCGGACGACGAAGGGTTGATGTATTTGTTGAAGAAGTCAGCCATGTCCTTCTTGGTCAGTCCCTTGACGCACTCTGAAGTCTTTGTGGCTGTTATTCCCTCAAATTAGCTAGGTCGAAATGACGCATACAACACGGAAGCAACTTACCAGACTCGAAGTCGTAGTACTCGGTACTGATCTGGTTCCATATACGGCTGGTCTCCTGGTCCAAGTTCTTCATCTTCTCCAGAAGCCTAATGCACAGGCTGCGCTTGTGGCTCTCGAAATCAGAGTCGCTCATACTCTCCAGAGTCGCGGCATAGTTGCTCAAAAAGCTCTCCACCCTCGTCTCCAAGTACTGTGCCGTCTTCTCGCTCTGAATGAGGAAGCGGAACCCAGTCGTCGTCGAGCTGTTCTTAGCTCCACTGAACACCACGTAACCGAGCTGCTCCTTAGTCCTGAGCTGGTCGAATGCGGGTTCGTGGAGGATCTGGTCCAGTAGGAGGGCCTTGGCTCGAGTCACGCGCTCGTGCCTTGGCCCGATGTAAAGCCAGTACTCGATGCAGTGGTTAACGTTGGCAGGGTCTCCCAAGATTTTCTTGTAGACGTAGTTAGATCCGGGTGGGAACAGCAACGATCTCCAGATAGGCCACTGAGAGCTTGGCAGCACACGCGTCTTCAACGTCTTCTCAAGCATGTCTGTGAGCTTGAGTGCATCCTCCTTGTACAGGTTACCGTGCACCACAACCTCCATATGCATCTGGGCAAGAAGCTCTTTCTGGAATGCCCGAGTTGCCTCGCAAGTGATGTGTGGCAACTCCTCAGCATATTGTTCAACCAGGAAGTCCTGTTCGGTGTTGAGCCAGCTAGTGTACTCTCCGACCTGGTGGAAAGGCTGCTGGTAAGCCCAGTTACGGTACGCTCTGCTCAGACGCTCCTTGATGATAGTGAACCGTTCCTCTTGGATGTCAAGCTCCCGCATGGTCTTCAGAACCTGCTCCAACAGTACGGACAGCTTGTCGTTATAACCGCTGACCTCGATAACCAGGCCCCGAGCATCTAAAGAGACAGAGTATTGTAGACCTGCAAGGTCAGCATCGTATGAGTACTCCTCGAGCGCGTCCCTAACGAGATCTGTGAAGAAGCGAGCCTTGACGGCATTCTC
Organism: Cytospora paraplurivora; assembly: GCA_021272945.2. NCBI lineage: Eukaryota > Fungi > Ascomycota > Sordariomycetes > Diaporthales > Cytosporaceae > Cytospora > Cytospora paraplurivora. The sequence goes on from JAJSPL020000016.1 coordinate 501,423, forward strand.
GGCCGATGCAAATGTTATGGGACTCCTGCAGCTGACAAGCAGACTGGCCTTGGGCACCCAGAACCTATCATCCTTCTTATACCAGGTACGAGACAGACCGTCGTTCCTGATCAGTCTCGGGGCGACGGCAGGCTCCTTAACTTCCTTCTTCTCCACTTCGAGTTTTGTCGGTATGAATTGATTCTTGTGAGGCAAGTGTAGGCTCGGGATGCGTTGTGCCGGGGTGCTTGATGCGGCCTTCCTGAGTTCCTCCAAAAGGTCATCCGGAATTTTCTCGCTTGTGTACTCTGTTCCATACCACTTCTCCTTCTTCTCCCACTTCCCGGGGAAGTCGCGGGAGACTATCGTCAACCTAAGATTCTCTGGCCGCAGGCATTCTATACTCTTGCGGATGAGCTCTGGGTCGAACTTCCTGAGTCGACTTAGACCACTCAATAGCCATTCCCGTGGCAGAGGCCGTTGCATGACGGAGCTGGTCTTGCTCGTGAAGCGACTCGCTGGTGTCTTTTGTTTGAATTTAAAATCAACGTCGGCCATGCCCTTCTGCTCCTCGAATATCCATTCTTGAGGGGGCGTCTCTCGCAGGAGTGCAACGTATTGGAAGATAATTTTCACAATCTCCTTGTAGTTCTTCAATCCCTCTTCTGTCAACCGTACCTGGCAGTCAAAGATCCCAGGTGAGCCGGGGCACACCGGGTAAGCGCCAGCACTGAGACCATTGGCCCATCCCTTGGATTTGATGTAGGACATGATGCTTCCGGGGCCCTCATGTCCGACCAGATGGCTGATGTATCTGCTAGGAAGTGACTCGTACAGCTCGTCCTCGTCAAGGAATGGGAAAGAGAGCCCAAGTTCTCTAGAGTCCATGACTGGCTTTGCGAAGACTTGCACACCCAGCTGCTCAGGTCCCAGTGGCGCGGCATCGGGCCAGCGATTGGGCTCGAGATCCTTATTTCGGATGCCCGTGAAGTACTCTACAGCCCAGGACTCCAAAACGTCCAAAGGCTCCCTTCCCAAGACCACCAGCTTCATACGGTTGGCAGAGTAATGCTTCTCATAAAAGTCAATGAACTTCTGCCTCACGTTAACTCCACGTGCCTCGGGCTGAATCTTGAGGACCTCCAGATTACCTGTGGAAAAATGGCAATAAGGATGCGCGGGGTTTGACAGCGACTTCTCGAGCTGATGGAGCCGCCACGTATCACTTTGGAGGTTCTTCTTGTTCTCGGAGTCCACGGCTCTCAGTTCGCGATCCAGTGTTGACTCAAGAAAGAGCGGCTCGACGAAGAACTGGGCAAACCTGTCCAGAGCCCCTTTCAGGGGGGAGGGGTTGGTCGCCGAAGGCTCGCTATCATCACTAGGCCGACCAGCTATCTCAAAATAATAGTTGGTGGAGGTTGAAGCAGTGTACGCGTTCGAAGTGCCTGAATGCGCCGACAGATATTGATTGTAGGCGTTTTCTTCCGGATACTTCTTAGTCCCCATGAACAAGAGCTTTCAGGGTCAACATGTTAGTAGGGCCACAAGCGGCAAGGGAGTGATACAACATACATGCTCAACAGCATGTGCCATTCCGGGCATGTCTGTCTCATCACTGAAGTTTCCAACATTGACGTCCATGGCAGCACTCGCTTTGTCAGTTTCAGCATCGTGAACTAACAAGACTTCGAGCTGATTTGGAAGCCGGACAACGCGGTAGGTTCGATCATCCAGTGACGGAGTCTCCAGGTGATCCGTCAATAGCTCCGCCGGGCGGGCCTCATGTTCTGCGAGCGGCATCTTCTCTTCGACAGCCTGCGACTCAGTTTGCAGCGAAAAGGTCGATGAGTGTCGTCCTGAAACAGTTGACCGTATATTTCCCCCAGGTGACTGCCTGTTGAGCCAAGGCAATGGTGATGCACACACGTGAGCGGTGAGACGGCGCGGGTGAATAATACTCGGCAGATGAACCAGTGGGGAGTTTAGTAGAACTTTTGGAGATGATGTCGTTCCTTGAGGACGATAGGACGGCGAGCGTGGCGAGGTAGCACCAAAGTAGTTGCACAGACCGTACGGGTAGCTGTGTGGAACCGCTATCTTTCCACCAGTGCTAACTTGAAGGATCTTGGACCGGCAGGTTCCCGCAGAACTGGAACTGGGATCGAGAATGACAGCCCTGTCAGTCGTGTCCCAAAAGTCCCCAATAACAGTGCCGGCACAGGTGAGCAAGCCCCTGTGCTCCAGTAAGTCAGTCAGTCCGATCTGATACACATACTGTACAGTAGATGCTCGTGACGAGCCGGATAAGACTCCCGGTGCAGGACACCTAGAGCCTGTCCGTTTGTCTCTTTTGCAGGGAACTGCTCACCGAGGTTTATTCCTGGTGCAAGTAGAGTGTCGATGACGTCGGTCAGAAGCGATTGGGAATCGGTTTGGGAAACAGAGCCTCGACCGAGGGACTCCTGCAGCTAGCCTCAATATATATGGCTTCACCAGGCCGCTCCCGTTGCAGTGGCCGGTATCAGCAAGACCCAGAAAGCGACCAGGAGATACGTGACTCGGAATTGTCATCTAGTAGTACCTTGGCGAAGGTACTTGTGGGAGAATCAGAAGGAAGCCCTGTAGCACAAGGATATTATGGGATGAAGGCTGTAGAGGATCAAATACCACCGCCTATTTCAGGTGTCTCCGCCTCCAGAGCAGTTTGAGGTTGCAGGCACGGCCTTGTTTGCGCGGTCCTTCTTGGTAGCCAGGAATAAGAATAGGGGCCTGCAGATGCTGATTTGGTCGATGGAGGGAGAGAAAAGGACGCCACCACGGGTCGGCCGAACTTAGGGACATTTGCTGTCTACCGGTCTATCGAGGAAAAAGACGCTGTGTTTAGTGCGTCTTTTCATGTGGATATGTATGTCTCAGATGATGTTATCTGGACCCACGTGGCAACAACTCGATGTAGGTATTTACTTACCTAGGTACCTACTGGTTGCGTAGTATGTATTGTTAATCGTCGGACGGTAGTCAACTCGTGGTAAATATCAAGACCTGTTTATACCGTTGAGTCGCCTGCATGGGATCTGCCTTGTAAAGGATTGGATCATAGACTATCGATATGTGATCCTGGGTTTTAGACAGGGTATAATAAGCTAGCCTTGGCAGGGGAAGCAACACTTGTGCAAACCTTTGGAACCACAGGCTCCCCGGGGCCGGAATGAATTGATCAGGCCACCGGTACTCGGGTAAAGCAGATCGGTATTTATTCACATTTGGGGGCATAAGCGTCTTCACTTATGATCTGATTTAGTCACCAGAGGAACAACCGGCCTGGATTGTTGGTGTTTCGGCTGCACAATATTCAATTGCCCGGCCCGATACATAGTGAAGCAAAGTGCTGTGTAACTGAATCGACAAGAGTGAACAGCGGTAACTCGTTTACTCCAGGCTTCCTCACCGCCTTCAAAGCAGTCACAGTTCCGCTCGTCGTCATCACTTCAGACTGTTGGTTGCAGGCTCAAACTGTCTGACAGCACACAACGCCCGGTAATTGATTGATTACATGGCTGCCGGGAACGGGGCCGCGGCTGGGGGTGAACAAGAGGACTTGCACCTACAGGATTGATGGCTACGGCGCTCGATCCAATTGCCAGCCCTGGAGCACTGGGTCCTCAATTGTTGACGTACCTCCTTGCATAGAGTTCGAAAAGCACAGGTCTTCGTATAGAGGGAAGCTAATGTTCATCAAACATAGTTCATCAGAACTAATTTAGTTACAGCGTTATTGGTCGCCGTAGTCGCCGTGATTGATTGAGATATAACTCAAGTATCGTATAGGTGCGGGCAGCGGATGAGTTGGCAGCTACCTCGCCTCGACTAGAACAGTTTGCAAATTGCTACCGTGGCAGTGAGCTCGGGACAATAAAGACCCACGATTGTTGTGTTCCTGGTAAGGGCACGAGCACGAGCACGAACACAAGCTGTTGCGTCCGAGGTTTGACAGACTGGTGGCTTTGGCAATTTATTGAATAAGGACGAGCTCACGGGCTGACGGAGTCCGGAGGGCTGGACCTCACGATGGCTCAAATGGTGTGGCCCCGAGAGTCTGGGTAAAGTAGCCGTACCCTGCTGCACCAAGGGTCTAGTGACGACCCTGACATATCTGAATATCGATAGGCGAAACTGCGGGGGGAAGATCTCCAGTTTAGCAGTCTCCCAACTTCATATATACCTAAGCAGCCAAGAAACCCATATATATTTGGCTACCCTGGCTGTCCGTATAGCTTAGCGTGGCCGTTTTCTTTCAGATTACCATGTATTATCCTTCCTTCAGGTCGATTATGGTGTTATTCTCGACGTGCAGATCACCACTTTCCTCAATTGATGGTTCATTGGGCCAGGAGATATGACTGTTCGGCGAGCCAGAAGCAAAGCTCCTGTCGATGGCATGCAGCAACAGTCACAATTAGAAAATGCTTCCTAAATGCTTATGAAGCAGAAGCGTTCATCCCAGGTCCGAAAATGGCCAATTGAATTGTTCTGGCCACCTACTAGTGTAAGAGTATAGGTCGAATCATATCGACCGCATTACAAGGGCCATCATCAATGCACAACTGTCCAGTGAGATGATTATCTCTGTCGACATACATAACTTGGTCCTCGGACTGGCCCAATTCCGAACCTTAACGTCGCCTTCGCGGATCTGTACACATTTTGCGAAATCATGACTTCAACTTGCCTCAGTATCTTGGACAATCCTGGGTAAGCTCCTCGACAACTCATGTATGTCGTCCATGTTCACCGAGGGGTGATTTGTCGGCATCTCCTTGCAAGCCTCTGGACGACCTTGGCAAGTGCCGCCAGCCGCCCTGTGGTAGCACCAAAGTAATGTGGTGGAATGGAACAAAGTCATCGCGAGGCGTAACAGTATGTTCGCAGAAGCAAAATCTCCCGGCCCTAGACCGGTGGCACGCAACCCAGTATTCGGAAGGATGGCGCAGATCGGGTGCTACGGGATCAGGGGATACAAACCTGGCTGCAAATAATATATCAGGTCTCACGAGCCACAGGCATGGTGTGATGACTCTTTGATCCGTCAGGTGACATCCAAAACTCCAGAAAAGAAAATGACAGGCCGGGCAAGCCGCCTCGGGTTGCGGCCCCCGTCGGCTGCAACTTCTCATCACCCTCGCAATTGCAACGTGCGATACTATCACGTCAACGGATATTTGCGGTGACCCGCTGCCTGACCAGACCGTGTATACGTGAACAGCCACATCGTCCTGCGGACCTGCTAATTGACCTGTGGGTGGAGGAAACGTATTGCATCTGAAGGTCCGTCAGGGTTGGTGAGATCCACGGCTTGATTCGAATGATTCCCATCACTCGACTTTTGCGACTGAACATGAGCAGATGTTGGGCGTGCATACGGCGCGGAAGTCGACAGATCTGAAGATTCTTGCTCCATCAAGGAAGCTGGATTTATATTTCGTGTTCATTTCGGTGCGGTGCACGCCAGGCTTTCCGGATATCAACATATATCCTGACCATCAAAATATGTAACGAGGTTTTCGAACTGGATACTTCCTTTCCTGGTCTTTGTGTCGTATACTGCGGTAGTCCATATACTCCTGTTCCTGGGACTTCAAGTCAAAATGCTTGACCTGGAAAGGTGTACTCAGCAGACTCGAACAAGCTCATGCAAGAGCGCTAAAGTAGGGAGATATACCCGCGATATCGTCTACGACCACAAGAGTTTCTAAAAACGGACAGGTGCAGAAACCGCTGTCTCCAAACCCAAGGGCCATACGACGTTCTTCAGAAGCTTGAAGAGCACTGTTAAGCACCGACCGTCTTTACTGGGCTTTCCAGGAAAGGAAAGCCCCGTCTGGCACTCGCTGGCTGCTGAAGGTTGAACCCAGTCAAGTTCACCATACAAACAGCTACCAAGTCAGCTTTCCATGTTGCTCCAACCTGTATTCACACCAGACAAAACGATGTGGCCAGGTATGGATCTGACGACAGAGTCATCTGCTGGCTGAACCGTGCTGGAAGATACCGGGGTAACAAATTCGTAGCTGTTCCCTGCATACTCGAAGTGCCATGAACAGGTGAAAAACTTAGGATGACCACTCTCATACCTGCCTCCCAGGCATTGGAACATGGCGATCATCGCCTTCGACCGGGGGCACTCGGCCGACTGAAGTTACTCGACCCGGAGCCAGATATAGACGTCAGAGTATTCAGCTTGACTTCTTTCTTGCGGCGCTCCTTAGCCAGTCTTTGCGCTCTTTCCCGCTCCGCGCTGTTCCTTGTGCGGATCTCAGGGCGTTTCTGTGACCCGTGGCTGTTTTGACCAGTCTTCTTGCGCTTTCTCTGGCTGGAATCGTCACTAGATGAGCCGGAGGAGTCTGAGCTTGAGCCATCGCTGTCCGAATCGCTGTCACTATCATCATCCTGTAGCCGGTCACGTCAGCCATCATTCCTGGCCAGATTGGATTTGAGAACTTGCGTCGTCTTTCTTGGCGGCCTCCTTCTTGGGGCCAAAAGATCTGAAAGTCGGTCCATCCGCCGCAGTAGTATCTTCATCGTCCTCCGGGACCTCGGCTCCCGCCCCTCCCCGATCGATTTGCGAGAACCCGACCTGCACGATCTTGAGGGGCACGCTATTCTGCTGCGACCCAGGCAGCTTCCCAGTATCGAGAACCCAATGTGAATCTCCCAGCGCCTCCGCATGCTTTGCCACGAGGGCCTGGCGCTTACGTTCATCCTCTTCCAATGCGGCTTGCGCGGCCCTACGATCGATCACGTATTGTTGTTTTTCTGGAGCGCCCAGAGTTGCGCGGCCGGATGTCTTGCGACGCTTCGAAGGCTGCTCGTGGTCCGTAGTCGGGGTACTGGGAATCTCGGGAGTGGCCGCTGCTGCCCTCTGCATGAATTTCATAGTGAGCAGCCTCTGGGAGGCGCTCTTGGGAGTTTGTGACGCCATCGTGTTCGAAGCTCGAGATGGCGCTGATTCGGGGATGCAGCAGTGGGTAAATAGCTATCGGAAGATGGACGAGCTTGTAGGCACCTGAAGGTGGAAGGCTGTGTGCTCATAGACTTCAGCAGGAACGGCAGCAGGTCCGGGTCTTGGTAGTTGGTAGTGGTGATGATGAATTAAGAGCATCCCAAACGCGCCCAAAAATTTGGCCGAGTCGCAAGTTGACTGACCCCAGAATGGCAGGCGCCCCTCAAGCTGTTAAAAGTGGGTCATTAACATGGGGCTAAACAGCGAATCAGAAGCTCGTGGATTTTAGACGTCAGCCGCCTGCCGGCTGCTTCAATGCCCTGTAGCGACCTCGTCGACAGCCAGAAACTCCACGGACAAGATCACCAATCCGGCAAGGCTATCAGTGAATATGATGTCCTCGACCTGCTTCCGATCAGCCCGCGGGCTAACACGCCTCGCATCACGCGCTTTCACAACAACAGCCCGTCAATTAGAGGCCAAGGCCGTGGCGCCCGCCTCGTCGACCGCGACTCCCGTCCCCAAAGTCGAGAGCCAGACCCCGGCGGAGCTCCCGCAGGCGCCCAACAGGAAGGAGATCTGGTCTAGGAGCCAGCAGCCACGCTCGGAGGCCATGACCGGCCCCCGATTCGAGCAGACGGATTTCGACCTCCAGGTACGCACCCGGCCCTCCTCCCCCGATGGAAACGAGCGCTGTATCTTGTGAACCGTTGCTGATGATCAATGAACGTTACAGCCCCAATCCTACGCAGCCATCGAGCTTATCCACAAGCAGCCTGTCAACTGGACTCACGACCGTGTGGTAGCCTGCGACGGTGGTGGTGGCCCTCACGGGCACCCGAGGATCTACATCAACACCGACAAGCCCGAGATTGCTGTCTGCGGCTACTGCGGATTGCCATATGTGCGTTATGTTCCATACGGTCTCGATATACAACTTATTTACTGATGTTTTTCTTAGGCTAACGAACACAACCGAGAGTACCTCGCATCCCTGCCAGAAACATCATACCCCTTGGAGGACGTCGAGGGCGTCGGTGTCCACCCATCTCTCCTAGCGGAGTCCCACTCTCATTCTCACTCTCACTAGATGGGGATCCTGGGGTCATGTGTGTACATAGAGCTGCGAGTTTAGAATTTATTCATGATATTGATGCCAGTCATTTGGCTGCTGGAACGGCTGCAGCATCGTGTTTCCCATCCTCTGTGTATCACGAAACAACAGAGCACCTGGCAACATGAAGTCTTTCAGGCCGCGGCAAAACACTATAGCTGCTTGTCACTCGTCACTCGTCACTTATCGCTGAAGGTGGACAGGACACACCTTCAAATCGACTGGCGTTTATTTGCGCAAGTATATTGCGACTTGCAACTGGGCCTTGTCTGTGCCGAGTATGTCCTCGCATCCGTGAAGTTTCTCAGGATCCAGGCCAAGAGGCCCTGTACGGAACCCGAGGAACAATGCACTCACGGAGGCTATCCACACAGACACTCGCCTTCTGTCGTTGTTGGCTGGCCTTCTCGCTACTCAGAGACTCTGAAAGGCCCGCCTTGAACCGGGGCGTCACATGCCAACTTCGTTGTCCGCACTGGGGTCTGCTTCCTGACAGTGTCGACCGTCAAGATGCACATGGCTTTCCATGTTTCTAACCACACTGGGATGCCTCACATGCTGGCTGAAATGATGATTTAGTCATGGATACCAAGACCCTCGGATGTCATTCGAAAGGGAAAAGACCACTGAAAGATACATGAAAGGGTACTATCGGAAAGTGTGTGATTGCGAAATGCAAGTTGCCGATGTTCAAGATAGAACCTCCTGGCTACTGGTAACTATCTCCAAGTGGACGAAAAAGACAGATACAAGTACGGCAACTACGTCTGTACTCGAGGCATATGTGCCCTGTCAAGTTTCGAAATCCGTAGTAGCTTCCTTTTTCACTTATGGAAGGTCATAGTTTCTCCCCCAGAGCAGGACAGCGCTGTACTGCATTTCACTCGCCAATTGGCTGTCGCTCAAACTGTGAACACGCATAACGAACACATGATTGCTATGCCCCTCCCAGACCATAGTCCTTCGGCATAAGAATGGTCAATCGGTGAGAGGTCGAGGAGCGTTCAGTACTTGAGGTATGAGACAAAGGTCGTCCGGCGCAAAGTGTTAATGTACGATGCACTTATCCTCGTTCCAGCACTCACTAGACCTGCTGCAATAACCTAGCTAAAGCCGAGCATAGGCATATCTGGACATCGCCGTGAGGTGATTTTGTCGATTGCCGCCATGGTTGCCGACGCCCTACTATTAATACAGAAAACGTATCGCTATCCGTTTCAGCAATCCAGATAACGCCGAGCCCACTAACGCTGCCCCTGAAAATGACTTCGACCTGTTCCGTTGTCCTCAAGCATTCCAGGTCATCGTAACATACCCTTCCCAAATCTTGTCGTATTCCGCAGAATAAGTTGCAGTACTGTAGGACTGGGGGTATGGTTCGTCGGGCTACGCCAATTTCAGAGCTCAAAGCCCCAGTCCTCAGTCGCCCGTGCGTAGCTTGGATGCTTCCAATTCCATCCCATGTCGTGATCACCATCACGATCGAAGCGGTCTCTGCGGGGCGTCTGGTTGTCGCGTGGATCATCACGGTCCTAGCGATTGTTGCCACCTCGCCCACCTCGCCCACCACGACCTCCGCGCCCTCTTCGATTGTGTGTCTGGTTGTTGGACGAGCCCACAAGTCTGTCGCTGTACAGCCCCGAATTGCTGCCGCCTTCTATCTGCATGGGCTCAAATCCCAGTGAGCCATCAACGACAATGCCATTGTTTTCTTTCTGTGTTTTCTGTTGTGTACGAGAAGCCGGAGCTGTCGGTGGCGTCGAGCCTCCAAGTTTGGGGAAAACGTGGAGTACTCGTCCGTCGGCCTGCAGACAATTGTTAGCCCCTCTAACGCTCTCCATATGGTTTCATTATACGTGGAAAATGTCTCTAGACTTACCAGCTGGTTGTTGAAGCTCTCGATGACTCGATCTGCGCCCTCCTTCGTCTCGAACTCAATCTCGGCGATCGTGATCGGGTGCGTCTTCAAGATGCGGCACTTGAGGATCAGCCCGCCCACCAATGTCATTGCGCTCTCAATGTCAGCGGCCGTCGTTCCAGGAGCGAAGTTCTGCGCCAACAAGACGTAAGGCCCAGCGAGTCCTCGTATAGTCATGCCATTAGCCACTGGTGCCGAGGGCGCTGGCACAGCCCCCTGCTGAAGCCCACCGCCCCGTCTCCTCCCCGCGCCAGCATTGTTGTTCCTGTTACCACTGACGAGGTTCACCTGCGCTGCGACGCTCGAGTCGTGTTCCGCCCTCAGCAGGGCATTCTGTCGGGCTTCTAGTCGGCGTTGGGCTCTGGGTCCTGCAGCAGCGGAGGGTGGAGGTGTGCCTGGAGCGTGGATGCGCGCTGCAAGGCTTCCGGGTATCGGAGCGGCTGCTGAAGAGACTCGCTGGACGTGCTGTCAGCTCCTATGCAGGTTGAAATATGGCTAGAATGTCGGGGCGCAAGCGAACCTTCTTTACACCGACGCGGCTTGCGAGGGAGCCTGAAGCGCCATTGTGCCTTTGAGGTGCCAATTGTACGCGATCTTTCCTGAAGATCTTCGCAGCAAGCTCCTGGGCCTGTTTGCGCTCGCGACCTATGGACGTACATTGTATTAGGTCTGGACTTCTTCGAGAGTGGGTTGCGAAATGCGATTTGCGACGGCGCGCGTACCTTCGGTGATGAGCTTTTGGAAGTCGGTAGCTACTTGCTTGTCTTTCGCCATTGTCGAAGAGCCGAGGCAGACAGTACTCCAGTTGTAGGTAGGACGTATAGGCTGCTCACAAGGCTGTTGAGGGTATGATGAAATCGATGCCGGCCTCGAGATCGCGTAGAGCTTCTAGGTTCCGTTGTTTGAAAGCTAGGTCCCGTGCTTCAGGTGGTGCTGGGGTCTTCGGCGCCGGCGCGTTCCCTGGGGGTTGTTTTAAGGTTGGCGTTAGTTTACAGGGATCTGAACCCCCTGTTAAACTTACACCTCTACTACAACTGCAGGTCAGCCACGTCGGAGCAAGCGAGTTCGCCACAACTGGGCGCCTTCAACGACAGACTGTCTCAGAAGGCAAAACCATATATCTACTCGAATCTCCAGGCTTCGAAGTCGACCGCAGTATCGTATTCATAGATACATCACATACCGGCGAAATATGGGCCGAGTTACATACGATCCCCTAGCTCCCCCGGCGAGAGCACAGTCGGCGGACCCAATGATCGACTTAGACCGTCTCCTCAGCCGTCTCCAGCAAACTATACTCCGAGCCGACGTAGAGAGGGAACGAAGATTGAGGACTAGCGAGTATGAGCGCGAGAAGGCCGGATTTGTGAGCTGAATGACAGGCTATCCTCGTGGTGAATCTACTGCTAATGATGACTTAAGAATGTCGACCACGCGCGGACGTTGCTCACGAGATTGCAGCAAGATGCCCTCACGATAAAAGTACAGACAAGGAAGCAGGAGGTACAGGCCAATCTGAATCAGAAGAGAGAGCTTCTTGAGCAGGTAGTCGATAGGCTCAGGGACTTGGAGGAGCTGAGCGCGCAAGCGGAGGATGATGATCTTGCGAGCTCAGAAGAGGATGACCTCCTGAGCGAGATCATTGCGACCCCTAGCGAGAGTATGGACTCGAGATCGACCGATTTGCCGGCGCAAGATACAGGCGATGACGACGAAGGCGCTAGTATACCGGAGGCATCACTCCCAGAAACACGGGGGCAAGCATGGGGAGGAGGCGAGAAGAACGTGGAGACTCTTGACGAGGTGATATCGGAGAAGCCAGATACGGTCACATCGGCGAATCTACGGCCAAGAGGGTCGCATACTCCTTCATCAGATCCGGAGAAGCAACTGGGAGGCGCAGATACAGCCCGCACCACCGGCGCTCAAAGGTCACTTCTCCTCGGTGCCCGCTCCACGGAAGTCTCCGATATATCTACAAAGGAAGCAATCCTCGATCGCGAGCGCAGAGAACAAGAAGAGCTCACGGAGGCCATGAGCCGGCTGACCAAAGAGCTGAAGCTGTCCTCGATAAGATTTGGCGAGGCGCTTGATGAGGACAAGGAGGTGACCAAGCAGGCCGGGGAAGGGATTGGCAAGAACGAGCTGAGCATGGAGGCTGCGGCGAGGAGAATGGGCGCATTGACGAGGATGACTGAGGGGAAGGGATGGTGGGGAAGGATCATACTCTACGCATGGGTATATGGACTGATGGTCGTACTCGTGTTGGTCGTCTTTGTATTGCCGAAGCTGCGATTTTGAAGGGCAGCTGCACTACCCATGAGCTGGTCAAACTCTGCATCACACGGAGTGAATTTGGCATGGTGGTTCTACCAGGATTGGTCAAGCAGACTGATTGACGCTATTCAATGACGGTTATCACACGAGAACGCAAGGCAGTGTGTATCAAGTGTGTCTGGAGGGCTCAATCAATTGTGCTGTCCGGTTCATCAGTAAGCGACTTTCTGCTATAGCTGATCCCTCTGTTATAATAACACCCAACCCATGCAGCCTTCCAGAACATGTCATGATCCCGGTGTTCAAGTCGGCTCTCGATATGTTTGCAGACAGGCTAAATGAAACTCAAGTTGCAGACTGGGCACACTGGACGCGGAGCCCAGTAAGTTCTTGAATATTTCCTTCTCTACCAAAATGCCAATAACCCGGAAAGCAATCCCAGACCCAAACTTCGCTAATCCTTGAACCCCTTCACGGTCTCGCAGACCATCACTGATCCCACTACCAGTGTCGCAAATAGCGATGAGAAGAAGCGGCGGCGGCAATAACACGCACAAGCTCACCCAGATTGTTCTTGATCATCCTGGAATATCGCGGCTATCGTATGTCTCGCTTCTGCTCCAAAGGATCAGGAGCGAGCAGCCCTGACGTTGTTGATGTCATCGAATGCAGCAGTCTTCTTGTGAGCGAACCTGGCCGCCTTGAGGGGCTGCGGGTAGACCGTGACGCTCCTCTTTCTCTTCATCGAAGATGCAGGTTTCGGGCCACTGTAAGTCCTGGCAGCGGCCAGAGCGTGTGGGATGCCAGCCAGCCGCCGCTTTTCACCATCCCCTGTTCTTGGCTTCTGCCTCACAACACCTGAATGCTGGTTACCAGTAGGCTTTGAATCGCCCATCTTTCCGTTGTCGGCGGCAAGTAAGCGCTGTTTCTTATTGAGACTAGCCGGACATTGGGTCTCTGCCTTTGCAGTGGTTTCTTGGTCCTTCTTTTTGGGAGGGCTACTGATGTCTGTGGATACCCGTGCCTTCTCGATCACCATTCGATTCTTCCTATAGAGAGCCAGGATTTCCTCTTCAGGGCGATCCTCGCCGGGATGGTAGAGGCTCGGCGGTGCCTTTCTCTTGAGTTGGTCGTGTAGCAAGATAGTGTCATCGAGCCACTCGTAGGTGACGATCTCGCACTTCTTTCGGCGCGCGTACCTGACTGTATGCAGAGCACGACCTTGTTAGGTCTACGCGAGAGCCCTGCAACATGATCGATGAAAGAGGTTAGGTCACTTACCCTTCTTGCTGTTTGCCTCGAAGGCCTTTCTGCTGCAGAGGAGATGAGTGACGGATTCATCCATCTCATCGACGAATTTGCCACCGCGCGGCTCCAGCCACCCTTTGATGTTTTCATTGGTCCATTGGGGATCGCCTGCTTCGGAATGGAGGTCGCCGACAACGCAAACGACGACGCCATGCAAATGTGCGCTCATGGTGTCGTTATGGAGGTTTGCGTTAGGGGCTTCTGCAAGTGTTGAAGAGTCTGGCAAGCCTCGAGAAGCCTCGAGACTACTAGTGTTTGAATGCGGATGGCCAACAGCAAGCACGAAAGGGAGTGTTTGGAAGGTGCTGAGATATATGCTTGATCATTCCCTGTGTCTCAAAATGGAAGTCGAGCATGACTTGGTAAGAGCGTGCCTTGGAAAGGGGAACTGCCCGTGAAAAGTGTGACGATTATTGTTTTCAGTTGTATGGAAGAAAGTCTCTCGGAATGTTCTACGAGCACAGGAAATGCAAATTAAACAGAGATCTGTAGCCGTATTGCTGTGGTGTTAGGAGGTATCGAGGAGGAGGAACTGGACGGGCAGTGTGTGATGGCTAGTCAGTTAAGTGTAAAGGGCGGCTCTTAGACCCATGATACTGCAAAAAGAAAGAGTCACTAGCTGTCGTGGTTGAAGTGACCAGAGGATACAGGCTGGAAAGAGGCAGTACATACGGAAGATATGGAGCGAAATAGGAATGCAGAAGACATGCAATGTGAAGGCAGGTAAAGAGAAAGCCAAACCCGTGATATAAGGAGGCAGCACAGATGTAGGGATCATGCGCATGATAGGAGCACCGGCAAACTCGACGGGGTGATCCTTAGGAGGAGAGCTTTCGTGAGGCTTCCAAACGATGTTTACTGGTGCTCTTCCCTCCCGATAGTTTATCAACAAGCCAAGCTTGTAGGAACGCCGAGGATAGATGAGTGCGATAGCTTCCTAGATGAAGCGTGCTTGGAGTATACAGCCTACAGGCTCAAGTCAATACGCGAGTAGCAAGACATATCGTAAGGAAATGCAGTGTCTGTTTTGGTAGAGCTCGCTCTATTAACGTTTCGGCAATTGCGCAAGTTGGCAGAAATCCTATCTGATCGCCTTGGCTGCCTTGACGAAGGCCCTGATCTTGGCCAGACTCTGTTTGCCATCCTCTTCGACACCGCTACTGACGTCGACACCAAGTATCCTTGAAGAGAGAGGTCCAATAGCAGCGACTGCCTGCGCAACATTGTCAGGGTTGAGTCCACCGGCAAACAAGACCACCAACTCGTCATCTTTTTCGAGATCCGCTTGGACGGCAGCTTGATCGATTAGTTCACCAGAGCCAGAGCCAGAATCTAGCAAGGGGACGGCGTGATAGCCGCGCACTCCTATTCCCGGCTCACCTGGCTTGAATTTTCGAACAACGGGAACGGGGATCAGACGGGCCCACTCAACGGGCTCTTTCCCATGAAGCTGAACGACGTCTAAGTTGTACAGCTTCTGCTTCTCAAGTACTTCTTCGAGGGGTTGGTTCATGAATACACCAGCGATGAGCGCGCCTTTATCAGTCAATGTGCGTCTGGCCCCAGAGAAGAAATCCGTGGCCATGCGTGGCGAATCCTCCGACTGCGTCGATGGTCTGGGGGAGCGGTTCTCGTGCACCGCTTGTGAGATGGCAAGGGCTGTCTCATGCGAGACACAGCGTTTGGTTCCCGGTACCAAGATCATGCCTACCATGTCTGCTCCTGCCCTCACGGCTTCGGCCGCAGCCTCGGCGCTACGAGTCCCGCAGATCTTAACAATCAGTGGTTGAGTCTCGACATTAGGGGGAGGTGTCGCAATACCTGAGCAGAGTTCTCGGATGAATTTGGCTGTGTCGGGAGCGCGCACGATGGCCTCGCCGACAAGAACGGCGTTGACACCATCATTCTTGCACTCTTGGACATCCTGGTGAGAGTTGATGCCACTGAGAGCACAGATGATAGTCTCTTTGGGTACCATGCTCCTCAGGCTCCTTGTGGTATGCAAGTCGACCTCGAAAGTCTCGAGGTTACGGTTGTTAACGCCGATGACCTTTGCGCCAAGATTGACAGCCAAGGTCATTTCCTCGGCGTTCTGAACTTCGACAAGTGGCTCCATGCCTAGCGACAAGGAGTACTTGTACAGCCGTTCAAGGGTCTCTCCGTCCAGCATCTTCACGATGAGCAGAACGCTGTCGGCTCCGGCAAGGCGGGCTTCAAGTATCTGGTACTCCTCAAAGACAAATTCTTTTCGAAGAATGGCAGGTCGATCCGCCATGCCATTCAGAGCCTGCCGTGCCGCCCGCAGATCATCTATGTTGCCCTTGAACCACTCGGGCTCTGTAAGAACAGAAATGACACTCGCTCCTGCCAATGCGTACTTCTTGGCCTGCACCGGGGCACTGATATCAAGGTTGAAGACTCCCTTCGATGGTGACGCCCTCTTGATCTCCGCCATCAACGAAACGTCAAAGGGAGACTGGCGCAGACGTTCGACGAACGGAACTTGCGGAGGGGCACAGTTGAGATCGTAAGCGGCCTGCAGATCGGCAGGTCTAAGTGATGGTATCGTCTTTTGGGCAGCGACGGCGATCCTGCGTTGGCGATAGATTTTCTGCAGTATGTTTTCCTTCTTGGGTTGGCTCGGTGATTGGGGGACACCGTTCGTTGCACCGGCCTGGCGGAGTCGCTGGTCTTCGGCCCAGGTGCCTCCCTGGGTGAGCAGGAAATTCCTGAACATCAGCCTGCCTTCCGCAGAGAGGATACTCTCCGGATGAAACTGGACGCCCTCGATTGCGTATTCCTTATGGCGGACTCCCATGATAACACCCTTGGAGCCATCCTCATTGGCGATCCAGGAAGTCACTTCGAGAGATGCCGGAAGTGAGACATGCGTACCAGCAAGAGAATGGTATCTAGTGACTGGAAGGCCCTGCGACAAACCCTTATAAACACCTTTACCGTCATGGTTCAGGGGCGATGTCTTGCCGTGCAAGATCTCGCCTGTCTGGCTAACATCACCGCCGTAGACGTCCAGTATGCATTGCCTGGGCAGAATCATTAGATGAGAGGCGAAAAGCTTGTCGGGAAGCTAAAGACTCACTGTCCCATGCAGACGCCGAAGATGGGGATCTTTCCAGCAAAGTGCCGGATAGCATCACGACTAAGGCCAGAATCTGTCTGTGGGTGGCCAGGGCCAGGGCTGATCACCAACTGGGTCGGCTTCTTGGCGATGAGCTCGTCAAGAGTGATCTTGTCATTGCGGTATACCGTGACGGTGGCACCTTCCAACACGAGGTACTGGTAGACATTGTACGTGAAGGAGTCGTAGTTGTCGATGAGGACGAGGTTGGAGGCGGTGGGGAGGGGCGCAGATGGCTCCGGGTGGTGTGGAGAGTTATCAATAATCTCCAACGAAGCCATCTTGAAGCTGACCCAGAAGTCAAATGTACTCTGTGAAACGATATGGGCTCCGACGTGACTCTCACTTAGGCCAGAGCTTGGATGATGGTGAGTGAGTCAGTACGCCCTGACAAAGAATCCAGATGGCAGCTGTTCCGTTCCTCTCCTCTAAGGCTTGCACACTCTTGATGAAGTGTATTACGGTTGATAGTCACCTCCTTTGAGTGCTATTTTGGCCAATGTTAAAGAAAGACCTCAAAGCATGAACATCGATCGTGGAGTCGATGGTGATCTTGAATGTCGTCGGAGGCAGCGGACTTATGTTAGAGACCACTCGAGCAAACTTGAGGTTGATTGAGAAAGTTCTTAGTGGGGCCGTAATCGGGGCCGTTACGGCGATGGCCCGCGAGGCTGGAATTCGGCGTTGCCCAGGTGTACGTACCTCGGTACCTAGGTATCTAGGTACTCATTAATGTTGACTGTGTAATGCAGCAGGGGTGTCTCTCTATCCAACAGGGTCCGGGGCCCGTGCTTGAGAGCTCTGTTTCGATGTGATGCATGAGAGCAGAGCAGCTACTAACATTTTGAGCTCCTACACGGTCTGGCGCGTCGGCCAAACTTCAACATCACCAGCCCAGCCCAGCCCAGCCAGCCTCACCACGCCCTTCCAGCCTTCGCACTTCCCCGGCTTTTGGTGCATCACATCTTGCTGTCCATGATCGCACCTCAAAGTCTCCTAAGCATCGCTTGCTGAGCCTTGCGACCATGGCTTCACCTTCCAATGGCGTCTATTTTCCATCCTTGGAGCAGTGCCTGAAGGGCGACACAGTACTTCTGTATGTCAATCGCAATAGCTCTCGGAGTGCTCTTTCGAGGAGTCTAATGATCTAACAATGCTACAGCTCCTGGAGATTGGTTGCATCGGCCCTCCAAGATACCTCGAGCGAGCGGCTGACGAGCCGTTCCGTTACCAACTTCCTGCGAGATCCCTACGTCCACGATTTAATCCAGTCCCCCTCCAAGGCTTTCGACAAAGCCACCTCTCAAACAAAATCCGATTTCGAGACCAGGACAGCCGCCATCAATGTTACTCCCACACCCAACGACAAGTATGATATCAAGGCGATCAAAGAGGACGCTTCGTGGCTGAGCAAAAACGTTCAGATCAACGAGGTGGCCGCCTTGCGCATCGTTGTCGTCGAGTTTCAGTCCAGGGCACAGAGCCACCTATCCGGACCACTTTCGACACAGGACATCATAAACCTCCAGCAAGCGGTCGGCGCCGATGGTACACTAGCAAATTCTCTTCTGGCGTCCGTTAATACAACTGATACGGCAGATGCTGAAGCTATTTGG
Source organism: Cytospora paraplurivora (assembly GCA_021272945.2). Taxonomy (NCBI): domain Eukaryota; kingdom Fungi; phylum Ascomycota; class Sordariomycetes; order Diaporthales; family Cytosporaceae; genus Cytospora; species Cytospora paraplurivora. The sequence goes on from JAJSPL020000016.1 coordinate 519,774, forward strand.
ACGGACTTCAATACCGAGACGGGTAGACGTCGGCGCCTTGTGGAACTCTACATGTCCGAGAGACGTTACTTCATGGCGGTAGTCGACGAAGCTCATAATCTGATGTTCGAGGAGAGGCCCGCCGCGCCCAACACAGCGAAAGCAGCACTGTCCGAATCTTTGTTGCGTGCTAGCTTCGGCGCCGGATCCCTTACCGAAATCAAGAACGAGAAACTCGAATCACGTGTGTCTACGTATCTGGACCTGATACCAGAGTGTCTCGCCTACCCAGAGTCAGGCCTGAGGTCAATGCTGACAGGTCCGACTTACTCTGAAGACCTGGAGGTTGAATGGACCAGGACCTTCTTGACAGAAACATTGCACCTCCTGGGCTCGATTTTCCAGGTTGTGGACAAGTTTACGACCTTCCTTTCTGCAGATGTTGTCTCTCGCTGGTTTAAATGGGTCGACGCATACGGGTTTCTGGACCAACTGCAGGCGCTCGATGAGCAGACGGCCGAGGTGGTACAGCCGATCAAGTACTTGACATGCATCATCTCCATGAAGTTGCTGAACCTTCCAAGGGCTATTCTGTTTCTTGATGGGGAGATATCCCTTAACGTCAACGAAGACTCTTATATCACCTCAGACGTGATTTTGAAGGAAATACATGAAACTGTCATCAACGCAGCCAATGCAAGCGTGCTTACATCCGGTCCAGTCATATTTGCTTGGACCCTCATTCTGCAGCGAATGCTTCGATCACACCAGGAGCGAACTGAGAGGAGAGATCTGCTGCAGAACCGACAGGCACAGGAGGGGTTCGAACGCGAGCTGCAGAATATTGAAGCCCGTCCTGGTGTCGGCAGGCGCTCGTCTGCTGGGAGCATAGTGTCTATGGAAAATCAATCATACGACCTCTTCATAGATGCTTCGTTCGGATCCAGCCAGCATCAACAAGATTTGCAACAAGTCGAGGATCTGGCAGGGGCTGTGACTGCAGGGGGTCAACTTTACGACTTCATGACTGAGATGGCACTGAGCATGGGCGAAGCGCCAAGTGCTGCGTTTCGACTGTCGCTTGGAGCGAGGATGCGCCTTGTCCTACTCGACTTCCTGAAGTACAGCTTCCCTGTGGCCGGCTACATGTCGGAGCCCGTCACAACCTTGCTTGCAATTCTCTCAGCAGGCCAGGGCTATTGGGACATATCAACCAGGCAGGCGCTGCCCCTGGATCAGGATGTCGTCGCTTCGGCACTCGATGACCCGCTACTTCTCCAGTTCTACATCTTGCAAGCATTGCAAAGGTACCCTCACGAGTTCCTGCCTTTCACCAGTCTATGCAAGGTATTAGCAACATGCCTCACCGAAGACGATAGGTCTGACATAATCATACATTCACTCCTAAAAACGCCGACCCTGACCCTGCCTCTGCCAGATGCGTACTGGCAATTTACGGCGGACGAGGAAGACCTACGAAAGTTGGAGGTCACTCATGACTATCCCTTGTTCGATGTATCACCAGCTCGAAGACGGCTTACTACCGACGAGGAGCCATTCTGCATCCCTGCAGGAACGTACGGCCTGCTCGCTTCCGATTCAGGCCATATCGCTCAGATACAGTTCGAGCACTCGACTTTTGCATTACTGGGGAAGCGGCTTGAGGCAAACCTGGCGTCTGATCTATATGATCTAGCACTGGGTCCACTGCAAGCAGAAGAGATTGCGGAAACAGTATCTCTACTAGCAACTGCCATCCGGTGCGAAACCGCGAAAGCTTCGCTAGGCAATACTACGTCAGATCACGGTGGTGATGCCGGTCTGGCGATTCTTCGGGAAGCCAGTCGCGCCCTGCCGCGCACGAAAGACATTGTCAGTGTTGTTAGTGACACGCTGGACTTCTACGTTGACGGGGATCTTGCGGATCTCGAGCCATCCAGCATTCAGGTCATGACCGCTTGCCTGCAATTCTTGGATTCTATCTTGCTCATATGTCCCGGCCGGGTGTGGTCTTACATGACACGCTGCGATCTCCTGATCAGCGAATCAAGAGTTGGAAGACTTTCAAGAATTACAGGAACGCTTGATCTCGTTGACGAACGATTCGATCTTCTGTTGTCGGTGGTGAACTTCTTTTCTGATCTGGTTGAGAACGCAGCCAAGGGCACTGTCCAGCGGAAGATTGGCAGCAAGGCCAATGGGCGCGCAATCGAAATTGAGAATGCTTGGCTGGGAACCTCCGACAAAGCTCTAGTCCAAGTCAACCTATCCATCGCTCACACTGCCATTGACGTACTTGAGAACTCGTTGACGTGGCGATTCTCATCTGAAGTGCACAGGAGCACCTTGCTCAGCCAAGTGTTTCCAATATTGGATAGAATCGTCACATACTCGCTCAGCATGGGTGACTCCAACCATCCAAACGCCCTGACGGCGTTCCTGGAGCCGGCCGCCCAATATATCCTCGACGGATTCCTTTCCTCGTCATCTTCTCCATTGAGATTTCAGCCACTTGTCTCTACCATGTTGGTCGCGCTTGGTTTGCCTGATACGACGCTGTATCTCAGTCGGGCAGAAGTCATTTCGAACCGACAAATCGCCGTTCTTGATTTTGCGACAACACTAATAAGAGCCGCAAACTTCCTGGACAAGCCAGCGGTTGCGTTTGAGGCACAACTTCTCAAGTGTTCCTCCCTCCTGGCCCGCCTTTGTGCCACAAATGCAACCTACAAAAACACAATTTTATCCTTGCTCAGCGCTGTCTCTGAAAGAATCAGCCGGGAAGGCAGGGAGGCTCCGTCGCTACTCGGTTACCTGGGACCACAAATTTCACGGTCATTTTTGCAAACAGTCTCGAAGTTAGACAAGCCATTTGACAGGCCGTCGGAGTCGCGGAACACATGGAACTTCTTCTCTGCTATAATGCGCAATGGACAGCACTGGATGGCCAACTGTCTCTTGACCGGAAAGACACCGCGGCAAGCTCTGGGTAGTGATGGGAAGCTGTCTAAGCTTGCTCCCGATTCAATTCTCAAGACAGCCCTGACGGAGTTGCGATCCATACGTACTTTGCCCGCCTCGGAGACTCTGGCTATACTGGACCTCCTCACATCCGCCCATAATTATTGGCAGTGGACAGTTTTTGCGTCCCAGGAGGATGAGGGTTGTTTGGCCGAGCTTCGTGCCTACGTCCGTGAGCTCAAGTCTGCCTCAGTGACGGTAAAAGCGAATCCCCGTCAGGCGTGTGACGAAGCTCGCATTGCTGCCTACATTGCGGAAACGTTCGCGATGCACCTTTACCACCTACGAAAGACAGGGCGGGAAAAGGAATTCGCTCGTGAGCTCGTCAACGACATTGACTATTACTTGCGCGAGGGTGTTACGGTGTCCGGCTACAACAGCTCGCTGCACGCTAACTTCGCCAAAAACTTCGCACAACAGTATCCCGGCTTCTCGCTTGGTAACTTCCAGAGAACGCTCTTGTCAACAGGAGAACTCGGGCCCGGGTATTACTATGCCCTCGATCTTGCTGACAAGGTTTTGAGCTTTGATCCTGGGTGGGCCGGACCACGAGAGAGGACTGGCTTCAGGAACGAGATGGAGGCGGCTAATCTGAACCTCTCTCTCGTGGACGCACAAGTGGTGAGTATCTCCTCGAAATAACTCTGAAGAACATAACGGCTAACATTCTGCCAAGGCTCTCTTCCATGGTTGGGAGTTCCTACTCCTCGAGCTCAGCACTTGCCTACTGCCTAAGGAGCAATTGATCACGAAACAGATGATGCAGGTTGCAGAACAATGCCTTGTTTCCAACCAAGAGAACCAAAGCCCTGAACGGGTTTTTGTTCAAATCACCGAATCACGTGCGAACCTAGCGATGGTGTTGGTTCAACGCCTGACCGAGACTTCATTGCCGCCGAAGGACATCGCTGAACTTCTGGAGGCTATATGGACCACGATCAACAGCATTGAGAATCCATTTACTTCCGAACAAATTCAGTACTGGAGGACAATGCTCAGGATGCTCTACGTTGTGCTCCGAGGATACCGGACGTCGCCGGTACCTGAAACCAGCAAGGCAGACGACGATAGGATTGTTTCAGTTACTCAAAGTGTGCTCAACATCCTTCACCGCGTTGTGGCTCAGGGTTTCCGTTCCCTAGTTTCGCTCATCCACGAACCTGACGTTGTTGTGTTACCAGAGGATCTGTCCCTCCTAACGGCTATCCTCCAAGCCAGTCTATGCTTGCCTGGCATGGATCAAGTTTCCAGTCAAGTCTACGACATCATGGTATCGGAGAATGTTGGCCAGGCTGCGACGTCCCTCTACTCCTGGTCTGATAAGTTGGCGGCCAAAGGCGATCCTGTCTATGGCGAACTCAGTATCTTATTCTTGGTACAGTTGTCCAACGTCCCCATCCTTGCCGAGTACCTTGCGTCCGATGGGCTCCTGGGGCAGTTGACCTCAGCCAACGTCACCTTGCACATTCAACGTCGTGATGTGTCGCCCTTCGCAGACAGCCCTGGAGCACAGCGATGCTACGATATCTGGGCGAAGGGCATACTCCCGTTGCTCCTCAACGTGCTGTCCGCGCCGGGACTCGGCCCTAACATCGCCACCGAGGTGGCCTACGTTCTCAACCAGTTCCCCAACCTGCTGAAGAGCAGTGTCGAGCGCGTAGAAGCGCCTGGGATGCGTAGGGCGGCCGCTCGCGGAAACACTCATCAAGTCACACTGCTCGGCGTCTCGGAGGCCAACTCGCTCGCCCTCCTGACGAAAGTTCTGAGCTTCTATCGAACGAACTTCAACCGCGACATCCCTGAGGTAGTGTGGGACTCGGCTACGGTGCTGGAGAATGTGGACTACTGGCTTTCAAGCCGAAAAATCCTGCGCGAGAGACTGTTGCCTCTAGGCCAGCGGGAGGCGGACTGGAGGAACATGAAGACAGACAAGGAGGATGTCAGCATGCTGGAGGAGAAGATCGTGTCCCTGTTGGAAGCCGTTAAGGAGGTGCTCAGTGAGGAGATTGAATAGGCTTTGTTTCGAGTCATGGATCGATGTCCCTGGAAGCTGGATGAAACCATGGCATGACTTGGCGTTGGAAAGGATGGCAAAAGGGAAAGGCGCATGATGTAACGGAGATACCAGAATTCAAAGGACTTTGAGAAAAGTAGTGGGAGTCATTCTTTGATTCATAACATTGCGATGAGTTGAGTTATGCCCTTGCCGTCTTGGTTCCTCCCATGACAGCTTCCCAGGTGTCATGAACCCACCGCCCTTGGTGCGCCGATGACCGTGTAAACCGATCTCATACACGAAGAACACCCCGTTTCCTATCCTCGCCCCTAGTAAGGCTTGTCCCCTCCTTGTGCGCATGGTATTCGTCGATGTTGCCTTGTTGGCCTATAGCCACGGGATTCCACCCACCCCATAAGCAAAATGCGGCACGGAGCGCTAGGAGGACTTCCACACCCGCGCGCGGTCTTGTTCCACGATCTCCGGCGACTATGATACAGTCTCACACCTTGTCCCATCCCCCCCCCCACCTTTTTTTTGTTTGTTTTTCCCTCTATTGCTGGCCCATCTTGGAGGACATTTCGGCGTTGTGCTCCTGGAAGCGCTCGGCGAGGCGCGTGTTCATGGCCATGGTCTTCTGCACGCAGCGGGCGACGCAGCCGCTCTCGCGCGTGGACACGGCCCTGGATGTGAAGTCGTCGACGCAGGACATGAAGCAGTGGTCGACCAGGTTACCGAAGAGCTATACGAGGGGGAGAAGACGATGAAGTTAGTTTTGAGCCCGGTGGTGGGGGATGGGGAAGGGGAGGCCGGAAGACAGGCATGGTTTGCGACGCCCTAGAGGGGAGGGATGTGGTATGGTATGAAACGGTATGGTATGGTATGATATGTGCTATGTGTTATGTGCTCAGTGGATAGGTAGGTATATATGTATGTACTAACGCTGACGAACTCCTTGACCTGGCGCTTCTGCATGCGCTGCTCGAGGTCGCGCTGCTCGGTCGCGTTGAGGCCGCCTAATCTGTTTTTGCGGAATATGGGTCAGCTTTTGTTGGTGATGATCTGGAGTGAACAGGAGGGCAGTTCGTGTTCTTGAGAGGCTTAGACTGACACTTGATCCATTGCTGCTGTTTTGAGGGGGTTGTGGTGGGATATGGGTGGGATGTGGGTAGGATTCTTGTGATGCTCCCCAAGTAAACTAGGTAGGTAGATGGTCTATATCGCAGTGCAATGGCAGCTAGCAGTAGCTCCAAGGTGCGCAATGAAAATTCGGGGGCCCGGTGCAGCCAGTGGCAGGCAACCCTGCAGAGTGATGTCAGCTTCTTCTTCTTCCTTCCAATCAAGCTGTGCACCCGCAGCCTCGCTTACATAATACCCTCGCTCCATGTTCGACGTTACCTCTCGCTGCCTCTCGCTGCCTCTCGCTGCCTCTTCGGATGATCTCCATCGACTTTTGTCTATATCTAAAACTTGCACCAAGTCATCCATGTCACTGCATTGGTACTTGTGTAACCTCTCCTACTTTTCCAGAATCTTGTTTGTGTTCATGAGAGCCCACGTGCTCGGGTCCTTGCTGCTGTCATCGGCTGTTGTGCGAGATCTAACATGGCGACATGTTTCCGATTATACCGAATGACCTTGCCCATCGCCCATCGCAAAGGACTTGGGCCATTTGGTCCTCCGTCTCTCATAAGTCGAATGACTAGTGACTCTTTTCAGTGCAGTTACTAAGTTCGTTGGCGTACCCTCAAAACAATGCTCACCCTCACTCTACCCGAGAGCGTGACAGCCCCTCACTACTAAGTTGAGCTCCATCATTTGCTCCAGCTCATTGTGTCCGGAATCGATCGCAAGCCATCTGCTTTTGCCTGTTCTGCCGAGATCACAGGACTTCTGAGTGGTTGAACGGATACCGCGGCGACCGCGACTGCGACCACGTCCATGGCCACGACCACTACCACGCACTACCATAGTGCCATTGCAGCGCTTCTCGGCAGCGGGCTCGTCCATCAGAAGGTCATCGGATCCCGGAGGCGCGCATATGTAATGCCATCCTCCTAGGCTGTCCTGGATGTTTGATTTCGAGACTGACATCCAGCTGTTCTATTTCCACATCTGGAGAAACCTAGCTGGAGTAAGCTTTGATCGAGTATCATACCTGGCAGCCTTATCCGGGGACCCCAGGGTCGTGACATGAGTCTTACTCGACCAGACAGGAATAACAACGATTCAAAGGCGCGTTTCACAAGAATTTCAAGGCAGACGCCTTCTGAATAGCCCCAAAATCCAGCTCTGGATCTTACTTGCCTACAGAGCTGACCGGCAAGGAAGTCAATCCATCTGCAAGGACCTTGCAGATGCACCGGGCCGTTGAGAGCTGCAAATAATTCACCGGGGTGTCTTACCACCCTCTGGCTAGACGTTGTGGCCATATGAGGAAACCGACCCTTGCGGTCACAACTTCTCTGGAATGTTCGAATATACCCGCATCCGTTACCTGGATTGGCCATGAGGATGACGCCCTCCTTGTGCCTCTTCAGCTGCAGCTGCAGCTGTCGCCAACAAAAGGACCGTCTATGGCTGGAACGATAGGCACCGACATTCTGGCACCGATGGCCCCCTTCAGCACCTCATCGCAGCCAAATACGACCCAAGACTCGTCTTGCGGCCGTCTTACACTTGGTCCTGGTGAGGCCTTTTCGAGCCACAATATTGCGCCCTTGGTAGACCACTACTCTGCAGCCTTAACTCTCGCCGACGTTTCATTAGTTTCAAGAGGACTGCGCAGTAAAAGCCTCCGGGTCGGCGGTAAAGTATGCACATGCAGCGCCCATGTGTTACTATACATTATAGTGCCCATCATGTCTATTGGACAGGTCATCATCCCAATCAGGTCAATTTCAACAAACCTGGCCCCTGTGAAGGCTCCCAAGTGCCCGGAACTAATGGTATGGCAGTGCAATTCGAGACTAAAATGGCGCCGTACGACGCAGTTGTGAAACCATGGTCATGAAGTTTCCGACCCGGACCTACTTATCGCCAAGAAGCAGATAGTACCCGAGGATTCTCCAAGGGTAATTATCCTGACTTGTGGTGTGCATCGCGGTATCGGGCAACTCGCGGATTTAGGCATCTTCGCAATCGAGGATCCTACCGGCCTCGTCACCATGCATCATGCTCAGATACTTCGAACACACATTCACCAGAAGTGAGGTTATGCGGATGGATGCGACCCCTCCTCATTGATCCCACAGTGGGAGAGGGGCTGACCATGCCCACAGACGGTGTCTTCGTCCAGGAATTAGTAACTCGCTTTGGCTCGTGGAAGCCCTTTCTGGTATGCGATGATACGTGACGGCCTACCAAATTACCCGGGGATCCAGTCGCTTGGAGCGGTAGATCCTGCCATGACAGCCACTTCGTGGCACCCGAGGAACGTACGAACTCAACGTACGACACGAAGATGACCTCAAAGTTAGGTAGGGTCAGCGCCGATCTCCCTAACAGGGCAAAGTCTTTCGCAAGCCTGCGCAGGTTAATATGGCCATGCAAATTGCTTATGCTTACCTTTCAAGACGCCATGCCGGTCAAAGAAAAGCGAATGCATCACCAACATCAGATGGAAACACTGCAGAAGGAAGGGCTGCGTCTGAAGATCATTACAGAGCCCAATTGGCAGTACGTCAGACGATGACTACGTCGTACAGCGTTATTGACGCAAGCTGGTCCAGTGAGACCTACCTGCCAGGAATTATTCCTAGGACTAGTGTAACGGTAAGCTTTCGCCTGAAGCCCAACAGTCCGGTCAAGCGCGATTCCGTCACACTGTCAAGCGAGTGCTACCACCTGCCCAAGTGTCTCTGCGGCCGGGTGGATTCCGCCTGTCGCGAACTATTTCCATCGCCCCGTTTGCTCATCTTTGCATTTGTCTCGGACCAGATTTCTTTATGCTGTGTCACCTGTGGCCGGCGAGAGGACTGCTCTGGCTCGCGTCGACACTGGCGCATGCAAGACACTACTTAACATGCGGGGGCATTGCATTCTCAACAGTGAGTTCCCTGGCGCCCTTCGTGAATTTGCGACTACGAAGGCGACAAGTGTCGAGTTTGTAAGCATTGAATCTTCATTATAACCTTGCTTCACAAGTTAGCAGCGCTCCTGTCTGACGGCAGGATCGGATCTGCTTGTGCTCATCAGCTCTCTCTATGTCTCATATAAAGTGTACTACGCTGCAGGATCTAGGGCTGAACGGGACCGGGAAGTTGGCCACCTCCCGCAATTGCATCGCGACAGTTCCAACCCCTGATAGCGCCGACTACGACAAAGCTGTCCTCTGCCCGCTTCCATCTCCTTTCTTAGCCAATGCAGTGATTGAAGATCTCATTTGCTACATTGCAGACTAAGAGTCAGGGGATTGCATTTGCCCTTCATCATTCCCAGCCCTGATGTCGGAGAGGCAAGAGCGCCGCAGGCCCGCCTCCTAATGCATGTTTCTACAGATCGTACGAGCACTCGACATTGGATGATGCCGGCCAACCATTCACTTATCCACGCGTTCCTTCGGCTTACATGTAGCTACTTACTGTATACAAATCTATTCGTCAATGCCTGCAACGGTAGACACCCCCCACCCCGCCCCCATGCCCTCGCAGTGCAGGGGATGTGCCTCTTATAACTGCTCATTTGGTAAGACCCTCCAGGCAAACCTCCAGAATGACAAGAAGAGCGATATCACCTACCAATGTCGTGAGCAGGCATGCTAATCGGCAACGTTATGCTACCATTCCCAATTCGGAGGCTGGACTTACTATACATCACACTAAAGCTGCAAGCAGTGACATGGGCAGTGTGTGTGTTCAAATCTGGAAGCATAGATAAGTTGGCATGCCGAGGCAGAAGCAAACGATGTGTATGGGCACATTGGTTCATTATCCAACTGTGACCGTATGGAGGACATGGCATCCATTTCCAGTCCATCAAACGCTCCTGCGAGACCGGTGCCGTCAGGGAGAAGGGGCTCCAAGAAAGTAAGAACGGGCTGTATTACATGCAAGTATGTGTCGAAACACTCTCCAGGAGTCCGCACCTCCCGGAAACCAAGGACTAATTAATATTCCCTGAGAGTGTAGAATTCGCAAGGTCAAATGTGATGAGACGAAGCCATTCTGTATACGGTGTTCCAAGACTGGTCGTACGTGCGATGGCTACCTCAACCCGAATGCTATTGCCTCCAGACGTCGACTGAAAGACAATACTCCTCATCATCATTTCCTCAGTCCCCTGCTCGATTTCTCTACGCCAGAGGAGACACGGTCATTCCACTTCTTCCAGAACGTGACGGCTCCATGTATTTCAGAGGGGGTTGACGCCATCTTCTGGGGAACATTTGTGTTGCAGGTATCCCAGACCGAGCCCGCTGTCCGCCACGCTGTACTAGCTGTGAGCAGCTTACACGAAGGTCTCATGAATGGCTCTCTTTCAGGTGGTACTACGCAGTCCTTTGCCTTGCAACAATACAACAAAGCCATCGCGCATGTGCTGGATCAAATGCAAAACCCGCTCGCCAAACTGTCAGTTTCACTGATCACCTGCGTCCTATTCGTCTGCGTTGAGTTCTTGCAAGGCAAAGATAAAGAGAGCCTAATCCACCTTGAGCAAGGTCGACAGCTCTTGGCCCATCTGGATCAGCGGGCCAATGACCCTGAATTGGATTGTATAGTCCGGTATATCGTTCCCCTATATACACGACTGAGTCTGAGGTCTTTCTTGTTTGGTGGCACGGCAGTACAAATTCCGGGTTCCCCGAGATCGCCGAGTGAGGTACCTGCTACATTCGAATCGATCGATGGCTTGAGGGCTTTTATGCATGAGTTCATGGAGCAAGCATTCCATTTCACAGAGAGAGTACGGCCGGTCAAGAACAGCAGCGATTCGATACCACGAGAAATGATGAAGTCTCTTGAAGAGGATCAAGACCGCCTTCTATCTCGACTGGCCAGGCTCAATGTTACCTTTTCACTCTTCCGAGCCTCGAGACCCAAACCCGACCCAGAGAATACACTCCTGGTCCTTCAAATATACTTACATGCTCAACATATCTGGTTATCCACAGCTTTGAGCTCTTCAGAAATTGTTTACGACGATTATTTGTCCAACTTCGCGGCGATAGTGCCTTTGGCTGCTGCATATCTCGACCTCGAGGTCTCTCCATATCAACAAATGCGACATGCCTCCTGGCAAACTACACCGTCCACAATGCCATCGCAGTACCTGGCGCAAAAAGGACCCCAGGTGGGCGGGCAATTCAGTGGCCTGCCGTACGAGACACACATAATACCACCACTTTACTACGTGGCAACCAAGTGCAGGCATCCTTTGATCCGTCGCTCTGCGCTCGACTTACTAAGACGAAATCCTTTCAGACATGAGAGCCTCTGGCGAGCGAGCGTCATGGGAACTCTAGCCGGGCATGTAGTATCTCTCGAGGAATCATGGGCCCAGGCCCATACCCTCCCTGCTACGCCAGGACCAACGTTCACACCACGCGGGTGTCATGTATCGCTTAATGAAGTTCATCATAACGCACAATCGACCACTATACCCGAACCACCATACTCACGAATGGTTGGTCTGAGTCGGCACATACCTCCTGACACCATGATCACGCCCACAGAGGAGCCACCCGTAGCTCTGCCATTCACCTCCGCCGTTACTCCTATCACAGAGCTCGACTTCGAAGTCTTGAATAGTGATGAGCACATTGGATATGCCATCCATCCGGTCCTTCATACCGATGTTACATTTTCTCCATCCCTGAGCCAGCCACCTTCGGTCACAACTTCAACGATTGGGCGTTCTTCAAGCTCAGTAATGGAAGCAGCAGGTAATTCACTTTCTCCATCGACAAGCGAAATTTCGGCAAGGCAGCGACCTGATTACCAGCAACAAGACTACCGCCAGAACGGACGATATGGACCGTTTCCGGATATGAACTCTCTTGCAAGGAGCCCCTACAGCTGCGCGCCGAACCAAGTCCAGCAGCTTATGCCTGTTATCGAGCAGCCAGATGCAACTATAAGCTGCGTATCTCACGCCAGCTCTAACCAGTCGTCACCCGTTGCCTATGAGCAATGCTATCAGATCACGTCTGACGGCCACGAACGCCAGCACTGCCAATATCAGGTAATAACGCCTGCACCAGCACTTTCTCGACAGCAAGAACACCTTATGAGCAACCATATCCCGAAGAGTCTGGTTACAGATGCGCCTTTTGGATTGCCCGAGGAGGTAAGAGTCCATGACGCCATACTAGGCCGGGAAACAGAGGACGGAAGCTGGGTTGCTATCTTCAGGCAGCTTCATGGGGTCGACGCAGCTTGGGATATTCCGACGGACTGGGTGCCGACTGGATATCACAGGTGAAGATAGAGACAGCTTGTATAGAAGCAGTTCAGAAGTGAGGACTTGGGAACGGCAAGGTTGCTGCCAAGGGCCCAGGATGATTTCACAGGGCTTTGCCTAATAGCAAAGGGTCACTTCAAGTCAGTAGCGAAGTCTGCTCGTTCCTTCACATGATCACAGTTTGTGGGCATGACTCTACCACATACACCACCGTCTGCCCCAGCCAATTAGGGTCATCGCCCACTTCGGTAACCTTCATAGTGCAGTGCTCGACTTTGAGTATATACCCGTCTCTTCGTCCTGTCTCCACGAAACGAGGCGGCATACATGCTTAAAAACCCTGTTGCATCACAAACTGGGTTGCTACTGTCCAAAGCCTATGGCTCACCGCCGATCGCCCTGGGCCCGGGCAAATAAAGTGGACTCAGACTGCTGTCAAGGCCGCCATCAATCAAACCACCCGAGACAGAGCCTCCCTTGACACACATCTTCTCCCAGATGTACACAACGCCTTGTACTTTAATCCAGATAGCATTCTATGTATGCGCCTATAATCCCTAGACTTCAACGTCAGTAGAGCCCCGATCGGCCATGGACCCACCCTGGGACGGGATTCCTCATCAGAGCGATGCCACGCATGACTGTCCCTCGCTCGAACGAGACAGAGACCACGGGATGTTCGACGACGACGAAGTCGTCACCTACAACGCCGAGCGCGCAGACGAGTTCATCGCGTACGCAATGCAGGCCGACCTCCGGCAGAAGCTCATCGAGTTCGCAGGACGGCACCGGCCCGGCGGCGGCGTCGTCAGGAGGCTCCACCGGGCCGTACGCGGGAGCTACAACATCAACTGGCGGCTGGAGTTCGAGGACGGCGGCTCGGCCATGTTCCACGTGCCGCTCCCCGGCTCCGTCGCCTTCCCCGAGGAGAAGATCCGCGCCGAGGTCGCCACCATGAGGCTCGTCCGGGCGAGGACGAGCATCCCCGTCCCGGAGGTGTACCACTGGGGCATGGCGGCCGACAACCCGGCCGGGACGGGCCCGTTCATCATCATGGAGTACATCGAGCACGAGTCCTGCCTCACCGACATGATCCGGGATATGACCGACGACACCGACAGCCACGGGCTGGCGCGCGGCATGCCCGAGGGGAGGCTGCTGGAGGCGTACCGCCACATGGCCAATATCGTCCTGCAGCTCTCGACCATCGAGGGCGACGCCATAGGCTACCCCGCCATGCCCGACGAGGACGGCAGCAGCGCATCTCCATCATCATCACCGCCTTCCCCCACCCCCTGGCGGGCCACCACCCGCCCCATCTCCCACAACATGAACGAGCTGGTCGCCAGCGGCGGCCTGCCGCCCGGCCTCCTCCCCGCGAAGGGCAGGACCTTCAAGGCGGAGAAGGACTGGATGTCGGCCCTCGCGGACATGCACCTGGCACACCTCGCCTTCCAGCGCAACGACGCGGTGCTCGGGCCGCCTGACGCCCGCGACAAGTACGTCGCCCGGCAGCTGTTCCGCCGTCTCGCCGCCGGCGGCCGGCTGACCGGTGACAAGGACACGTCCGGGGTGGGCGGGGCCGGCAGGGACGGGAAGGAGGAGGCGAGGAGAGAAGGGGCGAGGGAGGGGGAAGAGGAGCAGGAGCAGGAGCAGGAGCAGGAGCAGGAGCAGGAGCAGGAGCAGGAGCAGGAGCAGGAGAGGTTCAAGCTGTGGTGCGACGACATGCGGCCGGCCAGCGTGCTCCTCGACGGGGACGAGAAGGTCGTCGGCGTCATCGACTGGGAGATGTCGTACTTCGCCCCGGCCTCGTACACCTATGACCCGCCGTGGTGGCTCTGCCTGGCTAAGCCTGAGTACTGGAGGCCCGGGCTGGGTGACTTCTTTGAGGGGTTTGAGAGGTATCTTGGGGTTTTTTTGCGGGCTATGGAGATGGAGGAGGATGCGCTGAGGGAGAGAGCCCGGACGACAGGTTGCTCGGCGCTGGATCGCTTATGCGTAGGGGCTGCGGAGTTGAGGTTGGATGATACTGGGATGCCCGCGCGGCGGTCTTCCCCCCCGTTGTCTGTGAGGATGAGGCGCAGCTGGGAGGGCGGCAGCTTCTTTGTGAATTACGCTGCGAGGAAGGCATGGGCTTTCGACCCTATATATTGGAAGTATATCGACCCGAAGTATTTCGGGGAGAATGTAGAGGGTGGTTATGAAGGGAGGCTGAAGCTCCTTTCTGGGAAGGAGAAAGAACAGATGGAACTGTTTGTGGAGAGGAAGACGGAGGAGTCAAAGGAGGTCAGGTTGGTCGAATGGGATCCGGAAGACGCCAGGGCTTTGCTGCAGGCGTATTTGGACGGCAATCTTGGCCAGAGGGCGATCCCGGAGCCACGTGAGATCAGATGGTGACATCGAGATACTTGTAATACATATTGATTCCATCGTCGTTAACCCTTGAGATCCCTATCAACAGCCCTAGCGATCCAATCCGCTATAGACATGACAGTCACCATAGGATTAACGCCACTCGCAGAGGGGAACACAGACGAATCCGCAACATACAACCCCTCTGTGCCCCACACTTTTCCATACTGGTCGACGACCCCCTTCTCCGCCGTGGCAGACATCCGACACGTCCCCATCTGATGCGCGGACGAGCATGGCGCGTTACCGAGGACCTTGCCTAGACGTCGGACCTTGTCGAGCCAGGCGAGAAATCTCGGGTCGTCGACCTGGTAAAGCCCATCATTGCCTTGTGTGCCTTCCTTCTCCGTCAGGGGTTCAAGCTCGGCGTCGTCGCGCACAAACGGCTCTACGCCGTGGACGAACGGGTCGATCTCCTTCACGCCGGTGACGTACAGGATCTTGCAGATGGCCACGATTCCTTCCAATGTGTGGTTCCTGTCGAATGCGGAGGGCGTGTACTCGATCTGCAGGGCGCCTGTGGCAGGGTCCAGGTATACACGACCTGGATCGCGATCTCTCGTTACTGATATGTAGGCTGCGAAGTGGCGGTATCGCAGACACGCGAGCTTGAAGTCTAGTCCGCTGCGCCATGGCATTGCTGAGAGGCAGGTGTAGGGTGTCATGTTGGTGGTCTCGAGCTTGACACCATGGCCTTGGCCGTCCAGGTTCTCGAGTTCCGAGCAGTAGCTTGTGATGATAGCACCTAGGCAGGTTCAGTTAGTTCTAGCGAGCGGCTCCTCGAGAAGTAGGACGTCCACAACAACACTTACCTTCCCACGGCTGATGTCCCTCCGGATAGAAACCGCCAGCCATGTTACATGGATGGAGGTAGAGGTTGCGGCCAATTTGAGGATTCTGCAAGGACGTCAGTGTTCATGCACCGATGACGGATCCAGGCGCTGTGCTGGTAGTGCTGAACTTACCGTCAGGCCGCTCTTCATCAGAAGAAGCGGGCTGAAGAGTGCATTACACGCCACAATGACCCGCTTAGCCTTGACCACCACTTCCCTGGGGCACCTCTCCTCCAATGGCCCACTTGTGCCCCCGTGAGCATCTCTTGGTGTCCATGTGCCAACCACACCCGTCGCCTTTCTTGACCCCTCAACATCATCGAATAGTATCCTGTCCACAGCGAAACCCTCGATGAACTCGGCGCCCGCCCTGGCAGCGTCCGGTAACCAACAGGTTGTGGGCCCTTGCTTCTCACCACTCCCACAGCCCATGGTGCAGTGTCCGCAGCTGTGCTCCTTACCGCCGGAGTTCTGTGGGCACACGCCGGCTCTCCAGCCGAGCTTCTTACTGCCCTCCAGCAGCATCCGTCCACGGTAACTCTGGACCACAGGATCCGCCGAGACGCCCATTCGTTTACACACGCGATCCATACAAGCCTGATACTCTGGTGAGTCGAACCAGGTCAACCCCTGAGCAGCCCATTCCTTCCGTACAAAGTCCTGGGTCTCGAGGGACACACTCCAGTTGACCGTACCACCCCCGCCCCAGGTCGCTCCCGATACCACCCCTATTGAGCCGTCTACGGAGCCCATAACCGTCTTGTCAAAGAGATAGCGGCTGGCAACAGGGCCCGGCATGGGCAGCATAGATGTGGGAAAGTTATAGCCCTTGTCAACGACGATGACGCGGTGGCCAGCTTCGGCGAGCACCTTTGCACAGACTGCGCCGCCGCAGCCCGAGCCGACTACCACGACATCGGTCTCGATGACGGCAGGCGACGGCGATTCAGACCACCTGGGGTCTTCGCTGGGTTGGGTGGGGAACTGCAGGAAACTGAAGTCAAATCCATGGCTGGGTTTCCAGTTCACAGGAACGTCTGGGTAACCGGAAAGCTGGCGGAAGATCGGGGAGCACATGAGCCAGCCCACCTGTGACAACCTGACGAGGCTCCTGGCCACCGTCCTCAAGGTCGGGATCCAGGAGTTGTGCCAGCCCTGGATGATGGACTCCCGGATGTGGGCTGGCTGCTGGTGGAACGGGATGCAGTACCCCGTCAGGATGAAGGCACCTATGCTGGAACTGCACACAGGTTGTAGCCACGTCAATCAATGGTGTATCAGTCATTGGTCATGCGCCAGTTAGGGCTCTGTATGGCAGGCACATGGGCTACTTACGACAACGAGGACAGGAGACCGCCCAGCCCGCCCCTCTGCTTGGGCGGCAGACGAGCTACAATCCGAAGCTGGACGGCGCGTACCGCTGGGTCATCAGATGGCTTTTCTAACAGGAAAGCCCTCAAGGACTCTTCATCTGCTTGCTCGACCAGCGTAGCCCTGGCCGTTTCCACCACGGACGAGTACTGAACATCCGGTATGCCAAGCTGGCCCTGCTTGTCGGTCAGTGACGACTTGGACACCACAGCCGGGACAATAGTGTCCATTATGGCCATGAAGACGGCCCATTGGGTCTCCGTCCAGAAGCCATCGGGAGGAAGCTCAGGCAGCGCCGGAGATGGTGGCGCTGGCGCTATCAGAACTTCTGAAGCGGCCATGATGTTCTCGAAGGTAGCAAGTGTCGAGTTCGGAGGCGGCCGACTTCCTCAATGGTAATGCTGGTCGATGGTGGAGATGGCCGTTCTCAGTAGAACAACACTAGTGGGTAATAATGGACGTGTACCGTGTCTGTTCTGTTATCGCAAATTCAGGTCATCATCAAGATCGGCATGGAGCGAGCAAGGCTGTTATGCATGTCGCGCCCCCATCTCTAGGACAGTTTGGGCACGCCGATTGGCCCCAGCGGCCTGCTTATTGTCCGAACTGCAGAGATGGGCTAAATTAATTGCAGGCGGGGGCCGCCCTGGTGCTTATCCACAGCATTCATTCATCCCAGCCGGCAGGTGGCCGGCTACTTGATAGGGTCGACACCAGGCCTATGAGAGAGAGCCCGAGCCAGCCTAGGCACCAACCGTTAGTGGTCAATGGCCAGTGGCCATTGGTGAACAAATCAAAACCGTAGAGGGCAAAAGGAAGAGACGGGATGATCCAGAGGACGGGCCGCGCTGTCAGGTCTAATAAGGGGCCCGACGTTCTGGTTCTGATTGCAACGCACTTATCCCCACTGAAGAGCTCCTTCTATGTTCGTGTTTGGTACGCTGTGTGTACTCAAAGAGATACATATGTACGTACAGTCCCAAAGGATGGTAGGACCTCCAAGGTTGTGTTGATGGGAGGTAACAACAGGCGGGGAGCAAACGCGAATGACGAAACTTCTCCAACAGTAAGTAATAGTTAGATCGGCATGTGGGTGTTGGTGATCACGTGTACTACACGTATAGCAGGTACGCGCAGGCTGCAGCACAAGTGACAACATGTGAGCACGGGACGAGCCTCGCGCTAGTACAGCCTAGTAAATCTTACGGTATGGCACTCTACACGTTTACCATGGCGTGCTTGCCATCCACGATAAGTAATTATATACTTATCTATGCAGTACAAGCATATAGGTGTGCTGTAGGTGGTACCGGTCTGGGGGTTGGTACCAGACTTTAAGGTTAAGGAAGGGTCGAAAGTGACAGGAGGATCGTCGCATTGGCACGTTGAGATCTGCTCTGCTCAAAACTTGACCTACAACCAACTAGACACTTACATCGTCGCAACCTCTTTCCTTGTCGATGCAGTTAGTGTTAGAGAGAGAGGGGGGGGGGCAGAATGAGGGTAGGCACCGTTAACTAACAAAACTATTGAGGGGCTGCTCATGGTTCTCACTTCCGAGGTTCTCATCAGATGCTACTATCTCTCCCGGGATTATTGTTGAGACCGGCGGGTGAATATAAAGTGGTGTACATTGGCATCTGCAACCGAATATTTCCAGGCTTCTCTCCTCACCTCTCAAGGAGGGTTGCATAGGATATATCTTCCTTTCTATATGACATCATCAATCACATATCTCCTGCTTTTTCTGCTCAAAAAAGGGCTCCTCTTTGTGTGAAATGACGGAGCGTGACAGCTTCATGACCGTTCATTGATCGTTCATGACGGGTTGAACATCCATTATCGGGAAGGAGTGCATCTCACCCAGATCTCAACCAAGCAGCCAAGCCCTCATCAGATCTCCCCGCGCCTGCCAGGGACTGCCAGGGCTCACCATATGGACGGTGCCCGCGGAACCCCGCCTCGGTTTGTGTAATCGATCTCCCCCACATACCCAGATACCTAGATATCTAGGTACCTAGGTACTTTGTCTGGTACTTATCCACGAGGTGCGATACAGGATCGGGGTGCGTACCTTAGGTACCTATGTACCTATTTGAAGTATAGAAGTTGGGTACCTAGGTACTTTGTAAGGCTGGTTGTCAGAGACTTCTAATCCCTGTGATACCCCAGAGTCGTGATTGGCCTTCTGACGCTCGGCCCAACAAAAAACCCAACGCCGCCTCAATCTTTTTTCCTTTCCTTCCCGAACCTCAATCCACCTGTGCCCGCATCGCATCCCGTGCTCACCGGCCTCACATCTCCGGCCGTGCCGACATCTCAAACGTCGCGGGCCTCACTCCGTCCGTCCGTCCGATCAACAATTCCAAGCAGCTACCCAATGGGAATGGCGAAAGGTGTGACGAGACACGGCAGGGCCGCATGCAGCAGCAAGAGCCGTGTCTCGGGTACCCCCCTGTCTCTCTGATCGTTTGCATGTTCTTTATACACCTGCACTGCTTTTACAGTTGTGTCTGGTCGTCGTCTCGGGGGAGACCACTATCAACCCTGGGAAGGGGGGCTGTTTGCTTAGCTCTTGCTATCTGGTCCCGAACAGGCCGAGGCAGCGCGGAATGTACGGCAACGAAGCACATGCCTAGTTTAGTGTAGGTATATTTCAAGGTGGGTCTTTTTTCAAGCCTCTATCGACGCATCGCGCGGTCTGGAGGCTCTCGAGTCCCAAGTGTTGTCATTGACTCAAGGCTATCAATGAAACGAGGTTAGGAGGCTCGAGGCTCAAGACTCGGATGCGCAAGTTTTCTCTCCCAGTCTGGAGGTTGGTTGTGACTGGGATTGCACACTGCATCTATTTTAAGGGAGGGAGGGGAAGGCAAGCGCCTTTCAAATTATCGTCTCTCTACTTGCTGTGGGTGTATCGGGCATGAAGACGTGAAGGCGTTCCTCAGCCGCATCGCTTGACCTGTCATGACAGTGAAGCGAGGTATGACTAGTGATCATCTGGGCAGTCTGCCGCATTCCGAACAACCTCAGCTACCATGTCTATGCTTCGATCATACACCCTTGTGTTGTACAGAGTTATTATGGGTGGATAGGACCGACTGTGATCCACCTCATTTTCGTTCGAGGGCAGCCCGTGGCAGTCATCTGGATCTTGCCCGCGCCGCCGAGATCAGCCATCGGAATCTTTCCATGGTGATATCTTGTCGTCACTGTTGCTACAACCTCTCTGTCTCTACGTAGATGCTAGGCAGGCAGGTAGGTAGCACTTTCCAGAGGATTTATATTCTATATTGTCGACTTTCTCATCCTGCCCGGTGTTTCGAGGCTCTCCTTGCCTCCCTACCTCGAAAAATGTACCCTGTTGTATATAAGAGGTGTGGTCACTCGGACGGAAGTTGTCTCGTCGCGATCTCCAGTCTTTTTCGGCTTATACGGATTTCCCGTGCGTTCGGTGGGTCCAGATTGGCAAAAACACTGCGCAGTTCCAGATTTCCCATCCTGCGATATCCATATCTGGGAACAAAACACCCCTCCCCCGCCAGCCCAATCAGTCAATCTCTTCGCCCCCGGAGCAACCAACGTTGAAGGTGCTACTGTACATGAGCATGTACCATATGGAGTAGGTACCTACTATCGTGTACATACAGTACCGAGTACCGGAGTACCTCGGCACATAGCCCGCGATTTGGGACGTCTTTTTCCAACTTGCCCTGGCCCTTCGAGGCCCGCTCCACGCCATTTTGTTGGGGAAGCTGCGTCACAGGCTCTGGAAAAATCGCCAATTCGAATAAAGTACCTAGGTATTCACCGGCGCCCCTCGCAAACACACAATACAAATAACATACACAAGCCCACACTATACCAATTTCCAATTCATTTTCCAGTGCCCCAGTGCCTGTGAATAGCGACACACACACACACACATACAGAGATTACTCTATCGTCGCAGAAAGTCAGTCGCCATGGATATCTCCCACGTCTATGCAACCGCCCCGGATCCATTGATGCTGAAGAGCATGTTCCCCCCGAACAGCCTGCCGGAGTTCCTACCACCACCGGCTCCGGGCTCTGTGTCTTCCGCTCCGCCATTCTTGATCCCAGACCACATCTACCGCGCCGCCCTCGATCCCAGGGTGCCAATCACCATCGCTGCTGCTTACGCCGTTACCGCAAAGCTTCTGAACAAGTACAACACGGCCAATGGCAAGAAGCCATGGGCTTTGAGCAAGACCCGCGCATTCCATGCCTTCGTTGTCGCCCACAATGTCTTCCTGGCCGTCTACTCGGCATGGACTTTCTACGGAATGGTTGGCGTCATGCGCCGCAGTGTCGTGAACCCTCTGGGGCCCCAGGGACTCAATGGCTTCGTGGACAGCATGACTAGGCTTCATGGTCCAGGAGGCCTTGGAAACGCCATCTACTACAGTGAGCCCGAGGGCCGATGGGTGTCTGATTCCAGCAATGTCTCGCTCGGCAGTGACGGACTTCCCAGCCGGACGGATTTGGGCCGCATCTGGAATGAGGGGCTGGCTTTCTACGGCTGGATCTTCTACCTCAGCAAGTTCTACGAGGTCCTCGACACCTTCATCATCCTGGCCAAGGGCAAGCTCAGTTCCACGCTGCAGACCTACCACCACGCTGGCGCCATGATGTGCATGTGGGCCGGTATGCGCTACATGTCCGCACCTATTTGGATGTTTGCCTTCGTCAACTCCGGTATTCATGCTCTGATGGTAAGTGCAATCTCCCTTGACGCTATCGAAGGTATCGGACTTTAGGGGAAGGTCTAGTCGCTGACTTGATTTCTTCATAATACATAGTACACTTACTACACGCTAAGCGTCTTCAACGTCCACGTGCCCCTCATCGTCAAGCGCACTCTGACGAGCCTGCAAATCACCCAGTTCCTTGTTGGCGCATCCTATGCCATGATCCACTCGTTCGTCAGCTACGACGTCCCCGTTGAGACCACAATTGTCAGGTCCTCTACAAGCACCGCAACTTCTGCGGCCATCGGTTCTGATGTCACTGGCGCTGCTTCTACAGGCTCAGCGTTCCTCGACAACTTGAAGCAGCTTGTCTTTGGCGCTGCGTTCAAAGTGCCTACTTCCGCTCTCGCCCATGAGGGAGCTCCCCAGTACGCCACATCCGAGGAGACCGTCTACGCGCACAAGGTTGTCCCCGCCATCACCACCACCGGCCAGTCCTTCGCCATCTGGCTCAACGTCTTGTACCTCGCGCCCCTGACGTACCTGTTCGTCAAGTTCTTCATCACGAGCTACATTAAGCGGTCCGGTGCCGAAGCAGCTCGCAAGGGCAAGGGTAAGACCTTGCACCAGAACCACGTTACCGTCGCCGAGAAGGCTGGCTGGGATGCCGCACAGGGACTTCAGAATGAGGTCTACGGTACCCAGGAGAATGGCCGCGTCAATGGAGGTGCTTCCAACTCCAAGGCCAACGGCTCGCCCAATGGGCGTGTCCTCAAGCCGGTGACGAACCAGAGGCACTCGCGGCACGCTTGAGAGTGATGCGATAGAAGGTAGCGACAGACGATTGTCGACTGATTGATTGGAACAAGTATTGACCCACCGGGTAGGGGCAATTGCATGAGGAGGACGATGGCCGAAACTAGGACGCATCATGGACCGGCATTGAGGGTGGAGAGAGAGAGAGAGAGAGAGAGAGCGTGGAGATCTTTTATACCAGTGATACCTACGACGCAACACCCATTAGATGGTTATTCAATGGAAACAATTACTCAAATGGACTTTGCACCAAAGACAAGACCATTCTCAATGTTCACTAGATGTTGGGCAAGAGTCGCATCGTAATGTGTAGCCCAGAGTCAGGGATAGAACAGAAGTGGAGAATCGTTCTCCTGCTGATGAGACTTCCCATGGAGCGCGGCGCATCGGGTCCGGGTGTGAACGCTGAGTTCTTACCCAACGAGTATGGCGGTAGAGCGCCGCGCTGGGTGGTGGGAGACAGACATGCATGCTTACAGGTCGAGTGGTGTTTATGGTGCCGATGATAACGGGGAAAGCAACGCTCTCACCCTCTTTTTCGTTCTCTCCATTTCCACTGCAACATCTCAGCGGTTCCATGCTGCTCACTGTTGACATATCGCGATCAGGCTGGAGCATTCCCCTAGACTGTTTCTCTCTTCTTGCTTCGTCCAGAGGCCGCCCCCCCTCCCCCCTTTCCCCTCCTTCCCTTTTTCTCCTGCGCGCAATTACCCCTATCAGCGACAGAATATATGGGTGCTACCACCACTTATCTGTATAAGATACTTACTAATTGAACTTGAAGGGGTTAAGGGTGTATGAGATGCCTTCTATACGCAGACAGGCAGGCAGGCAGATAGATAGATAAATACACGGAGTACAGATAGGCCTTGGAGGAGGCTGCTTCTCATCCCATCCCATCATCCCCTCACCCGCATTTCGAGAACAGGTCAAAGTGCGTCTCTACTGTCCCGTCGCAGAGCCCGTATCCACACCCTCGAGGAGATGATCCCCTTATGAAGAAAACCCCCGGGGTAACGTAGACAGAACTCCCGACAAGACAAGGCAGAGACACCCGGACAGACGTTGCTTGGGGGAAGTCAAGTCGGTAACAATCATACTTGTACTGGGACGAGGCTAGACCTCCGGGCTCGGGTGAGCGACGAGGCGGACCTGGGAAGTCAAGAGGCCGCCGCCGTGCCGGTCTTCTGTCTTTCAAGACCAACACACATACGCATACATGTCTCTTGAGCCCTCCGGTGGCGTCATGTCCGGGACTAGACTGGCTGCAAGATACTTGCGCTGCCTTCCTGGGAACCCGGGCCTTGTTTCTTTGCTGCGGCTCGGTTTGAACTGGACGTGCTGTGCTGTCCGACCTCCCTTCCCGCCACCTCACGAAGCCGGGCCCCCAGGTACCCACGTAGGCTCGTGTGCTGGCAACAGGATGATCATCCCCGATTTATTACATGCTTGCTTGCGAGTTGATTACAAGAGGATATCACACGATAAAACAACACGGCAACCGCAGGAACAGAAGGCTTGAGATCGTCAAGATATGATTCCCTCCAACAATCTTCTAAGATTCTAAGGTTCTTTGTTCGTAGCCTCCGTGGAGGCATCATCTTGCGCCACTGACAGGGCCGTGGCCCAAGGACGGACATTCGTAACAGCACATAACCAACCACACCGCTCCCCCTCTCTCGTCTCGTCTCGTCTCATATACATCCCCTTCCTGCCCCATTTCATCTTCACCTCATCTGACACAGGCCGTAGCACAATAAAAAGAAACGGCAGATCCGTGATGACAACTCCCCGTGGGGTAAAGCTCAAAACATCCTCAACCTGGTATCTAACGGTCCCGAGGGGGGAAATATTCATCATCAAAAAGGGAAAACACCCGCCTCGATAACCCGGAAAGACCGCAACACCATCGCTTGAAAAAATCAACTAAAATCAAATAAGAGACATCAAATGCGATGCACGCCCATAAAAACACGCAGGGCTGTGATAGAATGGAGATGGTGCCATTGCCTCTCGAAGATCGAGGGGATGGCTTGATCCGGTGCCGGTGGGACAACTGACGATCGTGAGGGACTAGGAATAATCATGGTGTGTCCACATGGCGTGGGCGTATATCGTGTAAGGTTTGGTACTAGGTTTTGGAAAAAAGGATAACGTTCTCGTAATCGTCGACATCCTTGACCGTCTTGTTAAGGTGAACAGAGCCGGTCTGTATCAATCGTCTCGCCGTTTCGTCGTAGATGCCACTACACGTTCGAAGGAAGGCTGGAGCTGGCACATAAGCCATGGTTTAGGTGGGTACGGTGGGTGATAGACACGCCCAATTGTGCGACGCAACTAGAAGGTGCTCCAGTTCCAGTCGCTAGGCACACTGACCGCCACCTCGGGCTGGCCCTTGCCAGGCGTGCTGGGGCTGCTGTTGGTAGGGCTAGCCGACATGGGGCTTGTGGGCACCGTCCTGTTGCCCCGTACGGGGTGCTGCTGCCCCTGCTTGTGCTGCTGGCTGGCGGCGCTGGAGGCGTGGCTGTTGTTGCGGCCCCGCCAGACCTTGAAGTCGCCGTAGCAGTGCTCACACGACCGGCTGGGCTGGCCGCGCGGGTTGTAGTTGGCGCTCTCGTCGAGCGGCACCTCGTAGCTCGAGTGCGAATCGCAGAAGATGTTGCCGCAGCGCCGACAGTGGTGGCGGCGCACGAAGTAGTTGAAGAACCTCTTGCAGGTGGGGTCGTCGCAACAATCGGCTTCATAGTCGGCCTGTTGGAGGACTGGGTCAGTCTGTCTGTTCTGGCAAGCTACTCGTGTGTTGCGCGCCTCTGGCGAGCCGCTTCTCTTGACCCCAACATACCTTCCAGTGCCTCCTCGTGGGCTGCCCGTTGACCTGAGGGTAGTTGGCCAGGTCCCAGTTCCAATCCACGACCTTGCCGCTGTCGCTGGTGGGCTTCTTGGACAGTTTGGTCAGGCCAGTGATGCCGAACAGGCTCGTGAAACTGCCGGTAGACTGTATTGTCCTGTCCTCGTCATCCGACTCGCCGTTGGGCGATGCGCTGGCCAGGTTGGTGGTTGATGAATACTGGTTTGGGCGCAGGACAGCGGGCATGTAGAGCGGGCGTACTTGGCGGCCGTGGTAGTTCTTGGGCGATGTCGGTGGGCTGCTACCCGAGGTGCTAAGAGGAGAGATCTCGCTGGTCTGTTGAAGTTGCGGTGTCGATTGTCGTCGTGGTTGCTGCTGGGCTTGTTGATATTGTAGTTGTTGGAGTTGTTGCGGTGATGTTTGCTGCTGTTCCCAATGCTGGTATTGAGGCTGCTTCTGCTGCGGCGCTTGTGGCAAATATGCCGAGAAGGAGCGGTGGTTGTGGTTGCCTGTCGGCTGATGATGGAACCATGTTTGCTGCTGGTCGGGCAGTCTGGGCATAACGAGGTCTGCCATGGCCATTGTCACGATACTATTTCCTGCGCGAAGCGGTTTCCAATATGATTAGGCCTGAGCGACAGGTAGGTGCAAGATACGTCGAGGCGTGGAGTTGCGACTCGAAGGAGTGAGGATGCGTAAGATGGAGGAAGGTGATTGTTGGTTGGTCGGTCGGTGGTCTGTGGCGGTACTACTCGAGTGGGCGAGCAGGGGTTTGCGACGGACACACGAGGCTGTAGAAGACCAGCTAAGGTCTCTAAGGGGGTGGTGTGTTGTCTGATTGATAAGGTGTGGTGAGGTGAGCAGCACGTTGTGGCGGACGTGCGTGGTAGTGGTAAGAAAGATGTGAGTATGATAGATAGTAATGTCTTGATGTATCTGATCTTGTTTGTGGTTGGTATAGTTACTGTGGTTGGTGTGGGTGGGTAGAGCGAGACGGTTCGCGTGCCTCGAGGGGGATGTACGCTTTGGTATATATGAGCAGCAAGACGACATGGACTGGGCCAACCAGCGTGGCGGTAATATAGCGCAGCGGGTCTGGAAATGGAACTGGAATCCGAGTTGATTCGGATTTCATTGCGACCTGTTGAGGCGGAGAAGTGAGCGAACGAAGGGTCCTCAGTGGTTCCCAATCGCCCGGCTGCGCTAATCCATGATTATACTGCGGAGGTACTATATCTTTTAGCGTACATACGGACCCATTGCTACAACTGGGCAGTACCTAGGTACTTATCATACGTGGGCCCCAGGTGGGATTGTAGGCAGGTCAGACCCTGTGAGGCCCCCGAGTAATGAGCTCTCAAGTCTACCTAGGTAGTTCTAGCTTCTCCGGTCTAGAAGCTCTCAAGGTAACTAAATACTAGATGCTAGATAACTACCCACCTAGGCGAAGAGGCTGAGAGGCGGGCCGGGTAGGAGGTAATCAGGTAGGCTGATGCCATGAAGAACGCTCTGTCGAGAGTCGCCATCACCCTATCGCTCTGCTAAACCACTATGGTAGTATACCTGCTTGGGTAAGCTGCAGCCACTTACAGTAGGTAGTGTACAACGCTGGATCAGGCTGAGTAAGGTTCGGGGTTTGTCGTGGGTTCACAGGCGCAGACCCTCTCCGGAGGAGACTCCTTAATGGGGTTTGGATGGGTGGATGGACGGATGGATGGAAACACAGCTCTGGGCTACCTACACCATAGCTGCAGACTCAGGCTAGGACCGGATGGTCCGTCCGTTCGACGGTCCGTTATTTTCGCTTCTCTTCGAGTCGGTAATCTGTACATTACCACACTCTTCCAGCAAAATGAAGACAATACTTTCCCACCTCGGTAACTCGCCCCCGATAATTAGGCACGACGAGGCATACCTCCGGTCGTATATCATATTCCCAGCACATGCATGTCTCGGCTTTTAGACTGGACTTGACCTGGTCTTACACTAGGCTTGAGAGTGGAGTGGGGGACATCTGGACTGGGCTTCTCGAGTTTCCATGTCTTCTCCTCCCTTCACCCACCCATCCTCAGTGCCCAGGTGATCCGGTTAGGCCCGATCAGGACCAAAGGCGGTGAATAGATTTATCACATGTGCCTCACTGCACGGTCGGCTCGGGATGGAGTGGATGCTCTCAAATCAAAGATGTACGGGGCATGCATGGAAAAGGATGGGGTTTGCTGGCCTGCAGTCAGAGTGCTTCGTTTTTCTTCCACGGGAAATTGATCTCAACTGATTGGAGTAGGTACCAGTGTATCAGTCTCATGTATGATGCATAGCACAGCACCATGGTATGTGCGGGATCTGTACGACCGACCATCAGGACGAACCATGTTGTTTTCGAGCCGTGGCACCGGCAGCCTACCTCTGCTCCCTGTCAGCCTGTCAGTCGTTCCCTAGTATGCAGTACCACTACAGAGTCAGGCTAGGCTAGAATATACCGAGAAAGGATGCGTTCATCTCAATCGCAACGGGAATCTCTCCAGCAGCTCTTAGTACGCAGTAGTGTTCCGTCAAATCTTCAAGATCGGTCCCTTTCCCGGAGAGATGAGGGGAATGACATCGTTTCAACGATCGTCCTCTTCAGGACCCAAAAAGGGGGGTGCGGGAGTCGGCCGCGACAAGAGGTATTGAAGAGGTTGCATCATCCAGATTGGATTTGCAGACAATCCCAAGCCTAGTCCAAGCCAACCTCGTCAATGTGCATGTGCGTGCTCCATGCCAAAACATGTTGGTCGAAATCAGCTTCTCCGGGACGGAATACTCGAGTGCCACTAGATACCAGAAATCACGCTGCATGACGCTGACTTGAGACTCAAGTGCGCTGCTCTCTGCACGATACTAGTGATAGGTAGGAGGACTACGTAGAGGCGTAGTAATAAGTATGAAATAGAATAAAATAATCACCAGCCGTTGATGTCCAGTTGCGCCCGCCACTTGAAACATTTGCCGGTCTAAATGTTGGGCTCAACATCATAGCAGGCCCCAAGTGCACGGCAGTCAGTCAGCCTCGACGTCAGTTGGCGTCTCTGATTGAGATCCACGACGAGGAAGCCCTTGTCTGCCGTAGAGATCTCCCCCAGCCCAAGCGCCGGTCCGTCTCCGTCCTTTCATCAGTGCCGCAGGAGCCAGGTGCTAAGTGGCTGCAACGACCGGAGGGACTGACTCGTCGCCAGCAACCAACCCGGCGGACCCAAAACCCATCCTCATCAGCCTTGTTGCTTGGGAAGGGTGACGCCAGCAGGTCAGCTAGCTCAGTGAAACACCATGTGGTACCCGCTGGTATGAACAGACAAGGCGACTGCCAGACTGCTGTTACGTGCATACTACGAGACCAAGCCCTGAACCCCTCCTGGTCGCTGCTGCCAATTGCTAGTAAACGCGCTGCAACTCCGAGGCGGACGGGATCAACCCCAGACTTTCTCCACCACCACTGGCAACCTGTCAGCCTGTCCTCCTCGTGTCGGCGGACTTCCGAATCGGACGTGCTCCTCTCCTCTGCGCCTTGTCCACTTTCCCTCCCACTGCGAAAACGCCGAGGCTCGAACCGTTCAGGCACTCGAACTGCCGTTCACGGCATTATTACGTACAGGCCTGCCCCTCCTCCTTCTCCTCCTACCTGGTACTGCATGTGGTCCCTTCCCCCATTCCCATCGTGGGACTTCATGGCCGCAACGAGAGAGAGGAGGTCGGGCTGAGGGCCTCGAGGGGCCTCGACTCTGGCCTACGGGGTTACCCCTCAACCTCTACCATCTCAACGGCGCCTCTCACCCCTTATTTTGGTCTGGGTCCTGGGCCTGGGGTGCTTGCTCCAAGGCCCTCTGTGCCAGTGCCGGTGCTGGTGCTGGTGCCGCCGCTTGCGCGCTATGTCGGCATGTCAGCGAGTTCAAGGGTAATGGTACCCATTTTCCTGCTGGCCAAATGCACGACTTCCTACAGTATTTCGCATATACTAACTACTAGTGTACTAGTAGTACATATTGCGGGTATGCTGGCATGGGTAAGTGTGGGTGAGGAGAGGGAGAGATGGAAAGCGATGATGAGAGAGCTGGGATGCTTCTCCGACGAACGAGTCCCACATCAGTGAGATCTTTTGATACTTGACGGATTTTAGGATTCGTGCAAACCCCCAAACCTGGCCTCTACTGTACTGTCTTCTTGACGTACCGTACGTACCACCTCTGCATGCTCTGCCTTGCTTTGCCTTCGGTCTGGAGACGAGTTCGGTTCCCAGTGCGTCCGACTCGCGTGAGTAAAGACGGGTCCTTATCTTTTAACGGCAGTAATGTCTCTGTCCTGATTGGTCCTGATGCTTTTGATCTGAGATCAGAGATACAGGGGATCCATGCTTTTCCCTTTGAAGATCACCGAGATGAACGGGGAAAGACACGGGCCGAATTGCTGGCTCAACATTCCAATTGACTTCTTACGTATTGCTTTTACACCATGTCAAATCACGGCTCTCTTGTTGTATGGTTTGTTGAACGACAGCATCACCACGTCACGAGGAAGCCAAGAAGCAAGCAACAGCAGTGAATATGCTGCCTTCAGCAACGATATGCAGCCACATCAGTTGCACCACCATTCTACCATAAGCCAATGCTGCAAATCATTATGGGATTATAGATAGCTTATCTCGTCGCCCCTCCAGAGGCGTGTTCACCTACGTATGCGATGCCCCGAGTCATCAACAAGACCACATATTTTGACTCGCAGTTGCATATTTTTTGCCCTTGCAGTCTCGGATCCGACCAACCGAAGAAACAGTCACTAATTGTGCACCCGTACATACCGGTAGCAACGGCTGTTTGGCTGACAGCTTCGCTCTCTCTGTGCAGCTCTCGTCCGATCTAGGGTCTCGACCTGCACCACGACGGAGCACACGCTGGGCAGTGCCTGCTAATTTGGGCTCTGCTTGGCGTTGAACAGGGAACCCTCGATGTCGTTTCATTGGCTGGCTGCCTCGAGACTTATCGCGCAGCTCTGATTGGGCGCTGAAGGGCGCATTTTAAATGCTCAGGCAGCTCAGGGTCTTGTTTGCGCCTCGGCCATGTCCGTGGAGCCAAAACTGGGCTAGGTATATTAGTGCGTCGGGACGTCATGCTTGGCCGACAGCCGATCATTGCCGTGCCGCGCCCTTTGGTCTAGGTAGCGTACTGTAGCGTTCTGTGCAGCTGGCAGTCCAATGGGTGGTCGTGGTACCTAGATTACATAACCTCCCGAGGTATTGAATATGGATCGTGCACCGGGATTCCGGACGCCCCGGCTGTCCGTACTGCTGCCGTACGAGCAATCTTGTGGCAAGGGCGAGCACGCGTCAACTTTCCAGGTCAGGCATAGCTCGGAGCCGAGTCGAAGGGGCAGGTACCTAGGCTAATGTACACTACATACAGGGTCTGAGCTTCCCTTTTCTTTCTCGAATGAGCCGCATGGCAAGTGGGGCTCCCTTTCCAGTGCCAGGCGCATGTGCCTCCAGATGTCCTCAGTGCCACCCGTGGACCCCACTGCCCCCCAGTTGCCCCTCCCCCCTCCCTTGACGGAGCACTTTGAGGCTCGTTAATGCTTGATCGTCACGACTAAACCCTTTGGTGGTTGATCGCCATCTCGCCCGCTCGCGCCTTCTCGCGAGGTTCTGGACACGGTTGATATTCGAGTTGAATCCTCCCCGCGTTTTGCGTAATTACACTATAGAATGCATGGATCCGTTATGAGATTTGCGTTGTTGATGGTATCCTGGTATCCGCTATCATGGGTCTAAGCTCTAAGCTCTTCTACATTGTTAACTAGCCTGCTCCATCTATCTCGACACCTACCCGGAGTATTACCGTTCCCGCGAACACCCTTTGTTCTCATATTTCACACCAGACTTCGGGCCGGCCTGGGTTGGTCTCCCTCGCGAGGCTGCCAAACCAGCAGACGTTCATTGGCTACTGTGTGCTTGTAGCGTTCTCCATTGCAATCAATTGGATGCATGGGCTGTCCTGGATGGTTGAGGCGGTCGAGGCTACCACGTGGCTACGACGGCTGAACGGCAGAAAAGCACCGGAGATACTCGGACAACAGGCTCTCGTTGGCCGGAACCTGACCGACTTTGAGGCTCACAAGGGGTGCGCGCCCTTTCTAGCACTTGCTGGCCCATGTCTCGTCACCTTTTGTTCCCTGCACCGATCAGACTGCACTCATTCCGATCGTCGTCGTCGTCGAGATATACACTGGTGCACCTTGTGGGAAACACGTGTGTAGTCCGGCCCGCGACGAGGAAGACAGTAGTTTGTTTTGGCATGGGCAGTGGCACCACTGTCACGAGACGGATGCTGTTGCTAACGTGGTGACGGGTGATATTTGTGGTTAGAGCCAGGACTTTTGGAGGGCGCAGGCCGTCTTAAGGAATCGCGGAGCCCGCTAGCAGATCAACAAACAGCTATGGTGGCCCATCCAGCGATGGGCTTTGGGATGAGCCCAGCGAGGAGATCCGAGGGCTTGCAAGAAACTGCGCCGAGTAAAGGAGACCTTCAGCCACCGGCCTGGAGATGAGGCCTGATACATACGGCTACTAGTGTCGCTGTGTGTAACTCGCCTGCTCGAGGATGGGTGCGGACATATCAGACCATAACCTTTGTAGGGAACTATCTCGTGATTACCTGCATTCGGGAGGTCTAGCCGAGTTGTTTCCAACGGGGCAGGAAACGAGATGAGGGTTGGCAGAAGCAGAGGATATCGCACATACGGAGTCGGGTATCAAGTCTTGTTTCTCCTAATGTAGTGGGCGCAACCAAGTGAACAAAACAGACGGGATGCTCTCGGCCGGAGCCTGGATGCTATTCTGGCACGTCTCAAGCACCCACAGTGCTTGCTAGTTAAACGTCGACACTCATCAGGCAAGCCGTCTGTCTGCCTCATCAGCCCGTCTTCATCCCCTCAACCCACTTCCCACTCTTCCCCCCTTCCTTCAATACCACCCTCAACCCCTCGATCCGCATTCCCTTGTCCACCGCCTTGCACATATCGTACACCGTAAGCGCCGCCGCGGACGCCGCAGTGAGCGCCTCCATCTCCACGCCCGTCTTGCCGTCGCACGTCACCGTGGCCGAGACCTCGACCACCCATCCGGGGGCCTCGCCCCCAACACCAGCATCATCATCATCACCGCGGGGCTCCAGGTCGACGCTGACGTGCGACAGCATGATGGGGTGGCACAGGGGGATGATGTCGGGCGTCCTCTTGGCCGCCATGATGCCCGCTATGCGCGCCACGCCCAGCACGTCGCCCTTCTTGTGCCCGTTCTCCCGGATGAGCTGGAGGGCGACCGCGTTGGAGAAGTGGACCGTGCAGGCGGCCCTGGCGGTGCGGGAGGTGGGTTGCTTGTGGGCTATGGAGACCATGTGTGCTGCGCCCGTGGGGGAGAGGTGGGTGAGTCTTGGGGGCTCATTAGGGTTGGCGTGTTTGTTCTTGTCCTTGGGCTGGGTGGGTGAGGCTGATTTGTCGTCTCGGGTCTTGGCTTGGGATCTTGCAGTGGTTGAGAACAGGCGTGCGTGCTGCGAGAGGTGTCCTGGACTGGCTCTGGGTGAGAGGAGGTGGAGTGGGATGGGGCTTCGTGTAGATGAGTGTGAGGATTTTGCAGGTGTGGTGGTAGCATGTTTCAAACTTCCCAGGGAGCGACGGTTGAGCTTGGAATGGAATCCCCAATCATTTCGCGTGGACGATGATATTCGATCTATATACCAAAGGAAAAACTTAGCCGACAATTTTCAGTCCATACCAACCGCTCATGTGCAGGATCCCTTCTTTCTGGTTCGTTCCATTCGTGTCCTCATCTGCTCAACGCTCATGATGCTATGCGGGACATCTCATACCGAACCGACCAAACGCCGTACAATGCCAAAAAAAGAGAAAGCCAATGCCCTTGTGTAGACAGTAAGACAAGTTTACCCACCTATCAATATCATGGGCCTGTTCTTCATATGCTCCAGCTCGCCGATCCCGGCGTGCTTCTCCTTCTTCCTCTTCACCGCAGCTCCTATTATATTGAGCAGCTCCTCCGAGTTGGGAGCCAGCATCAACGCCTTCCCACCATCCTCTGGCTGGGCCGAGGCGGGAAGTTGCTGGTCCATAGCGACCTTCCTCAACCTGGCGAGCGCCTCATCGTCGATCGGCTCCCCTCCATTGATCTCCCTAAGGGCATCCCTGAGCGACACCTCGGCGTTGCCGAAGAGGCATACCTTGAGGTTACCGTCGCTGGTGATGCGGAGGCGGTTGCAGGTGCCGCAGAAGTTGTGCGTCATGCTCGTGACGAAGCCGATGCGCCCGGCGAAGCCGGGTATGTGCCACGTCTTGCTGGTGTCGTTCTTGTGGTCCCGGACCTTCTGCAGCGAGGGGTAGCGCCCGCGGATGAGGTCCAGCATCTCCCCGTAGCTGAACATCTTGCCCTTGCTCCACTTGTTGCCGTCAAAGGGCATGTACTCGATGAAGCGGACCTCTACGTCGCTGTCCCGCGTCATCTCGACGAAGTCGAGGACCTCGCGGTCGTTGACGCCGCGCATGACGACGCAGTTGATCTTGAACTTGAGGCGGGCGCCCGCCCGGTTGAGGTCGTGGATGCGGGCGATGCTCCTCTGCACGGCCTCGAACCCCTTGCGGCGGGTCATGATCTGGAACTGCCACGGGTCGAGGGTGTCGAGGCTGAGGTTGACGCCCGTCAGCCCCGACTCGACCATGGCGTCGAGCTTGCGGTGCAGGGCGATGCCGTTGGTGGTGATGCAGAGCTCGCGCAGGCCGTGGGGGCGAAGGTCCCCGAGCTGGCGCATGAGGGGCAGGATGTCTGGGCGCACCGTGGGCTCGCCGCCCGTGAGCCGGATCTTGGTGACACCCTGGGAGACGAAGGTCGAGGCGAGGAGGACCGTCTCCGGGGTGGTGAGGAGCTCGCGCGGTGGTGAGAGGGGCACACCCTCCTCGGGCATGCAGTACACGCACCGCAGGTTGCACTTCTCCGTCAGAGAGATGCGGAGGTAGTCGTGTTGCCGCCGGAAGGTGTCCGTCAGGAAGGCTGAGAAGGGCTTAGCATCCTCGGTGATGGTACGTCGGTGAGCGCTGAGTGGTAACGGTGGCTGCTGTTGTTGTGATTGCGGTGATGACGCCGCGTTCTGGGACGGGAGGGGGTTGGTCGAGGGCAAGCAAACATCATGATGGTGGTGGTGGTGGCGGCTTGGGTTTGAGCTCGCAACCTGTTGAGGGTGCTGCTGTGTAGCAGCAGCAGCAGTCGTGACAGTCCGGTGAAGAACTCGTCGTTGGCATTCACGGGTAGCTGCTGCATGGCGTTGATGGCGACAGAGAAATCCTTGGGTTCCACGGATCCCTCGTTGGCCGAGACGTAGCCATTGCTCGCCGGCCCGTCTTGGGATGCTCATACTCTGCAGCTGCAGTTTGTGACGGGCACGAGCCGTGATATTGCGAGATTATCTGCTTGCCGGGCCGAAAGTTGACAAGGAAATCAGGGGCTTCTAGTAGTGGTGGCGTACTATATGTGTGAAGTTGTCATGGCGGTACCCGCATATCAAACACCAAGATGATGCCCACAACCGCCGTGCATACTCGAGACCGGTGAAACTGTAGAAAGCCGCTGTGGAACGCAAACACACATAAAACGAGCAGCCGGGGTCGTGTGTGTGACTGGATACCTACTGGATACCTAATTATTGAGTAGGTAGGTCAGTATGCTGTAGTATCAAGAAACACGACCCAGGATTATGGCGGATAAGATAGACTATGTCCTGCCGTAACAGTTAGTGGACTTGGACAAACGTGATATGGTGAGGTAAGGGCATTACCTGAGAACCAGTTGTCGTTGCGATATGGATTCTTAAGATTACCCAGTGGTTGAAATGATAATGAATGTGGTCGAGCCGGTACAGAGCGTGGCGAAACCTGGTCACAGTAAAGACAAGTGATCTAAAGGATGATGTATTACTCTCTATCTATTTAGCACGAGGCCCGGCAAACGGGTGGTACCTAGGTACCTAGGTAACCTGTAGATGATAGGGCGACGGTTACAAATCCGCGATCGATCAGCTGCACTGTACAATTCAGTACTATCGCGGTCAAGACTCCGGCAATCAACCTGAGCACACAGTATATACGACTACCAGGTATACTGCTACAGTACTGTCAACGGCCAAAGTCCAGGGTCATGCCGGGGAAGACTACCTAGGTACCTAGGTATCTATATGTAAGTACCTGGTCGCGCTGCACGCACGCGGTACCCGTGGTATTTCAGTGATTGTTGACCTCAGGATGTACCTAGGTATGATCCAAGGTACCAGTAACCCCTAACCCTAAATACTGTACGTACCGGTAGGTAGATACCTAGGTACCTAGGTAGGTCTAGCTGGAGTACAGCAAGCACGCATTGGATCCTGCAGTAAACCCATTCCAATCACAGCCTTCCGGACGTTCTCCATCAACCACCTCGACATCCACGGCTGATTCATACCCACCATTTAAACTGATCAAGGCATGATCATAAGATCCCTTACGATAACCGGATGCTACTGTCCGTCCCTGCTTTATACTTGTCGAGGCTATAATATGATAAATCACCTGCTCTAGCAAACATTCCTGCAAGTCATCCATCCAGCCTATACACTACCTACTGGCACGACAATCTCTTCCGATCCAAACAAAGTCTTCGCAACCGAGATAATGCGCTTCTCCAGGACCTTTGAGGGTGAGACAATAAGCCCGGCTCCGTGCAGTCGAAACGGGTAGCCCCAGATGATACTCTGCAGATTGCGCATCTAACTTCTGAAGCCGAAGCTGACCGTCATCCGTAGCTTCACCTCACTGCCTGCCCAGCCCTAATGGGAAACTCGTTGCCACCTTGTCTGCCTCGGTCATCTACATACGTGCCGTGGATTCTCTACAGACTCTCAAGCATATCAGCCTTCCCCGAGGCTTCTCCGGGCCTGTGGCATTTTTCAAGTGGTCATCGTCGTCCCGGATAATCCTTGTTGCCTCAGTCGACCAGGTCCATGTTTTCTCTGTGACTGAGGACGATGACTTCCATGCAACAGTTAGAAACCCCACCCCCCCGGCTGCCAAGCCAGTCTTTATCGGATTTGGCGCGTTTGACACTCAAGTTTGTGTTTGCACCTCGCTGGGGCTCAAATTCGCCGTATATGACCTTGTTTCCTCCAAGGCCGTCGAGATAGCCAACCCCAAGTCACACACAACAGCCTCCGTCTGCAGAAGCTTCTGTTTTCGGCCAGGAACACGACATCTGACTATTCTGACGCGCCTTTCGGGCAAGGATATGATAAGCATACACCACCCTGTCACCAAAGATGTACAGAGATCCTGGTTTCCTGACACGGCAGATGCTCAGGGCTTGGTCTGGAGTCCCGACGGGAGATGGTTGGTTACTTGGGAGGCTGCAGCCCATGGCCACAAGGTTTTGTTCTACACCTCTGACGGCAATCTGTTCAAGGCCTGGTCTGGCCCCCAGATCCTTGTGGCAGCTGATGCTGACATCAAACTTGGTCCCGGCGTGAAGTTGCTAGCATTTTCTGCAGATTCCCGACTTCTGGCCATAGGTGATAGCAGTAGGCGCATATGCATCCTAAACATGACATCTGTCACCGAATCCCTGCGGCTGCAGCATCCTAATAGCATAGCGCCCACGGAAATCCTTCAGGTACGAGACAACTTGGCTGCAGATCGGTCTGGCCCTTGACCGTTGATAGTAACCTAGTCTGGCAGGTCTGGCAAGAACAAGTCGACGACTCCGGCCATCGTTTTGTACGAGCTCCTCAGACCATCTATCCCCCAAACGGGCAAAGTGCGGGCAACACTGCACCTCTCTCAGGCTGTGCGTTGATGGCTTTCGATGCATCATCTGCACTCCTCGCTACCAAACTCGATGATGCGCCAAGCACGATCTGGGTATGGGACACTACTACCGCTGAGCTCAGGGCAGTCCTACTCTTCCATGGGAACGTCTCCCGATTCTCGTGGCATCCCACCACCCGCGAGACCTTGCTCATAGTCTGTGACGGCGATGCATATAACTCGCTTGCGTTCATGTGGGATCCTTTGTCAGACGGCCCGAAACCGCTGGACTTTTCCAATCGAGTCCCCAACGGCAAGCTGCAGGTGCAATGGCTCAACGTTGATGGGTTGGAACCAGCCGCCCTCTTCGCCTCCGACAGCAGAGACTTTGTGCTGGCTTCTCTGGCCAAGACCGAGGACGAACCCGTCCCATGGTTCGCCGATGGTGATTCCCATAGTATGCTGAGCAACAACTCCCCACATCTCGAGGCTGCACATGCCGACGATGAGTATGAAGGGGAGATAAGCGAGCTCGATGATACCTTCTGTTTCAAAAAGGCATGATAATGCTACAGTAACTGCTTGTAACTGCTTGAGTGGCCAAGTTTGATCTTGACACAATCAACCGGGAGAAGCCATACCACGCAAGGCGATTAGCCGGTAATCAACTATGGTAGGGCTGCGATAACAAGAATCCTCCTTCCTTACAAACACCGACATATGTGCAGGTCCGGGACAGGACGAGGCAGACGATGATCAATTGACAATTGATAAGGCTGTCTAACTCTAAGAGCAAGCGGGTATTACTGGATTACGTACCGCGTCCTGGACTGCCTTTTCTCTTCCAATGGCCAGACAAGAACAGTGAGGGCCAAATTGTTGGCAGCTACCGCTATTGAATCTCTGCTCGATGCAGGCCGCTGGGTAACAAGTAGCCCTACTGATGACTTCTCACCAAGTCCAACAAGAAATGTCCGCTGTTGAGCTTCGCCTGCGGACAAAGCAATCGCGCGAGCATTTCCTCCTCCTGGAGACAGACCATTGTTGTCCTGATTACTGATATCGCAACCACACCATACCTGCATCAAATTACACTTTACGATGTAGCAAACAACATAACTACACGTCATACTTCTAATCTATCTAAACACGTCCGCATCTGGGTGTACTCTCCCAATTACGAGTTTTGCTTCCTGGGAGCCGCAAACAGGAGGCAGGTGCATGGCCGCTGTTGCTTGATCCTGTGGCCTGCAGCTCTCACCCTTGCTTCGCCCTGCCGCTCAATGGCCACATTGAAGGTGTACCAACCGGATGTGCTGCCTGCTGAGATGGAGGTTGGCAAGGGTCGCTCGACCCCCCACAATGAGCCGCATATGGCAGCGTCGAAATTGGAACCGCAACCCGGGTTCTTGGGTTGCACGGACACCACTCAGGCGTGCCGTTCATGCTTCTCGATACACGTATGACCTATCAGAAATTCGTTTTCACAGGCTCTACACAAACTGGCCCCTTCATGGCGCATGATGTAGCTACACGTTGGACTAGCAAGGCCGCACTAGGCGGTACGAACCAAGTCACAGCGCCTTTAACTCAGGGATATGGTATGAGTTATGCGGCCAGACAGGAGATGGCCTAGATGGTAGTGGGTACTCGCCGCCGGACCGACCGTGCTCAGTTCTATGGATCGAATAGGGATGTTCGAGATACCTCAAAACAACCTACGCAGCCGATGCGACTGTCTGGACAGGCTAACGATGCCCGTACTCCTTTGAAAGAAGCACATGCAAATAAGTAAAACGCCATGGGAATCACTCGACTACATACTATTCGAGGCGGCGTGCAGATTCTCGGAAGGATGACCATGGAGGGAGGTATGCACCGACAGAACCATGCCCTGCCGCCAGATAACATCATTTTGAATGAAGTTACCGCGGACCTGAACCCATTCGCAAGCTTTCCTAGTCTGGACGTCGTGGGGTCTCCACCGCAGACTATCTCGTTGATATAAATGTCGATACCCCTTCTGTCACGCCCTCTCCGATATGGACTACACGACTCCTGGCTGCACTGCATACTATCAGGCCCAACTGTGTGCTACCCATTGTTTGGCTGAACTTGAGCGAATTCAAACCAAATCCTCGTACAACCGGACACCCGCCTTTCTCGTGCGTCCTTGATCGAGCCCTCGTGCTGTCACCTGAGCATATCATCCTGCTGCTTCCCGAGACAGTAGCTATGACAGCTCCGGATTGCGGACTGCCCAAGGATGTGGTGCCACCAGGGAACCAGACGGGAAAATATTACATCCCAATATCTAATGTTTGTGAGACCGACGGGTGGTGACGGTGACGGGAGAATGTTGTAGTACCCAAGATGAGGACTTGTTGCTGATCGGTACAATGTGCAGCTTCCATTCAACACAACGTGGCAGGGACTCAAGGACTTCATCAAGCCGGTCAGCACGGTAGACCACGTGGAGGTCTTCTCGAGGAGCACGTCTGGCTGGGTCAGAGTGACTGGATACGATAATTTCAGAGCGGTTTTCGGTATGGTGAACACACCACCCCCATTCAAACCCGTGTGATGCACCACTTACCAGTAGAGACGGCCTGCATTGTCTATCATGTCTGATAGGTGCTGACTGTGAGGGATCGTAGATCATCTCAATGGCAAAGAATTCAACGGCCGAGCGATCATTGCGGATGATCGGAACGCGGAAAGGCCACTCAAAGTCCGGGACTTGGTTGTTTCCCATTCAACAGGGTCTACCAACCGTTCGTCAACAAGCACCCAAAAAGCACCTGCTGTATCTACCCCTGAAAGCCCTTTGTACGCTACAGGTGGCCCTGTGTCATATCCAGACTCAGCAGGCCTTGCATCGCCAACGTCCACCACAGGCTCGATGTATGGCCAGGTACGTCTAGATACACACCTGACTTCACATCACACGGGAAACGTACCCTGAAAAGTGCTAGTATTGTGGCAGTATACCTACCGCAATCTTTTACCGATGGCTCAGGAGCTGACATTGCCATTTTTCTAGCAGAGTAGTAGAAGCTTTACCATGTCTATGTCGCCAACAAGCTACATGACCAGCCCGGATACATCCTACTCCCAGACGGTCATGCCGAGCTGGAACGCGCTCGCGTCTCAACCGGGTTCTATGTCAGGCTACGGCTACAGCTCTGGTCCTACAACACAAACGGTCTACGGTTACCCGGCAGCACCGGATAAGCAGCCATCCTTGTACAGCCACTCAGCTTCATACGCGGTCCAACCAGTCCAGCCCTACGGTGATTATTACCCGCCACCCACGACCATGTCCCTCACGAGCCAGTTCGCAAGCCTTGCGGTCGATAGCACTAGATCGGCCGGTGGCGCCAGCAGCGGCGGGATAGTCTACACCGAGCAGCGGGGCATCCACATCCGCGACCTGCCACGGCGCGCCTCGGAGGACCAGGTCCGCAAGCTGATACGCGATGCGGCGGGCCGCGAGGCCGAGCTCATCAACGGCATCGAGGTGCCTCTCGACAAGGACCGGAACCCACGGGGCTGGGCCTTTGTGCACTTCCGCAGCGCAGACCTGGCGCGGCGCATGGTGAGCATGCTTGACGGGGTCGAGTTCAAAGGGAGGAAGCTGCAGGTGCGCCTGCTGAAGGAGGGCGAGGCCATCTGTGGTGGTAGCTGTAGCGGCGCGGTGGCGGGCGCGGCGAAGGGCCACCGGAGTGCCAAGCACGGTGGTGGCGGCGGTGGTAGTGGTAGTGGCTCGAAGAAGGACCAGGGGAATGGGAGGAGGAGGGAGAAGGAAAGGGGCGAGAGGAGCAGTGCCCCTTCGAAGGCTTCCCCGCCGTCGTCTAGCAGCAGGTCCGGGCCGCTGGTGGTGGGGAGCGGTACGGCCGGCGAGGCGTCGTCATCATCATCGTCGTCAGGCAAGGGCAAGGGCAAGGAGAAGGAGAAGGAGAAGGAGAGGGAAAGGCACGGAACCAGCAAAGGCAGCAAGTGCCCCGTCGTAATCGCCGATGGTAGCCTGGGGCGCAGGAGGAGCGTTTCCGACAGGCGTGCTGCGTCGTGATCGGACCCGAAAAAGCAAGAACTGATATGTCACACACACACACACACATGAACATACACTCCACACACAACGCACACAAACACACGCACACCTCGACTACCTCGGCATCTCTGATTAGGAGCTTTGCTGAGGGGTGCCTCGCCAAAAAAGAAGGAATAAGAAAAAAGAAGGTATGCCCGGGAGCGGCACGGGGAAGCGTCGGGACAGCTGGGGTGCGCTGCTTCACCTTTGCTTCTTCCTTCCGGGGGAGGGGGGGTTTGGTGGGTTCTGATTCGGCTTGGATGTTGGGGAGTGGCGGTGTGAATCTCATCTGGAGGAGCAAGGTGGCAGATTACGAGGGAGAAAAAGCATAAGATCACAGCTGTTCGTTCGTGATGGGTGGTTTGTTTGGTTTTCAACTTGCGCGCGCGCACACACACACACACTCTCTCTCTCTCACTTCTCTCACACAGCGGCTCTCTTCCACACTGTTGTTCTTCTTCTGGCTTACGCATCTCGTTTCTCTGGGCGGTTTTATCATGTCTAATTCCCTCGCTATGTTGAACCAAAAGTATGATGAACAAAATCACAATCGTGTATCTATCTGTTTTGTCTATCCGTCTACGTGCGGAACCCTCGCCTCTCGAGCTTGGAGGGCCCGATCATGGTCCCCCTCTACCATCCCCATTTTCCTTCCCTAGTCTAGATTGCCACCACACACAATATCGTCATGCAGTCTAATGATAATCTCATTATTATCGCGAAAATAACCTGAACACACTCGCAGGGCATCGTTCTCCGGGGGGTGGGGGCTGTGTGTGTGAGAGGGGAGGGAGGGTCGCGTGTTAGCGACTATTGTTTGATTTTGTCGTGAAATTTACATTTGTTTCTGCCTCTCCGCCGCAACCTTCCCATCCGGGCTGCCGGGGAAGCCTGACCTTGGCACATCTATCGATTCCGAGGCGAGTCCGAGTGTATGTAACTTGCTTCGTTTTGCTTCGCATGTCGGTCTGTGCTGTGCTGTGCTGCGCATCACGTATCTGCATTCTCTCTCTCGCCCGCAAGATGGAGGATGGTTTTGGAAAGAAAAAAGAAAAAAGAAAAACAGGAGACGAAAACAGAGAAGCTTTCACCATTATTGACGATAACTTGTCGAATTACTATTTCATCTATACACGTCATATATGTATGTGTTTTCCAATATTCTTTTCCCACTTCCGGAGAGAGGGGGGGGGGTGTTAACTGCAACACACCTCGCTCCCCATCTCCTGTGGATGTTGTAGGTGTCTGTGTATCTAGACTTGTCCTGTGCATGGAGCGCGTCCCGACTCGGACTGTCGCATTTTACTTCTCATCTCAGCACCAGGCCGGATGAGAGACAAAAAGCAAGA
The DNA here is from genome assembly GCA_021272945.2 of Cytospora paraplurivora. NCBI lineage: Eukaryota > Fungi > Ascomycota > Sordariomycetes > Diaporthales > Cytosporaceae > Cytospora > Cytospora paraplurivora. The sequence continues at coordinate 562,461 of JAJSPL020000016.1, forward strand.
CGGATTATGAACCGGTGGCATGATTCTGGCAATATTTACAGTGAGTATGTGTGAATAGGTACAGCTTTCAAAAGAACATCAAAGCGGAGCTTAGTTGGATAAGGTGTGTCCTGTCCAGTCCGCGAATCTTGTCGGTCCTTGCGCAGAGGGTGACGGTATGCGATTGAGTCTGTGCTGGTAGGCTCAGAGTTCGTGTTTGCTTCCGTTCATCCCGCCACTTTTAGGTTCTAGGGATTCATCTCCTTGCTTTCCGCATATTGGCCCGGCAGAGTAGCTGCACCCTCAGGCAGGGTTGGCAGTGGCACGGGAAGCGGCACCGTCAGCGGCACCGTGTCCGGCCGGCGGGGCTCCTCATCATCCATCATCATGGTGTACTTCTCCTCCGGAGGCATCATCGGCACAGGTGGGACGTCCTCGTTGGCATTCTGGGCCGCCCTCTGGATACGTCCGGTCTGCTGGTTCACCCAGCTGTCCACCGTCCTATACCTCTGGGGCATGTCCTCGCTGGTGGTCGTGTAGATCGTGTCGCGGTTGCTCTCGCCGGCTTCACTCGCTTGGGCGACGCTGTCCTTCCTGCTCACGCCGGGAACCTTCTGATAACTGATGCGTGATGCGCCAGTGAGGTTGTGCAAGGCTGATGGCGGCGGTATTATGATGTCGCCATCGCCAAAGCCAGACGAGATTGATGATAGCTCTGACTCGCGGTAGACGTGTCGCCTGATCGGATCGTATGCACCAGATGGCTGGCGAGCCACCTCAGACTGGTTGTAGACCGTATTCGCCACGGTCTGCACAGTCTCCATCGTTCCTCCATAACGAAGTGTACTGCTCGGGCCTGAGGCGGTATAAGCTATCGCAGAGTTACCTGGCGATCTTGTGATATTGGTAGAGTGTTTATCCTCGGTTGCAGGGGAGATATTGGTTTGGAATGGAGGAAGAGCGGCGGTCTGTTCCTTCATCTGTGCTGTGGGTATGGGATCTATGGTCTGCGGGCTCTGCATATCGACTGAAGTCGGCGTGGAGTATGGGCTGATACTGCTTGAAGACGAGAAGTTTGTCTGCAGTTGAGGCAGTAGAGTTGGTGCTTGATTTACCATGGACCGCGATTGAGATCTTGTGCCGTCTGTTGGACAGACCTCACCTGCTTGGCCGATGGAGGTGATCTTTTCATATCTCGGGGGTGAGACAAACGTTCCGCTCGGCATATCGTCCAGATCTTGCCATCCTCCCTGGCCACTTCGGAAGTGGTGTAAACTTGGAAATCGTGGGTTCGGCCGTGAGCTATTGCTTCCGTATATACCGTCTGCCTTCATCTTGGACTTCTTTATCATGCGCCAAGCCAACCAGAATACAAAACATACAATAATAAAGCCCCCTGGAAGCTCGGTTCAGCAACTTGTCCAACATCGCTTGATTGCGAAATGCGCCAGGAATCAATGATGAACTCACCTATTGAACCCGCTGAGATCAGCGCACGCTCAGCGGTAGGACTTATTGAGCCTTGGGACGTATTGTGATCGCCTTGAGGTTCATCTCCATGTCCTAGATCATCGCTGTAGTCATTCGCCACATCATTAGAAGAGATTTTTAGGGTTGGTGTGTTGTCCTCGAGGGCGTAGATTGTAGCCCGAATGTCGGACTCAACGCACGTTGTGGGAATAGAGGTTGTTGTTGTCGACATTTTTGGGTCGACACTCCCTTGCCCGCGTTGAGAACTGACTGGCGTCGTCGATATGACCTCGATGGATTGGGTTGTCGTCAGTGTAATGGATGAGGATGTGGCGGTAGGCCAATCCAACACTGAGGCTCGCGGGTTAGACACGATCGAGGCGTACATCGTTGACTGGGATGGTGCGGAGGCTGTAAGTATGGGTACAGATTCTATGGCCGTGATCGGTAATGAGACTGAGAGCGCCGTTGAAGACTGAAGAGGAATGGCGGTTTGGCTGTGGTCGTATTCGCCGTCATCGCCCCTCTGCCTTACTTCGACTTCCCTGTGTTGTGCTCCCTGGCGATCGTCTCCGCCCTCATTATCATCATATACTCTGCCAACCTTGCCGTCTCTAGATCCACCCGAGAGACTCCCGACGAATTCCTTGTTGATTATGGTTCGGGTATTACGGTGGCGCAAATATGTTCGCCGCAGACTTCTTCTAGCTCCCTCCACTTCGTCTTGCTGACGATGATCCGTCACAGGCGCCATGTAGTCTGGTTCGTGGCCTCTCGTAAGTCCTCTTTGGTAGTCACAATACCCATGAATAAAGGAGTGGTGGCAAAAATCTCAACCTTGCTCAACGCCAGCGTCGTAGCAGGAGAGAACGAAGAGGCTCGTAGATTGAGTGTGAATATTTGATGTGATACGGAGCACAAGAAGCGGGCCTTGGCAAGAAATCGTCGGGAGAAGAAGGCTAGAGAATGACAAGAGGCCAGCCCAGGTAAAGGAAGAAGAAGGGCAGAAAGGAAAAGAGGCGTGGGAGCCGAGGTTATAGCAATCATAAAGCAAAGCCTGGTTCCGGTACAGGTAGCAAACTTGGCAGACTTCCCCGTGGTCGTGAGAGGGCAGGGCAACCAGAACTCGACGAATGGACCGATGGGCTAGGAACAGATCTGGCAGGTCTCAGGGTAGGTTACAACAAACTGACTCGAAGGAGGGAAGGGGGGACGATCTGTAGCCCAGGGCTCAAACAGAGTTCGGGAGGATCAGATTCTGGGAAGGGTTCTAGTGTAGACAAGGCCTCAAGAATGGATCTTCAGGGGCGCGAAGGGTTGCCATATCGCGTATTCGACGGAACAAGCCGACGCGTCACGACAGGTTTTGTCGTTCACGCATCACCAGGATCACCAGGGGCATCTGGACGTCAGGGACAGAATGAGTGGGTCCACCCGGGGCTCTGGGACGGCGTGGCTGAGGCAGCTCATCTTAAGGAACAGGGCAGGCCGGACAGGCACATTTCCTCGTGTTCACACCCTGCCGGAAATCTCGGCTCGGTAGCAGGCAAGTAGCAAGGGCCGCGAATGCGAAAGTAAAAGGAGATTATGGCAGCACTGTGGCTGTGCTGTCAAGCGAGGCATGGCAATGATATGGTGAGCAGTCAGGGTGTATATTGCTGCCTACCTGTGACAGATATGCCCAGGCGGTGGTGGTGCCAGATATCAGAGCTCAATTGTGATATGGTATTGTATTGGGCAAGAGTTTTCCTTGATGAATAGGTATGGAAATGGTACCATAATGGGTCGTATGGACGCGCGATGGTGCAGGTGATGATGAGGTGAAACCGGAAGGTTCTCAAACACATGCGCTGTTGTTTGTTGTTGATGGTAGACAAGAGAATACCGACGTACCGGTGAATGAACTCAAGTAGGCACTCTAAGTAGGTACTTTACTTAATCCATGGATAACCTTTGCAGTGGGGCCTGCTGTAATGTCTCAAGTTCCCAGCAATTGCAGATGTCGTCGCGGTTTCATGACAGGGGCCCCATACGCACCGACTAGGCCCTGTCTAGGTTAGCGTTGACAATAAAGGTACTTCGGTACTCGAACATCAAACTTCACGTCTTCGTGAGTTCGATATATGCATCAACAACTACGATCGCGAACCACCCGTCAAGTCAAACTTAGGACTACTTACGTGACAGAGAGTTGCCTCTCGAATGGGCTGACTACTGTTAGCAGATCCTTGTGAGCCAATGTCGGCAACTGCAAGCACGCTGACCTACACCCCAACATGCTCACCAGCAATGATTGTCACAATACCAACCCTGTCATGTTCGGGCCGAGCCTGCTCATGCCACGAGGTCTCCTCGTGTCCTCTCCAAGTCGACAATCTCACGCGGAGAATTGTATCGTATCAATGTTGCATGTCCACGTGAAGGAAACCAATGCAGCAGAGCACTCATTTGATCATCTTCATCTGGGCAGGCTCACCCTCTTCTGGGGAGCACCCCTGCCGTCTGATTTCCACTCGAAGGACAGGCCGACTATTATGGCTTATCCGTCTGCATTTATTGACGATGATCTCGGTTCTTTCGAGGCATCCTCGGGAAACTCAGTAAGACATCGCTCTGTATGCATATCGATGTGTCTTCTTTGAACAATGAACTCTCCTGCTTGTCCCAGCCCGTTCACCACAGAACGTCTCTCCTGTCCCCTCTCCCCTGGTGCTCTGGGAAAGCTTCTCCCTGCAAAAACATACATGCAGCCATGTATGCATGACGGAGCTTTAGAGTTCGCTATAACATGTTTTCTTTTATTGTCAAGCTGATCCTTGAATGCCCCTCGATGAATTGTGCCTATATCTGAGATTGATGACGAGCCGCAGCCATGCGACCGCAGCACATGTTCTCTTGGAAGCTCGGGTATATTGTCATAACTAGAGGACCTTTTAGCCGAGGACTGCCGCTTGCAGATCTAACCCATCCAAGATGGTCAGCTCACGCGTTGGCTCAGGGGTTGGCTTCCATGCGTCTACATATGTATACTGAGGAGAAAAACAAATCGTGATAACTGTTCAGCCCACCCGGGTCCAGTTTGTGACCGTTGATTCTACGCACTTTGATGATTACTGACTACTTGATAGTGCTCTACACCATTGATGCGGTTCTATCACTTAGGACCTTATGCAGTGTCTGTTGGTCTCAGGTGACTCTATCCAGCCACCTATACACGGGGTCTTGAGACGTGGGCGTATGGCCGAGCAACCCAAGCAAGAGCAGTTGGTAACAATGTACGCTCGGTCCCCGTTCATATGCACATGTTGGCAGCTTACCAGCTTGTTAGTCCTGGGTTCATTTGGCCGAGCCATACAGAACAACATATTGAAATTGCGACAGTATGTCAATGATGGCTCGATTGTCCTTGTGACGGCATCCTGGGAGGTGGAAGCTACATCCATACTAGTGCTACGTAAATAGTAAAATAGACATCGGGAGCGTCCCGGGGCGGAATTAATATGGGCCCGGCGGAGAGCCCTGCCGAGGTGGCCCGGAGCGGTCTATTATATGTAGGCTATAACTAATAACTAATAGACCAAGTGAGTTCCCATGGATGGTACGATTCCCACATGGAAATGGAACGCTCTTCACATGCAAGGCTGCATGGATGCACACACACTGGACACACACATGTAAACACACGTGCATTGAAAGATCTGGATTGTCTGTTGCACTAAGATCGATTCGCATGTGGGATTCCCAATAGGCGTTGGATCAATTGATGTGACCTCGGAATGTACGGAGCACCACCGCCGATTTGCTCGGCCGAACCCGACGTTGCAGTGTGAACTCATCTAACAGGGAGGTCCGATGTCGTCGGGACTTGAGCACAGAAAAAGGACCAAAAGCACCTGGAAAAGGCTTGGGCGGGACCAGATTTCCGGGTCAATGAAATGCGTCATATTCATGCATGACGCTGCTGCTGGCCCGCGAGACTCAAGCTAGGTAGGTACCTACAGTATATCCCCAAGATGTCCCAGGCCCTGTCCCAGGCCCAGTCCCGTCGTATACATGATGTGAGGAATCACATGGGTAAATTATGATACCGATACCATACCGAATTCAAACCTGAGAACAACAACGGAAGCTGGAGGGAAAGGGAAGGGGAAAAAACAGCCTCGGGACTTTGGTGTAAGAGCGAGGAATCGCCGATCAAGGCCGTTGGCCTGTTGGGTTACAGGGGCTGAGGGGGGTCCGGGCCTTATCACTGCCGATCCGGTTTATCGGTGCCGCCATAGCTAGCGGGCGGCTTGTCCATGTAATGGATGGATGTGTATGGATGGATCCATGATTCTGCCGTTCAGCAGCAGGCTAAGTAGGCTAAGGACTAGGAGAAAAAAAAGGCGCTCCCGTCAGCCCTCCGACCTCCACAAAGACGATCCTTCTCCTCGTCACCACCTAGAAAGCTGGAAATCTTCCAGTCCTCCTCCCAATCCTCACCCAACTAAGAAGGAGAACCACCAAGAACAGCCCTAGAGCAGCCCTCGAGAGCGTTCCTACATCCTCAACCCTCCTTGCCAATCTGCTCCCCAGGTCCCCAGGTCACCACTTCTACGGGCCCCGAAGCTATGGCTTCTACATCGCGTGCGCTGGCGCTTAACCGGCTCGTCGCGCCTCGACAGTTCGGTGTCGCATCCCGCACCCTGACCACCTCGGCGCGCACATTAGCATCCGCCTCCTCCAGACAGTCCCTCAATGCCAGGTTAAGGCCTGTTGCGCTGCAGTCCCAGAGGCAATACTCCTCCGATGTGCCACCACCACCTCCCAAGAGGTCTGGGAAGATCAGGACGACCCTCAGGTGGACATGGCGCTTGACCTACCTGTCCATTCTGGGTGGGCTTGCTTATGTCGCCTACGATGTCTGGGAGGACAGGCACCCCGCGAACCAGGTCGCCCCTGATCCCTCCAAGAAGACCCTCGTCATCCTCGGTAAGTCTATGCTGCCCATACTGCCCACATTGGACCTCCCATATCACCAATTCCCCATACCACCAATCCTGCGTGTCGCATAGCATCTTGCTAACGACGTACTTCGTTTTCGCATATTGCAGGTACCGGTTGGGGATCCGTCGCACTTCTCAAGAAGCTCGACACCGAGAACTACAATGTCGTCGTCATTTCCCCCCGCAACTACTTCCTCTTCACGCCCCTCCTGCCCTCATGTACCACCGGTCTCATCGAGCACCGCTCCATCATGGACCCCATCCGCACCATTCTCCAGCACAAGAAGGCATCCGTCAAGTTCTACGAGGCCGAGGCCAGCTCCATTGACCCCGACCGCAAGATCGTCAAGATCAAGGATGATTCCGAGATCAAGGGTGCTGTCCACGAGACTGAGGTTCCATACGACATGCTCGTCATTGGTGTCGGTGCCGAGAACGCCACTTTTGGTATCCCCGGTGTTCGCGAGCACTCTTGCTTCCTGAAGGAGATTGGCGATGCCCAGCGCATCCGCAAGAAGATTATGGACTGCGTCGAGACTGCTTCCTTCAAGGACCAGGACCCCGACGAGATCAACCGCCTGCTGCACATGGTCGTCGTTGGTGGTGGCCCCACTGGTGTCGAGTTCGCCGGCGAACTGCAGGACTTCTTCGAGGGCGACATCAAGCGCCTGATCCCCGACATCAGCGACCGCTTCAAGGTCACGCTGATCGAGGCCCTCCCTAACGTCCTGCCCTCCTTCTCCAAGCAGCTGATCGAGTACACCGAGAGCACCTTCAAGGAGGAGAAGATCGACATCCGCACCAAGACCATGGTCAAGAACGTCACCGACCAGTTCGTCGAGGCCGAGGCCGTCAAGCCCGACGGCTCCAAGGAGCGCATCAAGTTCCCCTACGGTCTGCTCGTCTGGGCCACCGGAAACGCCCTCCGCCCCCTCGTCAAGGACCTGATGGAGAAGATCCCCGCCCAGAAGGACTCGCGCCGCGGTCTCGCCGTCAACGAGTACCTCGTCGTCCAGGGCGCCCGGGACATCTGGGCCGTCGGCGACTGCGCCGTCGCAGGGTACGCGCCCACCGCCCAGGTCGCCTCCCAGGAGGGCAACTTCCTCGCCAAGCTGTTCAACAACATGGCCCAGACCGAGGGCCTGGAGCAGAACATCCGCGAGCTCTCCTCCTCGCTCAACCTGAAGCCCGGCAACACGGCCGAGATCAGCAAGCAGATCGAGGACAACGAGAAGCAGCTCCTCCGCATCAAGGACCTCAAGCCCTTCCACTACTCGCACCAGGGAAGTCTGGCGTACATTGGTAGTGAGAAGGCCGTCGCTGACGTGGCCTGGTTCAACGGCAACTTCGCTTCCGGTGGCCAATGGACCTACCTGTTCTGGAGGAGCGCGTACCTCTCCATGTGCTTCAGCAGTAAGTCCCTCACCCGATATCCTGTATCATCAGGTTACATAGACGCACGGCTAACACGATGAAACCTAGCCCGAAACCGACTGTTGGTGCTGAACGACTGGGTGAAGTCAAAGGTCTTCGGACGTGATGTGTCTCGGGAGTAAAAGAAAACCCGGAAAGCAATACGGCGGGAGAATGAAAGGTGTGAGTGAAGCCTGGATAATCATGAAACCTATCTATCGCCGGGCCCGCGAGGTAAGAGAAGTGGGACACGGACGGAAAGGTAGTAATGCTTTGTGCTTGATATCCCTCCAGGCGTCAGTTGGAAGCGAATAGACTTGGTTCTGGGGCTTTGCAACGGTCAAAGAAGAAAGAGAAGAAGGAAAAAAGAGACAAGAGACAGGACTATTATAGATATGGGTGGTCGCCGGGGGCGAAGGCGGAGTCGTAGACTTTTGTTCCATTCTTTTCTCTTCTTTTTGTTCTATTTTTACTGATATGGTCTACGGACTCATGTGACGAATTCGAATCATTGGATGATCCTGACTTCTGATCTCTCTTCTCGAGGTCTTGTCTGCGATGGTGGCATCAGTACGTGTTCCGGTAAAGTCCCCAAAGCACCCCGGGGCCCCTGTGGAAGCATGTAGCTGTTATGTATTATACTCTCGGCCACACAGGGACTCTGCAGTAACGAGAAGAAGTACTTCTCGTTGCGGTCAGGCCTATCTCTGTTCTGATATTTGATTACCTCCACAAAAACTCAATAAGGTGCTATATACACTCGCTCAGACAGCTACCTTTCGACCTCTCGCTAGATTAATCACTGTCGAATTCACGCAGTATATAAAACATGACATGGAGACACTGATCCCGTTTTTGACTGGTTGTTAAAGCATCAGCCTGATTGGTGTTTAGCCCTCTGGGCGGCCGGTGGTTGCTAGAAAGGCTGATAGGTCAGATAAGTGTGCTGTATATTAGTCCTCAACGCACCTAGCCTATACAGGTACTAAGTAGGCATCTGAACTACCAAGAGGACGGAACCATCACAGAACTCCGTATAAATTTCTTGCCACATGCAGGGGCAGTAACACAAGACCAAAGAAGGAGTAAAGTGGGGGGGGGGGGGACAGGAGAATAGGGAGATAAGGAGGAGGGGGTTTGACTATATCACAATGATCAATATGATGAATATAGGTACCTACTAAGCAAAGCAATACCCACGAAAATACGCAAGGAAGCCATTACTCCTTCTACGATGGTTCCGTGGCACAAGGAACTAAGTACTAGCTAATTAATCAACGTGTCCCTTGCTGCCCAAGTGTGAGTGACAGTCCGCCCTCAGGGCGGGTGGCACCTGTGGCACCACACCGGTGCTCACCGGTGATGGACCAGGAGGTCGCCGATGCCTCAAAAGAGCCTTCTTATCTGCAGCAGCCTACGAGAATACTGCGAGACGGTGCCACGTTTTCGGCGTATGTATGTTTGAGGGGTGGGGGTGGATGGTACTAATCTACCGCCGTTCCCCCTTTTCTTTGAAGTCATACGAGCTGGGGGGACTTTTGATTTCCATACTTGGCCGGTTCGGGAAACCAGCGCGCCTTCACTGCTCTGACATGTCTCTTGAAGGTGTGAGACTGTGGCTTGGGGACCGAGGTCGTTGCCACCTCGGTCTTGGATAAGTCCAAGACTCCATGTACGTCCGTATCATCATCATCATCATCATCATCATCACCGACGATACCGTCAAAGGGACACCAATTCCCTCGCATCCTTCTCGAGTGTAGTGGTCCTACGGGTGGCCAAAGGCGTTGCGGGATCAGGTTTATGCTTGACGGACGGGTCTAGTAGCTCATCTGTTTTTGGTCGTTGTAGATCAACCGGGCCTTGCTCTCGAGATTCCCAAATCCGTCTCCAGAATTGCGGAAAGTGTCCATGGAACTAACGACCTAGTACTTGAGGTAGTTGTTAGTTCTGTTTTTGACCAGGGCCGATGGAAGGGGTCAACCTTGAAGGATGCTAGACGCTTGTGTGTCTGGGACCCCGACCTTTTCATGATTGCTGCCCGACCGTTGCACTGGAGGATCAGAGGTAATTTGCCACGGCCTTGAGATATCATGGCGGCCGCCCAGGCGTGACATTGAGAACCTTTAGTGGGCATGTTCGTCTATATTCTCTTGTGCTCTGCTGGTTGTGAGACCAGAGGAAGCATGGGTCGCTCATTACAAAGCCTCTTGTTGCGATATGTAATCGCTCCTACTATTCGAAGTTGTGGCTGATTGATGATGTAGGCTAGTCAAAGTACCATTGAGATAGGTAGTCATAGCAATTTCTCATCCTCGGATGGTATATTGTATCATAGTATCGGAGGTGGATTCGCAGATGCCTCTGCTCTTTGCCCCTAGCATTAGTGCTCTGCTCTAATATGGTCACCGAAGTACTTCTTTTGAGTGGCCAAGGTTATCATGCAGTATTTGCCCAGCATGTCTCACCTGTGTGACGAACCCTCCTGGCAGGAGTTACCACGAGTGCTAGCTGACCATCACTCTCTCCTGCTTCTTTGTAGCTCTGGTTTTGCCGCAGGCTGCTTAATCTTACTTGGGAAGTACAGACTGGACGCTGCGATGTTAGTTTCAGGGATGACTGTCAAAGACCTTCTTACCAACTGCGAGGCTCAAGTTGCAGACTGAAAGTTGTGCTGCTACAAAACCATTCAAAGTTGTTATCTCAAGGTGATTGTTAATCTTATGATTGAAAGCCTGTTTGTGAGCATATGTAGTGTATATCAAACATGCTGAGATTTGTCCTACCTTTCCGTCAGATCCAGCATATATGCGTTTGAGCTCGAAGATAACCGTATCAGAACGCATAAGCTAGAATGCTTAAGAGCGATATTCCGCTCCGCAGAAGGTATATAAATTTAATACCGTATAAGACATGGTAATTAAGCAAATTGGGCGAATCAAGCGTTTTGACAAAGTGTCATCTTAGACTGTGTGTCCTTGATATATCGTCAGGTTGTAAACTTAATACACCGATCCCCATGTATTCGCTGAATGCAGCAATAAGGGGGCAGAGGACATAATCGCTTCAACTATAGTCAAAGACCATTTCGATCCATAGATGGGACTAGCCTCGGTTATACACATTTGGTAGAACCCTTTTGAGGATTTTACAACTGCCTCATCTGGAAATAAACAGACTGCTGGTCGATTTCATGAGGAATCGGCAGCCTTGAGCCAGAGTCCACAAGACAGAGCTACTGCCCAAGATATCTCTCATAGGGCCATGACTACCCTACCAAGGTGCCTCTTCGATGTCATATTCTTGGTCTCCCTTGCAACGTCGGACAAAATGATCCAATTTCGTGTGTGCTGCTAGAGATACACCCCAAAAATTACCACCTTCTACTCATCTAGTCTCCATTTCAGGTGCTGACGCTCGGATTCAAAGCCATCAGGTATCTTGGCTCGAGTCGATCGGATCCTGCCCACCATGCAGACGCCCTGACTGGGATCACCGCCCACAGGGGACTTTCGATGTCTGGCACAGGATTAACAATATGGCCAATCGACAAGGCTCGCCCCAGCTCATCAGCTGTCCTAATGTCCATCTCTCAATCGCTCTGCTGCTCGGCTGCGTGACTGTGTGGCGGACGAGACCGAGCCACACGACATGATCTCCCGCATCAGACATGAATATACCCTGCTTCGAGTTATCTTATGCCGCACACGCGCAGCGATTCCGAGGCTAGGTGACCCTCGGTCTGCGGTGCAGACTCGACCATGTCTGTGCCCGAAGGGGCTTAGGGCTTTCGGCTCTTCCATGTCTGCGCCGCATAGCCGCTGTTCGGAACCTGGGGCTTCCTTGCCATGAGGCCGCTGGGGTTCGGATAATCCCATGTGGGTGAGGGTTATTTGTATGCCGTTGGTGATCCTGGCCTGTTGTCCTCAAAGTACCGGTACCCCGGATAGATGGCGGCCATGTTGGTGTTCACCGAGTCTGCTGGGTTGTCCAAGCTGTGATGCAGCCAGGTGGCACGGTGCCTATTTGGGTATCTATGTCTGCAAGTCGGAATGTGTGTATACCTGGTCCAGGACAAGGAGCTGGGGGTGGTGAGCGGCCAGTCCACCCTTGGAGGGCCCGGGCTAGAGGGAGAGCGAAGGGAGGGAGCGATGTAGAGGATAATGTTCCACTTGTTCTCGAGATGCGTCTTGATCACATTACCATGTGCAGCCAACTGCCCCTGCTCGTATGCCATGCCCAGATGGTCGAATCTGGCAGGACTGTCAGCACTAATTCACTGATTAGCCGTTGGTGCCGCCGTACATACCTAGTACAGTACAGTACACACCACTTCATATGCAAGTCAGATCTGACAGGCTCGCAGTGTCCGGGGTGAGGAGAACAAAGTTCTGACAAGTCTTGACGAGATAGGGAGAGCCCAGCACCCTCTCTCCCGCCCATGCTCTCCCCTGACCACCCTAGTCGCCAACTGCATGTTTAGTCCACATCGGGGCCTCGACCTCTGTTTCTTCTTCTTTTCTTTGTGTAAACCCACACCAGCAGAGGCACTAGGGATCTCTTAGGGGCGTCAAGGCATCCGTGCCGGCATAGCTCAACTGCCTCGTGATAACAACGACAACCACCCCCCTACAAAAGTTGGCAGCCACTCGCGAACCTGCGCGACCCGGTACAACGAATATGTCAGTAGGCGCTACTGCATCGCGAACCCCGACTGCGACTCTGGGAAGGATGGGGTTTTCCCCAGCTTGTATACCTATGAGACGGGCGCCCGATGCAGTTTTCGGCATATGGCATCACTCGAGCCCTCGCCGAGTCCATATTACGTGCGTCTGATACGCGTGTGTATGTCGAGAAAGAGGGAGATCATAATACTGTAAGTAAAAGGACCCCCCCGGAGTAAGATGACTCGGCATTGTGCAGCAGCAGGGAACAAGGAGATGACTCCATATTTTCTATCCACTGAGCACAAGCAGAGCCTCCTACGTTACATGCGTTCGTGGGATCTCGAATCGTAAACTACGGGACACTTGACGCAGGGTGGGTTTTGGTCCGAGGTTCGCGCCCGAGTAATTTGACCTGCAGAATCGGTACCATCATGTTCACCTATCCCGAGGATCTAGCTCATATGATCCCCTCTACTCAAGTAGCTTGCAGTTGGCTGCCAGTCCCCGCCCCGATCGAGTCTCGATTGCCAAGGCCATCGAAGCCCGCGTGATGCCGGGAAAGATCAGACCCAAGATATGTATACCCATCCGAGTACGAGTAACATATATGAGGTCGTAGGTAGACTACCTAGTCTGCTTGTCCAGCCCATACCAGCGGGTGGGAAAAGAAAAAGAAGGGTAAATCAAAGAAAGAAAAAAAAATATGGCGAACCCCAGATTGATCGACACGACGTTTCCCAAGAGTTATAAGTGGCCCCCACAACAATCCAACAACCTTGAAAAGGCCTTTACCATCCCCGGCACCCGACTGGTCAGGATGCGAGCTGACATGCGGGTGATCATCATAACCGCGTACCATAGTATATATCAAGTGTATCATGTATTCCTCCCCTCGGGGACCTGGTGGGACCCCATGCCATTCCTCCACACCCCCCCCCCCCTTGTGGCAAGTGACCTGAACACCGAGTGGGAGCTGTGAGTGAGACGACACAAAACGCCGGAGAAGCGCCAGAGGCTGGCCTTATCTCGTCACGGGGCCCCGAGGTGTAGGTTACACAGGTTCGGGAAGCACGAGGCGGAGGAAGGGGGCTTCTAGAAGGAATTAGGATGAACTCCCCCTTTGGAGAGGGGAATTATAGTACGGTATGGTAGGACTGTGTTGCCATGCCTTGCCGGGACCCCCTGCGCCCTTGTACATAGTCAGTCCACCTGACATGACAGGCAAAACCCCGGGGTTCCGACGACCGGGAAGAAAAAATGAAGGCAGGGATGGGGCAGAAAAGATCCCCGCGAAGAAGCCGTGGGTGCCGGATGTTGGTATACATGCGAGCAATCCCTGACGGCCCATCTTATGTACCCTGCGGGTAGCTAAGACTGATCTACGTACTGGCCGAGATTTCAGATTGTAATCTGAAGAGGCATATCCCGGGAGGAAGCAATATCCCGGACCTGATAATACACAGTACACTGTCACATGCCAGTCGTCGGTCCGTCAGACATCAAGGCATATGTTATAGCACACATAGTTATATCGACCCGGTTCTGGGCGCTGTATCAATGTAGTCCTCGGTGTTGAGCCGTACCTAACCAGACCGAAGCCCAACCTCAGATCGAGGCTGAGGCATTCTGCACTCCTGTCCAACCCTCGCCAGTGCCGGGCAGCCGGAGGATGGGCAGGGGAAGAGGGGTGGTATGGGGCAGAGAGAGGGTCGATAGCGAAATCCTGGCATGGTCAGGCTGCCATTGTAACGTTGAGGCCTTGATTTTTTATTTTATGCAGCCGGTCAGACGCCTACAAACAAAACCTTGGTAGTTCGCTACAGCATGAGCCTCCAGCCGCACACATGTCACAGTCACACGGGCACAGATCACGGGGGTTCTTTTTCCTTTTCTGGAATTTTTTTTTTTTAGTCATTCTGTTTGTTGCTCAATTGTTGTTCATCTGATTTGACCACTAAACAAGTTCACAAAAGAGCAGCCGAGGCCAACCGAGTGAACGGCTCCTCGCAGTGGGGATCTTCGCCTCCCGGGCGCGAAATCCAATCCACCAGAAAACCAGCATCTCATGCTCCACGGAGGCGAACACCGGGGGTTTTAGCAAGGGGTGGGGGAAAAGCCTGTTTTCCCCGGCCTGACCAAAACTCCCCCCGCCTCACGTCAGCTTCCTTCCTGAGAAATAGACCCTCGGGGTAACCCGGGGAGGGGGCCTGATGTAGAGGAGGACTTTGACACTCGACTCGCACAGGAACCAACCTCGGGCCCCGAGGATCCGCGGGAACATGCAGTGAGATGAAGCTGCTTTTATGTTTCCTCTGCTTTTCCACCGCCCCACCGTGCCCTTTTGATAGACGGCTCCTTGTTGCCATCGCAACTCCACGAGGGGAGCACCCACTAACGCAGGTGTCGCTTCGTCGGAGCAGGTCCAACTCCATTCTCCTCCCCGAGCTAGCGGGGTGTAGAGAATGTGTCGGCTAACTCCTCCGCGATAGTCACGATGGCCGCCGAGATCTTCCTGGGCCCATTTTCCGTAGGTGATTCGAATGTACTCGGCACTATCGGTGAGTAGAGGACTCCTCATCGGTCGCAATTCCTGCCCAGCAGTAAATGCTATACCCAGCTCTTGTCTGTACTTGATGGCCCTCCATCTCGCTCAAGACTCCTTGCCTGGTCCCCAAGTCCCCTGTGAAGAGGAGTAAAGAGCCCTTGTGCGCTCCTGTCGTCGACAACCAGTGTCGTTTTTTCGCCTTCGACTCGCAATATTCCTGCCATTGCCCTCCGTCTCCAGCTCGACAGTCCCTTTCCTTGTCAACCATGATGCTCGACACCGATCCCATGAAGTCCAGTCCATGGATCGAAGTTGTCGTCATAGAAACCATCTGCCACAGAACCCTTCTGGTTTGGCCGTTCCATATCGAAGTCGTTAGCGTCGGCTTCAAGCCACATGCAAGTCGTCGTTCGTAGAATGGTCGTAACTCCAAGTTTTCGTCGCGTGGTGAGTGTTTCCGTCATCAAGGTCGTGATATCGTATACGAGACAAGGGGCAAAGAAGCCAAGTCCAAAGAAGCGAGTGTCTTGTATCTTGAAGCGAGGGCTAACGATGGCTGAGCGCACATCATGTCGCGTATGGGGTATCGTCTGAGGAAACCTCTTTATGCCGCTGAAAAGTGAAGAGAGGAAGTTAAGGAATCCAGAACCCTGTCCCGGTGCTGTTTGCCGGGCTGTAGTGCATTGCTGCGTGTTCCTCTTATTGTAAGACGCAAAGAAATAGAAAGAAAAGTTAAAAGAAAAGGAAATCTCCAAAGAAAGCCACCCTATATTGCGACAGTTCCTGCCTTGCCTGAAAATGCAATCCAAATACCCGCCCCGGACCCGCCTTGATGAGTTGAGACGGAGATTGCTTGTGACCGAGCTCGCGGTTGTCGTTTCTGTTGCTGTATGGGAGATATCCTTGAAAACCGCAAGGAACCCGGAAAGTAAAGGCAGACGCTCGCTCGCTAACTAAGGAAACCATTGAAACTGAATACCCGTGGAGTGATGATGTGTATGCGGACCTGCTCCTTGATATGCAAAACGCCGATATGGTGATGGTGCTGAGGTGTCTCTCTAGCTCTGGTTCCGATGCCAACCTTTTGGGTGGTGATTCTTTTCAGAGATGATTGAAAGAAGTAAACAATGGTCCAGAGGAGACCGTCCCAGAAGGATGTGTTCCAGGGAAGTATTTTCCGAAGGAGACAGTTACTCGGAAGATGTTACCGCGGCGTGGTGGTAATCGTCTCCTGTGACCGGTGGTGGTTGTCACATTGTTGTTGTAAACTCCTGATAGCGAGGTGCACCCCACCCAAAGCCACCATACCCAACCCCAACGCTGACACCACACTGTGGTGTTAGCATACTAGGAAGGGGCAGCTGAGGAAGGGATGGGATCGGCGCCGTCGCAAGTGGTGAGCTGTAAAAAAGCCCTGCTGAAGAGAAAGGCTGGCTGTAAGCTGGTTGAGGGGAGAGCGAGGCCTCGCTCATGCCCATATTTGCCCAGATAGGCATCGACGAGTCGGCAGACGTAGACACGACGTTGGGGCTAGAAGGTAGTATCCTCCAAGCGTCAACGGGGGCGGGTGCGCTGGAAGGCGTCGTAGGCTGAGACCACATGTTGACGCCGGCTGAGGAGTTCGGGAGCAGAGGGGGTTGGCGTATCACATCCACGATCCTGGGGGGTGGCGGCAACAATGGCTTCATAAGACCGAGCAGCTGATTTTTGACCTCCTCACTCTTCCCGTTGAGTAGCTCACCAGCTCCTTCCTCCTCGAGTCCTTCAAGCGCAGAGACATGTGTGCGATATACGAACTTGTTGATGGCCTGGATGAAGTCTTCATGCAACTTCTTGCATTGTTGGTCCTTTTCTGACCAATCCAGCGTGTTTTCCTTGGCGTTGACGCAATGAACCTCCTTGTGGTACTCAATGAGTGCCTCGATGGTGTCGGTCGTGAGCTTGTAACCGACCTCATGGCGCAGGACCATGTCTACGTGGACGACATAGGCCTCAACATGAACAAGCTGATAGTTGAACAGGGCCTCTACCAGTGGGTTGGAGTCTTCCCTCAGTTCAGAATCAGGGGCTTTGGGCAGCATCAATGAGGTTAAAGTCCAAATAGCGTTGGAGTTGGACAGGGTCTCGGCCAGACACCTCTGATGTTGCATGACGCTGTTGAGAGGTCGCTTCACCCGGTTGATCCTCTTCAGTGTTTGTGTAAGCCATTGCTCCGGTTTGCTACCAAGCACAACGTTGACAGACGACGCTCTGGGAGCGAAGGCCGCCGCGGAGGCCGGTAGTAATTGTGGAGGCATCGTATATGAGTTTTCTGGTGAGGGATCCGGAGGGAGATCGGGTATAAGCAAGTAGGGCTAGGCGGCTAACAAAGATCCGAGCAAGGCGACGTTTTGTTTCTGGAAGCTGGAGACGAGATGGTAAAGGAATAAAAAACAATAAGGATGACGGAGGCGGGCGATCCCAAAGGTCAGGGGGTAATTAGCTCGTACGCCTGCAACCGCGAATAAGAGGAAGAGAATGGTAGACGATGTATTCGTGAAGAAAAAGAAGGAGGGTGAGAAAGCTCGTAAAGGATGTGAGAAGGGTGGTGGGGTGTTATACTGCGCTTACAGCCTGCTGGAACTCGAAAGCCCGAATCACGGCCAGTGCACATAACCACCGTACTCGTAGTGCTAGATGCAGCAGAGTGGAGTCCAGAAGCATCATGGCAGGGCATGAGGTGACGCTACGTCGCCATCGCTCGGCATGTAGGCTCGCCCTGCCCGCGGAATGTAGGTATGCAGTGTACACACGTATTGGACATGGTTAATTCCTACTCTTGTTTCTTCATCAGACCAGGATGCTGTGTGGATGTCATCTGGAGCATCTCGGGACCTTCCCTGGCATGATCCGAATCCTCATGGTAATGCAGCACAATGAGGAGGCTTGCCATGCCATGCCATGGCGCAGGGTTTGTGCCCGGACCAGTGGAGGAACTGGCAGTGACTTTCGGCCTCATACTCTCTTGAGCCCACAGCCAGGGGAAGAATTGCTAAGAGGCAGAGAGGGACGCATGTGGAGGGACAGGCGTCAAGTGCGCCGAAGAGGGCCGAAATGTACATCTCTGTACGTACAGTACAAACCGGGCTGTGCAGACACCTGCATAAGGTGACGGTCAAAACTCCGAGGCACCCCAAGCAGGCCAAGCAAGAATGGCTGCCACTGCAGCTGAAAATTTGCTGCAGCAGCGGTGCAGCGCCACTGATGGGCCTTGTACCGGTACGTACGCCACCCGGAAGTCCAGGGTGGGTCATTCAAGATCTCGCCTGGCACACCCATGTCCTGCTCTGCGTTCAATGCCGGGCTCAGCATCCGGGGGGGTACGTATATACGATCGAGTGAGAACGTTTCTGTTTCAATAATAATAGGAAGGAAATGGTATAGATCCATGTGGAAAACTGGCACGGACGGAGGGACAAACCTAAGCGCCGTTTGCTGAACCCTGAAACCCGGCATCGCCAACTCCATTCACTCCATGGTAGTCTAGTCTCATGTAAGTGTTACAATGCGAGATGTCTCCCCAAATGTCTTGACCACATGGCACGTTACCACGCAGCCTTTAGCTTACCTACTTTGTACAAGGCGAGAATCGAATCGGAGGGAGTTGAACATTGAACTGTCAAGCTATCTTGCAACAGTGACTGGCGTAATTCATTCTTGGTGGTGTTTACTGTGCCTCTAGGCCGTTGTATGGAAGGCTGTTACAAAATGTGTACGCGTTGTGTTGTTTAGGTAGCTTCTCTGGCAGCCTGCGCATTAATCCTGTCGGGAGCATAAGCCAACGACAGTTGTATCAGGCAATGATCCTTTCGCGGATATGGATCACCGCGAGCTCTCATGGTGCAGCCTCATGCATGCTGCAAGTGCTCCGCTTTGTCAGTCCAGAAGCGACCACAGAGATCGTTATACGGCCGGCTCTTTGAGCGGCCTGAGGTTTGCGCTTATGCAGGGCATTGTGGGCTATCGGCGGGTTCATGTAGCTTGCCTGTTAGATGTCTGCGGGCAACGACAACTGCTTTAAAGTCCCACTATCGTGAGATTGCTTCTAACATGGTCACGCCTCGGGAAATTGCACTGCTTGGCCAGCTAACGGAGATACTGGCCCAGACGAGCAGTCGAATGATAATGTTTGTGACAACAGGCACTCGTCGGAACACCTGGTCGCCCCCTGCCATGCTTCGGAATTCCCAAAAGTCCTGCAGAGTCCACGACAGGTGTAGGTTGTAATTCTCAGTCACTTGTGGAGGCGTATCCCTCCATCCCCCCTGCAGCGAGTCTCAGTGACAGTGTTTCTTCAAATGGCGCAGAGAGCCGACTTGAAACAAACACAAGCGCGACATGCGACTGCTGCCCAGATTTGATGACAAGGTGCATCGCGGATGTTGGCAAGATCACACCCGGATCAGCGTAGTAGCCCGGCCCCAAGGACAACTCCCTGGGGGCAAGGAAGTGGCCCCGAAACCGGTCCAGACTGGTCATACTGCATGACTTATCAGCAGCCAACATATTCTCCTGAAGATCCTGCTGGCGCCGTCTGGGGTAAGATGTTGAAGGCCGGGCCATGTATGGAGATTGAACAGAGGTACCAGACAGCGAGCAGGACGCCATACTAGGTTACCCGTGTCTCGAGAACCTCCGGAAGACTCCCCTGTGCAGTACCCGGGATGAGGCCATCACCGATTTGGAAACCGATACTCCCAGAGGGTATCCATCCCGAGAACGAACGAGAGCCTGTAGATGGCCTTGCGAGATGGCGAGACCCACGCTAGCGTTGACTGCGAGCTAAGGGGGTGGAAGGCTGAGAAGCCATCCCTGACTTGTCATTGGTCGAACAGTTTGAACCAGAGAGGTCAGTATTATTTGATAAGAAGACGGCCAAGAATTATCATTGGTCCAAAAATGCAAAACAAGGTGTAGGAAAGCTTGAAAGGGGGTGGGCACGCCAGGAACAAAAAATGTGCCGAATGGACACTCCCGCACCGTTGCGCATGAGACATAACAGTGGAAGCTGGTCAAAGAGGAGCCCTTGGACCCTTCAGGAACAGGATGGAGCCTGTTCATGGAGTTCGACCACTTTGGGGGGCGGATATCCAACGAGTAGACGTACGGACTTGGACGTCTATGATCCTGACTGATTTCCTCTTTGGGACGGCGCCCGAGCCTGTTTCAGAAGATGGAGGTGGATCTGGTCTCTAGACACTGTCTGGGCACTTGAGATATCATGCCACTCATCTGTCAGTTTTGTTGAGGCGGAGGTACCGGCCAATCCCCATGACAAGAGGAAGCCGTAGAACGAGTCTATGGAGCAGGATCCTCCATGCCAACAGCTCCAGTGACGCAGCCGGCTGCCAAGCTAGGCGACGCGCAAGACAAGGAGCCCGAAGAGCCCGAGAAGGATGAAGAAAGCAGCTCAATTTGCAAGGCGTCAGAGGAAGCGCAAGGAGGAACAGCACTGGCGCGGTGCTGTTAATTGCGCTGTCGAGCCATAGTCCAGAGCAGTACCAGTACATGCTCGAACATACACGATCCATTGCACAGCCGACATCGCTGGCAAAGTCCGTCTCCAATAAAATCAAGCCTTGATTACAGATGAGTCAAAGAGAGGAGCCGACAGAATCTTGATTGGTACCCGTGTATCCAAAACTCTTCTCCTGCAGTGCAATGGCCATGTCTTCGTCAATACCGAGGCACGATAATGCTCTTACCGGAAGACATCGATACCGGTTGAGAGAGATCAGCGCTAAGCCTCGGCCTGGAAAGATCTGGTAACAAAGACTAGGGGGAGGGGGGCAAAGTGGACGGGACTGGGCGTTGTCGTTCTCGCGTGTTTCGATAGCAGGTAAAGCCGGAGAGGTGAGAGGTAGAAGACAACGGAGAGAGGTTGATGTACGGGCAGTGCAAGGCCTGGTGAAGTCTGGATGGGGGCCAAATTTAGAAACTGGGGGAGCCACTTATAAAACCGTGGCCCGCAGCGGCAGCCCGGCAGCCCGGCAAAACTGTGGAATGTGAAACTTTGGAAGCCGCGGAGGGAATCGATAAGTGGTTCCAGTGCCTTCCCTTCCCTTCCCGTACCCAGGACGGAAAACCGGATGCTTCCACATTACTTGTACAGGGTACCTGACCACCTGTGCTTTAGGTAGTAGGTATGTTAACAGCCCTGGAGAAGTTTTGTGAGATTGAATATCCTCCCTTTAACCAATAGCACTGCAATGCTGAGCTGCGGCTTGCCCCCAGCCCTTGGCTGCACGCCTGGGCGCCCGCACACTCGGCCCATCACGTCCAAATAGGGATGACAGCGGGACCTGAACGGCTCACGCTAGTTCCCTACTAAGTACCTAGGTAAGTATCTGGAGTACCTATGTACAGATTACCTAGGTACTTACTCACCCAGGCACGCGCCAGGTAGATACGTGCACACATAGCACGACCAGACTTGATCACTTGACGGATCCTCTCTGCAAGTTGCACCGTCCCGTAGGAGAAGTGGCTTTTTCTTCTTCTTCGCTGCACTCCGCTCATGCTCATGCTCATGCTCATGCACTCAGCACTACGGGTATCTACTAGCTGCCTAGGTGAAAGAGGCCGCCAACACCATTACCGTCCACTGGCCGTTGGGACGGGTCTCTCTAGCTGTCTGAGACTACTAGTGGTTGGGTCAACCGGTGCTGATAGGTTTCGAAGCCATCAATGCAGTCGCATTTCTTGGTTCAGAGAACGGCATACGAGGCCAACGGAGGAGACCTAGGTCTACCATACGGTCTATCGACGACGAAGTGATTACTAGGTAGCCTTCCACTCCTCCCACACCTCTGCTCAAGCATCTCGTTGCGACTGCTCACATATCGAGTTCTGATATCCGGATGCGCGGAAGTTGTACTGTATGTACAGTACGTGCAGAAACCACAGGCTGTCCACCTCCACCTTATTGCCTTTACCCTATATACCACTTATACCTATAGCATCACCGTCATATTACACCCCTCACCGGACGAGATGATGACGCATGCAAGCGCCCAGCCATGATAGCCTGTTTTGTCTGTCTGAGGTAGACGAGCTTCATGCGTCTAGGGCGACATATACCGACTGGTAGTCCGTAGACTGTCAAGACTATTTGTTTCCTTGTGGCTGGTTCTCTAGCCATCTGTAGCTCCCATCGCATTCGCTGCCAGCACAACGATGGGCATCCCAACCTCTCAAGACCAGAAAACCCGTAGATCCTCCTCCTCTGGGGCTAGGTACGGCAGACTCCAGCGTCAAGACATTCTGGCTCAAGCGGCTCATCACTGCGCGGAAGAGTTGGAAATCCCAGTGCGGCGCTTGGGCGGCTCTAAAATGTGGGGATGAAAGCAGGGGCGAGGCCTGTACCTTGATCGGCTTGTGGCGCAGTTGTTAGGCAACCCCCTGCTAACCTTGGGGGATGGCAGCCAAGGCCTGCCTGTCTCTGCCTGCCTACTTTTTGATACATCATAGCAGACTTCCAAGGTTGTCTTTCTTGGCTCAACCTTCGTTGGTTTCTATACAGATCATTATGCAGAACATCTACAAATGCAGTTTTTAGATCGCCGACGAGACGGTAGCCCCGACCAGGTCGTTGACGATTCGTCCCATCTCCTGCACCTCGCCCGGTCTTTGATCCTTGGGGAGCTGAAAAAGCTGCAGGTTGCATGGAGATGGCGTGGATCGTGTGCTCCTACCTATGGTATGTACGTGTATGTACGTGTATGTAGTGTATGTGACTATGGGACTATGGGACCCTCTTACCCCCCCCCCTCCCCTTATCCAGGGGCAAATCTTTCTCGTGTTGCCTACAGGCAGGAAAAGCCACGCAACTATTGCCGAAGCTCTGCACGTTACTATTTCTCCACAAGACGCCGTACCTGGCGGACTCAGGAGCGGAGGTGACGTCTGTCTCGAATGAGGCGAAAAAGTCGACGTGTTCCGAGCACTGCCGTCCGCCTTAGCTTTCTAATCTATCCGTTTAGACCCTCAATTGTGTTTCAGATTTCGCTGGCTTCTCCCCCTCCTTCCTTTTACCGAGTGACTGGGTCTTCCCTCCAACGTGTACTATGGGATTTACCGCCCCTGAGATCTGTACCTTTCCATACCGTGGATGCCGGCGGAGATGCCCAATCCGTCTGATCCGTACCGACTAAGATCCATCCCACGCCACGGACTCTCAACCAAACATGGCATGATGTGTTCTAATTCACTCCCCGGGGCGGCATCTGTAACCGCGAGTGCGAATACGCGTATACTATGCATACTATATACTGGTATATCTACTGAAACATAGGCTCATCTTGATTTTTCCGACCCATTTTTTGCTGGTTTGTTGGGCAGCAGCCCCACGATGCAACCGACCGACGCTCATGCACAGCACGAACTTATCGGCTGCCTCCCATGCACGATACGTCAACGATCTGATCCGGAAATAGACCACAGGCAGCAACTTTCGGATCAGGGCTGTAGGTAGCTCATGAGCTGTTGTCTTGCCACGACTTCACCGTCAGCCGTCACACGATATAGTCCTCCGCTAGCCAGTAGTCCGGTCCTTGCTCTTGTTCTTGCTCTTGCTTTTTCTCGTTGCGACATCTCCGCCGTGCAAAGCTCCTATGCCCGTCTAACTGTCGTCCGGGATACCTGGATAAAGCTGGTTCAAGACATCGGGGAATCTATTAGGGACAGAGGAGGAACACAGAAAATGGTACCGACACGTGATCTGTTGAAGACTAATCATTTGGGAAAACGACACTCGGCAGATGTGCTGAAGTGAACCTCCGGGAGTCTTGGGGGTCGGGAAGGACAAGTGTATAGAACCAAAGCTGTGCATGATTGTATAAACTGTGTTTCCAATACAGAAACCGCGGAACTGAGGTAGGCCGAAGTAGCCCTTGCTCGCTTTCAGTAGCTGTTAAAGATCACATGCCTGTTATAGTAGAGATTTGTCATTTGCACGAGTGCCGAGTTCAACGGTCGAGGTCCTCGTTCCGCCTTCTTGTCTGGGGTAAAGCTGTGAGTTTGGGTGGGGGCGGGGCGGATCTGTACCGCGGCCATCTGGAGCTGTCAGACGGACCCTGATGAAACGCTGAACCCTTGCTGATGTTAGTGGTTCATCCCTGTGAGGTAGTGTGTCTACTGTAGCTACCGAAATGAAAGGACAGAGCAAAGCAGCCGCAACACCTCTTTTCAGTCAACATCACCGACGTCAAGGCAACCCCGAGGCTGAGAACTAGCCCTTGTCTGTCAAACCCAAAGAAGCTTTCTATACCCGTTCGAGAGATCGTCAACCTCAGCCTTGTCTTTGTTTGATTGCTGTCCCGATTTGGTAGTCGCTTATTGCTCTTTTGGCGCCCCGAGGCTGAGGTCGAGCGTCATCGCGCTGTCCCCATCCGACGGCCACCCCTGAAACTCGTCAACTCCCAAATGAACTATCGTCGGCTTCCAGCGATTCGATAGTCTGTCCAATCAACACCGTCCTTCACTCCCCCTCCGCCAACCTATCTTCGAAACTCAGCAATGGCCGACGCCAGCATGGCGTCAGCCAATGCGGCTGCGACATCCAGCCCTCCTGAACCCTCCGTCACATCCCAATCCCAACCATCCGACAACCAATACCCCAGCCCATCGATCCCCATCGGCCTGCACGAAGCCGCCCTCGACTCGCCAACGTTCCGCTGCGCCGCCGTCCACTTCGGCGACCAGGTCGACCATATCGAGCGCTGGCTCGAGAGTTATATCAAATCGAGCTCCAAGGTGGTTCACGACATCCTTGGCCTCGAAGAGACCATCAACAGCTTCCTGGCCAAGTCAATGCCGCCCGTGTCCGCCGCCACCGATGGCTTGGTTGATCCGGACTACACCGTCCTCGCGTTGAAGAGGGTGGGTGATGGCCAGCGCGACTGGTGGAACCATATCCTCACTGTCATGCGCCGCATGGACGGATTGACTATCGAGCCCATCAAGTCGCTCCTCAATGCCGACCTGCGGAACTTCAAGGATATAAGGAGGGCTCTGGAACATACGCAAAAGACCTTCGATTCTACACTGGCTCGATATGTCTCGCAGAGCAAGACGAAGGAACCCTCGTCGCTGCGCGAGGATGCCTTCTCCGTGTACGAGACGCGCAAGGCCTATTTGAAGGCGTCTATGGACTACTGCCAGCTTGCCCCGCAGATTCGTTTCACGCTCGACAAGGTACTGGTGCGCATCACAACGGACCTGTGGCGGGAGTTGAGGCGGTCAGGCATGAACTTTGGGACGAACAGGCACGCCGAAGAGATGGATCGTATCAGGGGATGGTCAAAGGAGATGGAGACTACCGAGGCCGTCTTCAAGCGCGAGCTACAGGCCGCGAGGAGGGATATGAGTGAGAAAGCCGTGGCTCTGTTCAAGCCATCGCGGGAGTTGGAGGACTATAACTCATCGACGGTTGCATTCCTCGGGTCTAGGGGCCCGGTTAGCGTGCAGCCAAGTGAAGAGGGTACCGTCGTCTCCGAGAAGCAGGGCTGGCTGTTCCTCAGGACTATCACGGGCAAGCCTGCCAGGACGAATTATATCAGGCGGTGGTATTACTGCCGGAATGGCATCTTTGGGTGGCTGATTCAGGGCCCACATGGTGTTCTTCAGGGCGATGAGATCGGCGTACTTCTCTGCAGTGCCCGTCCAGCGGTCTCGGAAGAGCGGAGGTTCTGTTTCGAGGTGAAGACCAAGTCTCAGAACATGATGCTGCAGGCCGAGACTCAGGTTGAACTACAGCAGTGGATCGAGGTCTTCGAGGTTGCCAAGAAGCATGCCTTTGACGCAAGTGTGGCTAGGGATGCCAGCACGCTGCCTGGAGGCATTGATCCAGCGTTCGCCATCACCCCGGCTTCCATACCAGAGTTCTCTGCCAAGTCACTTGAGAGCCTGGAGGACAGCGGGGCTTTGGACAGAGCGGGAACCCTGCCTGTTCCCGGAGAGTTGGCTCCACGCTCGTCCTTCGATGTTGTGCCTCCTCGTCGCTCAGTTACCGGCTTGGCACGAGACATTGCACGAGACCTTCCCCGTGAAGAAGGCGAGAGCGGCCGAGAACATGCCGCCCGGATCATGCAGAAGATCGAACTCCATCGAAGATCAGCTTTTGGCGGTGGCGAGCCAGCTGGCATTGCCGGCCTAATCTCTGCAAGCGCCAACCTCTTGCCCGGCTATGGCGCTATGAGCCCTCCTCCTGTCGGTCGAGGCACAGGTTCGGGTCTCCAACCAGTCAGCGAGGTGCGCTTCAGCTCGCTCGCACCTCCCACCCTGGCTAAGGCTCCCACCAATACGTTCCTTAGCAAGGCAGCTGTGTCTGTGAGTGCCGAGAGGGCTGTGAGCGCTGAGAATGGCAGCGGCCTAAGCTTGCCAACGGCTGTGGTCGCCAACTACTGGGGCAGTACTCCCTGGCGTACCATGTACGGAAGTAAGGAGGATGATACAAACCACCTCAGGCTGGATGATGACCCGCTACTCTCCTCAACCACTCAGACGATACCTGCTGGCGAAACGAACTCCAGTGTTGGAGGCAGGGTGCCATCAAGCGCGCATCGCAAGACTCTTAGTGCAGGGGATAATGTCCCTGAGCTCAGAGCCCCCAAGTCTGCCGGTGAAACCTTCCCACCAAACTACCCGGGTGAGCTCAGGGCACATCATCCCCAGTTCAGACTCTTGTTCCCTAGTGTGCCGATGGAGGAAAAGCTGGTGTTGGTATTCAACGCAGCCTGGTCGAGTACGCCTGTAGAGGGCTCAAGCAGCGGCCATGGGCTCATGGGCAGTGGCCGCGTTTACGTCACTTCGGACAACATGTATTTCTACGGGGCTCAGATGGGCTTCGTTATTGCGTACAAACTGAGCTTGGATACGATCTCGGAGGTTACGGCAGCACCAGGAAAGGACTGCGATTTTATCTTCCTCCACGTCAGCCAGATTATGAACAACACTGGCTTGACTCGCATCACCATTAAGACCTTCCTGTTGGATATCAACCTCCTCCACGCCCGGCTCAACCTTCTCATAGATGACTTGCAAGCCGAGGAGCCCATGGACACCCTAGAGATCATCGCGGCTCTGAGGAACCTGGAACAGGACGAGTACGAGAAGAAGAGCCCAAGCGCGGAGAGCTGGGAGGAGGTATCGTCCAATACACCAATGGATGACGGCACCATTTCTGGCCGACCCGTAAATAGGGGTGGTTACAATCTCAGGGATAGGGCCATTCGACAGTCTCGCAAACCGGTGCCCAAGTTGCACCTGCCGGCACACCCAGTCGTGTACGAGCCCGAGGACATGGATGCCGCGGTCGAAGAGCGCCACTTTGAGATCAGCGCCAAGGCATGCTTCCACGTCCTCTTCGGCGATAAGTCTTTTGTCTTCCCCAAGCTCTATTTCGAGCGGCGCGCAAAGGAGATAGCCCAAGGCCCGTGGCAACTCATCGACCATGGCAAGATGAGGCGCGAGTTCAAGTTCAAAGTCGACGCGCTTGGGATCCTCGGGCGGGAGAAGAACGGCGTGGAGGTGGCCGACTACCAAGTCATTGACGTGTTCAGCGACCACATTACTTATGTCGTCACGCATGTCAAGACGCCGTGGCACCTGCCGCACTCGGGCTCGTTCAAGATGATCACAAAGGTGGTCATCACTCACGTCGCCAAGTCCAAGTGTAAGCTCGCGCTGTACACCAAGGTAGTGTGGTCCAAGACACCGCCCCTGTCAAAGACGCTCATCCAGCGACAAGCGCTCGAAGACGCACAGCGTGATGCCGAGGAGCTGGCGGATGTGGCGACGGACCAGGTGCGCAAGCTGGGCCCGCACAGCCGCACGAAGCGGGCGATCCAGGTCTACGGCAACATCGGCCAGCAGACCCAAATGGTTGTCTTCACGCCCGGGGAGGCGGCGCAGGCTAGGGAGGCGGCGGCGGCAGCTAATGGCAAGAAGTCGATCCAGCCGCGGACGTTATCGGACATGGCGTTTGAGACACTGAAGAGTCTGATGCAGAGCGTGGCGACGAGCCTGTTGATGTGGACGCTTGCCGGGCTGACGCGGATCTTCAGCGTTGTCAACGTGCACCGTGTGCTCCTCCTTGTGCTGAGTATAAGTGTCATTACGAATGTGGTCTTCACGGGCCGGGAGGGATCTACATGGTGGACGGAGAGGGGCGCGACCAAGTTCATGAGCAGGATGGGGGTTGGCCCGAACGTGATGATGAGCAAGGCCATCTACATTGCGGACCTTGACGAGGCGGCGCTGTCGTCGGTGGTTGTGGCTCCTGAAGGAGGAAGCGAGTGGTAAGTGTGACCCGTAGTCCCCCTATCCTTCATAAGCATCCCCTCACCAAAAACATACTGCCTGGCGTCGGATCCCTTGCTGACCATGTAACTTCTGCACTAGCTATGACACCTTCCGCCAGATCATGAACAACACGTCCCTCGACTCCCCGTACGAGGAAGTCGGCGCCACGCTGTCATCGAGCACCAGCAAGGCCACGGCCCGACGAGTGCGTCGCACGCGGCAGCGGCTCGGGTCGTACCGCCACGACCTGCTGGTGGCGATGCGCGTGGTGAACAGCATCGAGAAGGAGATGATACAGAGCGAGTGGGAGAACTGGCTCTCGGACGAGAACCTACGCTGCGAGCAGGTCAGGATGATGCTGTCCGAGAAGAGCAGCAGCAGCAGCAGCAGCAGCAAAGCTGCTTCTGGCACCTCGTCGGTTATCTCGGGTGATGATGGGCAGCAGAAGGTCATGCGGCCGATCGACGAGAAGAGGGTGGAGGCGCTGAGGCAGTGGCATGTCGAATACTGTGGGAGCTGTCAGGCAGAGAGGGAGCAGGTGCTGGAGGCGAGGTCGAAGATGGTGACCATGTAATTATGTACTTAATCTTGTATGTGTGTGTGGTTGTTGCCCGCTCTTGTTTTGCAGAGCTGGCTGGCTGGGAAGCGTATATGGTTATAGCATAAACGGATGGATGGTTGGTGGGTGGTTGGTATACAAATAACATACATAGCGTGGGTGTGATGGGATTGAGGGGTGTGTTAGTTATGTTTTCGTCTTGGGCTCAGGATGCTGGGGATTCAGCTATTCAGCTCTTTCAGCTATCATGTGCTTGGCCTTTGGTGTCCCTCATTATGAAGCCTGTCTGTAGTCTTTCAATTGTATGTTCCGTTCCCGGAAATGCAGATACGTTGGAATGTTACTATGATACCGTATCGATGTGGTTTGGAGAATGCCCTAGGTACTCTAGGTAGGTAGGCGTGTCCTCATGGTGGTTGATCTTCTCGTTCCTGTCCCTAACAACCTTGGAACCTTGGAAGTATCAGAGACGTATAAGCAGTGTACGGAGGTACTATTCAAGTACATAGGTACCTAGGTAGGCAAAGGTACCTAGGTAGGCAAGTACCCTAACCCAAACCCAAGCAGCAGGTGCAGGCCTCCAACTTGGGTTGTGTAATGGCATGACGTCAGCTCACCAGTACCGTACCAAGGTGTTCCTTGCAGACGATACAATTGGGAATGTTTCACAACACAGGGCATATCAGGAATTGGCCAGACTCTCGTTCATCGTGACGATGAGGCGAGACTAACTTGAAAATCAATAAACCTTTTTATTATTCTCTGTGAAAAGCTGCATCTACTTAACTTAACATTGCCCCAGTCCCCCACTTGGTAGCTACATGCTATACCCACGAGCACACCACCACGAGTAGATAACTACAGACCACTACGGACCACTACGAGCTTACCATCAAACAACACCCATTCTGTCTCCACCGTCACCACTACTAATATACTGCAATTGAACCAGCCAGGGAGAAAACATATCTACATTACTTCAGCTTCTACCTTCGATATTGATCAATCCATGCAATTCCGACACTTACCTCACTCCTCCTGCTCCCTATAAATAAATATAACTACAAGATAGACCACTATGGCCCACCACGAGCCACTCAAGGCTCTGGGCCCCATCAACTGGTCCGATGTGACCGGCAAAGACCTCAAGGAATTCCTATCCACGACCTTCTCCAGCGCACACATCGTCGTCGATAGCATACCACCACACCCCGGCACTGCCGCGCCACACCATCACAAAAACAACCACAGCGACATTGGCCGCACGAGGAGCCATACCGACAGCTCCGTCCTCGCTACCAACAATGCCGACCATGCACAAACCGAACGGACAGGCCGGGACCATGCCAACACCACAACAGCAAGCAGTAACGGTCATGCAGTGCCTGACGCGGCGGCCATCGCCAACTCCGAAAAGCTGCGCAAGGAGTGGAAGGAGGTCAAGATCCCGCCCAAGGACAACCCCATGGACATAAGCGTCTTCAAGCTGGCCGGGAAGGACGGCCGCGGTGCCTGGTTCGCCCGCCGGAGCCTACACCAGGGAATATCCTATGACAAATTCAGACTGGGGCTCGAGAGGGAGTTTGGAGAGACAATGAAGAATTCCAAGGGCGTAGGCACGGGAAACGTCAGGGGTATTGGCGCGGAGAAGAGAGCGGAGCATATTGTCTGTGACGGCGTGGGGGAACTGGAAGTCTGGCTGCTGAGCGCCCAGTTCCCCGGGCCGACCACACCGAGAGACTTCCTGACGCTTTTGCTCACCGGCGCCGCTGGCGAGGGAGAAGAGGAGAGGAAGAAGGGGAATGTGCCAAGGCAATTCATGGTGGTCTCGAGGCCCTGCAACCACCCCGAGTGCCAGCCCCGCCCGGGCTTCATCAGGGGTAATTATGAGAGCGTTGAGTTCATCAGGGAGGTGCCCATTAATAAGCCCGTACGGAGAGTGCAATCCTCGATGGATGTGAAGCGGGACGAGCTCCACAGCCGTCACCAAGCCACCAAGTCGCTTGACGAGCCTCACGGTCTGAACAGGGTTTCGCAATCATTCCCCAGTCTACCGGACTTCGAACACGTTGGGGAACACGGCGCCGATGCGGGATCCGAGACGGAGATGGCCATCGAGTGGATGATGGTGACGCGGTCTGACCCCGGTGGCAGCGTACCGAGGTTCATGGTGGAGAAGGGCACGCCTGGAGGTATAGTGAACGATGCTGGGCGGTTCATCAAGTGGCTGGAGTCGAAGGGCTTAGAGGATCTTGCGAAACCTCATGGCGTGGACGAACAGGACTCGAATCAGGAAGTAAACAAGTACGACGGCGTGTCAGCGACCCCTACGGCCAGACACGACCCAGCCACCCCCGCTCATATACCCGGAACGCTCCCGAACGGCAACACCGAACCCTCATCAACACAAGAAGAGGTGCAGCCGGGCGGTTTCTACAACATGATCGCCAACGCGCTGGAGGTTGTTCACTCGAGTGTAGCAGCACGACTACCCGGCTTTGCCGTTTCCGCATCCGGCGCGGATACGGATTCGGACCAGACCTACTCCTCGGACTCGGACGATTCCGACCGCAGCTTCGCATCCGCCCAGGAGGAGGACGAGACCCACACACCCATGGCGAACGCCGGCGGCACCGCCCCGCCTCCTCTCCCCTCGCGGCCCTTTGACGCACGCTCAACAGCGGCCAGCGTCGAGGTCGCATCCATCCACTCGGGCAAGAGCGACGACACATCGTCCAAGGCGTCTTCGCAGCACGAGAAGGCGCTGAAGAAGCTGCACGAGCGGCAGAAGAAGCTGGACGAGAAGATGGCGAAGCAGCAGGAGCGCAGCATCGCGCACAACGGCGGCGACAGGCAGCACCAGGACGCGGCGGGGGAGGACGCGCTGGCGAAGCTGCGGGAGAAGCACGAGAAGGAGATGGCGCGGCAGGAGGAGCAGTACCGGAAGGAGGTCAAGAAGATCGAGGAGAAGAGGCAGAAGGAGGAGAAGAAGGCCGAGGAGAAGCGGAGGAAGGCCCAGGAGAAGGAGGAGAGGGAGAACATCTCCATCCAGCTCGAGAAGGTCAAGGTCGAGAGAGACGTGGCGCTCAAGCAGGTCGATATCTTGAATGAGCAGGTCGGCGCGCTGCAGGCCCAGGTCACCAAGCTTGTGGCACAGCTGGGTACGCACGAGGGCGGTCAGGTCAAGGCGGATGACTTGGCGGCGAATGGGTTGGGCAAGCCTGACGACGGGGGTAAGGTCTCGCATAGCTCGTCGCCTGGGTCGAAGTGAGTCGGGGAGGGAGTTGGTATATCTGATAGATATTGCCGGGTGTAGAGGGATGGCTTAGATGATATACAAGTAGCATGGCGTCCGGTTTTGGTTCAGATGGCAAGCGATACTTTTGGTTGACCCAAGAATGAGCTTCTCTTTGACTGTAGTGACAAGATTAATGCCAACAGTCCTTTCCACTCGAGGTACATTAGCAACGGGCGCCAGGAAGCCTTTTTTTTCCACACTATCAAAGGAGAGATACCGGTCATCGAACGACGGCTTACTGTAATATCGGCGGAAGGGGGCTAGCTAGCCATGGGCCAGCCAGGCGAGACAGAATAGCTATAATATGGCCGTGCATGTTATTCCTCGTGCTGTGCCTATATTGTATGGTACACAACTATATACCCCTGACTTCTCGAACCCGATGATACAAGTGCGATCAAGCGTCAGCAGCCTAGATCTAATCTAAAGTAGACAGTAGTAACCCGTGAAGTCTCGAAGCCCTTCCGAGCTCGCCCACCCGGGCCAACAGCCCCGCGATAGTAGCGCCCTCTCCCTCCTCACCCAGCACCTCACTCAGCACCCTCCCGCACACAAGCACACGATGACACAACGCAAACGCATCAGCCCTCGACGCCCACCCCAGCGGACCATCATCCTCCCCGACCAGACCCACCAGAACCCCCAGCGCCTCCTCGACCCACCCCTTCAGCGCCTCCAACGAGCTATCCATAAACAACGTCCTCCCGATAACAGACCCATCCTCCCCGAAGACCTCATCATAGTCCCACTCCGTCGCCCTAAACACCCCAGCCCACCTCTCGGTCTCCCTGACCTCGTCGATGAACAGGTTCTGCTCCTCCACAGCAAACAGGCTCTCGTCCACCGCCAGCGCGGCGGCGAACTGCTCCCGCGGCCGCGGCCAGGCCGAGAGGTCCTGCACGCCGATGTCGACGGCGACGAGCGGGTCGCCGACCACGCGGCAGGCGGTATAGGCCCTGAACTCGTTGGTGCGGCCGAAGCGGCGCCGCGCCCAGGACAGCAGGGCGTCGGCAGCGTCGACGGCGACGAGGGGCTGGGGCGCGGCGCAGCCGGGGGGCGCGGTCACGAGCGCGACGGCCGAGGCGCCCACGTCGCGGACCTCGTCGTCGTCGTCGAGGAGGGCCCCGTACAGCGCCAGGAGGCACGGCAGGTACGCGGCGTCGGCGCCGGCCGCCCCGCCCCCGACCGCCGCGGCGAAGGACCGGAGGGAGGCGGCGGCCGCCATGCGCGTGTCGAAGGTGTTGCCGTCGCGCAGGGCGCCGGCCACCGCCCTGCCCCAGGAGCGGAGCTTCTGCTCGATGAGGAGGAAGGACGGCTGGCTGGTGTGCCGCAGGGCCTGGGCGGCCATGATCGGGCCCGAGGCGAGGACCGCGGCGTTGGCGAGGGCCGGGTTGATGGTGCTGCCGCGGAGGAAGAGCTGGAAGAGGGGGTCTGTGTCCTCCGGGCTGGGGAGGTCGTCGATCTTGCCCGCGGTGATGTGCTCGTCCATGAGCGTAGCCAGGTTTGTCAGGGCCGCGGCGCGGGCTTCTGGTACCGTGGAGTGCTTGCATACCTCGAGGTAGAGGAGGCAGAGCTCGGACGCTTGTTTGTCGCCCCAGATGGATGGGAGGGCTTCGAGTAGGGCGCATGCTGTGTCTGTGTCGTTGGTGAGGGCGTCGCGCAGGCAGGCCTTGAGGGCTCCCAGATCTCGGGTTGTTGTTGCTTCCTGCATGGCTCTGGTGGCTAGGCGGTTGTCTAGGAGGGCCTTTGACGCGAAACGAGGACCTTTGGGGTGGTTTCTTGTTCGGCTGTTATCGACTAGAACCGAGAGGGCAGACTGATCAAGCTCCCACAGCAAGTTTTGAACCTCAGTGTAGGCGGCCCAGGTCTCGGAGCAAATCAAGGAAGCTTGCTCGTAGTCTCGCAGGGTGATCCCGAGGTCCTTGAGATCCTTGGTGTAAACTCTTTCCAAGAAGAATTTGATCGTCAGAAGAGTTCCATGCAACCTATTGGCCGAGCCACGAGACCCCTTGAGCAGTGCCTGGATCGAAGACAACCACTCCTCGTTCAGGAGGAAAGAGCCAAGGGTTCGAGCAGCAATCTCTCGCACATGCCACTGGCGACTTCCGAGGTACTTCGCAATCAAAGTATATAGCTCATCGCGGTGAGACTCTGGGGGACCGGCCCGTCTGATGATGTCCAGCGCAGGGAAGACCGACTCGGCAGCCGAGCTCTGTGTCAGGGTGCCTGGCTCCATGGCTTGCTGACCCGACTGCAAGAGATGCAGGAGAATCGGCGGTAGAGAAGAGTATTTGGTATATGAGATTCGCAGCGTCTTGCCGTCCCAGCCAGACTCCATCGAAGACTTGGTCTCGTTGGTACCGAAGAGACTGTCCATCAAGCTGCGTAGTAGCAGCAGCGCGCAGTTGCGAATCGCCCAGACCTCCGCCTTCAAGCTATCCGTGGCCAGTCGAAGGCATTCTGGCAGGTAGAACTCGGCCTTCTTTCCCAGCAGGGAATTTTTGAAGATTTCCTTGAGACAGTTGAACGCATGGACTTGAGGCAGGTTCGAACCATCCGTCTCGGTAACAGACGCTGGCTTCCCTGCTATTTCCTGTAATGTGCGCATCACCTCCTCGAAAGACGGACTGCTGGCATTCGATGCCAGGATCCCTGTTATCAGGGCTGGTATACCAGCCGACCGACGTGTTGTGGACCTCTGCTCGTCGATACACGACAGCGCGCCGTGGTACCAAGTCCCGAGCAACGCCTTCTGCTCTGCGGAGGTCGCAACACGAGGGTCCTGAGCGTTCTGACAACAGCAGGTGAAGTTGAGCGACACCGAGCTGAAGGCACCGCGGTGCCTCAAGGTCGACAGCTGAGTGAAGGCCAGGTTACCGGCCCTGCTGAAGACCTCAGGTGTAGGCAGGAGATTTCCTGCTTTAGTGCCGAGTTTCAGGTTGCCCACGATCGTTCGCATGAGATTGCTGGACTCGTGGATCGCTCTGAAGCTGTAGCTGAGGAGGCCCTTCGTATCGAGTCCCTCGATCTCTTCGAGTTCCTCCGGGAGATGGCCTTCTGGTGAGTCGTCGCAGAGGACGTAGCTGACAGCATCCCAGATACGCGAGCAGAGGCTCAAGACCCGCGTCTGGGGCGCAGAAAGCGTCTCGAGCTCGTCTTCAGTGTAACGACTGAGTGACAAGAACTCCCATATATACCTTACGGCAGCGAAATCTCCATGGACTGGCTCTACCATGACAGCCTGGCCCAGGTCCTTCTCTGCCCTTCCTATCTTCGCCTCAAGCACGTCTAGAGTGTGTGAAAGCAGTGAGACCCGTTTCTCAAACGTGCTCTGCCAGGCACACAAGAGGCCGTAGGAACGAGCTGCACCGTCAGAATGATCAGCGCGGGCAGTGCGAGATGCCTGGCCAGCTGCCCGCGAACAAAACTCTTCTAACAACTTCAAAGGCGTAGTTGGTGGCAGGTTCTCTGCGAAAGTGATCTCGGCTTGTATGGTCTCGGCCGGGTACATCATTAATAAACTAGTCGCTGCTTCTCTGGCATCATCGAATGGGTCCATGATGAGGTCCATGATTATGCGAATCCACTGCGGGTCCTGGTAGATTTGATATTCTGCTGGACTTGGTGTCTCCTTGCCGAGTCTTACAACAGTGAGGAGTGCTCTCAGAGCAGTGATGTGCCTCTGGTATGATGCCGTGGGGACCAGCTCCTGGCGCAGGAACTGCAGGTACCAGCTGTAGAACTCTTCATGGGCCTTCAAGGTCTCTCGGAGCCACGAGTCTCCAGCGTTCGAAATGTCTTTCGCTCCTTTACTGATATGCGTATTCACCGATGTCTCGTCCGCTTTCTGTTTCGGTTTCGGAGCCTTGGTCTCTGGCCGCGAGATATCCCTCTGCAGAAGGGTGATGGCTCCCATGATCCTCTTGACCATGTTCTTGGAGTGACTAAGGATTACATTTCGAAACTTGGCATCGGAATCTGCGTGGCATGATTTCAAATGCTTCTTCAATAGGTCGAAAGCCATCTCTGAGTATGGCTTCGTAGTTGAAGCAGAAGTCGTGAGGAGAGAGATGGCAGACGCGCGGACGTCGTGAGAGTTGTGGATCAAAAAGCGTTCTAGGATCTCTCGACTGAGCACCACGACATTATCTGGCTGTTTTACCCCTGTAGGGTTCGGTTCGTCGACAACGGAGGCCTTCTTGCCGATCTCCAGAGCAGCGAGATGTAGTAACGCTGCAGTGTCCAGCTCATCGCCACTGGCGTGTTCCTCCGGCCGGCTCTTGTTGAGCTCCTCTAGAAACGCAATCGATAGAGCACGATCAAACTTGATTAGGGGTGCCAATATGTAGTTTTTGATGCTCTCAAGGGCATCTGGGTTCTTGGCAAGGGCAGTCTCTACCCACATGCGCATGATCCCGACATTAAACTCGGCGCTACCTGCTGTCATTTTTGCAGGTTTCCCAGCAGGTGAGTATAGACCACTGAAGATGAGGACTAACAGTTTCCCGGCTACTGGGCACGCGTAATGTAGTTTCATCCAACTAAACACTTCGGCAACCCACTCCTGCCACAGGATGAGATCTGGCTTCCCGGCCAGGTCAGGACGAAGTGTCCCATATTTCCGCAGCACATCGTCCAATGTGAAAATGGACTTCAGGAGCAAATGGTTCAGGCAGCTGAGACAGGATTTGACGAGTGGTCGCATCGAAATTCTTGCGATGACTGATACCAAAGTAGACAGGATATTCTCCTTGACCGTCTCTCGAACCTGTGTGCTTGGATTCTGCGATATCAGCATGGATATCAGATCCAGCACGAGCCTCATGGACCGGTGAGCGTCTTTCTCGTTCCATTCGAGGTAGAAGTTCAATAGATGATCGGCAACTTCCTCCGAGAAGGCCCATCGCCTCAGTGACTCCTCTTTGGATTTTGCGCTCTGCTGAACGAAACCACACAGCTTGACGCAAGCATCCGCAGTGGAACTGCGGGGCTGAGAGGCATTGGCGAGGAGCTTCTCGAATAATTCCTGAGCCGAACTGCCAAAACTTTAGCAAAGTTCATCAATTGCATTCTTTGGGCCTTTACTCACGGAACCAATTCTTCATGTGTTCTCTGCTCTACCCATGCTACTAGGTCATTGGCATTTCTGCCACGGCCCTCTAGGGGCGGCAACTCGACAATGGCCATTTTCAAGACGTGATCTCAGGGGATGGAGGAGTGAGATATGGGCAACGACGGTATTCGTAGAGAAAATTTCTGCAAGCAAGAAGAAACCCCAAGAAG